>CM026556.1:21025040-22225040 GCA_015143295.1 Tetracentron sinense | reverse complement strand
GGATCTAAAGGGATCTCCTATTTTTGGTTGTGGGACCAAGTAGTCAACCTTTTGGTTAAAGCATTGTTATTAGGAAACACATTTCCTACACTCCATTAGGATAATAGAATGTTATCTATATCCCTGGACTTCCACCAATCACAATTAATGTCCATTAACACAATGTGATTAACCCACAGAAAATAGAGAATTACTTGCAGGTATTTCTATCTCAAGATTTGTTTACTAAATCAGTCCCTCTACTTCCAATATTGTTATAAGTTTACGGGACAATATCTAATACTATCTTTAATCCCTGGCTTATATTGAGAACCCATTCTCTTTGATACTTTTAGTCAAACTTAGACTTGTGAAACATTTTAAAAATTCTTTAAAAGAAATAATAATAATAATTACATTTCTTTTATACAGAAAATAAATTTCTCGATAAAACCATTTCATCGATAAATACCAGCGCTGGGTTTTTCAAGTCCGATTTTGACAAGTATCAGCTCAATATTATTTACTCTGTAAAAGTAGTGGAATCCTTGTTGAGCGTACACACATTTCTTCCAGTACAGCGTACATAACCCAACGAGCCCGTATTTAGTCCGGTGTGTTAGACATTGACGATTGGCTACATCAAAGCTACATAGGCAAATACTAGAGAAGATGTCGACCCCTCAGGTTAAGGACAATCTGTCAAATGGACTACCCTAAATATAAAGACAGTATATTTCTAAGGGTATCCACTGAGTGATCCAGTTGTAATATAAGTACTTCTTACTTATATCCACATCTTAGTCAAGAGACCCTTCTCTCAGTGATTGAGATTCATCACTTCATCATATGGAACTAACAATGTGTAAGTTATTAGGAATACATTGTCCAGATACATCCTGATTAACTTAGAACAATTTTGGGTCTACAAGGAACCGGAAAAACCATATCTCCTTAGCAATCAGTTATCAACTAATTGGATGGTTTTTCTACAATGTTACCTAAGGGACAAAGTAGTCTCATCCAATGAGATACTTTCGATATATTACCCAATGTAGAAGATAATGTGTGAATGTAAAATATGCATTTATCGATTTAAAAATAGATAAATATAATTCCGGAATGGCTTTGTGGGCATACATGTCTAACAACAAAAGCTTTATGGAATTGCTTCCCTCGCTCCTCTATCCGAGCCATCCGCGTTCAACTAATGGAGAAGCCCACAATCTAGCTAAAAGAGCTATTACATGGCGCCGAAGTGGCATTGCCATCCCTTGTTCTTGGTTGGGTGTTTTTTTATCATTTTGATCCAAGAATTGGGTAACTACCCCAGCTCTGTGTGGTTGTAATTATATCTTTGTTTCTTCTAATATAATAGTTGATTACCCAAAAAAAAGACCTTAGAAACCCTATTCACCCCCCCCCCCCCTTCTAGGTCTTGTTGATACATAAAAGGGGTCATTTCAGTAGGTAAAACTCCGATCGATTGGTTGATTCCAAAAAACAACTCATTTTTCTATAGCCCCTACGATCGATCAGTGGAAACCTCTGATCTAGAGAAAAACCCATATTTTCGACCCCAAATCCTCCCAACTCTATTTCCCTTACTTCATGGTTAATTTCTAAACATTTACACACATGCTATCATCACTAAACATTTCTAGAAGGTGAATCTAAGGATTAATGATACATTTCACTTGTTTCAATCCTTGACATCTAGGGTTTCAATAAAAGGAAGAACCTCAAAATCTCTTCATCCATTCTAACTCAACCTAGATCATTCATGAGAATTTATTACACTAAATACAACAATAAATACTATACAACAATGAATTTAATGAACAAAGGAAGTGTTCACTTGCCTTAACCCTAAAGTTTTAGGGTTTTAAGAAGATGGAAAACCCAAAAATGGGTTTTGCTTCAAGCTCTTATTCTTCCCTTTGTGAGAAATCCGGATCTTGAGCCTTGAATCACCTTCTCCAAGCTTTCCTCCAAGCTCCCAAGCCTTATCCCCTCCCCCCCTGCTTCCTTCTTCCCCAAAGTTTTCTTTCTTGTTTAGGTTTTCTAAAAGAAATGAGAGATTAGGTTATCTTTAGCTTTTTATACTAAAACACGTTATTTTGCTTTTACCCAAATGCCCTTACTACTAGTGTTTGGTTACAAGCCAAGGTTAAACCCTTAGTGTGATAATTAAATTATCATGGCCAAACAACACACAGAGGTATTACCAAATTATCCCTAGGCTTAGGAAATCACTAAAATACCCATATCATTTAATTTAGGAATTCAAAATCGCTACATAAGTTCTATAAATATTTAGGTATTGTTTGAGATAATGGAGTGCATCTCATAATCCATTACTTCTCTCTAGAATACTGTATTATGAGATGCCCAGCTTCTATATAGTTGGATGGATCTTTTTCTATTAGACAATTTTTTTTTTTTAAAGAGACTTTGAAGGAGTAGGGGGTTTGCCGAACCCCTACCAATTTATTAATAAAGAAAAAATGGGAGGACATAAAACCTTACCCCTACAATAATGCAAGGGGGACATAAAACCTTACCCCTAAAACAACAAGACTACCTAATAAAAACCAACATAAATCAATCAGTAGTTCCCAATTGAACATAACCCAATCCAGCTTTGTGAAGGAAAACAAGAGATTTGAGCCTGGGTGTCACCCCCCAAAATCCTGCCTAGGTTAAAGTGGGACCTTGGCACGTGACTTAACCTTCAAACTGTCATAATATCCTGTCATAAAGCCTTTAAGGCAATCTAAAACATGAACCTGAAAATTTTTCTTCATTTAATCATGATCAATTCTAGTATCTCAATTTAAAAACTAAAACAAAATCAATAATTCGAATCATCCATCCTATTTTCCAACTATCAATTCAATCAAAATTAAGTCTATTACAATATCTTGAACTCCAAATTTAAATACAAATAATTTAATTTCCAGAAAAATGGCCAACAATCCAAGTTCCATTCACCATCGGGATAATCACCTGCTAGAACTTCTTCTTCCTCCTTGTACTCTTCCTCTTCCCAAGGTTATGAGGCACAAATATCAAACCTAACACATGCCAACAACAAAGTCATCGGCTGAGTAACAAGTTACCTCGCATATATAAACTCCTAACTAACAATATAACAATATTTAATATAAAGTATAAATTATAATTTAACATTACATGTAAGCATATAAATAACTCAGAGTGCGAAAACATAATTTCAATTCAATTCTTATACGTGCTCACTTGTACTTATTTTTCTTATTTATCTTACTTGTCTTTCTTATTTGTGAATGTATTGAACAACATTTACGGTACAATAACTTAAAATAACTCTACCCCATATATTGGGTAGAGACTAACATATACCCTACTTACCGAGCTACCACATAGTTTACACACTATCCAGTGCATACAGCTTGTCTACACATTATCCGGTGTATACGGCTTGTCTACACATTATTTGATGTATACGGCTTGTCTACACACTATTCGGTGCATATGGCTTGTCTTGCCTTGATCTTGGCTTATTGGTACTCAGGCAGTGCAAAACTCAATTATACAGTCATGCTCGTGTTCTTGTATACTTATATAATACTTATTATCTTACTTTTTATCATGCTTGTACATATTTATTTTCATGAATGAATGTGAGTGAAACAATGATAACTATCAATTAAATTTAACCAGAATTATTGGATTAAGGCTCTCGAAAACTCATCATAACAACTAACGTCGTCATGATAATACCCCTAAGTCACACAACCATAATTCACGGTTCAATTTAATCAACATATATTATCATGCAATTTGTCAATCATACACTAGTTTAAACATACAGAATTTCTCATAATTGATCAATATAAAAATATGTCCTATTAGATTTTCAACAATAAAATTTTGAAACAATTCTATTTATCATGCATCAATTTTCAGTATATAGTTTTCGATAAAATCAATCTCATAAAACCCTAGTTTTATAACACATCACAATTTCAAATCAACTTTCCCCTTATTGATATGTATAATAAAAATCATAAGAAACATCTCTAAACATCATAAATATATTTCATAATAAAAATCATAAAGAAACTTCTCTAAACATCATAACTATCTTCCATAAGGGATTGATATATCATAAACATGCTCGATCTTGTTTTTCTTATTTCAAATCTAACTATTTCTTATTGTTTATTTTAAAATCACCGTATTGGTAGGAAGGAATTCATATTTACCTCTCCCGATCGCTTCCCTATGATCAAGCGCTTGCGAATGAGATCGATCTAATCTTTTATGTCATTTTTCTTGCGAAACTTTTAATCTCTCCTCTTAGATCTCTCAAAATAACCTTCTCTCTCACTCTCTCTCTCTTTCTCTTTTAGGTTTAGAAAGCCTTAGAAACCCTAACTCACAAGTTGGAGGATTATTTATAGAGTTTGGCGACAAAAGGAAATTTAAAAAGTCAAAAATTGGCGTTTTCGTGCATATTTCAGCGCCCATCGATCGATCGGCGAGTTTTGGCCGATCGATCCCAGCCACCACCGATTGATCGGCGCTAGTTGGCTGATCGGTCAGATCCCTTTATTTTTTTTAAACCTTGCTCTGGTATTTTGCCCGGAAATTTTGACTTGGTTATCAGAATTTGACGATTCAACTTGTGTTGGAACCGTTATTCAAATGAGAATAATTTCTTATCTAATAAACAAGTCCCAGTTTCAAGTCCATGAAGGTTAAAATGTCTCATTAAGTTAGATGAAGGTGAAAGCGAATCTCGAAATATTTTGGTTAATACTGAGAATCCATGGTTTTAACCCCTAGACTCCTAGAAGTTAGAAAATAGATACCTTAGCCCAATTTTAAAGCAATGAGGTAACCCCTTAAACCTGAAAATTTTAATTTAATAACAATAATAAAAAGAATAAGTTAATCACTATTATTGTTATTATATAAGGGTTTACTAATCTAGGCATCCCACATTAATTCCCATAGAAACACATGCATTTAAAATCAGACACATATTTCAAGAAATTCATGTAAATGACACGAATGCCGAGGAACTAAATTTTGGGTCTCTACACTAGGTGGGCTATCCTGGTTAGAAAAACTAGAACCTGAATGTTGAATGTCACAACCATGATTAGCAAGAAAATCAGCAGTCGAATTAAATTCTCTGAAAATGTGATAAAGAAAAGAACAAATAGCTATCACATGACTGATCTTTTTATTCTAATATCACACTTTCCAATGGTGATTAAAAGAGCCCTTCCAAGCTTCAACAAGAGATTTAGCATTAGATTCTACATCCACCTGAAGAAAGCCAAGACTTTGGCAAAGAAGAAGACCATCAAGAAGAGCTCTAGACTCAACATTGTAGTTAGTACAATGCCCATAAAAAGCATAAAAGCAAGCAATCATCTCTCCAAAGTCAATCATTAATCTCTTAATTTTTTCAATGAGGATACCAGAGGGCTTGCTCAAATCTTTGAATCGACGAGAACACCTTTCTTTCCATACTTCCCAAATAATAATAAGAGGAAGCAATATTAAAACCTCATTATGATGCCTATCTGAAGCTCTGAACCATCTCATAAGAAAGCATTGTATATTATCCCTGGGTTGAGAAAAAATATAACAAAGACTACCAAAATAGCCCCATAGCCCACCAGCAATGTCATCGGCTGAGTAACAAGTTACCTCGCATATATAAACTCCTAACTAACAATATAACAATATTTAATATAAAGTATAAATTATAATTTAACATTACATGTAAGCATATAAACAACTCAGAGTGCGGAAACATAATTTCAATTCAATTCTTATACGTGCTCACTTGTACTTATTTTTCTTATTTATCTTACTTGTCTTTCTTATTTGTGAATGTATTGAACAACATTTACGGTACAATAACTTAAAATAACTCTACCCCATATATTGGGTAGAGACTAACATATACCCTACTTACCGAGCTACCACATAGTTTACACACTATCCGGTGCATACAGCTTGTCTACACATTATTCGATGTATACGGCTTGTCTACACACTATTCGGTGCATATGGCTTGTCTTGCCTTGATCTTAGGCTTATTGGTACTCGGGCAGTGCAAAACTCAATTATACAGTCATGCTCGTGTTCTTGTATACTTACATAATACTTATTATCTTACTTTTTATCATGCTTGTACATATTTATTTTCATGAATGAATGTGAGTGAAACAATGATAACTATCAATTAAATTTAACCAGAATTATTGGATTAAGGCTCTCGAAAACTCATCATAACAACTAACGTCGTCATGATAATACCCCTAAGTCACACAACCATAATTCACGGTTCAATTTAATCAACATATATTATCATGCAATTTGTCAATCATACACTAGTTTAAACATACAGAATTTCTCATAATTGATCAATATAAAAATATGTCCTATTAGATTTTCAACAATAAAATTTTGAAACAATTCTATTTATCATGCATCAATTTTCAGTATATAGTTTTCGATAAAATCAATCTCATAAAACCCTAGTTTTATAACACATCACAATTTCAAATCAACTTTTCCCTTGTTGATATGTATAATAAAAATCATAAGAAACATCTCTAAACATCATAAATATATTTCATAATAAAAATCATAAAGAAACTTCTCTAAACATCATAACTATCTTCCATAAGGGATTGATATATCATAAACATGCTCGATCTTGTTTTTCTTATTTCAAATCTAACTATTTCTTATTGTTTATTTTAAAATCACCGTATTGGTAGGAAGGAATTCATATTTACCTCTCCCGATCGCTTCCCTATGATCAAGTGCTTGCGAATGGGATCGATCTAATCTTTTATGTCATTTTTCTTGCAAAACTTTTAATCTCTTCTCTTAGATCTCTCAAAATAACCTTCTCTCTCACTCTCTCTCTCTCTTTTAGGTTTAGAAAGCCTTAGAAACCCTAACTCACGAGTTGGAGGATTACTTATAGAGTTTGGCGACAAAAGGAAACTTAAAAAGTCAAAAATTGGCGTTTTCGCGCATATTTCAGCGCCCATCGATCGATCGGCGAGTTTTGGCCAATCGATCCCAGCCACTACCGATTGATCGGCGCTAGTTGGCTGATCGGTCAAATCCCTTTATTTTTTTTGAACCTTGCTCTGGTATTTTTCCCGTAAATTTTGACTTGGTTATCAGAATTTGACGATTCAACTTGTGTTGGAACCGTTATTCAAATGGGAATAATTTCTTACCTAATAAACAAGTCCCAGTTTCAAGTCCATGAAGGTTAAAATGTCTCATTAAGTTAGATGAAGGTGAAAGCGAATCTCGAAATATTTTGGTTAATACTGAGAATCCATGGTTTTAACCCCTAGACTCCTAGAAGTTAGAAAATAGATACCTTAGCCCAATTTTAAGTAATGAGGTAACCCCTTAAACCTGAAAATTTTAATTTAATAACAATAATAAAAAGAATAAGTTAATCACTATTATTGTTATTATATAAGGGTTTACTAATCTAGGCATCCCACATTAATTCCCATAGAAACACATGCATTTAAAATCGGACACATATTTCAAGAAATTCATGTAAATGACACGAATGCCGAGGAACTAAATTTTGGGTCTCTACACTAGGTGGGCTATCCTGGTTAGAAAAACTAGAACCTGAATGTTGAATGTCACAACCATGATTAGCAAGAAAATCAGCAGCCGAATTAAATTGTCTGAAAATGTGATAAAGAAAAGAACAAATAGCTATCACATGACTGATCTTTTTATTCTAATACCACACTTTCCAATGGTGATTAAAAGAGCCCTTCCAAGCTTCAACAAGAGATTTAGCATTAGATTCTACATCCACCTGAAGAAAGCCAAGACTTTGGCAAAGAAGAAGACCATCAAGAAGAGCTCTAGACTCAACAATGTAGTTAGTACAATGCCCATAAAAAGCATAGAAGCAAGCAATCATCTCTCCAAAGTCAATAATTAATCTCTTAATTTTTTCAATGAGGATACCAGAGGGCTTGCTCAAATCTTTGAATCGACGAGAACACCTTTCTTTCCATACTTCCCAAATAATAATAAGAGGAAGCAATATTAAAACCTCATTATGATGCCTATCTGAAGCTTTGAACCATCTCATAAGAAAGCATTGTATATTATCCCTGGGTTGGGAAAAAATATAACAAAGACTACCAAAATAGCTCCATAGCCCACCAACAATATCACTTTGTAAAAGAAGGTGAGATAAAGTTTCAATGTTACCTTGATTACAACAGAAACAACAACAACTAGACAGATACACTCTATACCAAAACTTTTAAAATCTTGGGTCTAGCATTTCTGCTTGGGTTGGTAAATACTGGTCTTCGGGCTCTTTTCACTTGGTACTTGACTCAAGTTGGTCTGCCCACTACTTATTGACTTCTCTTAGATGAAAACACATGTTCAAAAAATTCAGGACCTATAGCTTCCACAATTATATGTAGTGTAGAGGTATCTATATTTAGAAATTTGTAAGCTTTGCTAGTCATAGAATAGCCAATGAAAACACAGTTGGTACCTCTCAATCCTACCTTGGGATAGTTCAGATTGGGTAATTTGATTTGGGCTAAACAGCCCCATACGTTAATGTACTTTAAGTTGAATTTTCTACCTAGTACTTTATGTTGAATTTTCTGCCCTTCCACAATTCATATGTAATTGACCGTGACTTTCTTTGAGGAAATTTATCAAGAATGTGACATGCAGCTACAAGTGCTTCACCCCACAAATTTAGTAGAGCGTCAGAGCTAGTCAACATTGTGTTGACCATCTCGATCAGAGTTCAATTTTTTCTTTCTTTCTGCAATGTCATTTTGTTGTGGTAGGTATGGAGCAGTAGTCTCATGTTAAATCTTGTTGTCTTCATAAAACTTAGTGAATTATGCATCAAGATACTCACCGTACATTTGCCAGTGTGAGCGCAGCTTGGCACCAAAGTTATGGTGTAAAGTCTAACATGGGATAATTGTTTACAACAAGTGGGCACACAAGGCTTTATATACCACTCAAGTGACTTTAATTTATTGAACAATGTGAGACTAAAGATAAAAGAGAGATTTTTCACAATAGAGGTATTTTCTCCCAACTAAGGGAGACACCCACCATATCCAACAATGAAAACTTGGGGGTTTAGTCTCTGATCACAATTGAAAACTGGGCTCCCAGAGAACCATGGTTTATTTTATTTTATTTTAAATAATTTAAATCATAACAACATGTACTTGATGTTGCCCAAGGTTTGGACCCTAGAGGGGGGGGGGGTGAATAAGGTTTGTGGCAAATTAAAATTGTTTCTACTTTCCCTAAGCGGAATTTCAACTTGAACAAGTTAAAGGGAATAGAAATTTATATAATTTTGCTTAATCAATTCAAACAAGAAAGCAAAGAGAAGAGTTAGAGAGATGCAAACAAGAGACACAAGATATTGTTCGCGAGGTTCGGCAACCAGCCTACTTCCCCACCTCAAGCTATGCCCGCTAGAGGATTCACCACGATTTATTCTCAATCACCAATATTATTCCGGGTGAAGATCAAACCTTACTAGGGAACAATTCTTCCTATACTTTGTCCACTTTCCAGGTAGTGACCAAACCTTTACAAAGCTTCCGATTTCACGGACAAGACTCCCACGAACATCTTGATTTCACAACCTCTTCAAAAAGAGAAGATTTGCACTCAGATAATGCTCCTTGCACGAGCTAATAAATGTCTTGAACACTCACTAAAAATCTCTCAAAGATTGGAGTTGAAAAGCTCAAGAACTTGGATTTGGGGATTCTAGGTTGAACTCTATAGATTTGGAAATCTAAGTTTGGAGTGAATGATTTTAATGATTGAAAGTATTGGAGTTCTTAATTTCATTCACATCATCTAATTTTATAGCCCTTGCAAAGATATAGCTGTTGGAGAAGCATTGGAAAAACAATGACCTTAAAAACTAGCCGTTATTGGCCTTTCCCGCAGCCACTCTTCGACGAGTGCACCAATGCACTCCTCAATTGTCGATGAGTTAGCTAGCCAAAACAGAGAAGTAGCTGCTGCTACTTCACTCATCGATGAGTCAGAGTTATTCAAACCCACTCGTTGACAAGTCCTCTGTATTTACACAAAAAACTCATATTCGCTTGATTAATTCGATGGTCATGATTTCCATGGTCTTATACCTTATATTAACCGAGATAATTATAATGTTTTCAGTCCTTAGACTGATATTCAATGGGTCTTAAGACACCTATGGTCAATCTAAGTATTGAGCAATTTAGCCGACCAAACTTTGAGGATTTCTTACATAAATCCTAGACTCTTTAAATAAACAATAAACCTTCTAGAGTCTTCAATCTTCATTCTTGATCTTGAATGAATTTGACTTTGAGCACATGATCAATCTTTATTCTTCTTCAATGATCTGACTTGAACTTTGGATTGTTCTTCAAGACTTCAATTGTGATCCAATGGCTTGACTGGTTGATGAATCTTCTTCATCAGATGATCTCTTTTTCATGTTTTTTCATTGAATGACTTTGCTAATGCTCTTATACACTGTTTATCTGTAGCACCCCGGACTTTTCCATCTTTAATGAATAGTACTTTTGTAGCAAAGTGGCCTTTCTCATAGTCTAATCAATAAATAAGGGAGAAATTGGAAATTCTGAAATGTTAGAAATGTTCATTTTCGAAAGACGAATCCAATGCAAGTTGAATCGTCGAAATCCGACGAGCGAGTCAAAAGATATGATCAAAACAGTTCTGACCTGCAGAGCATCGATCGCTCGGTCCATTCAGCGATCGATCGGTCCAAAACCGATCGATCGGTAGCTATCGACTGCTCAAAAATTTTGTATGGGAAAATTTTCCAGAGAGCAGATTTTTGACCGGTCGCTTGGTCAGAACACCGATCACTCGGTAGGCAACCGATCGATCTGTCATAACTACCGATCGCTCGGTCTTCGCGTTTTTGCAGAAATTTCACTAAGGGCATTTTTGTCTTCCGGGTGTTAAACCCTTACTTCATAAGGCTTGCCCGAGCCTTTAGGGCTTATTTAACATACTTAGAGGGTTTTTGAGAGTTAGAGAGAGAGGAGAAGGGGATTTGCACCTAGGGTTTCCATTGGAGAAGGAATCAAAGGGTTTGACAACCCTAGATCATCCTCAAACTTGGATTGCTCAAGTTCAAGGCTCAAGCTCGTGGGGGATCTCGTTCTCAAGCTAGGGCAGCATTCTCCAAGGTATTTCAAGAGGGTTTCCTTCCCACTCAAGCCTTCTTCAAGCAAGAGTCCTTCTTCTTGCGAGTTGGAGCTCCAATCAAGGCTTACAACCAAGATCAAGCCTTGATTCAAGGTAAGTACACCCTACTAACTTTCCCTAGCAATAACCTAGGTTTTCTATTGTAAATGGTGATTCTTTATTTTATGCTTTCCTTCCCTATGAATTATATCATCTCAATAAATATAAATAAGATAAGGAAAAATGATATGCATGTGTATGGAATGTGGATTGAGGCGATGGGATGCTAAATGTATGAGGTGTGATATGTGTGGTGTGGTAAATGGAAAATGGAGGATGGGCATTTTACAAATAATAAACTTACCCTTATATGATTGGATGGAAAATATGCATAAGAAGAAGATGAACTATTAATGGACATTGTATGTTATGTGTTTGATAAATGTCTAACCTATGAAATGATGACTTAAAGGAATTGAATGTAAGCCTTATGTAATTGTTCTTGTAAATGATGACTCGACCAAATGCTATGTTGATCACTTAAATGTTTGCATAATATGCTATGAACTTAAATGAAATGCAATCTCTCTTTTGTTATCCTCATTCCCATGATTGTCACTAATGGCACGTATACGAGCATGCATGTTAGCATGAACCGAGATTTCAAGAGCATGTGCATATACTAACCAACAAGAAAACATTGCATGTCAAGGAGGTTGGTAGCCCAGGGACATTCGGGTACTAGCCTCTGGCTCACAAGAAAACTAAACATGTAATAAAAATCACATATTGTCAAGGAGGTTGGTAGCCCAGGGACATTCGGGTACTAGCCTCTGGCTCACAAGAAAACCATATATCAAGGAGGTTGGCAGCCCAGGGACTTTCGGGTACTAGCCTCTGGCTCACAAGTTACAAGATGCAAGTTTACAAGATGATGACAAGGCATTCATGCATGCACACATACATGATTTCTATAAGGCATACCGAGATATGAAACGGGTTTTCAAGCACGAGTTTATTGGAGTTTTTGCATTCATGCACGCACATCAAGATGATTGCATTATACCGTGTCTTATGCTTTTTCTTTGTAATGCTCCTATTTCTGCTTTGCATTATACGATTGTTGTTGTGTGTCCTTATTGTTATGGTTAGCTAGTAGCTTGTACTCGCTGAGTATTCCATGCTCAGCCGTACTTTCATGTCGGCAGGTACTGAGGAAGCCTTCGACCCGGAGCCTTGGGTCGAGGAAGAGTATATAGAGGAGAGAGAGCCGTCTATCCCACTGCAGTCTCAGACGGACCGAGACCTTGACGTGTGGCTATACCTCGACTACTATTGAGGGGAGAGTACAAGAGGGTCTTTTATGTATTTTGACATTTTGATAGGTGGGCCTGTCCACCTTAGATTTGATTATGTTTTGTGTATATGATCACTTGGAATACCATTTTGAGAACTATAGAAGAAATGGAAAGTTAGTTTACGCTTCCGCAATTATGATTAGCTTCCGTGCTCTAATTATCATTGTTTTAGTATTGTAATTATCTTGTTCATGACAGGATGGTTTGGCAGGTACGTATAGTCACGCCTAAAGTATCCCTAAACTCCTAGGGGGTATTTTGGGGCGCGACAGAGGTGGTATCAGAGCTCTAGGCATTAGAGTCCTTAGGGTCGCTTAGTACTCGATACCATTATTGAACAAGGCATTAGGTATTAGGAAAGAGTCGTATTCCAAGTATAGACTAACAAATTAGTCTTAGTCAAAATAGGTTGAACTTCGACCAATCTTGGAGTCCTATGCTAGGAACACGGATTGTATGTTATGATATTGTGTTGAATACCATGTGTGCATTAATTGTGCTTAGTAAATATGCTTGATGAAAATGTGTTGAGTGAATTGCGAAATTGTTACTGCAAAATTGTTACTAAATGCGTGTCCAAGTTAGACTCATGTTGTATTGTCGTTCTCAGGAGAAATCATGAGACGCAATACCCGGGGTCGCGGATACAACACACTGGGCAACGGAATTGATGCTCTATCGGGTGATGATCAACCCAATTTTGCCCAAGCCTTTGCTTCAATAGCCGAGACTTTGGCTATGCTAGCAGCAAGGCAACCAGCTACTCCACCTAATGTGGCGCTTATACCAGCTCCTCCTAATCGAGCACAAGCTGGAATAGAGGCTTTCCGGAGGATGAGGCCTCCAACTTTTTGTAGAAGCATTGATCCACTTGTTGCTGAGGGTTGGATCCGGCAACTAGAAAAGATCTTCTCCATGTTGGTGCCTACGGAGGCGGAAAGGGTTACTTAGGCCACCTTCATGCTTGAAGGTGAGGCCGATCATTGGTAGAAATCCGCGCTTCGGACCCGAGAGTTGACCCGACAAGGTCAAGACTGGACTTGGGAGTAATTCTTGGACGTTTTCAACAAGAAGTACTTCCCGGTCGGGATGAAAGAGAAGATGGAAGTGGAGTTCCTTACCTTGGAGCAAGGTAATATGTTGGTAGCGGCTTATGAAGCCAAATTTTCAGAGCTATCTCAGTTTGCTCCACATATGATAGCGACCGAGGCTATGAAAGCACAGAAATTTGAGAGAGGATTGAAGGCCTACATCAAGGACCGAGTCTCGATGTTTAGACATGAGACATACTCAGAAGTGGTGGACAAGGCACTTTTGGCCGAGTCGAACTCCGAGGAGTTCTTTAAAAGAAGAGGAATGGAGAAAGGACAGTCAAGTAGTTTAGGGGAGAAAAGAGCAAGGACTAGCTTGAATCAGTCCGCAGGGCCGGCTCAGTTACAGGGGATGTATTCAGCACCACAGGCTCCCCACCCTTTTTGTAGCACCCCGGACTTTTTCATCCTTAATGAATAGCACCTTCGTAACTAATTGGCCGTTTTTGTAGTCTAATTAATAAATAAGGGAGAAATCGTAAATTTCGAAATGTTAGAAATGTTCGTTTTCAAAAGACGGATCCAACGCAAGTTGAATCGTCGAAATCGGACGAACGAGTCAAAAGATATGGTCAAAACAGTCGGGACCAGCAGAGCACCGATCGCTCGGTCCACGGAGCGATCGATCGGTATCTATCGATTGGTGGAAAATTTTGTGTGGGGAAATTTTCCAGAGAGCATGTTTTTGACCGGTCGCTCGGTCAAGAACACCGATCACTCGGTAGGTAACCGATCGATCGGTCATTAACACCGATCGCTCGGTCCTCGCGTTTTTGCAAAAATTTCAGTAAGGGCGTTTTCGTCTTTTAGGTGTCAAACCCTTACCCATAAGGGTTTGCTCGACCCTTTGAGGCCTCACTTACAACATTTGAGGGATTTTGAGAGATAGAGAGAGAAGAGGAGAAAGCTCTAACCTAGGGTTTGGTTTTGAGAAGGAAATCAAAGGGGGTTTAAGAACCATAGCTCACCCCAACTCGAGTTGCTTCAAAATCGAGGCTCAAGCTCGTGTGTGAACCATTCTCCAAGCTAGGGTAGCAACCCAAGCACGTTTTTGAAAGGGGTTTCTTCCCCAACTCAAGTCTCCTTCAAGCAAAGGTGTTCTTCTTTCAAGTTGGAGCTTCAATCAAGGTTTCTACCAAGGATCAAGCCTTGATCTAAGGTTAGTACACCCTACTAACTTACCCTAGCAAAGATCTAGGTTTTCTATATAAAAATGTGATTCTTTATATTATGTTTTCCTCCTTATGAAATGTGTTATCCCCCATTAAATATAAACAAGATAATGGAAAATGTGTGGATGTGTGGATGGAATGTTGGATGTGGCGATTGGATGTCGAGATGTATGTTGTGTGATGTGTGTGATGGAAATGGTGGATGAGTATTTTACCAATAATGAACTTACCTTGATGTTTGGATGGAAAATATGCGCTAAAAAGAACACGATGAATTATTAAGAAACATTGCATGTGTTGCGTTTGACAAAATGCCTAAACTATGAATAAACGACTTAGATGAAGAAAATGGAAATAGGTTTTATGCATGTGTTCTTATAGATGATGAATTGATCCAATGTCATGTGAATTACTTAAGTTACCTATGCTAATATTAGGAATTGAATTGTAATGCCATATCTCTTTTGTTAAGCCCATTCCCACGATTGTTATTATTGGCACGCACATGAGCACGCATGATAGCATGAACCGAGATTTCAAGAGCATGTGCATATAATAAACAACATGAAAATATTGCATGTCAAGGAGGTTGGTAGCCCAGGGACATTCGGGTACTAGCCTCTGGCTCACAAGATAACCCCTAAATCACCTATTGTCAAGGAGGTTGGTAGCCCAGGGAGATTCGGGTGCTAACCTCTGGCTCACAAGAAAACTAAACAAGTAATAAAAATCACCTATTGTCAAGGAGGTTGGTAGCCCAGGGACATTCGGGTACTAGCCTCTGGCTTACAAGAAAACCAAACATTGCATATCAAGGAGGTTGGTAGCCCAGGGACATTCGGGTACTAACCTCTGGCTCACAAGTGCATTGCATATCAAGGAGGTTGGCAGCCCAGGGAGATTCGGGTGCTAGCCTCTGGCTCACAAGTTACGAGATGGAGGTTTACAAGATGATGATCATGCATTCATGCATGCACGCATACATGATTTCTACGAGGCATACCGGGACATGACATGGGTTTTCAAGCATGAGTTTTATCGGCGTTTTCGCATTCATGTACGCACGTCAGGATGCTTGTATTGTATCATGCCTTATACTGTTTCTTTTGTGATGTTTCTATTACTGCTTGTATGATATTACTATTGTGTGTTTTTATTATTGTTATGGTCTGCTAGTAGCTTGTACTCGCTGAGTATTCCATGCTCAGCCGTACTTTCCTGTCGGCAGGTACTGATGGAGCCCTCGACCCGGAGCCTTGGGTCGAGGAAGAGTATATAGAGGAGAGAGAGCCGGCTATTCCATTACAGTCTCAGGCCGACCGAGACCTCAATGGGTGGCCATACCTCGACTACTGTTGAGGGGAGAGTATGAGAGGGTCTTGTGTATTTTGATATTTTGATAGGTGGGCTTGTCCACCTTCGACTTAGACATGTCTTATATTTATGTTAACTTGGAATACTATTTTGGATCATTAGAAGAAATGAAAATTTGTTTACGCTTCCGCATATATGTTAGCTTCCGCGCTCTGATTATCGTTGTTAGTACTGTATTTTATCTTGTGCATTACAGGATGGTTTGATAGGTACGTAATGTGATACCTAAAATATCCCTAAACTCCTATGGGGTATTTCGAGGTGTTACACTTTTTCTCCACCGGCTTTTCGCCCGGCTTTTGCCTAGACTTCTCGCCCTGCAGTGACGCAAGCTACAGGATATGCTCCTCCCACCTATTTGCACGACATATGCACCATTTGTGGAAGGAAGCATCCAGCGGGAGAATGCCGGAGAGTTACTCGAAGTTGCTTCCATTGTGGTGACCATGGCCACATGGTTAGAGATTGTCCCCGACGTCAATTGCCAGCTCAGTCTTCAGGGAGCAGACCCTCGATGAGGCAGACATCTCAGCCTAGCTCTTCTCAGGCTTCGAGGGCCTCACAGTCTACACGGCCTCCTCGCCCAGCCACCCAGAGTCAAGTTTTTGCTCTATCAGAGAGACACACGTGCATTCGATGATGTCGTGCAAGGTACGCAAGAATTTTGAGTTTAAGTTGTATACAATTTCTATGGTTTGTTATGTGATTATTTATACTAAGGGTTATCTATGTATGATGCTTGTTATTATTTTAAATCTACTGATATTAGTTACTTAATCGCACAGGCGCTTTATTAGTGAACGAGTGTCTCGCCTGAGTGTTGATAGACACAGGATCCACTCACTCTTTTGTCTCACCAAGTTTTGCAAAGGGCTTTTTGACTGAGGCTACTCCGTTAGAGCGGGAGTTGACCATTGCAACTCCACTCGACAAGTCAGTTGAGACCGATAAAATATTTAGAGACTGTGTGGTTCAAGTGGGGGAGAATGAACTGTTAGCCGATCTCATCGTCCTAGATTTCCAAGACTTGGATTTTGACGTCATCTTAGGGATGGATTGGTTATCAAACCACCATGGACATGTTGCGTGTTTTGAAAAGATGGTGAACTTCAAGCCGGAAAGAACTAAGCCTTTTCATTTCCGAGGATTGAGAGAAAGGGATATTGCTCGCTTGGCAGCTCTGAGCTTAGTGAACCCAGAAGCACAAAACTCCTCGGCTATTCCGGTCGTGAGTGAGTTCTTGGATGTGTTTCTGGAGGAACTTCCGAGGTTGCCTCCTGACAGAGAGATTGAGTTCGCTATAGAGCTTACTCCAGGTACCGCTCTGATTTTAAGGGCACCATATAGAATGGCCCCTATAAAGCTTGAAGAATTGAAGAAACAGATTGAGGAGTTACAACAACTTGATTTCATCCAACCAAGTGTGTCACCATAGGGGGCTCCAGTCCTCTTTGTGAAGAAAAAGGACGGGTCGATGAGAATGTGTATAGACTACCGTTAGTTGAACATGGTAACTATCAAGAATCGTTATCCCTTGCCAAGGATAGACGACTTGTTCGACCAACTGAAGGGAGCGAGGTTCTTCTCCAAGATTGATCTTAGATCGGGGTATCATTAGTTAAAGATCAAGTCGGAAGATGTTCCGAAGACGGCTTTCAAGACTCGGTATGGGCATTACGAGTTCCTTGTCATGCCTTTTGGGCTGACGAATGCACCGACGGCTTTCATGGATTTGATGAACCGGGTGTTCTGATCGTTTTTGGATCAATGCGTGATTGTATTCATTAATGACATTTTGGTTTATTCTCAGACACGGGAAGATCACGCACGAGACCTCCACCTTGCCTTGGAGATGTTGAGAGAGCATAGACTAAATGCCAAATTGAGCAAGTGTGAATTTTGGTTAGAGAAAGTGGCGTTCCTAGGCCACGTAGTGTCGGCCGAGGGTATTTCTGTCGACCTAGCCAAGATAGAGGCAGTTATGAGTTGGGAGAGACCCAAGAGCGTCATTGAGATACGTAGTTTCCTCGGGTTAGCAGGCTATTACCAGAGATTTGTGAAGGGATTCTCCAGTTTGGCCGTACCTCTCACTTACTTGACAAGGAAAAATGCCAAGTTCAGTTGGAGTGACCGATGTGAAGTGAGTTTCCAAGAATTGAAAAAAGCCTCACCATGGCCACCATCCTTACTGTGCCATCTGGACATGATGGTTATGAGGTGTATAGCGATGCTTCGCACATCGGACTTAGGTGTGTCCTTATGCAGCACAAGAAAGTCATTGTCTATGCATCAAGGCAATTGAAGGAACATGAAAAGAATTACCCCACTCACGACTTAGAACTCGCCGCGGTTGCGTTTGCATTGAAGATTTGGCGACATTATCTTTATGGGGAACAATTTGAGGTATTCACAGATCATAAAAGCCTTAAGTATTTGTTTTCCCAGAAAGAGTTAAACCTGAGGCAATGAAGATGAGTAGAATTTTTGAAAGACTACAAGTGCTTCATTCAATACCATCCGGGCAAAGCGAATGTTGTAGCCGATGCTCTTAGTCGGAAGCCTACTGGACTTTTGGCGCATATGATGCTGAAGGAGTGGAGGTTGCTGGAGGATGCATCCAACCTCGACATCAGTTTTAGTCTCCCTACCTTTGGGCCGGTAATGGCTAACATCACAGTTAGGCCATATATCCTAAGCATGATCCAGGAGTTGCAAGGAATGGATGCCAACTACTTTCTTGCCGAGACAAGTCAGTTAAGAGTGGCAGCAATGATTTTGTGGTGAGGGATGATGGGATTATCACTTGCAAGGGAAGAGTATGTGTCCCAGCCAATGAGAAGCTTAAACGAGAAATCTTGTACGAGGCTCACCGGTCCAAGTACATTGTTCACCCCGGAGGTATCAAAATGTATAGGGACTTGAAAAAACACTTTTAGTGACCGAACATGAAGCGAGAAATAGCGGAGTACGTGTCCCGATGCTTGGTGTGCCAATAAGTCAAGGCCGAGCACAGGAGACCGGCTGGACTTTTACGGTCTCTCCCTATTCCCGAGTGGAAATAGGAGCACATATCTATGGACTTCATTGTGGGGTTGCCAAAGGCGGTTATAAATTCTGATGCTATATGGGTTGTGGTCGATAGACTGATGAAGTCAGCCCATTTTTTGCCATACCGGACTACCTTTAATTCCAATCAGTTGGCTGCATTGTATATCAAAGAAATAGTTCGGTAGCACGGGGTGCTAGTGAGCATTGTCTTAGATCGGGACCCTTGATTTACCTCCAGGTTTTGTAAAAGCTTTCAGAGTGCCATGAGTTCCCGGTTGGACTTTAGCACGGCTTTCCATCCACAGACGGATGGGCAAACCAAGCGTGTGAATCAGATTATCGAATACATGCTCTATGCATGTATGTTAGACTTCAAGGGAAGTTGGGAAGATCACCTACCTTTGGTAGAATTCGCCTACAATAACAGTTATCAGGCAAGCATACAGATGGGGCCTTTTGAAGCTTTATATGGGAGAAGTTGTAGATCCCCATTATATTGGGATGAAGTTGGGGAAAGGAAGGTGTTGGGCCCCGAACTAATTGAACAAACCGCAGATAGGGTCAAGCTTATCTGGGAGAAGTTGAAGACCACACAAGATAGACAGAAGACATACGCCGACAACCGAATGAGAGACCTTGAGTTTCGAGTTGGTGATTTTGTATTTGTTCGGGTTTCACCAACCAAGGGTGTTATGAGATTCGGAAAGTGAGGCAAACTCAGTCCGAGATATGTGGGCCCGTTCGAGATCATTACTAGAGTTGGTGAGGTGGCTTATCGTGTTGCTTTGCCCGCTCATATGGCGGCGGTCCATAATGTGTTCCATGTCTCTATGCTTCGAAAGTACATCCCGGACCCTTCCCATGTCATAGAGCTTGATGCGGTGGAAATCCGAGAGGATCTTACGCTAGTTGAGCAACCGGTGCAGATCTTAGACAGGCGAGATCAAATCTTGCGCAAAAGACCATTCCCTTGGTCTTGGTAAGATGACAACACCATTCAAGGGAGGAAGCTACATGGAAACAAGAAGCCGAAGTGCGAGAAAAGTACCCTCAGTTATTTGTTTAGGGCCTTCACATTCCCTTATATTTGTTATGGTTTTGTGCATATATGTATCGTCCAAATTTCGAGGACAAATTTTTGTAAGGGGGGAGAATGTAGCACCCGGACTTTTCCATCTTTAATTAATAGTACTTTCATAGCAAAGTGGCCTTTCTCGTAGTCTAATTAATAAATAAAGGATAAATTAGAAATTTCTGAAATGTCAGAAATGTTCCTTTTCGAAAGACGAATCAAACGCAAGTTGAATCGTCAAAATCCGACGAACGAGTCAAAAGATATAGTCAAAACAGTTCTGACCTGCAGAGCAGTGATCGCTCGGTCCATTCAGCGATCGATCGGTCCAAAACCGATCGATCGGTAGCTATCGACTGGTCAAAAATTTTGTATGGGGAAATTTTCCAGAGAGCCGATTTTTGACCGGTCACTCGGTCAAAACACCGATCGCTCGGTAGGCAACCGATCGATTGGTCATAACCACCGATCGCTCGGTCTTCGCGTTTTTGCAGAAATTTCAATAAGGGCATTTTTGTCTTTCGGGTGTTAAACCCTTACTTCATAAGGATTGCCCGAGCCTTTAGGGCTTGTTCAACATACTTAGAGGGTTTTTGAGAGTTAGAGAGAGAAAGGAGAAGGGGATTTGCACCTAGGGTTTCCATTGGAGAAAGAATCAAAGGGTTTGACAACCCTAGATCATCCTCAAACTTGGATTGCTCAAGTTCAAGGCTCAAGCTCGTGGGGGATCTCGTTCTCAAGCTAGGGCAGCATTCGCCAAGGTATTTCAAGAGGGTTTCCTTCCCACTCAAGCCTTCTTCAAGCAAGAGTCCTTCTTCTTGCGAGTTGGAGCTCCAATCAAGGTTTACAACCAAGATCAAGCCTTGATTCAAGGTTAGTACACCCTACTAACTTTCCCTAGCAATAACCTAGGTTTTCTATTGTAAATGGTGATTGTTTATATTCTGCTTTCCTTCCCTATGAATTGTATCATCTCAATAAATATAAACAAGATAAGGAAAAAAGATATGGATGTGTATGGAATGTGGATTGAGGCGATGGTATGCCAAATGTATGAGGTGTAATATGTGTGGTGTGGTAAATGGAACATGGAGGATGGGGATTTTACAAATAATAAACTTACCCTTATGTGATTGGATGGAAAATATGCATTAAAGAAGAAGACGATGAACTATTAATAGACATCGTATGTTATGTGTTTGATAAATGTCTAACCTATGAAATGATGACTTAAAGGAATTGAATGTAAGCCTTATGTAATTGTTCTTGTAAATGATGACTCGACCAAATGCTATGTTGATCACTTAAATGTTTGCATAATATGCTATGAACTTAAATGAAATGCAATCTCTCTTTTGTTATCCTCATTCCCATGATTGTCATTAATGGCACGTATACGAGCATGCATGTTAGCATGAACCGAGATTTCAAGAGCATGTGCATATAATAACCAACAAGAAAACATTGCATGTCAAGGAGGTTGGTAGCCCAGGGACATTCGGGTACTAGCCTTTGGCTCACAAGAAAACCCAAAACACATATTGTCAAGGAGGTTGGTAGCCCAGGGACATTTGGGTACTAGCATCTGGCTCACAGGAAAACTAAACAAGTAATAAAAATCACATATTGTCAAGGAGGTTGGCAGCCCAGGGACATTCGGATACTAGCCTCTGACTCACAAGAAAACCATATATTAAGGAGGTTGGCAGCCCAGGGAAATTCGGGTGCTAGCCTCTGGCTCACAAGTTACAAGATGCAAGTTTACAAGATGATGACAAGGCATTCATGCATGCACATATACATGATTTCTATAAGGCATACCGAGATATGAAACGGGTTTTCAAGCACGAGTTTATCGGAGTTTTTGCATTCATGCACGCACATCAAGATGATTGCATTATACCGTGTCTTATGCTATTTCTTTGTGATGCTCCTATTTCTGCTTTGCATTGTACTATTGTTGTTGTGTGTCCTTATTGTTATGGTTAGCTAGTAACTTATACTCGCTGAGTATTCCTTTCTCAGCCGTACTTTCATGTCAGCAGGTACTGAGGAAGCCCTCGACCCGGAGCCTTGGGTCAAGGAAGAGTATATAGAGGAGAGAGAGCCGTCTATCCCACTGCAGTCTCAGGCGGACCGAGACCTTGACGTGTGGCCATACCTCGACTACTGTTGAGGGGAGAGTACGAGAGGGTCTTTTATGTATTTTGACATTTTGATAGGTAGGCCTGTCCACCTTAGACTTGATTATGTTTTGTGTATATGATCACTTGGAATACCATTTTGAGAACTATAGAAGAAATGAAGAGTTAGTTTACGCTTCCGCAATTATGTTTAGCTTTCACGCTCTGATCATCATTGTTTTAGTACTGTAATTATCTTGTTCATGACAAGATGGTTTGGCAGGTACATATAGTCACGCCTAAAGTATCCCTAAACTCCTAGGGGGTATTTTGGGGCGCGACATTATCACATAAACTCAATAGAGACATTAGTAACACAAATCTCATTCTATTATTATGTAATCATCAAAATCAATCCTGGAGACCTAAGGTGAAAATCTATAGGCTAACAATTGACTTTACCTCAATTATCAAGACTGAATATGGGATCTAATTAAGTTGGCACTATAAAAATAATGGCCTGTGGCGGCGGATTTTTGGAGGCGGTTCCAAGAATCCGCCGCCATACATCACATACCACGACGAGTATGTAATACCACCGTCACAAACTGTTTTCGGGACAATACTAACGGCGGTTAATTAATATCAGCCGTTATATATCATATAAAACGGTGGGTTCATAGATACCCACCACGAAAATCTTTCCCTCCAACCCTTTTGGTTTCCCACCTCCTTATTCGCGGCGAAAATATAGCGGCGGGTTTATAATAACCATCGTCCATTGTTTTGTTATGGCGACGGATATAATATAACCATCGTGGATTTTTTATATATGATGGCGGTTATAATATAACCGCAGTGATATTCCTTTATTAGTACCCCGATGGTTTTTTCTTTCTTCCTCCCCTGCTCTCTTGCTCTCTGCTCTCCTGCTCTCTGGCTCACCTGTTCTCTCTGCTATCATGCTCTCCGACCACTCCACCACCGCTGACGACTTGTTCTCCGGCCACTCCACCATCTCCGAAGACCTCCGACCAGCGCCGGCAACCTGCAACTTTCTACATCACCTGCTCTCCCTCGGCGGCCACCTCCGGCGACATCCACAACCTCCAGCCACCTCATTTCCCCTCTCTAAGCTCAGGTAATCCCTCGAAACGTCCATGCAACCCTTTTTTTTGTTTTAGCTTTCTCTCTTAACTCTCTCTCTC
This sequence comes from Tetracentron sinense, assembly GCA_015143295.1. Classification (NCBI taxonomy): domain Eukaryota; kingdom Viridiplantae; phylum Streptophyta; class Magnoliopsida; order Trochodendrales; family Trochodendraceae; genus Tetracentron; species Tetracentron sinense. Next base: position 22,201,332 of record CM026556.1, on the reverse strand, counting down.
CCACCTTTGGCAGCTCCATGATCATCCACGGCACGGTAGCCCTCCAGCAGCTCATTTTTTTATTTTATTTGTGATAGTAATTGGTTAAATTACTAATAGTGGGGGCACTAAATGATTAAATGAAAATGATTGTAATTATTGATAAATTTGTGAAGAATTATTAGGTGGGTACGGAATATTATGGGTCTAGGGGTTCGGGGGTTATGTCCACTCTTTTTTTTTATGACTATAAGTTATTAGGTCATTTCATCTTTATTATGAGACAACTGTCCCTTGCTCTATAGTCATGCCTTGTTAATTAATTAAATAACATGATATAAAAGTTTTCGTTTTCAAAAGTTCAAGTTGTCCTCTTACCTCGTGTCTATGTCATATTAAATAATTAATATTGAATTTTTTTGGTGAGCAATAGTTCACTCCACTGGCCAGAAGCAAATTATTGCTCCTCGCTCTCACAAAACCACCCCTTCCACTTGCCATGAACTTGGGTTAAGTTTTTTTGACGTAGAGGGGTAAACCCTAGGGGTTGGTGAATCTGAACCATAGTTAAAGACAGTTAAAATAGGGACACGTGGCAAGGAAAAGGGAGGCAAGACTCCCCTCCTCGTGTCACCGACCGAGTAGGTGATTATTTTATATTTTTTAAGGGGGCAATTGTTCATTATCCATGATAATGCCTAATTAAATAATTAATCAAATTAGTATAAAAGATTTTATTTTAAAGTTGATGAGTTGGAATCAAGTCAATTGCGATTAAACTTGGGAGAGTTCAATCGCACCCACCAGTCAACACATGCCTCTTTTTAATCCTAATTAACTATAGTTAAGATCTACAAATCTTTAGGGTCCAACAATCTAACCATGATTTTATAAAAATATTAACCCTCCCACTTTAATTCCCACCCCTTTGTGAGTGAGTGCAATCTCAAGTTCTCGCAATTGGACATATTCATACTCAAAGCTCGGGGGCATAGGCCTCCATTCCCAAATATCGAATCCCAACCAATTACAATTGAACTCGAGACCTTTTGTTCAATTGCACTCACAGGCTAACATGTGTTCCTTTAACCCTTATTAATAATGATTAAGATTTACTAACTCTTAGGTTTGAACAATATAATCTCATTTTATAAAAAAACATTAACCATAAGGGTAAAAAATTCCTAACCATAGTTAAATATTTAAGTGTAGTGCAAGCCTAGTTGATGAGAAGATAGAAAACAAGTTTAGTTTTGGCTTTCTCTCTCCACGCTCAGGTAATCCCTCGGAACGTGCATGCAATCCTTTTTTTTTGCTTTTGGCTTTCTCTCTCTCTTAACTCTCTCTCTCCCACCTTCGGCAGCTCCACAGTTGCTCCATCCCTCCACGGAAGGTCCACGGCCGCCTCACCTCTGGCCACCTTTCAGCTCGCAGCACCCTCCACGCTCAGGTAATTTCATTCTTTCTTTTTCTCCACTATTTTCTGTTGATGTTTATATCTTTTGGCGCTTGAATGTTCTATTCTCTTGGATTTGGGTGCACAAGTTCTGTTAATTCAATTAATTAGTAACATTTTATAATTTTACATATTTTTTTCTATATTTTTTTTTTGAAAAAATTGGGTTTTGCTCATTTGAGCTTGTGTGGTTCCGGGTTCCATCCCGTCAGGGTGCGAGTCTTCCACCCGTCCCACTAACTTTAGCAAATACTAATCCTCTAACTGGGGTTGGGCCTAACCGTATTACCATTACCAAAAAAGAAAAAGTTGTGTTTTTTTCCTTGCTCTATTGCTTTGTCATGGTTGGAAGGAAAACAGAGAGATTAAATAATTTTTTAATCTTTTTTTAAAAGATTATTCTTTGAATTTAGGGATTAAAAAAATATCAATCTGTTATAGAGGTTTGTTAATGCGTATTTTTCTTATGTTGATTCTACATAATTCTAAAAAGAAAATATTGAATTATATATATTTTAGCTTCCTTGATTTTTGTAATTAGATTGTGCTTCAATATGTACTATAATTGTTCTATTAATTTTAACTAGTGGGTGGCACGTGCGATGCACATGAGAGCGAGGGGAAGGAGTTAATGACACTCGATTGAACTCGCTAGTGGTACGTGCAATGCATGTGAGAGCGAGGGGAAGAAGTTAATCACAATTAATAGGAATTAAAAGGGGCACGTGTTAAAGTACAGGTGTGATTGAACTCTCCCCGAGGTCAATCGCGATTGGTTGTGATTCTAAATAGATAGATGGCAAGGGGTAGTTTAGGAATTAAAGTAATAGGAATTAAAAGGGGAACGTGTTAACCCACGGGTGTGATTGAACTCTCCCCGAGGTCAATTGTGATTGGTTGTGATTCTAAATAGATAGATGGCACGAGGTAGTTTAGAAATTAAAGTAAAACATTAAATCAAAGGCAAGGAGTAGTTTAGAAATTAAAGTAAAACATTAAATCAAAGGCAAGGGTAGTTTGGAAATTAAAGTAACACATTAAATCAATGTTTTGTTTTTATATAATGGTATTTTGGAATAAAAATTTAGGAACATTTGAAGTATAGAAACTTGAGGGGCATTTTAGATATAAAAAATTGTGAAAGACAAGTTGGTTATGGAAATAAACATAGGGACGTTTTGAGAACCAAGAAACTTTAGGGGCATTTTGGATATAACAAAGAAAGGGCATGTCAGGACCTTGGCGAAACATTAAAATTACTAATTTTAATTTAATTTAATTTAACTTAACCATAGTTAAACATGGGTTAAAAGGAACACGGGACACTTGGGTCCACTTAGAAGTGGAGGACTCATAAGATAATAGAAGGAGTAGTATTGGAATTTAGTAAAATATCAATCAATGTTTTATCTTATCATTAGTAATAAAAGGGGTGAGTGAATCTTAACCATAGTTAGTGGGTATTAAAAGGGACATATGGCGATTTATAGAGATCCTTTAATTGTGGTTAAGCATAATTAACCAAAGGCGTATATGTTTAATTTTTCCTTAAAACCAAGATTAGATGGATTAAACCTAGGGATGAGTGAATCTTAAGCACAATTAACTGGTGTTAAAGGGGACACGTGGTGGCTTGTAGAGCCCCCTTTAATTGTGGTTAAGCATAATCAACCTAAGGTTTTGTTTTTCTTCTAAAAATCAAGAATAAATGGATGAATCCCAGGGGTGAGTGAATTTTAACCACAGTTAGTGGGCATTAAAGGGGACACATGGTGGCTTATAGAGCTCCCTTTAATTGTGGTTAAGCATAAGCAACCTAAGATTTTTTTTTCTAAAAACCAAGGTTTGATGGATGAACCCTAGGGGTGAGTGAGTTTTAACCATAGTTAGTAGGTGTTAAAAGGGACACATGGTTGCTTATAGAGATCCTGTAACTGGTGTTAAACATAATTAACCTAATTTTCTCATTTATCATTATATTTTCTTATAACCAATGTTAGATTATTTAATCCTGGGGATAAGTGAATCTTAACCTCAATTAGTGGGTGTTAAAAGGGACACATGATGGCTTGTAGAGCCCTCTTTAATTCCCCTTTAAGGATTGAGGTCTTTTGTCAAAGCAACTACATATCCCCTTTAATTTTTAGATTTAAAAAAAAAATAAATCATAGGGTTAAGAGTAACTCAACACTAGGATTTATCCATCTAACCTTGCCCAAGTAATGAGATTTCTTAATCTGATGTTTTATCTATGGTATATATGCCCAGTAAGATTTGTAGTTCAATTGTATGTATCTTGTGCTTACTTAATTGTTAACATCCTTGTTCCCATTCTGGTACACTTTGTATAGTGCATGCATGATTGAACCTCATGATCTATGTTAACTGTTTGGGTGGTTATATGATATTTCTTTCTGATCTCTATGTTATATGTCAATGTTGGAGCAGATAATATACATATTACCCTATGAAGGACATTATCAGTGACTAAATGGAAATTTAAGTTCAGAGGTTCATACTCATCCATGCATTGAAGCTTAGATTTCCCGTTCAACAATCATTGCGTGACAAGTGCATTTCTTGTATCACCTATTTCGATGGATTAGTTGTAAACTATGTCATTTAGTTCTCTTGTGGGGCTAAGTGCAGGTTAACAACATTTCGGTTTTGTTTGTGATACAGTGTGTTTGTCTGTATATGATTCTTGAATTGTCCAGTTGGAGAGTTTGGGAATGCATAATCTCTAGTATATTCAATTGCTCATTGTTTGTCCAGATTGAGGAAAATTTTGGTAGTTGTTTCTCTTGTTCTCTGTGTACATATTTAGACTATGTGGCATGCTTGCCCCTAGTCTAAGTCGTGTGCTTGGAGAACCATAGGGAAATGCTGTCGAAATTTCCTTGAAATGGAACAAACCACTTGAGCAAGTGAATATCGGAGATTATGCATTCCTAAATGGGATAGGAACACCCCACCCGTTAGAAGAGAAGTTGAAAATGATAGAAAACATGCATGCATACATATTGTGTAGATAGGGAAGTCATTTGATAGTTGTTTTATTACAATTGACTGATGTGATCAACGTTTCCTATTTCTCAGAATAGCTAACGAAGCAGGACTTAGAAATCTCATCTCATCCATCATGGATAGGAGTTGGATTGGAAAGTTAAGGTGCTATTTGTCATAAGTTTTGATGAAACCCGGAATGATAAAATATGAGCATCTAAGCATATGATATTTTTTTAGTTACATAGGGTTTCAAAGGAATACATAGAAGGGGTGAAGAAGTGTATAGAGTGTGCATTAGGTCATGGAGCGACTGATAACAATGGCGGTATAAAGTATCCATGTCCCAAATGCAACAATGTCCTTTATCAAGATAGAGGTACAGCGTAAGACCATATGATCTGTTATGGATTCGACCTTAACTATAAAATCTGGTTTTATCATGGGAAAGACATATTACAACACACATCGGTTGGCGGAAGAATGTCTCAGAATCCTGACGTGCACGACAGACACAATGAGATGGAAGACCTGGTACACGATTTGTTTGGGGTACTAAATCGAGATGAAAACGGTGTCAGTAATCAGGATCCCACTCCTGAGGCGGATAAATTTTTCCAATTGGTATGAGATACGGGATAGGCTTTGTATCCAGGATGCCTGAATCACACAAAGTTATCTATCATTGTAAAATTATATCACATTAAGTGTCTTAGTGGATAGAGCAACAAATCATTCACTTTGTTGCTTGAGTTATTGAGGGAGATACTCCTCGAGGGATCAACACTACCAGATATGTACTTTCAGACAAAAAAAGTGATGTCTGACTTGGGGCTTAATTATGAAAAAATCGATGCTTGCCCCAATGATTGTATGCTTTACTGGAAAGACACTATGAACAAGCAAACATGTGACATCTGTGGTGAATCAAGATGGAAGACAGGGGATGATTAGTCGGAAGGCAAGAAAAAGAAGACTCCTGCGAAGATTTTGCGTCACTTTCCATTGAAACCCAGGTTACAAAGATTATTTATGTCGTCCAAGGCTGCTTCTGAAATGAGATGGCATGATGAGGGTCGAACTAAGGATTGGAGGTTAAGACATCTTGCAGACTCACCGGCCTGGAAAAATTTGGACAACAACTATCCTTTTTTTCCTTCGGATGCTAAAAATGTGAGACTTGGGTTGGCGACTGACGGCTTCAATCCATTTGGGACGATGAGTATTGCTTACAACATATGGCATGTAGTTCTTATCCCATACAACTTACACCGTGGATGTGCATGAAGCAGCCGAACTTTATTCTATCCTTACTTATTCCTGGTCCCTACGGGCCTGGAAATGCCATTGATGTCTACATGATGCCTCTAGTCAAAGAGTTGAAGGACTTGTGGGAGAATGGTTTGCCAACTTAGGATGTGTCAAAAAAGGAGACATTTGTAATGCGTGTGGCATTGCTCTGGACTATTAGCGACTTCCCAGGGTATGCTATGTTGTCTGGTTGGAGTACAAAAGGAAAGTTTGCATGCCCGTCATGCCACAAGGACACTTGCAGTCGACACTTGTCTAATAACAGGAAACAATGTTATATGGGGCACCGTTGTTTCCTAAAGGTGGATCACAGGTTACGGAGTGACAAACACTCTTTTGATGGCACTGTAGAGTTAAGCATTGCTCCAACTACAACTGCATTTATAGAAGAAGATATTTGATAAATTTTCTTACTAAATGACCCTTACAGAGATCAGAAATGTCCTCATTCTTGGACTGCTCATGCGGATAATTTTTACAATAAAAAGTCTGGTGATGTTGAGGTTCGCGATTCATAGATATACATTCTTTTAGAGCCTCTTCCTTAATCATACCTTCACGTACGCATGCACACGGAATGGATGATGATGACATACAATGACCAAAACAACGTGAACAACAATATTCACCTTTGGTTATGTCGTTAATATCGTGGAGGTTTCCGTGTTACAGAACAACCACCAAACTACATGAATTTGAATAACCTGAACTTTTTCATTTCGTTCTCTTCTTATCCCTATCTCTATTACCGTTCCCGACAACTTCCTTTTTGGGATGAAGGTTATCTAAACCATTAAGATAGAAGAAATGACATCTCGGTGCCCAAATCGGGCTGACTTCCAAGAACCTAGTCTAAATCCAGGTATAAAATTAGTGGAAGACATAGTCGCTCAAATTGGCAAATTTTGAATTCCAGATAGTTCTTCGAATGGATAGCCAAATGAAGTTGTCACAAATGGTACTAGTGAAAGGGATAATCCAAGAAATGAATCCAAATTTTCAGCCTATTCAAATTCAGGTATTTTGGTGGTCCTTCAGTACGTAGCACGGATTCCTCCACGATGTTAATGACATAATTCAAAGGTGAATACTATTGTATAAGTATTGTTCTGGTCATTGTATGTTATCATCATCGATTATGTGTACATGCTGACGTGAATGCCTGGTCCAGGAAAATGTTCTGGAAGACATATATCTAGGAACCACGAGTCTCAACATCATCGGACCTTTTATTGTAAAAAGTGCCCGTATGAGCGGTCCAAGAATGAGGATATTCTTGACCCTTGCAAGGGTCATTTAGTAAGAAAATTTATTAAGTATATTCTTCCATAAATGCGGTTGTAATAAGCAGTGTAGGATTTGCTGGATGGTGGTGCGTTAGTGGTGGTTGGGTGGTGCTAGTGGTGGTGGATGAGTGGTGGTAGTGGCGGTGCTAGTGGTGGTGGATGGGTGGAAGTGTATTAGTGGTGGTTGGGTGGTGCTAATGGTGGTGTATAAGTGGTGGTAGTGGTAGTTCTAGTGGTGGTGGATGGGTGGAAGTGTGTTAGTGGTGGTTGGGTGGTGCTAGTGGTGGTGGTGTGTTAGTGGTGGTTGGGTAGTGCTAGTGGTGGTGCTAGTGGTGGTGGATGCGTAGAAGTGCCTTAGTGGTGGTTGGGTGGTGCTAGTAGTGGTGGATGAGTGGTTGTAGTGGTAGTGCTAGTGGTGGTGGTGTGTTAGTAGTGGTTGGGTAGTGCTAGTAGTGATGTGCTATAGCCTCAGATTCGCTCGAAACACACTCCAACACTTAGTATATATTGAAATACATGCATTAGAAGAAATGAGATTGAAATCTGACCCCCGGTTTGGAATTGGTGGGATGATGTAGGCTTAGGTCGAAGTATAGTATCCAAGTATGGATTTCGGCCGTCTCGGTGCCCATATCAGGCATACGGCCTCGGATTCCCTCGAAACCAACTCCAACACTTATGATATATTGAAATATACGCGTTAGAAGAAACGGAATTGAAATCTGACCCCCGGTTTAGAATTGGTGGGACGATATAGGTTTAGGCCGAAGTATTGTATCCAAGTATGGATTTCGGCTATCTCGGGGCCCATATCAGGCATATGACATCAGATTCGCACGAAACCAATTTCAACACTTAGGATGTATTGAAATACACGCGTTAAAAGAAAAGGAATAGAAATCTGACCCCCGGTTTGGAATTAGGGGGACGATGTAGGTTTAGGCTGAAGTATAGTATCCAAGTATGGATTCCGGTCGTCTCGGCTCCCATATCGGGCATACGGTCTCGGATTCGCTCTAAACCAACTCCAACACTTAGGATGTACTGAAATACATGCGTTAAAAGAAACGGATCGAAATCCGACCCTCGGTTTGGAATTGGTGGGACGATGTAGGTTTAGCCGAAGTTTAGTATCCAAGTATGGATTTCGGCCGTCTCGGCGCCTATATCGAGCATACAGCCTCGGATTCGCTCGAAACCAACTCTCACACTTAGGATGTATTGAAATACACGCGTTAGAAGAAACAAGATTGAAATCCGACCTCCGGTTTGGAACTGGTGGGACGATGTAGGTTTAGGCCGAAGTATAGTATCCAAGTATGGATTTCGGCCATCTCGGTGCCCATATCGGCGATACGGCATTGGATTCGGTAAAACAAAACTCCAACACTTAAGATGTATTGAAATACACGCGTTAGAAGAAACGGGATCAAAATCCGACCCTAGGTATGGAATTGGTGGGACAATGTAGGTTTAAGCTGAAGTATAGTATCCAAGTATGGATTTCGGCCATCTCGGCAACCATATCGGGCATACTACCTCGGATTCACTTGAAATCAACTCCAACACTTAGGATGTATTGAAATACACGCGTTAGAAGACACGGGATCGAGATCCGACCCCTGGTTTGGAACTGGTGGGACGATGTAGGTTTAGGCCGAAGTATAGTATCCAAGTATGGATTTCGACCGTCTCGGCGCCCATATCAGGCATAGGGCCTCATATTCGCTCGAAGCCAACTCCAACACTTAGGATGTAATGAAGTACATGTGTTAGAAGAAACGGAATCGAAATCTGACCCCCGGTTTTGAATTGGTGGGACGATGTAGTTTATAGGCCGAAGTATAGTATCCAAGTATGGATTACAGCCGTCTCGTCGACCATATCGGGCATACTGCCTCAGATTCGCTCGAAACCAACTTCAATACTTAGGATGTATTGAAATACACGCATTAGAAGAAACGTGATCGAAATCCGACCCCTGGTTTGGAATTGGTGAGAGGATGTAGGTTTAGGCCGAAGTATAGTATCCAAGTATGGATTTCGGCCGTCTCGGCGCCTATATCGGGCATACAGCCTCGGATTCGCTTGAAACCAACTCTAACACTTAGGATGTATTGAAATAGATGCGTTAAAAGAAACGGGATTGAAATCCGACCCCCGGTTTGGAACTAGTGGGACGATGTAGGTTTAGGCCGAAGTATAGTATTCAAGTATGGATTTCGGCCGTCTTGGCGCCCATATCGGGAATACGGCATTGGATTCGCTCGAAACAAACTCCAACACTTTGGATGTATTAAAATACATGCGTTAGAAGAAACGGGATTGAAATCCGACCCCCGTTTTGGAATTGGTGGGACGATGTAGATTTAGGCCGAAGTATAGTATTCAAGTATAGATTTCGGCCTTCTCGGCAACCATATCGGGATTACTGCTTCGGATTCGCTCGAAACCAACTCCAACACTTAGGATGTAATGAAGTACATGCGTTAGAAGAAACGGAATCGAAATCTGACCCCTGGTTTTGAATTGGTGGGACAATGTAGGTTTAGGCCGAAGTATAGTATCCAAGTATGGATTTCGGCCGTTTCATCGACCATATATGGCATACTGCCTCAGATTTGCTCGAAACCAACTCCAACACTTAGGATGTATTGAAATACACGCGTTAGAAGAAACAAGATCGAAATCCGACCCTCGGTTTGGAATTGGTGGGACGATATAGGTTAGGCCGAAGTATAGTATCCAAGTATGGATTTCGGTTGTCTCGGCACACATATCGGGCATACGGCCTTGGATTCGCTCTAAACCAACTCCAACACTTAGGATGTATTGAAGTACATACATTAGAAGAAACGGAATCGAAATCCGATCCACGGTTTGGAATTGGTGGGACGATGTAGGTTTAGGCCGAAGTATAGTATCCAAGTATGGATTTCGGCCTTCTCGGCAACTATATCGGGATTACTGCTTCGGATTCGCTAGAAACCAACTCCAACACTTAGGATGTAATGAAGTACATGCATTAGATGAAACGGAATCGAAATCTGACCCCCGGTTTTGAATTGGTGGGACAATGTAGGTTTAGGCCGAAGTATAGTATCCAAGTATGGATTTCGGCCGTCTCATCGACCATATCAGGCATACTGCCTCAGATTTGCTCGAAACCAACTCCAACACTTAGGATGTATTGAAATACACGCGTTAGAAGAAACAAGATCGAAATCCGACTCTCGGTTTGGAATTGGTGGGACGATATAGGTTAGGCCGAAGTATAGTATCCAAGTACGGATTTCGGTTGTCTCGGCCCACATATCGGGCATACGGCCTTGGATTCGCTCTAAACCAACTCCAACACTTAGGATGTATTGAAGTACATACATTAGAAGAAACGGAATCGAAATCCGACCCACGGTTTAGAATTGGTGGGACGATGTAGGTTTAGGCCGAAGTATAGTATCCAAGTATGGATTTCGGCCTTCTCGGTGCCCATATCGGGCATACGGCCTCGGATTTACTTGAAACCAACTCCAACACTTAGGATGTTTTGAAATATATGCGTTAGAAGAAACGGGATCGAAATCCGACCCCTGGTTTGAAATTGGTGGGACGATGTAGGTTTAGGCCGAAGTATAGGATCCAAGTATGGATTTCGGCCGTCTCGGCGCCCATATCGGGCATACGGCCTCGGATTCGCTTGAAACCAACTCCAACACTTAGGATGTACTGAAATAAAGGCATTAGAGGAAACGGGATCGAAATCCGACCCCCAGTTTGGAATTGGTGGGACGATGTAGGTTTAGGCCGAAGTATAGTATCCAAGTATGGATTTCGGCCATCTCAGCGCTCATATCGGTCATATGGCTTCGAATTCGCTTGAAACCAACTCCAACACTTAGGATGTACTTAAATACATGCGTTAGAAAAAAGGGGATCAAAATCCGACTGTCAGTTTGGAATTGGTGGGACAATGTAGGTTTAGGCCGAAGTTTAGTATCCAAGTATGGATTTCAGCCGTCTTGGCGGCCTTATCGGGCATACGGCCTCGGATTCGCTCGAAACCAACTCCAACACTTAGGATGTATTGAAATACATGCGTTAGAAGAAACAGGATCGAAATCCGACCCCGGTTTGGAAATGCTGGGACGATGTAGGTTTAGGCCGATGTAATACTGCAAACTATTAATATTTTGAGATGAGTTTGGATCTTTGCATATTTATTAATTATTACATTCTCAAATTTTCTCATTTAGAAAAAAGATTAATAAATTGTTTTTTTTTTTTTTTTGTAGGAGGGAGCCGGTAGCACGCACATATCGGGTTTTCGACCATCGCCAGGCGGGAGTTAGACAACTACTTTTTGTTTCTTTTTTTCATTATGTATACTTTTTATGACAACACTTTTAGGGGCATGTATATATAATTTTGATATTATTTGTTTTGGACTTTTTTTTAATTACATGAATTTTTTATTCTTAGTTGGAATTAGATATTGTTACAGGTACAATACATGTTTATTTAGATTTATATTACTTACAGGTACAGGTAATACAGGGAAATTTTTTTTTTTGGCAAAATTATATTCTTTTTTAAAAAATATTTTCAATATTGTGGCGGTTTTTAACCGTCGTGATATTAATAATAATTTAATTTATTAAAATAATATTACGGCTGTTCAGACCCGCTTTAAGGCCTTAAGGCAATTGCAACCGCCGTAGAATTTTGATATATAACGGCGGGAATTGACGCCGTGATAGAATCATTAATGGACGGCGGGATAAAACTACAGCGATTACCAGCCGCAGTGATTTATTCATATAAGACGGCTGTTGTTATTAACCGCCGTTCATATCCGCCGCGATAGGAATCCCCGACAACATATTTTTCGACGGGTCAACTTACCGCCGTGATACATTATAACGACGGTAATTTTAGATAGTACGGCGGTTTAGAACCGCCGTAAAAAAGCTCAAGTTTTGTAGTGTGGAGTTCTACCAACAGTTCCACACAATAACTAAGTAGCATTAACCTCAGAAAGAATTTTGCCCTGTTTCCACACATTAGCTAAGGTGTTAGCAATGGAGTTCTCTTCTCTGTAAAGTGAGTCATTCAATAACAGATTGTGCAACTCTCAAGGAGCTGCATTACTGGAAGGCTGTACACGAATGTTGGCAAAGATTCCCATCTTGTCCATGCCTCCATTAATGGCATTCAAGCGAGAAGAATAGTGTGGAGGATCATGAAGCGCAATAAGGGCAGCGACCAGACCAGCATTGCTGGATATGCTGGGCTCAGTGTACTCTGGTTTGTCCCTTTCGTCTGAGAACATGTCATCTTGGTCTGGTCCTGCTACCATGGCTCCCAATAGAACATTCGGATTCGGATCATTTGAATGTAGCCATCTGTCTCCTTCTGCACAAGAGTGCCATTGATTATCCCATGGAATTGATGCACCCCTATGGTGAACTTGGGTTGGATAGTTGTCTCCAAATCCCACCACGTAACTCATCTTCGTTGGATTATCGCCTAGTATGTAATCAATCTAGGGAGAGAAGAAAAGAGACTGAAATGTAAGACATCCCTTGAGTAGGGAAATGGATTGTGATACATTAAGTACTTTGATATCTATACTTGAAATACTTGCCTGAGACATGGAGAAGCTCTGCAACATTTCCAAGGAAAAGGAATCAGTACTGCTACAACTCCCGCCTCGACTCTGCAAGAGTTCGAGGTAGTCACTGTACAATTTAGTAAGAAAGGCCGCCGTTGCCGCAAACTGGAGAGGTGCACTACGATCGGGCCTTAGGAGTATCAATCCACCTTATGAGGCAAAAAGAAAGGATAACATTAAGGAGTGAAATTGCTCATACCCACCCTTAAATTCATGTAGGCATAAGCATGTACATATATATATATATGCACACATGTATACTTAACTACTACATAGATAGACAGAAATAACAACATTATAAGGTTAAGTTTCCTTGTGCTTACCTTGTGTCTTCTTAAAGTACTGATCAGAAAGATATGAACACATGAGCCAGTCAGTCATGTCTGAGGATGAATCTAGGGTAGCTTCATATGGGTAGCCGGGATCACGGAAGTATCTAAGTCGTGTTAGCAGAACCTACAAAAAAATAGAAATTATCAGAAAATCCCATTGCCTAAATGAAGAAATTAAATCATACAGAAAGCCCCAGAGATCTGATTAAGAATACCGCATTGGCAGCAAGCTTGCTGTTCCAGTCAAAAACTCCTTTGTCAAGGTTCAGTTCTGCTTTTGCAGCTGAAGTAAAATTATTGGTTGCATATCCGAGATAAGAAGAGTTCCCGGTAGCAAAGAATAACCAAGTTCCTCCCCAAACCAACTCATCCAAGTAGTTAGACGAGTTATAAAACTGTCTTGCTTCTCCTCCACAAGCATTATCCATGGTGTAAGTTCCTTGCTTGACAGAATTCCCAGTCGCGAGCCCAAATAGGTTTTCTGCTGCTTTTGTTAATTCTCCGGCATAAGCTTTTTCTTCTTTGAATACTAATGATGCAGCTGATAAGGCTGCAACAATTTCTCCGGCTAGATCCGAGGCCGTGTTTCTACAGATTGAAACAGGCCTTGGATAGGTCATGTCTTCTGGCCTTTGCCAGCAATTGATATCATTATCCCTATTAGTACTATTACTAGCACTTCCAACCTAAAATCATAAACAAGAAAGCATGTTCACTAAGATTCAATTAAATTGAAGGACTCAAATCAATTAGTCCCAAAAGAGGAGCATCCTTTGAAAACCTTAAGTCACTTGCCTGGGAATACAATATAGTGGAATCAGAGGTAGAATTGGGAGGAACAAAGAGCTTAAGCAAGTAGTCACTTCCCCATTTGATGATGTTCTTGACATGGTCAAGCTCACCAATATCTGCATATTTCTCATGGTATTCGATCACGGTCCAACTCAAGAGGGTAACAGTATAAGCAGTTGGGAAACTGAACTTGATATTGTTGCCTGAATCATAGAAACCGCCGATAAGATTCACATGGGTATTGCTCGAATTCCCATCTTGCACGCCGGAATCTCCTCGAAAACTCACTGAGTTGTTCACCAAAATTCCAGCTGCCAAAATAGAACATCTTCACAGAATCAAATGAAAATCAATGAAATAATTTTTTTTTTTAAATCTCTGCCTTAAGTTTTTACTATACAAAATAGTACTAAATTACACTTTTGAGCATCAAAGAACATGAGAGCTTGGCCCAATGCAAGTGTGAGATTCTTAGAAGAGCTATTGTGTTTATGTTTGTGAGGCAAAAATCGTAACAGTAGAACCACTGCAAGGATAACAAAAACTAGGGAGAGAGAGATGTAGATGAAACGATTAAAGTATTTTTTATCAGTGATAACGAGATTGAATTTCACTGATTTTGAGTATTTAGAGGCGGCGCGATCTAATGGAATCGAAGATGCGGGTAGAAGATTAAAGTCAAGCTCTATGGCATTCCAACGGCTAGCCGAGGGGAGAAGACGACCGGCCTCCGAAATCGAATGAACATACATTACAGAGCTCATGTCATTTTCGGATGTAGGATTATGTGATGGAGAGCCTAAAGAAGATCTTGATTCAGGCATGATTGGTGAATATGATGGTGTCTAAGGAATTGGAGGAAAGAGAAAAGAAGAGAGAAAAGCTGGTGAAATTAGGCCATGAACTACAAAAGAAGAAGAAATGGTTTCAGTTCATAGCATTGAGGTAAATGCCAAACTACCCTCCTTTTTGATGATTAAAGTACATAGAAATGGTTTCAGTTCATAGCATTGAAGTAAATACCAAACTACCCTCCTTTTGATGATTAAAGTACATAGATTATTGTTTTCAATTATTGATTTGTTTCACAATGGAAGGCATTTCTGAATTCTGTAATAAAAATGAAATCACCCTAAGGTCGCCATGTGTCCCTTTTGACACCCCTTAATTGTGGTTAAGATTCACCTACCCCTAGAGTTCACTCACCCATCCTATTAATTCTTTTTATAATATTAAAAAAAGATTTTTAGGGTTTTTTAATATGAAAATATTTAAAAAGAATTAATATTTTTTTCTAAAGTGAATCCTAGGATGGGTGAATCTTAACCACAGTTAAAGGATGTCAAAAAGGACACGTGGCGACCTTAGGGGTGATATATAACGGATTTGCCGTATATGATTTGCTGTTGCGCTGTTGTGTCTGCAAAAACATGGGCCTACATTCAATTGGGTAGGCCCTAAACAACATAGATGGCCCCCATATTTTTGTAGACACAACCGGGCAACAGCTAGCGCTGTTGCCCATCCGAACTCAAAAATTGACGGGAAGAAATTTAGGAATTAATGATAGATGCAATGGGCAATTTCGAAATCTGGGTGTCAAAGCCAAATGTTGCTGGAAGATGAGAAAATTGATTCGACCGAAGGAGAGCCGTCTGACGGTCGTTCCAATGCACGGTTCGTCTATTATGCCTGCGGTTTATGCTGCATGGTCTTTAGTGCAACACTGCAGCGTGACAGAGAGAATGCCGTCCTTTCTGCCTCTGACATTTACGTCGCAGAAGATACCAATTTAGCGGTAGCAATCGGGCGGGCCGGGGCGGGGTTAACCCAACCTCAGCCCAAAGTTTAAAACTTTAGCCCAAGATCAGGTCAGCCAAATCTCAAACCAAGCATCCCAGCCCAAGTTCGGCTCACAAATAAGATCGGGCTCCAGGTCGAGTTCGAGCCGGCCCAAAGTAAGCAGTGTGTAGGTTGATTTCTGGCTCAGTTTGGGTGGCCCAAATTAAGCAGCTTGTGGGTTGCGTTTGGGCCGAATTCGGGTTGAGTTCTCCCATTGTTATTTGTTAACTTTTTCTTAAACATCTACTTGCAATGTACATGAATTTGTTTAGTAAACAAATTTCTATTAGACAATCACTGTTCTTGGTACCTAATTCTTTTAACTAGTAACAAGTTCTTGGAAGTATTTTTCTAGTAACAAAAGAACTAGTTTC
This sequence comes from Tetracentron sinense, assembly GCA_015143295.1. Classification (NCBI taxonomy): domain Eukaryota; kingdom Viridiplantae; phylum Streptophyta; class Magnoliopsida; order Trochodendrales; family Trochodendraceae; genus Tetracentron; species Tetracentron sinense. The sequence continues at coordinate 22,185,283 of CM026556.1, read as the reverse complement.
AAAACCCTTAATATATAAGGCTATTATTAAATTTGAAAAAAAAGATATTGCTAATTATATTCATAGATAGCAAACACATGATAATAGTTTCTTCATGTGAAGGACATCAATTTCAATTGATTGGGAATGAGATTAGATCGTGAGCCTTCTCTAGCAATAAATATTATATATAAAAAATATAAATATTTTTAGTTCGGCCGGGCTGAACTTGGGATGAGCTAAGGTCAGCCCAAGCTCAATCCAATATTACTTCGAGCCTATATTTTCGTCCAAACTCAGCCCAACCCAAAATAAGGAGAACTCAACCCACCCAAACTTCAGGTCAAACAATCGAGCTTCGGGCTAGCCCAGCCCAATTGCCACCCCTAGATACCATCGAGTCCGGCTCCTGTCCAATTGTGATTGAACTTGGGAGAGTTTAATCTTGAGTTAAATCGCACCTAAGGGTTAGTGAATCTTAACCACAGTTAATGAGTTAAAAGGGACACATGTTGACCTGTGGGATGCATTGAAGTCTTGGAGTTCAATTGTGATTGAATATGATCCCATCTACATGAAATTGACATTCGGGAAGAGTTCAATTGCATCCACATGTCAACATGGGTCTCTATTAACCAATATTAACTCTGATTAAGATTCACTAACCCTTAAGGTTAACAATCAAACCTTGGTTTTTAGAAAAAGAAAGTATTTTAAAAATATTAACCCTAAGGTTAAAATTTCCTAACTAGAGTTAAAAAAAAAACAATTTTTTTTGAATATTTATTTCTAAAACCAAGGTTAGATTTTACTGAAGGCACAAAGCTGCACAATCGCAGTTGGCTGTGATCCGATCTTAGTAGGCTGTAGGTGGCCGCTGCAAAATGAACAAATACTAACGCTTCTCATGTCATTTCAGTATTTTCTAGAATCTAGGAAGGAGAATATTAACTGTAATGTAAGGAAATCGGATCACAGTCAATCGCTCGGGCTAAGTAATTTAATCACACTCATAGGTTAACACGTGTTCCTATTAACCCCTATTAGCTATGGTTAAGAGTCACTATGCCCTTCATTTATCTAACCTTGGTTTTTAGAAAAAATATTTTGACAAAACAACTCTAGTTAAGAACTTTTAATCCTTATGGTAATATTTTCTCTCAAAAACCACAAGATTAGATTATTGAACCTAAGGGTTAGTGAATCTTGACCACAATTAATAGGGGTTAATAGGGACACTTGTTGACCTGCGGGTGCTATTACACTCTCCTCAAGTTCAATCACACGATTGATTGTCAACTGTAAGGGAAAAATGATTTTAAGGATTAGGGTTGGGATTGGGAATAATAGGGGTGTATTCGAGTCGAGCTTGGCCAAGTTTGAGCTTGGCTTAAACATGCTCGTCCTCGGCTTGAGCTTGGCTTGAGCTTGATTCAAGCTTGAATATTTAGGCTTGAGCTTGGCTTGAACAAGTTTGATCGAGCTCAAGCTCAAACTGTATTCAAGTTGAGTTGAGCTCAGGTTGGCTCAAGCTTTATTCATGGAATTTTTTTCTTCATAGTTCTAATAAAAAAAATGTTTATTAATAAATAATAATACAATAAATTACTTAAAATTAAGGCATTCATATATGAAATACGATTTTTAGATAGTCCTTCAGTCCAAAGAGTAGAGAGTTAGATCAGAATTTCTATTTTTAACTTTTTACATTATTATTATTTCTTAAACTTATTTATTATAAACTAAATATTATTACAGTCTATGATGAAAAAAAGTTTAAAATATTATTTTTTATTAAAGTAAATAACATTACTTAAAAACTATTGTGTATATATATATACTAGCAAAACCTCCGTGCAATGCACGGGAGTACAAAGAAAAATGAAAAGAGAATAACTAAAAAAACAGTTGAGATAAACGTGAGAGGACTCTTGGAAAATATTGGGTGCATTCGTGTTCTTTGAGAGAGAGAGAAGGAATATGAGAGAAAATTTAGGAATGGATCATTGGAGGTTTTTTTGGGATCAAACAAATGAGAATTAAAGAGGAAAGCCACGGTGAGAATTATAGTATAGATGTGAGAGAAAAATGAGGAGACTTAATAAGTGGGGAAAGAGAGAGAAAAGTAGGGGGAGAGACATGTCTCTACACTGAAAGTATGCCTCTTTTTAATTTTAGAAAAACAATTCTTAGGGGGCATACATCGAATCAAAAGATCTGATTAAGATTCTAATTGATTTTATTCAATGAAGGTTAAAATAACATTCACCTTTGTGACTTTAAAATTGTTAAGTCAAATTCACAATAGAACAATAGACCGACAAAACTTCACAAGCGTCAAGTCTCTTTCGCAATCCACACGAACCTTCTTTTTCTTCTAAAGCTTTCTCTTGTGGAAGTTAATGGCTCTTCCAAATCTAGCTCTATGATCTTTGTTCTTTTTTTGAATCTCAAGATCCTTTCTTGATTTAATAAGATTTGTTCTGCTTTTGCTCAAGAGAAAAACTCAAACCAAGAGAGAAGAGGGGGTGACCGTACACTATCCAAGGGAGGAGAGAGAAGTGGGCCTGAGATTGAGGAGAGGATAAAGAGAGCAAAAACCGTGTGAGAGAGATAGATTCTCTCCCAAAGTGGGCGTCCACCTCTATATATAGAGTTCTCTTGGATTGCTTGTAATCCAAGACTCCTTATCCTAATCCAATTAGGATTCCTCAATTATTTCCTTTCTTGATTTCTCCTAATTAATTAGGATTAATCTTTAAAAGAAACTAACCTTATCCATTAGTAACTAACTAATCTTATCCTTATCTAATAAAGAATCTTTAATTAGTAACAAACTAATAGAGTCTCATTTAATTAGGGAATCTTTAATTAGTAACTAACTAACTAACTTTCTCCTTATCTAATAAGGAGTTTAGTAATTAGAAACTAATTAAACAATGACATCCTTCTTGAAGTGGGCGTCCCACCCTAGGTGGGCCCCACTTCCACATGCCCCTTAGGGTTTCCAAAACCCTAAAGGTCACCTTTTGATCATTTATCAAAATACCCAATGGGTCCTACCCATTCGGTTTATCACATCCAATGTGACTCCACCTATTAGAGCTTCACTATACCATATAGTGATTACTTAGAGAAATTAATTAATAATTAAATTAAAAACTTTAAGAAGGTCCTAGTGTGTGGGATCTAAAGGGATCTCTATTTCCGGTTGTGGGACCAAGTGCTTAACCTTCTTGGTTAAAGCATTGTTACTAGGAAACCATTTCCTATTAGGATTATAGAATTTTATCTATATTCCTGGACTTCCACTAATCACAATAATGTCCATTAACACAATGTGATTAACCTCCAAAAATTATAGAATTACTTTCTGGTATTTCTATCACAAGATTTGTTTACAGATGCATCCCTCTACTTCCAATAATGTTATAAGCTTACGGGACAATATCTTATACTGTCTTTAATCCCTAGCTTATATTGAGAACTCATTCTCTTTGAAACTTTTAGTCAAACTTGGACTTTTAAAAACATTTTAGAAATTCTTTAACAGAAATAATAATAATTATATTTCTTTTATACAGAAAATAAACTTCTCGATAAAACAATTTCATCGATAAATACCAATGCTGGCTTTTTTAATTCCGGTTTTGACAAGTATCAACTCAATATTAATTACTCTATAAGAGTGGTGGAATCTTTGTTGAGCGTACACACACTTCTTCTAATATAGCGTACATAACCCAATGAACTTGTATTCAGTCCAATGTGTTGGACATTAACGATTGGCTAGATCAAAGCTATATAGGCAAATACTAGAGAAGATGTCGACCTCTCAGGTTTAGGATGTCAAATAAACTACCCTAAATATATAGACAGTATATTTTTAAGGGTATCCACTAAGCGATCTAGTTGCAATATAAGTACTTCTTACTTATATCCACATTTTAGTCAAAAGACCCTTCTCTCAGTGATTGAGATTCATCACTCTATCATATGGAACTAACAATGTATAAGTTACTAGGAATACATTGTCCAGATGTATCCTGAATTACTTAGAACAATACTAGGTCTACAAGGAACCGGAAAACCATATCTCCTTAGCAATTAGTTAATAACTAATTGGATGGTTTTCCTACAATGTTACCTAAGGGACAAAGTAGTCTCATCTAAGGAGATACTTTTAATATATTACCCAATGTGTGAATGTAAAATATGCTTTTATTGATTAAGTAGACTAATATAATTCCAGAATGACTTTCCTGGGCATATATGTCTAACATACACACCCTTATCCGTGTGAGAAAATAAAGGATCACAATCCCCTAAAATCTCTCAAATGGTTTTTAAATTGAGAGGGAAACATGTATCTGTGAGAGAGAGGGAATTAACGGTTGAGCTCGTTGAGCTGAACCGAGCTAGATGAGCTCGTTTGTTAATCAAGCCGAACACAAGAAACAAGCGGCTCGGCTCAACTTGATTAATTTTACTATACTACTTATAATACCCTAATAATATTAGTTTTCACATAAAAGTTAAGAAATTTTAATATAATTTTTTGTTGAAGTAAAACTGAAAAGGTAACTTAATCATTTCAAATTTTATAGATTCTCAATATCATGTTTCTTCGATTAGACTCACAAGAATAACTATGTTTCTTGCTATACAACCGAATATCCTAACATATCACCTCTTAGATCTTTATTATAAACGGGATATAATTTGAAAAACCTTAAGTTTGTGTTAGACGCACCTTAACATTTAATGACTACATGAACCATTATTATAACATACAAAATTATATCTTAAAATTGAAAATAATGCTATTACCTTCAATATTTCATTTTCGTCATCTTTAAGAACCACCATAGTACCTTGTAATGTCTCAGTGCCAATCTTCTTTACCTACTCAAGCCATCAATGCCATTGTTGCCACTAGTGCTACCATCGTTCTCATTGTTAATCGGGCCAATTATTTCTCATTTGAAGCTAAATGTATAAACTTCGTGAGCAACAATTGAACCGAGCATTCCAAGTGCATCCAACAAGAATCGAACCTATGAATTCACCAATGATTAGGACAATGAAAGGAAAAAAATAGTGCTCCCTCTCTTAATTAATTTTTAAAAGTGAACTCTTACAAAAATTAATTTAAATGACCTTCCATCTAAAGTAGCTAACATGACTCTAAAAAAGATCAAAAAATATATATATGACTAATAAAATAGTGATGCTATTTGATTATGCTCCTTTCTTCATGATAATTTATATCAAGAAATTGAAATAAAACTAAAGCATGTGCTTTGCTTGGAGTAATTAATGCATTAACTGATCGGAAGTAAGTGAAAAAGATACAACTAGTTAGAGACTTAGGGTCCTTAATCAAGGACAATAAGAAGAAGATTGAAGATAATTGTATTATTATCTATTTTAATTATAAGTGTGAAAATTTTAATAACAAAAATGCTAGCCCCAATCCCAGTCTTCCCCAGACACAAGGTGGTGGCAACAAGTGTCAACCCATCTCCTTGTTATAGGGAAACAACACCACGTGTTACACCCACACTGCGTCTGAAAATCCTCTTGTAAGAACTAGCAAATATCTTGTGCGATGCATGGGAAGTAAACATGATCAAATTTGTTTACCCAAAATTTAAGCCAATATCAGTCGGCAAATGGATCACTAATTCACTGGAAAAATTAAAAAGATTGCAAACAGTACTTCTTTCAATTATTTATAACCAAATATTTCTAACGCGGTTAGTGCTGAACATTCAAAACAAATTAGACTCATCAAATATCTACGAATTTTGTTTGAATCAAAATGTTTTGAAGATCAAAATAGAAGATGGAAGACATGTTACTTAAAAGCCGGATAGTATTCATGTAGCACCCCGGACTTTTTCATCCTTAATGAATAGCACCTTCGTAGCTAATTGGCCGTTTTTGTAGTCTAATTAATAAATAAGGGGGAAATCAGAAATTCCAAAACGTTAGAAATGTTCGTTTTCGAAAGACGGATCCAACGCAAGTTGAATCGTCGAAATCCGACGAGCGAGTCAAAAGATATGGTCAAAACAGTCCAGACATAACAGGGCACCGATCGCTCGGTCATTACCTGCGATCGATCGGTCAACCACCGATCGCTCGATAGCTGTCGCACGGTTAACTTTTTTGTATGGGGAAAAATTCCAGAGAGTGTGTTTTTGACCGATCTCTCGGTCATAACACCGATCGACCGGTAAGCCACCGATCGCTCGGTCCATACCACCGATCGATCGGTCATACGCAGATTTTCTTCATTAAGGGTGTTTAAGACTTTAACCATCACCCTTTGCCTATAAAAGGGCTGGGTTCGTGCCTTAGGGTTTCACAAACCCTTTGTGCATTATTTTGAGGAATTTGAAGAAGAGAAGAAGGAGAGGACTTGGTGATCGTTCAAGCTTGTGGAAGATCAAGTTCTTCCTTTCCATTTGGTGTTTTCCAACCACGAACTCACTGTTCTTGCTTGTTCCAGCCATTGGGAGTCAAACTCATTGATTTCTCTAAGGTAGATACACTCTACTACAATCTTGCAATCTTACTAGTCACTAACTATGATTCTTCTTATCTATGCCCTATCTATGTGTATTGATTTTATGTATGGAAAGGTGTGATTATATATATACTTGGATGCAGGTTACTATTATGATGCACTCTAAGTGTTTGATAAAATACCTCTAAGGGATTCTATGCTTAAATATGATGATTTCTCTCATTAAGTGCATATGCTCGCATGTCTCGCATAAACCGATGGTTTCCATGGATTTCTCCAAGTACAAACAAAGGTTTTTCACGAAAAGACGAATAATGAATGATTCTAAGTAACTCTATGATTTCTCTAAGATCGTTTCACAAGCTCTAAGGATCATACCATGCTCACAAGGAAACTCTATGATAATGCTCTAAGATCGTCTCACAAGCTCCACGGATCGCAATGAAATGCTCTAAGATCTCTAAGGTTATGCTCTATGGAAATGCTCTAAGGTTATTGCTCTATGCTCTATGTCTCTACGGATCATAATGACTCTAAGTAACTCCATGAACTCAAAGGAACTCATAAGGCTATGATTATCGATTGACTCACACGGTTATAGTTTTGGTTTTTGAATATTATCTCGCATACGTTTTCACGGTTTCCATGCTTTAAGGAAATTACGGATTTCATTCTCCATGTCTTGTATGCTCTATGCCTAACCGCTTTATTGTTATTAGTTTGTATACACTGAGTATTCCATGCTCAGTCGATATTGTTATGATCGGCAGGTGCTCGGGTTCCATTTGATTTGTGTGGCGAAGAACCTTGGGTCGAGGAAGAGTACCGTGACCCGGAGCCTTCCATGGGTCACTATCATGACGATGGTGCTTTAGATAGGAGTCATGACTTCGATTTCTGTTGATCGACCGACTTAGAACTTGTGTCATTTTGTTATGTGAGTGTGGGGTTTGTCCACTCCACTTTTGGGTTTCTCACACATGTACACTTGTTGGTTCTTACTTGAGCCAAGTTATAGGAGTATTCATTTTGCTTCCGCTATGTTTAGTATTTTATTTTCCGCTGTGCATTTTATTTCGTTTCCGCTATGCATATTCAGGTACTCTGACAGGTTTCCACGTGTGCCTTATGTATCATACTGGAGGTATGATATGGCGGTCAAGAGTCAAAGTATCCTTAACTCCTAGGGGGTATTTTGGGTCGCGACAGACTTGGTATCAAAGCTAGTTATGTCTAATGACAGACTTAGTTAGGTCACTCAGGCTTGGCCTAAGCGGAAGCAATTCCTATGAGTTGAACTTAGAACTCAGAAGGACTCAGTTGTCTTAGGCTTGTTACCACGACATAACCGGTATCAAGTGAATCCTTAGGTCAGTATAGGATCCGAGATTGATGTGGTCCTATGCGAGGTTCTAGTATAGGCTCTAAAGTATAATTATATGATGATATATATATATACCTCGATGTATACTATGTGCGGTATAGCATTTCATGATTATTGAATTGCTATATGATATGTGAGGTTTGGTATCCAAGTTAGACTCTTGTTTTGCCAAATTGATCTCAGGATTCGATATCATGAGACGTGGCAATCGGGGTCGAGGTTACCATACTCGGAGGGCCGAGAGTGAAGTTCTGAGAGAAGAGGAACCGTTGTATTTCACGAATGCTATGGATTCCATAGCCGAGACTTTGGCATTGTTGGCAGCAAGGCCTATGCCTACCCCACCGTCCACGCCTGTGCCTACACCGGTGCATCACACCGCGGGGCTCGAAGCTTTTAGGAGACTGCGGCCTCCTACATTCTATGGCACTCTGGACCCCATGGTGGCCGAGTCTTGGATTATGCAGCTGGAGAAGACCTTCCGGGCTCTCCGTTGTACCGATGAGCAAAGGGTAGAATGGGCTTCCTTCGTGATGGAGGGTGAAGCCGAACACTGGTGGAGAGCTGCCCAAAGGTAGAGAGATGTTGCTAAGGTAGGTGTGCCCTGGACTTGGGCGGAGTTCTTAGAGACTTTCAGGGAACAGTACTTTCCCAGGTTTATTCGGGAACAAAAGGCGAGAGAGTTTATGCTTTTGGAGCAAGGGTCGATGAGCGTAGCCGAGTATGAGGCTAAGTTCACCGAGTTGTCTAGGTTTGCTCCGCACTTGGTGGCTACTGAAGACCTACAGGTCAGGAAGTTTGAGATGGGCTTGAAGGCTTTCATCCGAGATCGGGTGTCCATTCTCCAGGTAGAGTCTTGGAGAGAGATAGTAGGGAAGGCGAAGATCGCCGAAAAGAATGCGGAAGACTTTGTGAGAAGAAGAGACAGTGGCTTCGGGAAGAGCATGTCTCGGGGTCAGTCGAGTAGTTCTTCAGAGAAGAGGACTAGGACTGCACCGTACCAGTTCTCCCAGCCGATGTCGGCTCAGAGACCTTCTTTTGCGCCTCAGGCACCGCGTCCTACGGCATCGCAAGCTACGAGGGTTATGCCTCCGGCTTCCTCCGCATCGCAGACATTTGAGGAGTGCGCCGCGTGTGGTCGTCGGAATAAGACTGGAGATTGCCGAAGAATGTCAGGTGGATGCTTCCACTGTGGCGAGATGGGCCATATGATTCAAGATTGCCCGCGCAAGCAGTCACAGTCTGGATCACAGGGAGTTCGGCCTCCAGGCAGGCAGAATTCACTTCAGGGGTCTTCATCTCAGGCCTCTAGATCCTTGCAGCCTACCCAGCAGCCTCGTCAGGCAAACCAGGGCAGAGTCTTTGCCATGACTGATAGAGACGCACAGGCATCTGATGATGTTGTGCAAGGTACGGGCGAACTAGTCCTTGTCAAAGTTCTAATATTGCCATGATATGTTCGTATCTATATATATCCTATGTGGTGTTTTGCGATGTTTGTATCTATATGTACAGTTGTGTTATAACTGGGATGATTCAAATTCTCAGGTTCGTTGCTCGTAAATGAATGTTTGGCAAGAGTGTTGATAGACACAAGATCCACTCACTCGTTCGTTTCACCAAGCTTTGTCAAAGGCTTTACGTCTGAGCCAAGCAAGCTACCTAGGGAGTTGTCCATTTCGACTTCATTGGGAAAATCTATTGAGACAGATAAAGTGTATCCGGATAGTGTTGTACAAGTCATGCAGCACGAGTTGCCAGTCGACTTGATCCTTCTGGGAATTCAGGATTGGGATTTCGATGTCATCCTAGGTATGGATTGGCTCTCAACTCACCATGGACACGTGGCATGTTTCGAGAAGGTGGTGCATTTTAACCCCGTGGGGTTAAAGTCGTTTCATTTCAGGGGACTTCAGAGAAGAGACATTGCCCGCTTTGCAGCTCTTAGTCTCGAGGGTGTAGAAGTGCGAGACTCCACACCCATTCCAGTGGTATGTGAGTATATGGATGTTTTTCCGGAAACCTTGTCGGGATTGCCTCCCGATCGTGCAATCGAGTTTGCGATTGAGCTAGCTCCAGGCACAGTTCCGATTTCAAGAGCTCCGTATAGGATGGCCCCTATTGAGCTTAAGGAGTTAAAAGAGTAGTTAGAAGAATTGCAAGGCCTTGGTTTTATCCGGCCAAGTGTTTCACCTTGGGGAGCTCCGGTTCTCTTCATGAAGAAGAAAGATGGATCAATGCATATGTGCATTGATTACAGGCAATTGAACAAGGTCACGATCAAGAATCGTTATCCATTGCCTTGGATAGACGACTTGTTTGACCAATTGAAGGGTGCGCAGTTTTTCTCCAAGATTGACCTTCGATCTGGTTATGATCAGTTGAAGATCAAGAAAGAGGACATTCCGAAGACAGCATTCCGAACTCGATACGGTCATTACGAGTTTTTGGTCATGTCTTTTGGACTGACTAACGCACCGGCAGCATTCATGGATTTGATGAATCGGGTGTTCAGATCGTCTCTCGATCAATGTGTGATCGTGTTCGTAGATGATATCCTTGTGTATTCACAGTCACAGGAGGATCACACGAGAGATCTCCGTCTGGTATTGCAGACACTTCGAGAGCATAGTCTGTATGCTAAGTTGAGCAAGTGTGAGTTCTGGCTGAACAAGGTGTCTTTTCTTGGACACATGGTATCTGCTGAAGGTATTTCAGTTGATCCTACAAAGATTGAAGCGGTGATGAATTGGGAAAGGCCGAAGAGTGTCACCGAGATTCGTAGTTTCCTCGGGTTGGCAGGATATTACAGAAGGTTTGTGGAAGGATTTTCAAGTTTAGCAGCTCCGCTTACCTATCTCACACGGAAGAACACGAGGTTCACTTGGAGTGATAAGTGCGAGGCTAGTTTCATGGAGTTGAAAAAGAAGCTTACTTCGGCTCCTATTCTTACAGTTCCATCTGGGAGCGGTGGTTTCGAAGTCTATAGTGATGCTTCACTAGTAGGACTTGGATGTGTTTTGATGCAGCATAAAAAGGTGGTCGCCTATGCTTCCCGTCAGCTGAAGGAGCATGAGCAGAATTACCCCACACATGACTTAGAGCTCGCTGCGGTCATTTTTGCACTGAAACTTTGGCGTCACTACCTCTACGGAGAAGAATTCGTGGTGTTCACAGACCACAAGAGCTTGAAGTATCTTTTCCTCCAGAAGGAGTTGAATATGAGGCAGCGTCGTTGAATGGAGTTCATGAAGGACTACGACTGTTCCATCCAATACCACCCGGGTAAGGCTAACGTGGTAGCCGATGCTCTTAGCAGAAAACCTTATGGAGTTATGGCTCAATTGAGAGTGCAAGAGTGGAAGTTATTACATGATATGTGTCATTTGGACACTACTCTCAGGCATGTCACCTATGGGCCGATAATGTCCAATGTGGTGGTTAGGCCACAGATCTTGAGCCAGATCAAGGAGTTACAGAATTCAGATGTTGAGTTGCTTGCTTACCGAGACAAGTCGGTGAGTAACGGCAATCAGGAGTTCACTTTAAATGATGATGGTGCTATCACATTTAAAGGCAGGTTGTGTGTCCCCGCCGACACAGTTTTGAGGGATGAAATTTTGAATGAAGCTCACCGATCAAAGTACACGATACATCCGGGAGGTACTAAGATGTACCAGAATCTCAAGAAACACTACTGGTGGCAAAACATGAAGAGGGAAGTCGCTGAGTACGTCGCCAGATGTTTGATTTGCCAGCAGGTAAAAGCCAAACATCAAAGGCCGGCAGGTCTTTTGCAGTCCCTTCCTATTCCGGAGTGGAAATGGGAGAACATCTCGATGGATTTCATTGTGGGTTTGCCGCGAACGGCGAAGGGCTCCGATGCTATTTGGGTGATTGTGGACAGGTTGACTAAGTCTGCACATTTTATTCCGTACCGAACTACTTTCAATGCAAATCAGTTGGTAGCCCTGTATGTTAAGGAGGTGGTTCGACTTCACGGTGTGCCAGTTTCTATCGTGTCTGATCGAGATCCTCGGTTTACTTCCAGGTTTTGGAAAACCTTCCAGGATGCTATGGGTTCTCGTTTAGAATTCAGTACCGCCTTCCATCCTCAGACCGATGGACAAACGGAGAGGGTGAATCAAGTAGTGGAGGATATGCTCCGAGCTTGTATGCTGGATTTTCAGGGTAGTTGGGAGGAACAATTGCCGTTGGTTGAGTTTGCCTACAACAATAGCTATCAGGCAAGCATCCAGATGGCACCTTTTGAAGCTCTGTATGGTCGGAGTTGTCGATCACCGCTATACTGGGATGAAGTTGGTGAGAGGAAAATTCTTGGTCCTGAGTTGATAGAGCGGACCGCAGAAAGGGTCAAAATTATCCGGGAGCGATTGAAAAGTGCTCAGGATAGGCAGAAGAGCTATGCGGATACACGCCGCAGAGATTTAGAGTTCCGAGTTGGAGATCGGGTCTTTGTGAAGATTTCGCCGAGTCGGGGAATCATGCGATTCGGGAAGAAGGGAAAGCTCAGTCCGAGATATGTGGGTCCATTCGAGATCATTACTCGAGTTGGTGAGGTAGCTTACCGAGTTGCCTTGCCCGCTCACATGGCGGCAATCCACAACGTATTTCACATCTCCATGCTTCGGAAGTATATCCCGGATCCTTCTCATGTCATCGAGCTTGATCCGATAGAGATCCGAGAGGACCTCACCCTTGTTGAACAACCGGTGCAGATCTTGGATAGGAGAGATCAAGTCTTGCGCAACAAGACCATTCCCTTGGTCTTGGTAAGATGGCAACACCATTCAAGGGAGGAAGCTACTTGGGAACGAGAAGCCGAAGTACGAGAAAAGTACCCCCATTTATTTGTTTAAGGCCTTGGCATTCCCTTGTATTTTGTTATAGTTTTATGCATGTATGTATCGTCCAAATTTCGGGGACGAAATTTTTGTAAGGGGGGGAGAATGTAGCACCCCGGACTTTTTCATCCTTAATGAATAGCACCTTCGTAGCTAATTGGCCGTTTTTGTAGTCTAATTAATAAATAAGGGAGAAATCGGAAATTCCGAAACGTCAGAAATGTTCGTTTTCGAAAGACGGATCCAACGCAAGTTGAATCGTCGAAATCCGACGAGCGAGTCAAAAGATATGGACAAAACAGTCCAGATATAACAGGGCACCGATCGCTCGGTCATTACCTGCGATCGATCGGTCAACCACCGATCGCTCGATAGCTGTCGCACGGTTAACTTTTTTGTATGGGGAAAAATTCTAGAGAGTGTGTTTTTGACCGATCTCTCGGTCATAACACCGATCGACCGGTAAGCCACCGATCGCTCGGTCCATACCACCGATCGATCGGTCATACGCAGATTTTCTTCATTAAGGGTGTTTAAGACTTTAACCATCACCCTTTGCCTATAAAAGGGCTGGGTTTGTGCCTTAGGGTTTCACAAACCCTTTGTGCATTATTTTGAGGGATTTGAAGAAGAGAAGAAGGAGAGGACTTGGTGATCGTTCAAGCTTGTGGAAGATCAAGTTCTTCCTTTCCATTTGGTGTTTTCCAACCACGAACTCACTGTTCTTGCTTGTTCCAGCCATTGGGAGTCAAACTCATTGATTTCTCTAAGGTAGATACACTCTACTACAATCTTGCAATCTTACTAGTCACTAACTATGATTCTTCTTATCTATGCCCTATCTATGTGTATTGATTTTATGTATGGAAAGGTGTGATTATATATATACTTGGATGAAGGTTACTATTATGATGCACTCTAAGTGTTTGATAAAATACCTCTAAGGGATTCTATGCTTAAATATGATGATTTCTCTTATTAAGTGCATATGCTCGCATGTCTCGCATAAACCGATGGTTTCCATGGATTTCTCCAAGTACAAACAAAGGTTTTTCACGAAAAGACGAATAATGAATGATTCTAAGTAACTCTATGATTTCTCTAAGATCGTTTCACAAGCTCTAAGGATCATACCATGCTCACAAGGAAACTCTATGATAATGCTCTAAGATCGTCTCACAAGCTCCACGGATCACAATGAAATGCTCTAAGATCTCTAAGGTTATGCTCTATGGAAATGCTCTAAGGTTATTGCTCTATGCTCTATGTCTCTACGGATCATAATGACTCTAAGTAACTCCATGAACTCAAAGGAACTCATAAGGCTATGATTATCGATTGACTCACACAGTTACAGTTTTGGTTTTTGAATATTATCTCGCATATGTTTTCACGATTTCCATGCTTTAAGGAAATTACGGATTTCATTCTCCATGTCTTGTATGCTCTATGCCTAACCGCTTTATTGTTATTAGTTTGTATACACTGAGTATTCGATGCTCAGTCGATATTGTTATGATCGGCAGGTGCTCGGGTTCCATTTGATTTGTGTGGCGAAGAACCTTGGGTCGAGGAAGCGTATCGTGACCCGGAGCCTTCCATGGGTCACTATCATGACGATGGTGCTTTAGATAGGAGTCGTGACTTCGATTTCTGTTGATCGACTGACTTAGAACTTGTGTCATTTTGTTATGTGAGTGTGGGGTTTGTCCACTCCACTTTTGGGTTTCTCACACATGTACACTTGTTGGTTCTTACTTGAGCCAAGTAATAGGAGTATTCATTTTGCTTCCGCTATGTTTAGTATTTTATTTTCCGCTGTGCATTGTATTTCGTTTCCGCTATGTATATTCAGGTACTCTGACAGGTTTCCACGTGTGCCTTATGTATCATACTGGAGGTATGATATGGCGGTCACGAGTCAAAGTATCCTTAACTCCTAGGGGGTATTTTGGGTCGCGACAATTCACCTGATGTATTAAATTTAATAATGTCAAGATCTCAATTCCAAACATATCATGGATCAGCTCAGAAACACCTTATGAACTAATGTATTACTGAACACTTTATAGAACAATTCAGTACATAAACATTCAAAACTAAGAATATCACCGAGTAGTTGATGCTCTGTAAGTAGTTAAATAGAAAGATAGGGGTAAAAGGTAGATTTAGCAAATTACATCTTTTAATTGCCAGCAAAAGAATATGATGGCCTACCACCATCCAGTTGTCCAACAATGCAAAATCTCATGCTATGCGTAGAACTATATATAATGCCAAACCACAAATGTCCAATACTCAAAACAATTTGTAAGCACCTAATTTTTACACCCTGCCTTAACCATGATTAATACCTTTAACCATGGTTATCTCCAACTGAGTCCTAGTCAAGCCCTAACTAGGCAAACCCTAGAACATACCCTAATCCCAGGTAAAACCCTAGCCTAACCCTAGGTAAACCCTAGGTAAACCCTAGTCAAACCCTAGGTAAAACCTAGTCAAGCCCTAGGTAAACCCTGGTCAAACCCCTGGCCTAACCCTAGAGCATACCCTAATCCCAGGTAAAACCCCAACCTAACCCTACGTAAATCCTGGTCAAACCCAAACCTAACCCTTGGTAAACCTTGGTCAAACCCTAGGTAAACCCTAGCCTAACCCTAGGTGAACCCTAGTTCAGCCCCAGGGTCCAAAAACCCCAAAAATCTGAAGCCAAGTCCTTTGGGCCCACAAACCATTCTAACCCGTTGGAGTGGGGCCAACTACAAGAAATTTGAAAATTTTGATAATGGCGGTAATAACTTTACCACCATTACTAAATATGGATAATGCTACAGTGCCCACAAACCAATAGGGACAGGGTGTGGCCTGTTTTAGCAAAAAACTGAGAATGGCGGTAGATGTTCTGGTTTGCAGTGCAGCTGGCACCTCTGCAGCTCGTAGCTCCGCCCCCATAGGGTTCCAAACCTTCTGTTAAACCCCTACATTGCCCCTAGGTCTCTCCTCCACTCTATATATACACCACCAATCCTTGGGTTTAAACCACTCAAAAATTTCCTTACCAAAGCCTTGCTGGACTTTGGCCAGCCTGAACTCCATCTCCTTAGCCTCTACCTCCACCCTAAGGTGACTCCCAGACCCTCCAGGGAGCAATCTAAGGCCACCCAAGCTTGTCCCTCCACCAACCACCATCGTGTACCACCTCTCGCCACTGTTGCAGCCCAACCGTAGGGTAGGCTTCACTACCCTGTGTATAAATTTTGTTTAAGCTATGTAAGACCCTTGGTCCTATTCCAGGGGTCCTTTCTATCATTTTTTTCCTGTTTTACTCACTCACCCAATGACAGGGCCCCCCTTTTTGCCTCTTCATAGGCATGGGGGACCCCTAGAGGGTTTAATAATTGGGTACAAGGCCCCCACTTAGCATAGAACCTCCCCTTATATTTTGGGGGACCCTCAATCCATGAGGGATCCCCTAGGATAAGCCCTGGTGCAGCCCCCAGGGAGGAAAACTCATTTTTCGAAATTTCCAGGAATGGTGGTACTTTAATTACCGCCATTCCTGGCCTCTTGTAAAACAGTAACATTACACCCCTTTGGGTGGGGTCCTGGTCCATTCTAGAGCCATGGTTAGGCTCCTCCGTCCCTTAGCTGAAGGGAATCCAGATAAAAAAATTTATGCGAAAAACTGGATGCTGAAAATCTTTACACCATAGAAAGCAAATAATACTAATGACATGTTTAGAGAATTACCTCGGTGAATGATGTTCACCGGTGAAGCACAAAACAACTCGAACCATCAAAACTCTTTGTAGAGATTTCTCGAAGAAATACTCAAAGCTCGATCCTTGTTCTTCGCTATCCCCATGAAGCTTTTGAATCTTTACTTGGTCTTGAAGAAACAAAGAGAAGAAGGATATTGGAGTAGGCTTTCTATTACCCAAAACCTTAGGGTTCAATAACCCTAGCCTTCAAAACAACCTTAAAGACACCCTTGAAGTCCACAAAAATTGGAGAGGGAGTTCTCTCCCTCTAGCTCACGGTTTGGAGGAGAATTTTTGAATGAGACTAATGTCCACACGTTTTGGGGTGTAGGGGTATTTATAGATGTTGATCTTATCCACATCTAGATCTCCTAATCACTATCCAATAATGATTCTTATCCCTTTAGAGTTGCTAATTTAATAGACTCCTAATTAATTCATAATTAATTAGTTGTTACAAACCTTCTAATTGGGGATTCCTAATTTAAAGGGATGTAACTAACTCCTATTTAATAGGGATTAACCAATTTCCTACAATTAAGGGATCCTAATCCAATTAGGATACTTCCAAGGGGGCGTGAGCTAGGGAGGCTTGAGCTCCAAGGTCTGACTAAAGTCAAACCTAATCTCTTATGTTTCTTGATTTCCAAGATTGGAATCTAAACCCATAAAATAAGGAGTTATTATATAATAATTATTTAACTAACATAATCTTAATCCAATTAGGCAACTCAAATGGGTGCCCACCCTAGGGATTTAATCCCATGGGCTTGGGGCCAATTTAAGGTCCATACTTTATGGGTTTTATGGATATGGGTCAAAACCATTTCCCCTTATTTTGTGTTAATTAAATAATAATTAATATTATCCTTTAATTTAGATTAACTTTTAATCTAAACCATAGATTAACATTTAATCTATTTTATTAATGATTAACATTTAATCAATTAAATTATAGATGAACATTTAATCTATTATTGAGGTTGTATTTCTTATATGAGCATCTCCATAGATTGCTCTGAGACATTCTAACCCTGGCTTACCCAATGTTATCCCATTGACCCTTAAATAGGAATAACATCGGAATTGCAAGTGACGTGAGATATCCATGTTGCAATTGAATCTCAGTGTAAGAACATTAACCATTAAGGATCCCGCCACATGAATTTTTTTAATTCAATTCATCATTCTAACAACATTATCCTTAATAGGCCTTCAAGATTAATACACTATCTAACTCATAGCCCATTGTACATCATCCGGGTTTCCAAGACATTTGATTAAGCCATGAGAAATAATTTCTCATGTAAAACATTTTGAGAAAAACTTTTTATAAGTATAATATATTTTAATAAAAATATATTTCAAACTTGTTTGATTTTAAAATCACTTGTGCAAGATTTAAGCTTAATCGACTGTCTTACCCGGAACTTGGATAATCTCTCAATTTAATGAACATGGATTTCTTGTTTGAAATTCATCATGACTCGAACAGCTTTCTGACTATCCAACTATCACCGTATCGTAGTCCCTAAAGTAGAGAGTACTTTGGTGAAATCAAAACAGTCAGATTACTGCTCAGTTATAAATGAACTCATCAGATCTAAGGATCATTAAAACTGTTCAATGTGAATGAGAGACCAACTATCTGATAGTATGTTTATAGAAGAGGTCTCTCATTGCATGCAATCAGTCAGTGTACATTTAAGCACTCATATGCTGAGGTGTAGTCTCCACTACAATAGTTTGAGATAAAACTATATCTCAACCATTGAGAACATCTTAGTATTGTGGCATCCATATAAGTGAAGTGTCCAGCTTCACCCATAGTTGTAACTAAATAAGGTATAAGGAACTAGAAAGCTATGTCTGCCTGTGATAGTCCCATCACATAACTCTCCTACAATATATCCTATGGATCGTAGTCGATATCTCATATCGTATAGACCATCTCATGATCATGGTCAATTACCCATAATAAATTCACAATAGATAAAGAAGAAGTCTCTATTAATCAAATTAATAAGAATCTTACAATCTAAATGACTTTTCTCGGCATCATGTCTAATATTAGCCACCTACATTGGTCTTTCTAGAGTTCATTCTGCTGCTTAACTGTGGTTAATATGCCCAAAACAAGAGACAACCAATAATGGCGGTAGACAGTCTACCGCCATTTTAGTTTACCAAACACAGTGACTTTGGGCCCATTCCAGATCCACCCCCATGGTCCTCATCAGGCCCCGGGCCTTCCCTAGACTTCCTTCTTCAACCCTGTGGGTCCAGCACCCCGTGGGTTCATCCCTAACCCAAACCCCAGACCTGTAAACCAGGGTCAGAATTGCTTCTATAATGACGATAATTCTATTACCACCATTATTGAATATATGTATTCATGGGCTTTGCACTGGGCCCAGACCAGGTGGGAGGCTATTTTAGGCACTGTCAAACTTTCTGAGCCCATCCTGACCTGCCTAGACCATTTAACTGGGGTTAACCTAACTCTGGTTAACTTTTAACCATGGTTAAGAATCCCTTACCCTTGAAAATTTTCAAAAATGTTAAAAATCTTGTTAAATGTCCAAAATATTCTGCTTTGGCCTCTTTACCATGGTCACTTTACCCATTTAATTCTGGTTAGCAACCCTAACCTTGGTTAAATCTATTTTTGGCCTACTAGGCCTAATCTCTTAGCCTACCGGTTCATCCTTGGCCTACCGGGCCCAACCTCAATCTACCAGATTTTACCTTGTTGCTCTCAACTGTGGTTAGCAATCCTAACCATGGTTAGTTTAACCTTTAACCCGGTTAGCAACCCTAACCTTGGTTAAATCCAATCTTAGCCTACTGGACCTAAATCCCTAGTCTACCGGACTAATTCTTATTCTACTGGACTAAACCTAAACCTACTGGGCTTAAACCATGCACTTGACCAACCCGATCAACCAAACCCTAATCTACCAGACTAATCCATTAGTCATCCTTGGTGCACACACACACTCTCCCTAACCTTGGCACGGGTCCATGTGTCAGAACTACGCTCGGTCTGATTTCACCTTTGTGACTACGTAGGCAACCCAACCCAGGTTCGATCCTAGTTAGCTCTCTTCTTCTTAGGTTAGTATTACCTTAAACACTTAGGTATTTGAACAAATCTTAATTTTAATTGGCTTACATTTAGAAAGTAGAGAACCATTGAAAAATAGAAGCTCGAGGTGCCTGACACCTTCCCCAGACTTAACCGAACCTCTTACATAGACCTCTACCGCAGACCAAGACCTTATCCACAACCCGCGGACTTATCCCTTCTGAATTAATAGGTGGCGACTTTAACATACCCGTGACTAAAATTTGTGCTCACAGCTCTGGTGACTCTGCTGGGGATAAATCTACCTATGGTTCAACCTGGAACCTAAGTCTAAGCCAATCCAAATCAAATTTTTTTAAATGCCTAAGTATTTAACTTAATACTAAGTCTTTCATCTCTTGGGTGTTTTGTGTACTGTGCATATCATACATAGCATAGTAGTGTAAATGTCCTATTATACCCAGTAGTTAGGCTTATAACGCTTACGGCTGGTGGATGATCATCCTCAATGTCAGAAGCTTAAAAGTTTTGGAGGTCCGTAGAATTACACCTAGTGGGTGATTATCCTTGGGGAATGATTCTGAATGCTTCCGCTTACACAAATCGTCCATTTTCAAGTATGTTCTATATCGGGGAGTCGAATATATAGTGTTAAGTGATCCCCTCATCTTGTTAGGAATACACTTGTATTAACCAAGCA
Organism: Tetracentron sinense; assembly: GCA_015143295.1. NCBI lineage: Eukaryota > Viridiplantae > Streptophyta > Magnoliopsida > Trochodendrales > Trochodendraceae > Tetracentron > Tetracentron sinense. The sequence goes on along the minus strand of CM026556.1, from coordinate 22,164,971 downwards.
TTCATACATGTAGACTAGGCTATGATATAGTCTACAAGCAGCCCATCCGGGGAGGGTTACTCTAAACCCTAACCTGTTTACCCCCCCTATACCTGTCCCCAATCATGGTTGACTATCTGGGCATATCCGACCCTGATAAGCACCCACCCAGGGGCATGTAATGAGCCAAACTCGTGCTTGTAATAAACTATATCCAACCTTGCATCCCGACAGTGCATATATGATTCAAATCCTAGGCAGACAGGTCTTCACAGGACCTATCCCCAACCTTGACCCGATAGGCCCCCGGTTACCAACAACCCAAGTAAAGAACGTTAGACCTTTATCCGTCTGCCCTATCGGATCACATGTGTCTTGTCGCACCCAATCAAAATCAAGAAAAATTAATAAAAATACAATCATCATCATTTTTACATCTTTCATCAGCATACACCGTACACTCAGGTCGAGTATGTCTCTAGTCCAAGTAGATGACAGGTCCTTCAGGGATTATTCAGTCAATTGGTCAATTTTCACGGCCCATGCATTTGACCTCTTAGGCAGCATGTGATGACAACCTCTGAGAACAATTGAGGCCTTCAATCCGAGTCAGTGTCTCACTTGGGCTCAGTACTACAAAACTGGGTCCATCTTAGACCTGTCCATGGTTAAACCGGACCCGCGCCTCATGAACGCTGTAATCCAGTGTTGAAACCCGTCATATATGGTGTTTCGTTTTGGTAAGAATGAACTGTATCCAACACTGGAAGAGACTTAATGCATTATGGGTTTAAATAAGGATGAAGAAGCCATAGTACCGCGCTACAAGACAACATATCAGGTAGACCAATTAAGGTTCTTGCATATCAAGCCTGCTTGTAGCATGGTCCTAACGGCTCATTTGATCGGATAACTGTAGAGTATCTTGAAAAGTAGTACAAGTGCAAGTGGAACCCTGACGCCATAGCAGCTAAACTTCTGGGTCTCATCAAGGACATGCACAACTTCGGATCAGTCGTACCCGTCATCCTTACAGAGCTTCTCAGGGCCCTCAACCAAGCAGTAGATCACAGAAAGGAAATCTTCCATGCCAGTACACATTTCTTGTACCTATGGTTGGTAGGACACCTACCTACCCAGTGCCTGCCGATCTCCGTGATGCATAGAGTCTATCCCAGTTGATTTCTCAGAATCAGGGCAGGATAGTGTCTACAAACGTCAGAATGCTCTACCAGCTTCTCCAAGGCCTGTCAGAGGAGGAGATCATATGGCAATGCAAGTGGCTAGTCCTGAAAAAGCTATCTCGCGTTGTCATAACCGGGAGACGATGTATGATTCTCGTCGGTCTAACTATCTAGAACCCTGAATTGATTATTCTTGATATTCGTGATGTTTATTAAATTCTATGAAAACCTGTGTTTAAAAACTTAATATTATTAAGTTTATAAATTTTATGTGAAACGTATAAATTTTAAAACCCAAATAAATTACGTAATTTAACATATTTTTAGAGCTAAATTGCATGAAAAGAAAGATAGGCAAAAAGTATCAAACAAAAAAGGATCGGCACTCCGGCCGAGCAATCGCCCATCGGCGGCGGCGATTGATAGCCCCTGATGGCGATCGATCGCCCACAATGCCATTTTGGCCTTGATTTGAGCAATTTTTTTATTTTTTTGAATCCCTAGGGCCCCCAACACTATAAATACTCCTTATGTTCGTAGGTTGAGGGTTTCTAAGGCTTTCTAAACCTAAAAGAGAGAGAGAAGGAGATTTTGAGAGATCCAAGAGGAGAAACCAAAGGTTTTGTAAGAAAAATTGTGAAAAGGCTTAGATCAATCTCATTCGCAAGCGCTTGATCGTAGGGAAGCGATTGGGAGAGGTAAATATAAATTCTTTCCTACCAATATGGTGATTTTGATATAAACAATAAGAAAGAGTTGGATTTAAAACAAGATTAAGCATGTTTATGATATATCAATCTCTTATGAAAGATAGATATGATGTTTAGAGATGTTTCATTATGATTTTATTATGAAAGATGAATATGATGCTTAGAGATGTTTCATTATGATTTTATATGAAAGATGAATATGATGTTTAGAGATGTTTCATGATAATTTTTATTGTAAAAGATATTTTTGATGCAAAAGATGTTCTTATGATTTTTATTATTCATATCAACAAGGGGAAATGGAATGATTTTGTGGTGTATGGATGATGGAGAATTGAGGAAGGAATGATGGTTAAAATTAATGAAATGATTAGGGTATAAGGTTTGAGTGTTAGGGTAAATTAATTCCAAGTTAGACTAATAGTTACCATTTGCTCTCAGGAATATCACAATGAGACACGGTGGCAGAGCTCGTGGATATAACACTAGGGGAAGTGCTAGAAGGGGTATTGGAGAAGGACATCCAATTGGTAATGATTAGCCTGACTTGACTGAAGTGTTAGGATCGATTGCCCAGACCATGGCACTCCTTGCAGCTAGGCAACTTGCTGCATCTGCTCCTGGACACGTGAAGGCACATGCACCTCCTCCACCCAAGGCACATGCAGGGATTGAGGCATTTCAGAGATTAAGGCCTCCATCATTTTATTGGACTACAAATCCAATAGCTGTAGAGGCATGGATATTGTAATTGGAGAAGATGTTTTCAGTTCTGTCTCCCACGGATACTGAAAGAGTGACATTGGTAGCCTTTGTAATGGAAAGCAAAGCAGAGCATTGGTGGCGAGCAGCCTCCAGGACTAGGGATTTGACTAGAGATGGCCAACCATGGACATGGGGAGAATTTATGGATGTGTTTTATAAGAAGTACTTTTCAGTGGTTGTTCGGGAAAAGAAAGAAGCAGAGTTCCTCACTCTTGAACAAGGGAAGATGTCATGAGGCCAAGTTCTCTAAACTTTCAAGGTTTGCACCTCATATAATTGCCACAGAGGCGATGAAAGCAAGGAAGTTTGAAAGAGGTTTAAGAAACTTCATTTGAGACTGGGTCTTAATATTTCGACTCAAGACTTATGCTGAGGTGAACGATAGAGCACAGTTGACTGAAAAGAATTCAGAGGAAGTCTTGAAGAAGAGAGAGATGAACCAAAAGGAGAAGTTTGGTAGGGGACAACCAAGTAGGGTTGGACCATAGGATAAGAGGCCTTTTCAGGCCAACCACCAGCAGCTAGGCCGACTCCGTATCAGAGGCCTATACCTCCATCTGCATCTACTGTGCCCTGCTTTACTACTTCTCAGGTCACTCGGTTTGTGCAGCCCACATCTTCTGCACTTATGTTTGATGTGTGTGTATATTGTGGGAAAAGAGATCCAGTGGGCGAATGTCGAGCACTCACTGGTAGATGTTTCCAGTGTGGGCAAATGGGACACCGGATTAGAGATTGTCCTCACCGTAGCCAGTAGACCACTCAATAGACCCAACCCCAGGGGAATAGGCCACCTACCAGGCAGGCACCACAGCAGAAGCCTCCTCAGGCTCCTAAACCCCAGCAGCCCCTGTAGCAGCAGCCACGCCAAGTGACTCAGGGCAAGGTCTTTGTAATATCAGAACAGGATGCACAGGCATCAGATGATATGGTGCAAGGTACACTTTACTTATGATTATACAATATGTGATATTTCTATGATTTGGTTGATATTTATAATTATTATGTATTTATAAAAACATGCTACTGATATTATATTGATAATGCACAAGATTGACACTTAGTTATATAATAACTCAAGCACCCTATTGATTAATGAATATCTGGCACACGTATTGATTGATACAGGATCAACTCACTCATTTGTTACACCTAGTTTTGCAAAGGGATTTGTTTCAGAACCAAGCCAGTTAGATAAGGAGTTGTCCATCTCGACTCCTATCAGTAGATCAGTAGTCACCAACCAAGTATACTGAGCTTGTGTCATCCAAGTTGGACAACATGAGTTACCGGCAGACTTGATCACCCTAGACTTCCAAGTGTAGAACCCCGAAACTTTTGTATATGTCTTGGAATACGTGTCAAGGCATGAAGCCTTTGTACTCTCCATTTTCCATGAAATGAGAATTTTAAATCCTTTTAGTCTTAATTAAATATTAAGATAAGGTATTATAGTATTAAAAAAGTTTTAGTAATGTTCATGGGTGTCAAAATAGAAGTGGGAAAAGTTCTAAATGTTAAAAATGGAAATGTCTTAACATTTCCCTCAACTTGAAGAAGCTATAATATTGTCGCCACTTATCCGAATCGAGTAATTCTTGAATTTTTGGAAAGCTATTGGAACCCTCATTGACTTTGGAAAGCTATCCGAATCGAGCGATCGGTATCTATCGACTGGTCCAAAAATTTGAATGCAGAAAAATTCCAAAGAGGTGGTTTATGACTGAGAGCTTGGTCAAAACACCAATTGCTCGGTCCACTACCGAGAGCTCAGTCATAAGCACCGGTCGCTCGATCCTTTGCGTTTTCCAGAAATTTCATTAAGGGTTTTTTTGGTCTTTTGGTTACTCCACCCTTACTTTTAAGGGTTGGCTCGAGCCAAGGGTGTTCATAAACGCTCTTAACAATATATTTGAGAGAGAGTGAGAGAGGAGAAAGGGGTTTTTCACCTGTTTCATCAACTTGAGAGAAATCAAGGGTTTGAAAACCCAAGATCGTTCCCAAAGCTTGGATTTCTCAATCTAAAGCTCAAGCACGTGTGGAGTTCCTTCTCCAAGCTCAGCAGCGTTCTTCCTCGATATTTCTCAAGGGTTTTCTTCCCTTTTTCATGTCGGTACCCTATGCTACACTTCTAGTTCATCTTCTTCTCTTTTTCTTCATTTTTGTGGTTTTTCCCAAATTTCAAGCATAAGAAAGTGATGGGATGAATGGATGGAGAATGTGATGGGCGATGGATGCCATATGGTTGTTGTAATGAATGAAATGGGAAGGGTATTTCACCAATAATGAACACACATGGATGATGGATGGATTGGATAAATCATTGATCAAGAAAAGCATGATTTAAGGCATATGAAATTTCTAGGGTTTATGATAGTGTGTTACTCGTTTTTCTATAACGGCATAAATATTCTTATGTGTTGAAATAATGTTATTCTATGTATTATTATCTCCAATGTCACATTTAATTCTAAGCTAAAGTATGTACACGGCTTCACGAGCACGGCATGCATGACATGGTTTATAGGGTTTTTCAAGAACAAGGGTTTCATTCTCAATTCATGAACACCATGACAAGACCAAATGTAAGGGTTGGTAAATAGAGGTAGGGCATATCTTAAGATATGTTTTGCCTCGCTTTGATAAGAACAAGAACACGTCAAGCAAGATGTTAGTGCGCTTCCAAGCATGCATGTTTACCTTATTGTATTTTCGCAAAAGAGGGGTTTACACTCCCCTCCCTTCAAGTTGCTTTATTGCATTTTCGCAAAAGAGGGGGTTTACACTTCCTTCCCTTCAAGTTACTTCATTGCATTTTCGTAAAAGAGGGGGGTTTACACTCCCCTCCCTTCAAGTCGCTTTATTCCATATTTCACAAAAGAGGGGGTTTACACCACCCTCGCTTCAAGTTGTTCAAGGGCACTACATCCCAAGCACATGAGTATGTTTAAATTTTAAGCAAGCAAGCAAGCATGAGCATTTTAATTTCATAGCATGACATAATATGACACACATAACATGACAAGACAAGCAAGACATAATACAACAAGACAAACAAAACTGAACATGACAAGATAAGTAAGATAGAACGTGACAAGACAAGTTTTCAACACAAAAAGTATTTCAAGTTAAGTCAAGCACACGATGATTTCAATGATTTCCAGGCTTTGATGTGATGCAGGCATGATATACAACTGCTTACTTTCCTGTCAATTATATGAACTACTTCCTGCTTTATTTTGTTATTATTATGCTATAACGGTTGGATAGTATTTGGTACCCGCTGAGTATTCCATGCTCAGTCGTGCGTCTCATGTCAGCAGCTATTGAGGGAGCTGCGGCTCTGTATGAAATATGTGCTCCCGGTCCATGGGAGGAAGAGGAAAACATCGAGGAGGTCCCTGCTGAGGAGCCTCATGTAGAAGGTTACTATTAGGTGGTTGATTCTAAGTGAGTGTGGGTGAGCATGAGAGATTTTATACCCATGTATTTTGGCTGGCATGTCCGCACCTTCTTTCTGTTGATTTCCTTTTTGTACAAAACTTGGATTATATATATACATAGAGGGTTTTTTTAGACTTCTGTTATGCCATGTTAGTTTATGCTTCCTCCATTTTGTCCTTTATTGTATATGCCCCGTGTGTTTTGCAGGATGGTTTTTCAAGCATGCTATGTAGGTCATAATAAGTTGTCCAAGATTCACTCTAACTCCTAGTGTGGATTTTGGGTCGCGACAGTTTTTGGTATCAAAGCTTAGGCTTTAGGTCACGTAGGGTCACTTAGAATCTGGTACCATAACTTGACAAAAGCATATGTCAGGAAGCAAGTGAAGAAGGAAGTAAGTCGGAAGTGAGTCATGTTCCAAGTGTAAGACTAAACTTTAGTCTTAGTCTACAACGGTTGCTTCAACCAATTATGGGTCTTAGGAACGCTAGAACACCAAAGTATAATATTATAAATACTCTAATGACTTGATGTGATGAATATGATAGTACTATACTATTATTGATTGCTCTATTGTGAAAATTGAATCAATGCGGTAAATTGTGGTTTCAAGTTAAACTCATGTGATGCTATTGTTCTCAGGACTTTGGTCATGAGGCGGGGCACACGGGGTCGTGGACCACATACGAGAGCTTCTTCCTCTTCTCGAGATGAGGATGAGCAGCCGGACTTCTCACAGGTTATTGGCTCTATTGTAGAGACTCTGGCATTGCTAGCGGCCAGGCAGACTATTCCACCACCTATAGCACCTACCCCTCCTCCTGTTACTCCACCGTCTGTAGCACCAGTACATCGTACAGTTGGGGTTGAGGCATTTAGGAGGATGAGGCCTCTAGCATTCCATGGGAGTGTGGACCCTCTTGCTGCAGAGGCTTGGATCCTCTAGTTGGAGAAGTCTTTGGGTCCTCTCACCCACTGAGGAGGAAAGAGTGGCATGGGCTGTTTTCATGCTAGAGGGTGAGGTCCACCATTGGTGGTTGTCCACCTTGAAGACTTAGGATTTGACCAGGCAAGGTCAACCATGGACTTGGGGCGAGTTCATGGATACCTTCTACAAGTACTTCCTGATTTGAGCTCAGAAAAAGAAGAAGAGGGATTTCATTAACCTCAAGTAGGGTTCTATGACTGTGGCTGCATATGAGGCCAAGTTCTCAGAGCTCTCGAGATTCGCGCCTCACATGATCGCCACCGAGACAATGAAGGTGAAGAGGTTTGAGCAAGGGCTCAGAGACATCATTATGGAGAGAGTCTTGGCCTTTAGGCACGCCACTTATCCAGAAGTGGTGGACAAAGCATTGTTGATCGAGACCAACTCAGAGGTTATCTCGAGGAAGAGGGATTTGGCAAAGGGCCAATCCAGCAGCTTTGCACCACCGGAGAAACGGGCTTGGCCTACCCTGTATTAGTATACCTGGCTAGCACCACCCCAGTATGCATGGCTAGCACCTCCATAGAGGCCAACTTATGTTCCTCCAGCTCCACGGCCGTACATGCCTCAAACACCACGATCTCAGGCTCTCCAGGTCCCACGGCACGTTGCAGCCGAAGACATCAGATAGGAGATTGTTGGAAGGCATCAGGTGTATGCTTCCACTGTGGTCGTCAGGGCCACTTGATCAGGGATTGCCCTAGTCAGCATTTTCCATGCCAGTCTCAGGGGATTAGGCCCCCGGTTCATCCAATAGGATCATATCAGGCGTCCTCCCAACTTGCACGGTCTGTACCTCTGTCACACCTGGCGAATTAAGGACGAGTATTCACCTTAACTAAGGGAGATGCACTTGCATCGGATGATGTAGTGCAAGGTACGCGTTTAGAGTTTATTCATTTATCCATGATGGTCTTATTATGCGTTATTCTTTGTGTACGTATATGGCATGTTATATATCTATACATATGATGTTGATGCATGGATTGACTTAGCTAGTTATAATTTCAGGAACTTTATTAGTCAATGAATGTTTGTCTTGAGTATTGATTGACACTGGGTCTACTCATTCATTTGTCTCACTGAGTTTTTACTAAGGCTTTTCTATAGAGCCTAGTCAACTGGAACCAGAGTTATTCATTTTGACTCCTCTCGGCAAGATAGTGGTAGTAGATAGCATTTTCAGAGGCAGTACAATTCAAGTTGGAAGCCGCGAGTTGGCAGCTAATCTCATTGTCCTTGGATTCCACGACTTCGACGTCATCTTGGGGATGGATTGGTTAGCAGCTCATTATGGTCAGGTGGCATGCTTTGAGAAAATGGTACTCTTTAAGCCGATGGAAGGGAAGCCCTTTCATTTTTGGGGGTTGAGAAGTAAAGAGATCGCCCGCTTTGCGGCGTTAAGTCTAGCGAACCCTGAGGCTAAGGACTCTTCGACTATTCCGGTCGTGAGTGAATTTCTGGATGTATTTCCAGAGGAGTTGCTAGGGTTACCCCTAGATAGGAAGATTGAGTTTATAATCAAGCTTGCACCAGGCATAGCTCCCATCTCCTGGGCTCCGTACAAGATGAGCCCGATTGAACTCAAAGAGTTGAAGACTCAATTAGAGGAGATGCAAGACCTTGGTTTCATTCGACCAAGTGTCTCACTGTGGGGTGCTCCGGTGCTATTTGTCAAGAAGAAGGATGGCTCGATGCAGATGTGCATCGATTACAGGTAGTTGAACAAGGTCACAATAAAGAATAGGCATCCATTGCCTACGATTGATGACTTCAATCAGTTAAAGGGAGCAAAATTTTTCTCTAAGATTGATCTTCGATCCGGTTACCACCAGTTGAAGATCAAGGCGAAAGATGTTCCCAAAACTACTTTCAGGACTCGGTATGGGCATTACGAGTTATTAGTGATGCCTTTCGGTCTCACGAACGCGCCGACAACCTTTATGGATTTGACAAACCGGGTGTTCCAACCATACCTAGATCGATGCATGATAGTGTTTGTCGATGACATCCTGGTCTATTCCCAGACATGGGAAGATCACACGCGAGACCTTCGCCTTGCTTTGGAGATGTTAAGAGAACATAGGTTATATGCCAAATTGAGCAAGTGTGAATTCTGGCTAGATAAAGTGGCATTCTTGGGCCACGTTGTTTTTGTAGAAGGCATCTCGGTAGATCTGAAGAAGATAGAGGCAGTCATGAGTTGGGAAAGGGCCGAGAGTGTCACTGAGATACGCAGCTTCCTGGGTTTGGCAGGCTATTACCGGAGATTTGTAGAGGGGTTCTCCAGCTTTGCAGCACTGCTCACTTATCTGATCAGGAAGAATGCCAAGTTTATATGGAGCGATAAGTGCGAGATCAGCTTCACGGAGTTGAAGAAGAGGCTTACCACGGCCCCCGTCCTTATAGTGCCATCAAGGCATGGTGGTTATGAGGTGTACAGTGATGCCTCACACGTTGGGCTTGGGTGTGTTCTTATGCAGCACAAGAAGGTCATTGCCTATGCGTCAAGGCAATTAAAGAAACATGAAAAGAATTACCCCACACATGACCTAGAGCTTGCCGTAGTGGTGTTCGCACTCAAGATTTGACGACATTACCTTTACGGGAAAGAGTTCTATGCGTTCACGGACCACAAGAGCCTCAAGTACCTCTTTTCCCAAAAGGAGCTGAATTTACGGCAACGGTGTTGGATGAAATTTTTAAAAGACTACGAATGCACCATCCAATACCACCCGGGCAAACCAAATGTAGTGGTTGACGCTTTGAGTAGAAGGCTCACATGTTAGTACAGGAATTGAAGCTATTGGAAGATTTGGCAAATCTGGGCATCAGTGTCAATGCTTCTGTCCATAGTCCAGTGATGGCAAATATCACGGTTCGGTCGTACATCATAGATCGGATCCGAGAGTTGCAGGCCTCGGATGCTGACTTGTTGGCTTTTCAGGACAGAGAAGTTCCCAAGGGTAGTGAGGACTTTTCTCTGACTAACCGATGTGCTATCACATTCAGGGAAAGATTGTGTGTCTATGTAGAGTTGAGGCGGGAGATTATAGACGAAGCCCACCGTTCGAAGTATACAGTGCATCTTAGGGGTACGAAGATGTACCGGGACCTCAAGGGGCACTTTTGGTGGTGAAATATGAAGAGTGATGTTGCAGAGTATGTGGCACGGTACTTGGTGTGCCAGCAGGTGAAAGTAGAGCACATGTGACCGGCATGTCTAGTACAGTCTCTCCCTATTCCTGAGTCGAAATGGGAGCACATCTCCATGGACTTCATTGTTGGCTTGCCACGTACGGCAAGAAACTCAGATGCAATATGGGTTTTGGTGGACCGTTTGACGAAGTCTACGCATTTATTACCCTATCAGACTACGTTTAACTCGAACCGGTTAGCGGCATTGTATATCAGGGAAGTGGTTCGGTTGCATGGGGTGCCAGTCAGCATTGTATCAGATCGGGATCCAAGATTCACATCCACGTTCTGGAAGAGCTTTTAAAGCGCTATGGGTTCTCGACTAGACTTTAGCACCGCCTTTCATCCACAGACGGATGGGCAAACCGAGAGGGTGAACCAAATCATCGAAGACATGCTTTGGGCGTGTATGTTAGATTTCAAGGGCAGTTGGGAGGAGTAATTGCCTTTGGTGGAGTTCGCCTACAATAATAGCTACCAGGCGAGCATCCAGATGGCACCATTTGAGGCCTTGTATGGGCGAAGTTATATGTCTCCTCACTACTGGGATGAAGTGGGAGAGAGAAAAGTGCTAGGTCTTGAGTTGATCGAGCAAACTGCGAACAAAGTTAAGATCATCCGAGATCGGTTGAAAGCTGCTCAAGATCGTCAGAAGAGCTATGTAGACACTTGCCGTAGGGACTTGGAATTCTAGGTTGGGATCAAGTCTTTGTGAATGTATCTCCTAGCAAGGGGATTATGAGATTTGGCACGCAAAGCAAGCTCAGTCCTCGGTACGTCGGCCCTTTGAGATTATCACGCGAGTTGGTGAAGTTGCTTACCGGGTAGCTCTTCCAACTCATATGGCCGCAGTCCACAATGTGTTCTATGTGTCGATGCTCCGAAAATACATTTAAGACCCTTCGTATGTCATAGACTTGGAACCATTGGAAATCCGAGAGGATCTCACTCTGGTTGAAAAGCCGGTTTAGAAATGAAATAGAAGCCGGTTCAAGGCATGAAATCTTTGTAATCTCCATTCTCCATGACATGAGAATTTTAAATCCTTTTAGTCTTAATTAAATATCAAGATAAGGTATTATAGTATTAAAAAGGTTTTAGAAATGTTCATGGGTATCAAAATAGAAGTGGGAAAAGTTCTAAATGTTAAAAAGGGAAATGTCTTAACATTGCCCTCAACTTGAAGAAGCTATAATGTTGTCATCGCTTATCCAAATTGAGTGATTCTTGAATTTTTGGAAAGATATTGGAACCCTCTTCGAGGTTCATGTTAATCACTATTCTTGATTTTGAGTCGAGGTTAATTCAAACGTCCGATTTCCAAAATCGGATCTACTGCAAAAATGGGTGATGAAACCCATTTGCATATCAGTCGTCTATAGAGCCATTTTTGGTAAATTAAAACTCAAACTTTGAATCTTAAGAAAACATCAAAGTTGTTCCTCTCTGAAAGAGGAATCCAACGCAAGTTGAATCGTCAAACTCCGATAAGGGAGTCAAAAGTTATGGTCGAAATACCGAAGCACGTTTTTTGTAGAGAACCGATCACTAGCGATCGCTTGGCCCAAAATCGAGCGATCGGTATCTATCGAATGGTCCAAAAATTTGTATGGCAAAAAATTCCAGAGAGGTGGTTTTTGACCAAGAGCTCAATCAAAACACCGATCGCTCGGTCCACTACTGAGAGCTCGGTCATAAGCACCGATCGCTTAGTCTTTCATGTTTTGCAGAAATTTCATTAAGGTTTTTTTTGGTCTTTTGGCTACTCCACCCTTACTTTTAAGAGTTGGCTCGAGCCAAGGGTATTGAAAAACACCCTTAACAATATATTTGAGGGAGAGTGAGAGAGGAGAAAGGGATTTTTCACCTATGGCATCATCTTGAGAGAAATCAAGGGTTTGAAAACCAAAGATCGTCCCCAAAGCTTGGATTTCTCAATATAAAGCTTAAGCACATGTGGAGTTCCTTCTCCAAGCTCAGCAGCGTTCTTCCTCGACATTTTTAAAGGGTTTTCTTCCCTTTTTTAGGTCGGTACCCTATGCTACACTTCTAGTTCAACTTCTTCTCTTTTTCTTCATTTTTATGGTTTTCCCCAAATTTCAAGCATGAGAATGTGATGGAATGAATGGATGGAGAATATGATGGGCGATGGATGCCATATAGTTGGTTTAAGAAATTAAATGGGAAGGGTGTTTCACTAATAATGAACACACATGGATGATGGATGGATTGGATAAATCATTGATCAAGAAAAGCACGATTTAAGGCATATGAAATTTCTAGGGTTTATGATAGAGTGTTACTAGTTTTTCTATAACGGCATGAATATTCTTATGGGTTGAAATAATGCTATTCCATGTATTATTATCTCCAATGTCATGTTTAATTCTAAGCTAAAGTATGTACACTGCTTCACGAGCACTGCATGCATGACATGGTTTATCGGGTTTTTCAAGACAAGGGTTTCATTCTCGATTCACGAACACCATGACAAGGCCAAACGTAAGGGTTGGTAAATAGAGGTAGGAAATATCTTAAGATATGTTTTGCTTCGCTTTGATAAGAACAAGAACACATCAAGCAAGATGTTAGTGCACCCCGGAGCATGCATGTTTACCTTATTGCATTTTCGCAAAAGAGGGGTTTACACTCCCCTCCCTTCAAGTTGCTTTATTGCATTTTCATAAAAGGGGGGGTTTACACATCCCTCCCTTCAAGTTGCTTCATTGCATTTGTAGGAGGATCTGGATAAAAATTTATGCGGAAACTGGATCCCCTAGATCTTAACACCATAGAACGCATCAAACTATCTAAGAGTTTTAGTCATATCACCTCGGTGAATGATGTTCACCAGTGAAGCTTAATCCAGTCGAACCGTCAGAACTCTTTGTAGAGATTTCTTCAAAAAAATACTAGAAGCTCGATCCTTGTTCTACGCTATCCCTAAGAACCTTTAGAATCTCCTTTGGAATTGTTGAAGCAAGAGGAAGAAGATGGAGTAATGGTGTAGACCTTCTATCACCAAAAACACTAAGGTTGAAAACCCTAGATTTGCAAAACCCAACTTGGACCACTAGTAGCTCACGAAAATCCTAGGGAATATCCCTAGGTGCTCACGGGTTGGAGAGAGAGGGGAGGGATAGAGGAGAAAAAATTCTGGAGAATTGTGATTATCTTCTCTCCCCACATTTTGGTCTTGGGTATTTATAGAATGGATCTAATCCATATCCTACTCCAAGTATAACTTATCCTTTAAAAAGTTATTTATTAATAATAACTCTTATTATTAATTTAAATAAAATCCTAGTTTAACTATAACTACTTTAGTTATAGTAATCCTACTAATTAAAGAGTCCTTATTAAATGAGGATTCCTTAATTAATAGGGATAAGTCAACAACCAACAAAGGGAGGAATCCTAGTCAAACTAGGAAACCTCAAGCCACAAAGGGGCGGGGGGGAGGGGGCGTGAGTTTTGAGGAGTTTAACACTCTTTGTTGCAATCTAACTCTAAGTCATCTTAATCCTACTTGCAATCCAACCATTGGATTTTAATTCCTTAATTAATAGAATTATTACTCAATAATTATTCAAGTAACCAAATCCCAATCCAATTACGATTTCCCAAGTGGGCACCCCACCCCAGGGTTTAAACCCATGGGCTTGGACCCATTTTAAAGGTCCATATTAATAGGTTTATGGATATGGGTCAAACCCATTTTCCCTTTAATTAGGTTAATTAAATAATTATTAAAATAATCCCTAGATTTAAATTAACAATTAATTTAAATCATAGATTAAATTTTAATCTATTTAATTAATGATTAAATTTTAATCACTTAAATAATTGATTAACATTTAATCAATTGTTGAGCTTGTATTTCTTATGTGAGCATCTTCACAGATGGCTCTGGGACATTCTTACCCTGGCTTACCCAATGTTATCCCAATGACCCTAAACAGGAATTATATCGGAATTGCAAATGACGTGAGATATCCATGTTGCAATTGAATCCCAATGTATGAACATTAACCAATACGGATCCCGCCACATGAACTTTTAAATTCGATTTATCCTTTCAAATACATTATCCCTAATGGGCCTTCGAGATTGACATACTATCTAACCCATAGCCCATTGCACATCATCCGGGTTTCCAAGACTTATGATTAAGCCATAAGAAGCAATTTCTCATGAAATTTTTTTGAGAAAATCCTTTAATAAGTATAATATATTTTAATAAAAGTATATTTCAAAATTTATTTTGATTTCAAAATCACTTGCGCAGGATTTGAACTTAATCAACTGTTTTACCCAGAACTTAGATAATCTCTTAAATTAACGAGTATGGATTTCTTGTTTGAAATTCATCATGACTCGAACAGCTTTTTGACTATCCAACGATCACTATATTGTATTCCCTAAGTTAGAAAATACGTTGGTGAAATCAAAACAGTCAGATCACTGCTCAGTCACAGATGAACTCATCAGATCTAAGGATCATCGAAACTGTTCAATATGAATGAGAGACCAACTATCTGATAGTATGTTTATGCAAGAGGTCTCTTATTGAATGCAATCAGTCAGTGTACATTTAAGCACCCATATGCTGATGTGTAGTCTCCACTACAATAGTTCGAGATAGAACTACATCTCAACTATTGAGAACATCTTAGCATTCTAGCAGCCATATAAGTGAAGTGCCTAGCTTCACCCACAACTGTGACTATATAAGGTATAAGGAACCGGAAAGTTATATCTACCTGTGATAATCCAATCACATAACTTTCCTACAATATATCCTATGGACCTTTATCGATATCTCATATCGTATAGATCATCTCATGATCATGGTCAATTACCAATAATGAATACACAATAGATTAAGAAGAAGTCTTTATTAATCAAATTAATAAGAGTCTAACAATCTAAATGACTTTTCTAGGCAGCAACATTAAGTTGAGACCTGATCTTTGTAATAACTACATCATGCCTTATCTCTCAATAATCTCATTAATGAGAAGGTACTTCCTCTAAGTGAAAAGTAAGCACATAATCCTTAGTCCTTTTCAGGTACTTCATGATATGCTTCACAGCAGTCCAATTGTCTCATACTTGGATTGCTTTGGAATCGACTAACAACTCCCACTGCATTACAGATATTCGGTCTAGTACATAACATGGCATACATGAGGCTCCCAACTGCCGAAGCATAAAGGCACCTCTTCATCTGCTCGATCCCATCAGCTAATGTAGGGGCCATCTTTTAGACAAAGTGACACAAAGTCTAAAAGGAATGAGTATTGTCTTACAATCACTCATACTGTACCTAGACAATATCTTGTCTATGTAGGAAGTTTGGATCAATCCCCATATTCGGCATTTTCTATCTCTCAGAATCTTTATTCCGAGAATATAGGATGCCTCTCCTAAGTCTTTCATTGAGAAATACTAAGAAAGCCATATCTTGACTGATGACAACATCCCTACATCATTCCCAATGAGTAGAATGTCATCTACATATAGAATTAGGTATACTACTGCTCTCCCACTATCCTTCTTGTAAATATAAGATTCTTTCAAATTCTTTTGGAATCCAAATTCTTTGATCGAAAGATCAATCTTTGGTTCTAGCTTCTAAAAGCTTGTTTCAAACCATATATTGACTTGTTGAGCTTTCATACCATGTTCTCTTGGTTAGGAGCAATAAAGCCCTCTGGTTGCTTCATATAGATGTCTAACATTCTGTTAAGGAAAGCAGTTTTGACATCCATTTGCCATATCTCATAGTCATGGTGTGCAGCTATAGCTAGCAATATCCTGATGGATTTGAGCATAGCTACTGGCAAAAAGGTATCCTCATAATCAACTCTTTAAATTTGAGTGTAACATTTTACAACAAGTCTAGCTTTATAGGTCTCCACGTTACCATCGGCACCCTTCTTCCTTTTGTAAATCTATTTGCATCCAATTGGCCTTATACCATCTGGTGGATCTACTAAACTCCAGATGCCATTGTCATACATGGAATCTATTTCAGCATTCATGGCTTTATTCCATTGAGATGCATCTACATCTAATGTAGCTTCCTGATAAATATTAGGATCTGTATCCTCATCATCAGGGGTAACTAGATAAACCTCATTATTATAATACTGAAGTCTATCTGGTGGTCTTGAAACTCTTTCAGACCTTCTCAGTGGAATAGAATTAGGAGAATTATTAATAGAAGGATTAGGTTCAGTTTGGATACTGGCTGTGTTGTCTTTCTTCTCATGAAATTCAACTTTTTTAAGGAGATGCATTTCTTCCTCCAAGAAAGTGGCATGAAGCCTAACAACTATTGTTTGGTCTGCCTTGGTGTAGAAATAGAAACCCTTGATCGGATACCAGTACAGCCTTTGGAGAAGCTGTACCGCCCTAAGTGGAACTGTCGCGACCCAAAACCTACCCTAGGAGTTAGAGTGAATCTTGGACGACTCATCATGACTTGCTTGACCAAAATAACCTGCAAAAGACCTGGAGCATATACAATAGAGGACAATAATAGCGGAAATGTAAACTATAAAGCACAGTGGAAGACTTAACCAAAAACCTCTATGTGTATATACATATACATGATCCAAGTTTATACACAAAGAAAATACAAAAAGAAGGTGCGGACAGGCCCGCCAAAATACATGAATATATCTCTCTCAACTCACCCACAGCTATCCACTCAGAATCTACCACCACCTAATAACAACCCTCGACCGGAGGTTCCTCTATAGGCTCCTCAACGTATTCCTCCTCCACCCATGGGCCAGGTGCACAGACATCAAATGGAGCAGTAGCTCCCTTAGAACCTGCCGACATAAACGTACGGCTGAGCATGGAATACTCAGCGTGTACCAAATGCTAACCAACAGTCATAGTACAGCAACTATGATATATATATCAAGCAGGAAGCAGTTAATCTCATAACAGGAAAAGTAAAGCAGTTTATAGTCATGCTTGTATTTCGTAAAAGCCGATAAAACCTCTTGAAATAGTCATGCACTTGACTTGACTTAAAATACTTGTTGCGTATTTGAAATCTTGTCTTGTCGTATCATGTCGTGTCATGCGTGTCATGCCATGTCATGCTTGCTTGAAAAATAAACGTGTTCATGCTTGCTTGGAGAATAAACTACTTATGAGGGAAGGGAGACCCTTCTTCCTAAATGTTCATGCTTGCCATGCCATGTATCATACTTGCTTGGAAAATAAACTACTTGTGATGGAAGGGAGACCCTTCTTCCTAAATGTTCATGCTTGCCATGCCATGTATCATGCTTACTTGGAAAATAAACTACTTGTGAGGGAAGGGAGACCCTTCTTCCTAGATGCACTTACGAGGGAAGGGAAACCCTTCTTTATGATTGCTTGTCTTGTTCTTACCAAAAAAAAGGTAAAACATATCGTAGGATATGATTCCTAGATGCACTTACGAGGGAAGGGAAACCCTTCTTTATGCATGTTGTGCTCGTGGAATCGTGTGCATACTTTCATTTGAATTTGAATATGACAATTGGGTAATTCATAATACATATAATATCAATGATTTGAGCAAGTCAATATTCATACAATTTATTGAAAACAAGAAAGCACATTATCATAGGCCCTAGCAATTTCCATAATTAATTAAGCATGCATTTTCTTAATTTACAACCCATTTATATTCACCTTGGCATTTCATCAAACATGGGGTGTGTTAATTATTTATTAAACCTACATCATGCTTTTCTAAGTGGGTTGATGTTCCCATCACACATGTATGTTTATTATGGATACAATGCCCTCCCCATTTCATTCATCACATCATTCCACATGGCATCCAATCGCCAGCATCCATCTCCATTCACACCATTCACACATCCCAACTCATAGCACATTTATAGATGAGGGAAAACAAAGAATAAGGAAAGAAAAGAGAAAACTATAACTAAGAGGGTAGCACAAGGTACCGACCTTGATAAGTGAGGGAAGAAACCCCTTGCAAAAACGTGCGTGAGTTGCTGCCCTAGCTTGGAGAGTGTAGACCTCACGAGCTTGAACCTTGAACTTGGAGGAAAACGAGCTTGAGGGTGATCGTGGGTTCTTAAACCCCTTTGATTCCTCTTCAAAAGAAAGCCCTAGGTTTGAAACCTCCTTCTCTTCTCTCCTTATCTCTCAAAGTCTCTACTTAGGGTTTATGAATCCTCAATGCTCGGGCAAGGCCTTTAAGGCATGAGTGAAACGCCCAAAAGATGAAAATACCCTTAATGAAAATTTTGTAAAAACGCGAAGACCGAGTGATCGGTGGTTATGACCGATCGATCGGTTGCCTACCGAGCGATCGGTGTTCTTGACCGAGCGACCGGTCAAAAACATGCTCTTTGGAAAATTTTCCCATACAAAAAAGTGCACCAGTTTGATAGCCTCCGATCAATCGGTTGTGGACCGATCGATCGCTACAATGGACCGAGCGATCGGTGGTCTGCAGGTCCAAACTGTTTTGGCCATATCTTTTGACTCGTTCGTCGGATTTTGACGATTCAACTTGCGTTGGGTTCGTACTTCAAAAAGGAACATTTCTGACATTTCAAAATTTTCAATTTCTTCCTTAGTTATTAATTGTACTACATTCAAGGAAAATTAGCTACGAAAGTGCCATGCATTAAGCATGAAAAAGTCCGGGGCTCTACAGGAAGCCTGAACCCATAGCAGTGGAACTCCTCGATCTCAACACCTTTACACTGATAGATGTGTCTCAGTTACTGTACCTGAGATGCCGCACACTTGTCGAGTCTGTATTAGTGGGGATTATCGAGGACACCTGTGCTTCTGGAACTATTGTACCAGTCATCTTTGCAAAGCTCCTCAAGGCTCTCAGTCAGGCAATAGGCCACCAAAAGTGCATCTTCCATACCAGCACACCCCTCATGCATCTCTGTTTGGTAGCACACCTATCGATGATCATATCTATACCGGTCGACCTTAGCGAAGCTTACAGCATACCCCAAAAGATTTCTCAGGATCAAGGTTCGGTTGTAACCACAGACATTGGAGAGCTCTACTAGCTTCTCCAGAACCTAAAAGAGAAGGATATCATATGGTAGTGCAAGTGGCTAGTCATGCCGAGACTACCTCGTGTCGTAATTTCAGGAAGACGATGAATGATCCTTGTAGGTCTTACAGGCTCTACAGCCTATATACCACTCAGAGTCCTCTGCCAGTTTGGATTCCCTCAGCACGTCCTAGTTATAGACCGGCAGGGAAATGATTTCACCGACTTCACAGTGCACTCTAAGCGCCTCACCGGCCGATTCTAGTCCAGTTGGCAAAGTTCCCGACGAGATCGATGGCCAGACTTTGTGGTCACGACAGGACCATCTACAGATGCAGCGTACTGACTTTGGGTGGGAAATCCTAACATTCCATCCCCCATACCTTCACCTAGGGAACTGCCCGCCCCTGTCTCAGCTCCATCACGAGAAACCATACCTTTAGCTGACATGGTGGTTCCTTAGAGAGACAGCTCCACATCCAAATGAAAGAACAGCGGCTTCAGAAAGCCTGGCAGGCATTCAGGCTACAGGAAGCAAAGCGGGACTGTGAACTCCAGGCCAGGCAAGAACAGATTGAGCACCTTGGACAAATAATCCACTCTTACCAGAAGAAGCAGAAAGGCGATGCCAAAGAAGCATCCATCGTCAAGGCCCAGTTGCACTTCTATCATGAGCAGCTTGATAGTGCAAAAGCAGAGATGACTGACCGTATTCGACAGTTTGGATACCGGATGTTCAATGCTATAGAGTCACTTGCCAACATGGAGGTTGAGGTCACATCCCTCCAACAGCAGATCATGGACCTGGATAGGGTGCCCTGACCACTTGACTTTGCAATCCCGGACGAACCTGCCTAGGATCGAGTCTTTTCTTTTATTGAGTCACACAGTCCTGTACTCACTTAGCATGCATCAATGAAAAATATTTTTCTAGCATCATCTCTCTCTCATCATACATAATCGTGATTAGCCGTTGCATCTTTTTTAGTTTGCATGAGATGACCCCATGACTCGTTCTATGACTGCGATTCTCACAGACGTCGCAGAAGCAGTCATGACATAGATACCAGTCACAAAGCTAGTACCTTATCAGCCTCTATCTGAGAACAGCTCAGAAGCAATGACAGAACCATTGGACCATCAACAACGGATCGACGAACTAGTAAAGTCACATGACAGGGATATTGTTGCCATGCAGAACAAGCTGGACCGAGTTCTGGAATCCCTGAATATTCTTATTGGTGCCCAGGCTGATGAATCTTCTAACTAGATCCCGACCGAAGAACCCGCGGAATAGCCTATCCCTGAATCAGGATCTATTCCCATCAGAATCCCTAATCCTTGACCCGCAGCTAGCGGAGGAGAAGCAGAATTTGAACAATATGATGAGCAACCCAGGGCCTCCTATGTCCACCAGGATAGGCTGTCATCATCTGACCTTACACCGTCCCTCAAGGATTAGCATGAGGAGATTAAGCAAATGAAGGAGGAGATGAGAAGGATGAGAGGGGCATTTGTCAACCTCACTCTATCATTGGAGGATCTGACATTCTCATCCGGGGATGCAGTACCCCCAGGATTCAAGTTACCCGACTTCGACAAGTACGACGGCTCAGGCTGTCCTAGACAACATCTACAAATATACTTGAGGGACATGCTCCTATACAATAAGAACCAGCCTTTGTTAATCTAGTACTTCCGGAAGAATTTGAAGGGAGCAACCCTTACCTGGTGGATGTTAGTCGACAAGCAGAAAGTTAAGACCTGGCAGGATGCTATGGACATGTTTGTGGAGCAATACTCCTTCAATCAAGAGCTTCGGCCTCAGCGAAGCCAACTGGAACTGATGAGCCAGCGCAACAACGAGTTATTCTTGGAGTACGCCTCCCACTGAAGGGCAATGGCTGCGAAAGTCTCTACCCCTATCCCTAAAGAAGAAATGGCAAACATATTCATGGACACTCTGAAGTAACCCTACTCGACCCTGATGGTCACTCTACCAGTTGTAGACTTTGGCACTTAAGACAGGTGCCCATATTGAAACAACAACTCAGAGTGGTGCCATCCATTCCAGTCTTGGGCTTGATCCTCCTAGAGCAGCAGCAGCTTCTTCCGACAGAAACAGTGGTTCCCATGACCAGAAGAGAAAAGAGAATGTCAACTTGGTGGCTTCCACAACACCTATCAGACAACCTGCTCCAGTCGCTCAGCAACAGCCAGCACCAAGGAACACTCGGTCGGCTAAACAAAACCAGGGGCAAACTCATCCCCCCAAAAAATTTACTCCTGTCCCTTACACCCTTAGTCAACTCCTTCACTTTTTGACCAAGCAGGATCTTCTCGAATTGAGAGGCCCTACCTTTCTCCTTCCACCTGACAAACAAAGTAAAAATTATCATGTTGATCATCACTGCGCCTTTCACCGAGCAATGCCACAGATTACTGCATTGGCCTGAAATGCGCCATCTAGGATCTCCTGGATGAAGGCAAGTTTGAGCTGGCTCCCGGCAATACCAGCATCAATCAGGTGCCACTGCCCCCACATAACAACCAAGTCAATTTCATCGAGTGGGAAGAGCCTGGGACAGGGCATCTGAGACCTTGCACACCCGTAATCGATGATGGGATCATCAGGCCTTCATACCGACCTCTGGTCATATTCTCTCTCCCCAGTCAAACATCCAAGCCATCCAAACCCCAACACAAATCTCATCTCTTGAATCTGATAAAGAGCAAATTGTCTACACCATTCTTTGTCCTGCCCATTGGCCCACAGCCTCAGCTCAAGCTTCGACATCTTCTGGCCCAATCAATCTCTCTTACATCCCTTCTGAGTCTTTCAGCCTTAACCATGTACCTGCCCCTCACTCTCTCATCTTGGAAAGCGAGTACATAGCCAACCTTACCCGATCTGGTCGGGTGTAACAACCTCCGGTAGCTAAGCCGGTAAAGGACAAGGCAAAAGAAAAAGCAAGGGTGACAGACCCAGAGAAAGAGACAGTAGACCCAGCTCTTCTAATATCTCTTTCTCAGTGCTCAATGATAACGGCTCCAGCCTGAATGTCTGCACTTTATTTATGTTACAAAGCCTGGGCTTGGCCCTCAGCCAAGGGAAGAAGAGGCCCATGACCATCAGGGCGTTCGAAAACACCACCAGACAAAATCTGGGTGACATAGATTTGACCAACGGGATAGGACCAACACAGTTTGCAACCAACTTCCAGGTCGTGAATGTGCCAGCCTCATTTACTTTACTCTTAGGGAGGCCGTGGATCCACTCGGTCGAAGTCATCCCCTCTTCCTTATATCAGAGGATCAAATTCGTTCAGGATGACCACCTAGTCATCATTCTGTCTGAGAAGTTAGTAAGTTCCTTCGGGGATGTCCAAGAGCTGGGGCAGGGTTCAGCCTTCATGTCATTTCAGTTTAAGCAGTCAGTTCATCACCCAAGTAGAACAGCACAGCAAGCAAGCAATGCCGCTATTTGTCAAGATGATGGCCCGCATGAACTACCAGCCAGGACAAGGCCTCGGGATAAAGAACCAGGGCATGAAAAAGAGATATATGCCTCATTGCTACACCTCTCCATTCAGGCTAAGATACAAGTCTAAGTACGAGGACTATCTCTCTAAGCTGACCAGAAAGAACAAGCAATCGACGAAACTTGAACCCCGACCCCACATTTCTGTCACCTTTCCTGTGGAAATCTTTGAAACCAATCCAGAAACTTCCCTTGCACCCATTGCTAACATACCTTTCCCTCAACCCAGCACCGAATCTTCAGGGATTCCCGAACCAGAAGTCTTCAGCGTCGCCCAGATGTTTGAAGAGCTGGTTGTCAGAGATGCAGAAGCAAAAATAGAATACTTAGTGAGAGAAAAGGTTTGCACCATCTCCAACAGCGCAGAAGCATCCTCTAGTCCTCGACCACTGATTCATTGGTGGATCGAGGCTCTAACCCTCTAGGTCGCTCAAGGCTGGGACAAGCGCAGTGCAAAAAAGGTTGGTTCGGACAAGTAGTAATCCATGTCACAACCCAAAATAACCCCTAGGAGTTAGGGATACTTTTGGCCCATGACCGCCATATCATACTATCTTGTCATGACACATAAGGCATACACACCATCCTGCAAGACCATATAAGGCACGCTAAAAGGCGAACCTAAAAATTTCTTAATAACTTACTGTATAATCTTCCACGTACTTTTATAAACAAAATACTGAAATATAAGCTAAACCTGTACACAAGGTCCAGCACTTAAGTTGCCAACTCAATTCAATACAAAAACTCCCACAAGGTCAACCCAAATACATGTCTCTCCCTCTCATCACTCAACCATCTCTAATGACTGCCCATCGGCTTCTCGACATACTCCTCCTCGACCCCTGATTCAAGAGCAAAACCATCCAACCTGTGACCTGCCGAAGATAACAACTTCAGCTGAGCATTGAATACTCAGCGTATACAAACTACTAACGGACAATGTTATAGAACATTAACATGTCATATGGAGTACAGTTTATCAAAACATTTGCATAATCAGAGTGCGAAAATTTAAAACAATGTAACAATTTCATATTCGCGAAAAGCATACTGTAAATCATACTTTGAGTTTGTACTTTCACAAAC
Organism: Tetracentron sinense; assembly: GCA_015143295.1. NCBI lineage: Eukaryota > Viridiplantae > Streptophyta > Magnoliopsida > Trochodendrales > Trochodendraceae > Tetracentron > Tetracentron sinense. The sequence goes on along the minus strand of CM026556.1, from coordinate 22,141,006 downwards.
CATATTTCAATATCTTATGAGTCTTACGAGTCTCTTATGAGCCTTTAACTTATGAGATTCAAAACCATATGAGTCTTATGAGCGTATGAGAATCAAGTCTTATGAGTTCTTAGAATTCCATAGAGTTCTTATGAGCATATGAGAATCAAGTCTTGTGAGTTCTTTGAGTTCCTTAGAGTTCTTATGAATTCTTATGAGCCGTGAAGTCTTAGAGCACTTATGAGTTTGTGAGCATTCACTTATGAGACTTATGAGATATTATGAGCTTGTGAGGTTCTTATGAGTTCTTGTGAGCCAGAGGTTAGTACCCGCACAACCCTGAGCTATCAACCTCCTTGATTCTTGTGAGATTTCTTGTGAGCACTTAACTGAGAGACAGACCTTAGCACCCGTAAAAAGACTTAGAGTCAGGTATATAAATACCATTCATTGAATACATCGAAGTGGGCTACTAAGATCCTTGATTCCTTATGAGATTACTTAGAGCTAGGTATGATATATCCTTGGATATACCCTACCTTTGACCAACCCGATGTTTGGCTTTATCAGTGCTTATGAGCTTGGTAGCTTATGAGTTCTTAGAAATCCTTATGAATGTTTCGATATACCATTCTTATGAGAAATCATAGTGACATGTGAGACTTATGAGCCATAGAGTACTTAGAAAACCATAGACTGCATCGAGTGCTTAGAGTGCTTGTGAACATAGTATTCGTGGAAGCTTGTAAACATTGAGTCACCTTATGAGCATCATTCTTCATAGTGAGTATTGAAAACATAAAAATAGATCATGGGATTTCATTCATGGAGTGATCATAGCATATACATGGGCTACTTAGCCTATTTTGTAAAAATCATAATTCCAAGCTTGCTTTAGGGTACAACCATTCTTTTAATATTTATGCTTAATCCAAAACTCATCATAAAATTATGGTGATAATATACATCATTTGTGATCAATAGGGTAAGCAAGGTTGACTCATTAAGTATACTAAAATTCCCAATTTCATTTCATTCCTTCAATAGCATACGCATATAAGACTACATGCCTTAGTCTTCTTAAAAACATACATCAATACCTACTATTTCATTTCAATCATCCTAATAGTATATACATACAAAGTTAAAGCTTAGCTTTCTACAAATTTGCATCCAAAATCATGTTTTACTAATACTAAGCATAAATGAATCATAACAAGGTAGTTAGTAGCTTGTTCTACCTCTCCTAGATCAATCCCTTGATCTAACTCGCTTGAGAATGCACCGAGGAAAATACCTTAATAGAGAAATGATCTTCTCTTTTGGTTCACAACTCAAGCCAACACCCAAGCTAAGAACAATCCAAGAAGAACCAACCTTCTCTTCTTCTTCCTCTTTCAAAACCACTTTCAAACTCTCTCTAGGCTTTCGGGATCCTTACCCATGAATACTTGGATTTATATAAGGGTTTGGGGGTTGTCAAAACCCCAAACCATCCTTAAAATATCTCTAGGAGTCGGCCAGAGCACAAATGAACAGGTGACCGGTCGACCGGTCACAAATCCGGTCTACCGGATTGGTCCTCATTCCTCTCGTTTTTTCTGTCTTAGTATTTCAGCCATAACTTTTGACTCGCTTATCAGATTTTGACGATTAAACTTGCATTGGATTCTTCTTTCAAAGGGAAACAACTTTCATGTTTTGTACAACTCCTAATTTTGAGTTTTGCATTGTCTAAATAGGCCCACAAGTGGACTGGTCCAAATTGTTTGCTGAATTGACAGCAGACCACCTTTCGGAAACCTTATATTTGACATAACTTATGCTTAAAAAAATGAAAAAATACAAAGCATGAACCTCAAATAGGGCTTCAATATCTTTCTAATGGTTTGAGAATCACTCAATTCTGATAAGTGACGACAAAACTGGAGCTCCCACAAGCTGAGGGAATGTAAAGACATCCCTCATTCTCGACACTTAGAGTATATCATACTCTTGTTTCTTCATCCCAAACACCCCACAACAACACTTAAACTATTCTTATCATACCTTATAAACCAAGTTACATAATTGACCCTTGGCCTTTACAAGACTTGTGCCCATGGCACTATTCACAACATTGTGAAATGGGTTCCCAGGGTTCTACATTCATACTTAAGGTATTTTATACTCTAGATACTTGAGTATTATTATACTCTTGTTTCAAGACTCAACATACACATATAAGCCCTTCACTTCACTTTTCCCAATATCAAGAACAAATGGTAGGCCTTAGGCCTTTACATGCACTGCACACAAATACTATTCACTGCACTATTCATATGAACAGTGCCCTCGAATTCCGGGGTTCAACAATCCAAGCACCATTCTCTTTCTTCTCTCAATCTATCTCTCTCTTTGCTCCCGTTGTAAAATCCAAATTGTCAGCCATCTATAGGCCTCTTTTTGTCAGAGTTATTTTGTAAACAGTCCACCTTTTTATCAATGAAATCTGGAATTTTGACTCAAAAACATGTTTTCTAAAAAACATTTGCATCGGTTGATACGAAATCACACGGACTCTTACCCTAGAAGGCCTAATGTCCTGAAGCCAACATAAACATAAAAGCATAAGCATGCTAAACTAAGGTTGATGATTTTCCAGGAAATTACCTCTGACAAAGCTACCCCTGAAACCCTCCTTGATCTTTCAGAAGTTGAGTATGACTCAGAACAGGATGAGGAACCGCCTCAAGAGATTCTAGACCTCCTAGAACACAACGAAGGGCTTCTGCAATTGAACATTGAGGACACCGAGACAGTGAACCTGAGATCCGCAGATAATCCTCATTCCTCAGCTAGTCAAGATCAGCACAACCATGAGCCCACATCAGAGAACAGACATGATCAGCTTCCTAAAGAGCTACAGTGACATCTTTGCTTGGTCATATGCAAACATGCCCAGCCTAGACCCAGCATTGGTGGTACACAGACTGCCTCTGAACTCTATCGTCAGACCAGTTAAGTAGAAACTGAGACGGATGAGGCCCGAATAGTCATAGAAGGTTAAGAAAGAAGTTGAAAAGTAAATCAGTGCAAGCTTCCTAACAGTGGCAAACTACCCTGAGTGGTTAGCCAACATTGTGCCAGTACCCAAGAAGGACGGCAAAGTCTGGATGTGCATAGACTACCGGAACCTGAACAAGACTAGTCTTAAAGACAACTTCCCTCTCCCGCACATCGATATTCTAGTCTACAACATTACACAGTATGAGACATTCTCATTCATGGATGGTTTCTCCGGATACAACCTTATCAGAATGGCAGAGGAAGACATGGAGAAAACCTCCTTAATCACACGTTGGAGTACGTTCTGCTACAAGGTCATGCCCTTCGGACTCAAGAATGCAGGGGTAACCTACCATAGGGCCATGACGGCATTGTTCCACGACATGATATACAAATCAGCTAAAATCTATGTGGATGACATGATCGTCAAATCTCCAACTACTTGACAACACCCAGAACACTTGAAAAGACTCTGTGACAGACTCAAAGAGTTCGGCCTGAGACTGAATCTAGCTAAATGTGTCTTTGGAGCCTCATCAGGAAAGCTCATTGGCTTCATAGTCAATAAAAGATGCATTAAGCTCGATCTAGCTAAAGTCAGAGCTATCATCGAAATGCCAAGACCCCAAACTGAAAAGGAGATCCATGATTTCCTGGGCAGAATTCAGTACATCAGTCGGTTCATCTATCAGCATACTCTAATCTGCGAGCCAATTTTCAAGCTTCTCTGAAAGAATACACCGACAGTCTGGAGAGCAGAATGCCAAGAAACCTTTGACAGAATAAAGCAATATCTTCTCAACCCTCCAGTATTAATGCCTCCTATGCTAGGATGGCCCCTGCTACTCTATATCTCAGTGCAAGAAACCTCCATGGGGTGCTACCTTTGGGCGTAATATCACATCGCCTTGAAAAGGCAGATGAAAACTATCGTCTCCATTTTCACAGATCCTATCATGTGAATCTTGGAGCATTCAATCTAATGTCTGATCTATGAGGGATGTTATACTCATGCTTTGGCGTTATTGTATGACATCTCTTATTCATGTGCCCACCTAACATGAACCTAATAAACACCTACTGAAAGCTCAGGCTTTGGTGTTATTGTTCCCACTATTTGCTTATAAAGTTTTCACCATGTTTTCACATAGGTGAGAGGGATTGGGCCCAGCTTTGGCATGTCAGCTTACTTTCACTCCCCACTATAAGAGCATATAGTGTATGGTAGAAGATCATAATCTTTAGGGACTTATCCCCAGTCTTATATACACATGATATATATCGGAGTGTACAAACTCAAGCATAATCATTTTCAAAGGGAAAACCTAGGTTATTACTAAGCTAACTAGGAGGGTGTACAAACCTTAAGGATTAACTTTTGATCTTGAAGAAACCCCTTGATTTGGACTTCCAAGCTTGTGGAAGAACACCACCTTGAAAAATAGAGGAATCCTCACTTTATGGAAAAGATCAACTTGACTTGAGGTCCTCTTGATCTTAGATGCAACCCTCTTCTTCAGAGCCCACAAGCGATCGATCACACACCGAGTGCGATCGATCGTAGATCTCAGTGCAATCAATCACACCTGGGAACCATCTATCGTACATTCACCTGAGAGTTTTTGTCCATTTTCTCCTGTATATGATCGATTGCACGCCACCTGCAATCGATCGCAAGTGAACCAGAAAGTTTTCTAAGTTTTTCCTCTACATAGGATCGATCGCACCTTACCTATGATCGATCGCACATTCCATTTTCTGAATTTTTTTCACCAGTAGCCTGTTTGGGATGTTTTTGAACTTGTTTCTATTATTTTTAGGGCAATAACCCCTTCATACATCACACCTAGGTTGTTATTCTCCATTTCTCATAAATCCCAAATTCACATTACATGTAAGGCCTTTGGGCCAAAAACACTATTCACAACCACATGTAAAAACACTTCCGGGGTTCTACAGTTGTCATACTTGCTCTACTCTTTGCCATGAATGTGAGCATAGACTCTCTCATATTAGCCTGAAATCTCAGTTGACTCTCCCTCATCTCAAGCTGGAATAGCTCCATGCTGGTAGCCAAAGAGGTTATCTGGTCACTCATCAAGCTCAGCTGATCCTCAGACTCATGGGGTCCCCTAGGGGACTGAACAAAATCAAACTATCCAGCATCCTCATATCAAGGAGAAACCTCTCTTTGAGGTGAATACACATGAGACTAAGAAGAGTGAAGCTCTAGGGCTGGAATCTCAGAAGGAGTCTCTGAAGGAAGGGTTGAGGAGGATGGAATATCAAATGGTCCTGGAGCTGTAGTAAGAGAGATAGAAGGCTCACTAGTAGGAGCAGGCTTTGAAGAAGGAAGTACAGAGGAAGGCTGACTGGAGGACTGGATGGAGGAAGGCTTAGGGATCCAGTCCTTCATGAAATTCCTTATTTCAATGAACTCTTTGACCTAGAGGAGGGGGATTAGGTCTACTAAAGATTTCCTACCAATTTTAATTTTATGCAATCACACACAATCAATCTTACATGAACACACAAGATTTGTACGTGGAAAACCCTTCTGAGAAAAACCATGGGACCTAGTCCAACACAAAATTTACTATGAGAAGATTTAAACAATATAAGACTCGAATCTTACCCAATCGAACACGACACACCATTCCTCGGTATCGATTGCTCAACTTGCAAACCACGAACATAGCACATTCGATCTCCGCAACAGCAACTCCGGTTCCTCACCGGCCAATCTTCCTCAAAGTGATCAACCACGATCTTCAAAGATCGATCTCCGTCCTTGACGGCTTTGGCTCAAGCCAACCAGCGCTCACAACATAGCACAAGATGGGTTTTAGGGTTTAGAAAGGCTCTAGGGTGATCTCATCAAAGGTTGAGGATCATCTAATGCAAGTTCATAATAATGAGAGTGAAAAACTTGCAAACCCTTGAGAAAAGCTAATGGAGAGGTAGAGTAATGATTTCCAGAGTTTAGATGAACTCTAGTGTAGAGACCCAGATCTTTTCATGTTTTTAATCGCAGGCATTAAGATTATTATAGTCCTTCGAATGTTTTAATGTTTATGCATTAATATCTAATTAGTATAGTGTGATTAAGGCTTAGTCAAACTTGTAATCGGAGGGATGTCATGACACACCCTAAACTTTAGGAAGCTCCAGTTTTGGTACCGTTTATCAGAACTGAGTGATTCTTGAACCATTAGAAAGGTATTAGAACCTTCTTTGAGGTTCATGTTTAATGTTTTTCCACATTTTTAGTCTAAGCTAAGTCAAAAGTGGGTTTTCCGATGTTTTGTATGATGGAATTACAGATCAATCAACTTTGGAGACATTTTAGTCTATAAATAAAGGAGAATTTGGAAATTCTAAACTATTAAAAATGTTCCTTTTCGAAAGACGAATCCAACGCAAGTTGAATCATCGAAATCCGACAAACGAGTCAAAAGTTATGGCCAAAACAGTATAATGGGTCAGAAATCTGCAGAACACCGATCGCTAGGGATCGATCGGTACAAAACCGATTGCTCGGTCAGAAGTAGCGATCGATCGGTCCAAAACCGATCGATCGGTATCTATCGACTGGTCCAAAATTTTGTATGGAATAATTTTCCAAAGAGGCTGTTTTCAACCGATCGCTCGGCTAGAAACACCGATCGCTCGGTCTTTCTTGTTTTTGCAGAATTTTAGTAAGGGCTTTGTGGTCTTTTGGTTCTTAGACCTTAGGGCTATAAATAGGGATCCTATTTCGGGGTATTAGAATACTCTACCTATTTCTAACCTAATTTGGCAAAAAGTGAGAGAAAACCTAGGGTTTTGAGAGAGGGATTTCTTGGGGAAGAATGAGATAGCTTGGATATTGCAAGGAGAGCTTGGAAAGCTTCCCCAAATCACCTCGGGAGCGTTTGAATCCAAGGGAAGGATTCCTAAGGTCGATATACTATCCTAATCAACTCTATTTTAATGTTTTGTGAATGTTAATATGATAGGAATGATAGAATAGAGATTAGATGCATTTTTTCCAAATTTTCTATGAAGTAAGCTAATTATGGATGGATATGTGGATTAGAATGTGGATAGAATGTATGGAGGATGTGATTAATATGTGGATGTGAATGGTGAATGGATTGTATGGATGGATTATGGTTTGATGAATGCTTGAAAATGTAGAAGGGCAATGGGTTCATATTACGCGTACTCAAGGTGTTTGTGAAAATGCTTGAGAGGATAAATGCTATTATACTCTTATGATATGGTGGTAAATTGATTATGAATTGTGATATGAATTATGATAAGATATGTATATGTGATTGTTCGTTAAGTATGTCTAATTACTTGCATGGAAATTGATAGTCGGGAAGGTAAGAACTTAGAGGAAAATCTCTCAAACCGGGAATTCTCTAACTATTTGGTATGGGACAGTATAGTGGAGTTTCTATGGTGGCAGATCGGAATCTAAGCAATTACCAACTCGAATGTTAATTTCGACACTTAAGCACATATGCACATGTATATTAAGATAAGAGTCTCACAAGTCACACATGTTGACCACAAGCATGAGTATGACATACGTATGACATTCTGAATAAGCATAAGCATGACATGGTACGTATCCGCCAAGAATGGCATGTCAACCATTTGATTCTTAAGCATTGTCCGTATCTGCCAAGAATGGTATGCCAACCATATGATTTCTTAGACATGGTCCGTATCCGCCAAGAACGGTATGTTACATCATTTTATGATCTGAATAAGTGCATATGCTTAAGCATCTCACAAGCACGTGGTCTCATAAGCATAAGCAGCTCATAAGTGTATTGTCTTCTAAGTCTAAGATTCTCACAAGTACACGAGTCAAGGTGATGATATGATGTATATGCGCACACGTTCTTCCGCACTCTGATTATGTTATTATGCTATTGGATATGTTTCTAACTAAGTGCAGGTATATTATTATTGTTGGTTGGATTTTATATACACTGAGTACCTTTGTACTCAGACGGACTTTGTCTGGGCTTGTTTAGAGCAGGAGCACACGGCGGAGTCGTGGATTGAGGAGACTTACATCGAGGAAGGAGGAGAAGGTGAGCCCATCGAGGAAGGATCAGGAGTCTTGGGTGGCTACACCTATTAGTTTATGTTTTGTTTGGTTGAGAGATTTTGTAATAGACTTTTTGAGGCTGTTGCTCAGTAGACTTTTATAGTTGTACTTTTCAGACTTTTTGGTTTATAGTGGGTTGGATATGTTGACCGTAGACTTGTGCAGGTTGGTTATAGTTTATATATCGGAATTTTATTACTCTCATTTTTGGAGACTCGTGTAGTTAGCCTTGTATGCATGATTTTTAAGCAGGTTTAAGTAATGTGACGATTCCAAAGTCATATTTTAGCCTTGTAGGATTTTGGGGTCGTTGCAGAGGTGGTATCAGAGCACAAGGCATTAGAGTCCTTAGGGCTAAGATATTAAGTATAGGATATAGGAAGATGTCAACCTTAGGGAAGCAACATCAAGTTCAGGATTTTAAAATTGTAGAGGATTGAGCTTTGATTTAGCATAGACTTGAGAATTTAAGTGAGTGTTCTAAATTGATTGTTTTCTTCTTCTCAGGATTGTAAGCATGAGAAGGGGTGGAAGAAATAATAGGTATGGAGGAGGCAGTGTGACTGATGGGGATACTCCAGATAGTACCCCCAGGCTAATGTAGGTCAGGCCATGGAAGCTATTGCTGCAGCCATGAAGAGGCAGGCTGAAATTATGGCTCAGCAAACTGCATTGCTAGCTACTGGTCAAGCTAGGCAAGAGAAGCAGGTTGAAGTTCACCCACCCCAACATAACGGAGTGGAAGCTTTTAGGAGAATGAGTCCTCCAGCCTTTTATGGTAGTACGGATCCCGCAGTTGCTGAGTTATGGATCATGCAACTAGAGAAGATTTTCTCTGTGCTTGAGGCTACCAATGAACAGAGGGTAAAATGGGCCTCCTTTGTCATGGAAGGCGAAGCCTAGCATTGGTGGAGGGCTGCATCTAGGCAGAGGAATGAAGTACGAGGTGGACAAGAGTGGACTTGGGGAGAGTTCCTTGACATCTTCTACGAGAAATACTTCCCGGTGTTTATGAGAGATCAGAAGGAGATTGAATTCTCTACCTTGGAGTAAGGAAGGATGTCAGTGGCCGAGTATGAGGCCAAGTTTGTAGAGCTCTCTAGGTTCGCTCCTCACTTGATTGCTACGGAGAAAATGAAGGCAAAGAGGTTTGAGCGAGGCTTGAAGGATTTTATTCGGGAGAAGGTTTCGATACTTCAGCTCGAAACATGTAGGGAGGTGTACCAATGTGCCTTGATAGCTGAGAAGAATTCAGAGGAATTTTTGAAGAAGAGGGAGAAGATGCAAGCAAGCAGGTTTGGTCCCCAGGATAAGAGGCTGAGGATGTCAGGTCCTATGCCGATTGCTAGGTCTACCCCGTATCAAAGGCTTACTCAGGCAGCCCCTCGGGCATCTCAGGTGGCTCCGCCTACTACTAGGACCCAATTGTATGATGCATGCAGCCAGTGCAGAAAGAGGCATAGAGTGGGAGAATGTAGGGCAACTACTGGAGGTTGTTTTCATTGTGGAGATGTTTCACACCGGATTCGAGATTGCCCACTCCGCTTTCAGTAGGGACTTCAGCCAACTCAGCCATAGGGAGTCAGGCCCCCAGGCAGGCAGTCCATGCAGCAGAGGCCACCACAGGGCCTTAGACCTCAGCAGCCTCGCCAGCCAGCTCAGGGTCGAGTGTTTGCTACTTCGGAGCAGGATGCACAGCCGTCCGACGAAGTTGTGCAGGGTACGTGTAGAGTGTAAATTTTAGTTTTGTATGTTATATATATTATATGTTTTGATGATATTTGTTGTTATGTATCAACATGCTAAATATATATTATCTGCTTGTGCACATGATTTGACAAATTTGGCTTTGTGTATTTAATCAGGCTCATTGTTGATAAATGATTTTCTCGCTCATGTTTTGATTAATACTGGGTCTACTCACTCCTTCGTCACACCTAGTTATGCACGAGAGTTTCCGATGGAGCCAAGTCTATTAGACCGTGAATTTTTGATCACTACTCCTCTCGGTAGTTCAGTCATCACTGATAAGGTCTATCGAGATTGTGACATTCGAGTAGGTCAGAGAGAGATGCCAGCTGATCTGATCGTCCTTGAGTTTCAAGACTTTGACGTCATACTAGGCATGGATTGGCTTTCCAAATACCATGGGCATGTCGACTGTTTTGGGAAGGTAGTCAACTTTAGATCAATCAGTGAGCCTCCTTTCCGTTTCCAAGGGTTGAAGAAGAAAGACTTAGCTCGTTTTTCAGCATTGAGTCTTACTGCCTCGGAAGCACCAGATTCTTCAAGTATCCCTGTTGTAGAGGAATTCATGGATGTCTTTCCTAAAGACTTGCTGGGTTTGCAGGCGGATAGAGAAGTAGAGTTTGTAATTGAATTAGCTCCGGGTACGGCACCCATCTCTAAAGCTCCGTATAGGATGGCTCCAGTAGAGTTGAAAGAGCTTAAAGAGCAGATTGATGAATTGCTTGGTCTTGGGTTAATCCACCCAAGTATATCACCTTAGGGAGCTCCTGTTTTGTTTGTGAAGAAGAAGGATGGTTCGATGAGGATGTGCATCGACTATCGGCAACTGAACAAGGTCACTATCAAGAACAAATATCCTTTGCCTAGGATCGATGACTTGTTTGACTAGTTGCAAGGAGCTAAGTATTTCTCCAAGATCGATTTAAGGTCAAGCTACCATCAGTTGAAGATAAAGATGGAAGATGTGCCTAAATCTGCATTCAGGACCAGATATGGGTATTTTGAATTCCTAGTCATGCCATTCGGTTTGACAAATGCTCCGGCAGCATTCATGGATCTCATGAACAGAATCTTCAAGCCGACTCTGGATCGCTTTGTGATCGTGTTTGTGGATGATATTCTAGTGTACTCCAGGACACAGAAGGAGCATGAGATGCATCTCCGGGTCACACTGAAGACACTTCGTGAGCATAAGCTATATGCTAAGCTTAGCAAGTGGGAGTTTTGGCTAGAAAAGGTAGCATTTCTAGGCCATGTGGTGTCTAGAGAGGGGATTTCAGTCGACCCTTCCAAGATAGAAGCAGTGGAAGGATGGGGAAGGCCAACGAGTGTTACGGAGGTTCGAAGCTTCTTGGGCCTAGCTGGATATTAGCGAAGATTTGTGGAAGGATTTTCCAGTTTGGCAGCCCCGCTTACTCATCTAACTCGAAAGAACGCCAAATTTGAGTGAAATGAGAAATGTGAGAAGAGTTTTCTTGAGTTGAAGAAGCTTCTCACCACCGCTCCGATCTTGACTGTTCCATCCGGTAGTGAAGGTTTTGTGGTGTACAGTGACGCCTCACTCATTGGGTTAGGTTGTGTTCTTATGCAACACGGGAAAGTTATTGCCTATGCTTCTCGGCAGTTGAAAGACCACGAGAAGAACTATCCCACCCATGATTTGGAGTTAGCAGCTTTAGTTTTTGCTCTCAAGATTTGGAGACACTACTTGTACGGTGCGCAGTTTGAAGTTTTCACCGACTGTAAAAGCTTAAAGTATTTGTTCTCACAGAAAGAGCTGATTTTGAGACAGCGTCGCTAGGTGGAATTCCTCAAGGATTATGATTGCTCTATCCAGTACCATCCGGGGAAAGCAAATGTGGTGGTAGATGCGCTAAGCAGGCAACCGACTGGGTTCTTGGCACACTTGATGGTCTAAGAATGGAAGCTACTTGAAGAGGTGTCTAGCCTTGATGCGGGTTTCAGTGTTGGAGCGTCTGGAACCTTGTTGGCTAACATTATGGTCAGGCCAACCTTATTGGACAGGATTAAAGACCTGCAGTGGAATGATGGAGAACTACACCCGGCCATGAATAAGTTGCTTAGCAGCGGGTTTGAGGATTTCTCTTGGAGAGATGGTGGAGTTTGTTTCAAGGGTAGACTTTGTATTCCGGATGATGAGGATTTAAGAAGGGAGATTTTGGATGAAGCACACAAGTCCAAGTACACCGTGCATCCGGGAGGTACTAAGATGTACCAGAACCTCAAGAAGTATTTCTGGTGGAAAGGTATGAAGAAGGATGTGGCTACCTTTGTATCTAAGTGTTTGGTGTGTCAGCAAGTGAAGGCCGAACACAGGAGACCGACAGGACTTCTTCAGTCTCTTCCTATTCCCGAGTGGAAGTGGGAAAATATCTCCATGGATTTTGTTGTTGGTTTGCCAAAGACGGCCAAGAACTTTGATGCCATTTGGGTTGTGGTCGGCCGATTGACTAAATCAGCTCACTTTCTTCCATATCAGACCACTTTCAGCTCCAATCAATTGGCTAACCTCTATATCAAGGAGATAGTCCGTTTGCATGGAGTGCCAGTTAGCATTGTTTTTTATCGAGATCCGAGAGTTACATCCAGATTCTGGAAGAGTTTTCAGCAGGCTATGGGTTCCCATTTGGATTTTAGTACGGCATTTCATCCGCAGACAGATGGGCAAACTGAGAGGGTGAACCAGATCATAGAGGACATGCTACGAGCTTGCATGTTAGACTTTCAGGGTAGTTGGGCTGATCACTTGCCATTGGTTGAATTTGCCTACAACAATAGCTATCAAGCCAGCATTCAGATGGCTCCATTTGAGGCACTTTATGGGAGGACTTTTCGTTCACCTTTGTGTTGGGATGAAGTTGGCGAGAGGAAGCTTTTGGGTCCCGAGCTCGTTGGTCAGACTGTAGATAGAGTTCAGTTGATCAGGGAGAGGTTGAAAGCAGCTCAGAGTAGACAGAAGAGCTATGCCGATACTCGGAGGAGAGATCTTGAGTTCCAAGTCGGAGATTTTGTGTTTGTAAAGATCTCACCTACGAAGGGGGTGATGAGATTCGGCAAGCGGGGCAAGCTTAGTCCGAGATATATGGGTCCTTTTGAGATCATCACCCGAGTCGAGAAAGTTGCTTATCGGGTCGCCTTGGCACCTCACATGGAAGGTGTGCATAATGTCTTTAACATCTCTATGTTGAGGAAGTACATTGCTGATCCTTCACATGTCATTCATTTAGAACCGTTGAAAATTTGGGAAGATTTAACTCTGGTGGAGCAACCAGCTCGAATCTTGGACCGGAAGGAGCAAATTCTGCATTCTAAGGTCATTCCTCTTGTGCTCCTGCAATAGGAGCATCACTCTAAAGAAGAGGCTACTTGGGAGAGAGAAGCCAAAGTCCGCGAAAAGTACCCGCACTTGTTCTCCTAAGGTACATAAATTTTGGGGACGAAATTCTTTTAAGGGGGGAGGATGTAGAGACCCATATCTTTTCATGTTTTCAATTGCAGGCATTAAGAGTATTATAGTCCTTGTGATGTTTTAATATTTATGTATTAATATCTAATTGGTATAGTGTGATTAAGGCTTAGTCAAACTTGTAATCGGAGGGATGTCATGACACACCCTAAACTTTAGGAAGCTCCAGTTTTGGCACCCTATATCAGAACAAAGTGATTCTTGAACCATTAGAAAGGTATTGGAACCCTCTTCGAGGTTCATGTTTAATGTTTTTTCACATTTTTAGTCTAAGCTAAGTCAAAAGTGGGTTTTTCGATGTTTTGTCTGATGGAATTACAGATCAATCAACTTTGGGGACATTTTAGTCTATAAATAAAAGGGAATTTGGAAATTCTAAAATGTTAGAAATATTTCTTTTCGAAAGACGAATCCAACGCAAGTGGAATCTTCAAAATCTGACGAACGAGTCAAAAGTTATGGCCAAAACAATATAATGGGTCAGAAATCTGCTAAACACCGATCGCTAGGAATCGATCGGTACAAAACCGATCGTTCGGTCAGAAGTAGCGATCGATCGGTCCAAAACCGATCGATCGGTATCTATCGACTGGTCCAAAATTTTGTATGGGAAAATTTTCCAGAGAGGGTGTTTTCAACCGATCGCTCGGTTGAGAACCGATCGCTCGGTCATAACCACCGATCGCTCGGTCTTTCGTGTTTTTGCAGAAATTTAGTAAGGGTTTTTTGGTCTTTTAGTTCTCAGACCTTGGGACTATAAATAGGGATCCTATTTCGGGGTATTAGAATACTCTACCTATTTCTAACCTAATTTGGCAAAAAGGGAGAGAAAACCTAGGGTTTTGAGAGAGGGATTTCTTGGGGAAGAATGAGATAGCTTGGATATTGCAAGGAGAGCTTGGAAAGCTTCCCCAAATCACCTCGGGAGCATTTTGAATCCAAGGGAAGGATTCCTAAGGTTGAAATACTATCCTAATCAACTCTATTTTAATGTTTTGTGAATGTTAATATGATAGGAATGATAGAATAGAGATTAGATGCATTTTTCCCAAATTTTCTATGAAGTAAGCTAATTATGGATGGAAATGTGGATTAGAATGTGGATAGAATGTATGGAGGATGGGATTAATATGTGGATGTGAATGGTGAATGGATTGTATGGATGAATTATGGTTTGATGAATGCTTGAAAATGTAGAAGGGCAATGGGTTCATATTACGCGTACTCAAGGTGTTTGTGAAAATGCTTGAGAGGATAAATGCTATTATACTCTTATGATATGGTGGTAAATTGATTATGAATTGTGATATGAATTATGATAAGATATGTATATGTGATTGTTCGTTAAGTATGTCTAATTACTTGCATGGAAATTGATAGTCGGGAAGGTAAGAACTTAGAGGAAAATCTCTTAAACCGGGAATTCTCTAACTATTTAGTATGGGATAGTATAGTGGAGTTTCTATGGTGGGAGATCGGAATCTAAGTAATTACCAACTCGAATGTTAATTTCGACACTTAAGCATATATGCACGTGTATGTTAAGATAAGAGTCTCACAAGTCACACATGTGGACCACAAGCATGAGCATAACATACGTATGACATTCTGAATAAGCATAAGCATGACATGGTCCGTATCCGCCAAGAACGGCATGTCAACCATTTGATTCTTAAGCATGGTCCGTATCAGCCAAGAACGGCATGCCAACCATATGATTTCGTAGACATGGTCCGTATCCGCCAAGAACAGCATGTTACATCATTGTATGATCTGAATAAGTGCATATGCATAAGCATCTCACAAGCACGTGGTCTCATAAGCATAAGCAGCTCATAAGTGTATTGTCTTCTAAGTCTAAGATTCTCACAAGTACATGAGTTAAGGTGATGTATGATGTATATGCGCACACGTTCTTCCGCACTCTGATTATGTTATTATGCTATTGGATATGTTTCTAACTAAGTGCAGGTATATTATTATTGTTGGTTGGATTTTGTATACACTGAGTACCTTTGTATTCAGCCGGACTTTGTCTTGGCAGGTTTAGAGCAGGAGCACACGGCGGAGCCGTGGATTGAGGAGACTTACATCGAGGAAGGAGGAGAAGGTGAGCCCATCGAGGAAGGAGCAGGAGTCTTAGGTGGTTACACCTATTAGTTTATGTTTTGTTTGGTTGAGAGATTTTGTAATAGACTTTTTGAGGATGTTGCTCAGTAGACTTTTATAGTTGTACTTTTCATACTTATTAGTTTATAGTGGGTTGGATATGTTGACCGTAGACTTGTGCAGGTTGGTTATAGTTTATATATCGGAATTTTATTACTCTCATTTTTGGAGACTCGTGTCGTAAGTCTTGTATGCATGGTTTTTAAGCAGGTTTAAGTAATGTGAGCGTAAGATGCTCTAATAGTTGTAATGTGAGCATAAGATGCATGGTCGTTACATCTAGAGTGAGCGTAAGATGCTTTAATAACTCTCTAAAAGATGGAATTCACGGACTAGGGGTGTGGCAATAAATAGAGGAACAACCCATGCAGTTTAAAACATACTAAAATCGGATTTAGGAAGTTTTTCCATATCAGGGTCGACCCTGGGAGTCAGTTGGGTCGACCCTGAGGTGCTGAAGACACTATTCAAAGAACAACCCATATCAGGGTCGACCCTGGAAGACGTTTGGGTCGACCCAAACATCCTCCAGGATCGACCTTGGAAATTTTGCCTCTCTGCCAAATTGCACCATAAAAACTGGTGGCCCTTCAGGGTCGACCTAAACCTCTCAGGGTCGACCTTGAGGTGCCAAATCCGAATTTTTTTGACTTTTAAACCCTTGATTCAATCCTTCACTTATCCTATGGTCTATGGAACAAAGTTTCGTGTTTTTGAGCATTTCCAAGTGGGGTATTGTTGGTCTTCTAGGTCTCACCATCCTAATCATTGAGCCAATCTTGGATCATGAAGCTTCATACTCTTTTATGGCTTCTTCTTCATTTTGCTTCGAACTAGATGATGACCTAAGGCGTTCTATACAACTCTTTGGGCTCGAAATTTTGCCAACACAAAACTTTGACTTTACAATCTCCCCCTTTGACAATTTCGAGACAAAACATACAACCTACACTAAATGACATGACATTACAACTCTTTTAAACCCATGATAAACAAAGAGTATGATAATTACATGACTTTAGACTTGTTATACTTTTTCCATGATGTAATACGCTTTCCGAGACCATTGAGGTAGCAATCAACCCTGAAAAACTGAAAACACAATACCTTGTGAAGCATGGGGGATTTTCATAAAATATAAATCAATACATACAATGAACATCCGGAAAATAAAGAGATCCATCATGATCCATCATTTGAGATCTCTCCCCCTAAATGAGAGATCCCTTATGATAAACAATTGTCAGAAACATAAGCATGAGCATGTGACTCAATCCATATGAAGCAGTGTATCATGTGCAACATATGATGATGATAATGAAACATATGATAATGATAGTGCAAATATGCATAAGAAATGCACATATGTGATCACACACATCTTCTCCCCTTTTTGGCTTGAAATGCCAAGGGGAAACAACCTTGCAGAGAGAGCATCGCAACCTGTATCCAAATAGAATAAATAGGACAGCGGAAGAGCAGAAAGCATAGTCATAATCAAACCATCAACAACAAAGTACTAGCATCCCATATACATCAACAAATGGTGCACAACATACAGAAAACACAGCACGCATAACAAAAGTAAAGACTAGATAATATGCCTAATCATCCTAGCGCTGAGGGAAATAGTGAGCGACATCATCCTCATATCGAGTATAGAAATCGCGAAGCTCCTGGCGAGATGCTTGCACCATGTCAAAAAGTGCGTCAATCCGGTGATTGTACACCAAAAAACTCTCCTGAGTAGCTGCTGCATGGATGTTAAAGCGGACATGAAGATCAGTGGCGAAGGTAGACTGAGCAGCCGACATATCTGTGAGCATGGCAGCCATGGATCAGAAAGAAAGGGGACCTGAAGGAGGTTTAACCCAGCTCGGAGATGAACCAGCAACCGGAGCCGAAGAACCTAGGTCAACCTCATCATCAGCCTCATGCTCAGGCATCGCGGCATGCGACATGCTACTAGTCAAAGTACGACCATAGATGCGGCCAAGTGAATGCCTAGACACCTCAATGGAACTAGCCTTAATGCCCTTAGCAGCCATGATGTTAGTAATTAGGACACCAAAGGAAAGGGTAGCACGAGTTTGAGACACAGAGTAAGCTTGAAGGATCAAGTTGATAATGTGGGCACCTGTGTCTATAGTGTTCCCTATCATGACACTATACAAAAACCGAGCCCGATCAGGATTCAGTGTGGTAGAGTGAACCCTAGGATGAATGTTCGAGCACATGATGAGATAAAAGAGCCGGGCCAGATAGGACAGACTGGAGTGAGGCAGGTGAGAATGAGGCCATCTTTGAGAATGGTCATCACATAGATTGCTGGCAACCATATCCAAGTCATGCTTTCCTCATCAGTGGGATACTAATAAGGATAGTAGGCATTCGAAACCCGAGGAGTGCCAGTGAAAAAAGCAATGACATCGGCATTAATTTGAAATTTCTTACCTCGATCTTGAGTTTTGAAAAAGAATTTGCCTGAATTAGCAGAGTAAATGTTCGTATAGAATTCTCTAACAAGGTCTAAACTAGACAATTGCAAAAGTCCAGACCAACCACGAGAGGTAATGATGGTTGCAAAACTGGGCAGATCAAAATCCGAAATGAGACTGCTCCGTTCAATTGTGACTGCCCTATTTTTGAGAAAATTTTTAAACACAATTTCATTCCCAGGGGTTCAAAATCACATAATTTCAGGCTCACTAGGAATGAGAATTGGGTTTTTGCCCTTGGATTTGGCAAAGGTCTTGGAACCGGAGGCAGCTATGACTTTCTTATGGGTAGCCGAGGGTGGAGGAACCCTGGTATGGACCGCACGGCCCACATGAATCCGGTGGCCAGCATCATATGATGCATCCTCAGACTGGGGAGCATCATCTTCATCCTGAGAAATGATGAGGCAACACTTAGAGTGGCTCGCCATGAAGATGGAGATGATGAGAAGAAGGTGTTCAAGTGCCATAGACCCAAATTTGAAATTAACTGAGAGAAATTCTAGGAATTACCTTGAATATGATGTAGAAGCACACAGACAACTGGGAATGGGTGATGTGGGTTCGGATCTTGATTGAGGAACAAGAACAATGCAAGAAGAACCTGTTGGTTCGATTGTGGAGACTGTGGAAGGGAGAACCCAGCAAAAACCGTGGAGCTTGGAGGCTTCAAAAAGTAGGAAAAGCTTCACATAGGACTGTAAGCTCGAGGAAGCAAGTGGAGCTACTGTAGAGAGCTTTAACACCCAGTAGAAGATGAAACCCAACTGAAAAAAATGTGGAGGGTTTAGAATAGAACCCCAGTAGCAAGATTGAAGATGAAACCTAGCAAGGTCGTGGAGCTGCAAATCAAGTCTTAAAGAGATCGTGGAGCACTGGTAGGGGGCTGAGAACAGCCTGTAGCACACAGGTGAAGAGCTGAAAAGGGTAAGATCCAGCTGGAGTTTGCAAGAATAGAAGGCAAAAGGGGAAAGTGCATCCATGTGACTCGAGTGAGGGTTTTGAAAACCCCAATTCACTATGTTCGGTCGACCGAACCTACTTCCAGGGTCGACCCTCTACCCCAAAAATGTTGAAACTATGTAAGTGATTGAGTTTTGAATCCTTTTTCTCCTTGGCATTTTATGGGATGAGCCTTTTAGAAAGATTCTACAAAGGGAAAGCTGTACGATTTGCAGCATAAGCCAAACTTGCAATGAACCCTAGTGACTCTAGGATTTCAAACGGTTATGGACAAAGAGCAACTCGAGTGAGGCAGCATGGGGAGAGAAAATTTTCACATTGAAAGAGCTGAATAGTGCAAATTAGGAGCAACCTAAAGACACCTCAAAAAAAATATATCCAAAGAGATGCAAATGTGGCATAGAGTGTGAAAACATTCATTCTTCTCAAAATCATCCAAAATTTTTTGCAATTTTGTCACATAGATGTCAAGTTTAAACTCAAACCACTTTTCTCAAACACTTGTAAAAAGATATTTTCAAAGGGAATGCAAGGGGTGAGAATTGGCATGTGACAAATAATACATGTCCAAGATAGTGTAGCATGGAATGATGAATAAATGAGGAAAGATATTTCCATTGACACTAGGCACAAGGGAGATCCAGACACAGTCACACAAGCTAATGTACAGTGAGTAATAAGCTTTACCAAAACAAATGTGAGGTGTGTGAGGTGAAATTCTGAGCGGACTCCATTAGAAGTAAGCACCCTTAGACAAATAAAGGCATTAGTGGATTTCAGGAACAACAAGCTTCAAAAAAAAATACTGAGACTCATTTAGGGTAATCCAGAAAGTTTAAGAGTTTTATGTGCTATTTTTTACCCTTTTTCATATTTTGTACACACAGTATTTGTGAAATTTGCTGTTTGGTGAAGCTATTTTTGTTCAGTCTTTTTCTTTTGAATTTTTGAATGCAGTAGCGGCTTTCACACTAATTGGGTAAGTAGCCTTAGCTATTGGCAGTAGGGGCTTTCACTCTAGAGACCCAAATAGATACCTATTGTCCACCTAGGTAGCCATTTCATACTGTTTGCATCCAATAGTGGCTTTCACACTATCCCATAGGTAGCTATTTCCAATGCATAAATCATAAACAGGGGCACTTTGTAATGGATGGTACCTTCATGGTCAAAACAAACTTTATCAATCGAGAGAACCATCATGACTAATATCATCACCTATTCATAGGGATATGTACCATCTGCAAGTGACAGTCAGAGTGCAAGTGCATGTGATAGTGCAACAGTAGAAGCCATATTTCTAACTATATTTAGCAAGATAGTCTATGTGCATAGTCCCAAAAGACACTTTGGTAGGTATGATATCCTCATGAACTCAATTTTATCAAATATGTATCTTAGACAAGCATTATGAGCACAAGAAAATTCCAGTTGTGCACATCAAAGATAACAACCAACTACAATACAACTCTTTTTGAATTTTTTGATTTTTCAATGTTTTTAGATTTTTCAATATGCCTAACTAAAAGAAAACAAAAAATATTTTTGTAGTTTTTTTTATTTTTTAATGTTTTTGGATTTTCTAAATTTTTCAATGTTTTTGGATTTTTTTGAAATAAAGGAACCAAGCAAAAAAAAATAAACAAAAACTGATAATGTACACCGGAGGAATAGAGCTAGGAAGAGATATAGATATGAGATCACCTAGTCTATCAGAAAGCACTCAATCACTCAATACAGCACACACCGATGGATTTCTTAAGAAACTCAAACCTAAGGGAGTCTAGAGTTTTGGTGAGGAGAACTGCAAGTTGAGTATCAGTTTGCACATATTCCAATGTCACAACACTTTGCTCAACAAGCTCTCGAATGAAGTGGTGTCTGATGTCTATGTGTTTGGTGTGAGAGCATTGCACGGGATTTTTGGAGATGTTGATGGTACTTGTGTTATCACAATACACAGTCATGGTGCCCTGTTCTATCTCGTAGTCCTACAACATCTGTTTCATCCACAGAAGTTAGGTGCAACAACTGTCGACTGCAATGTAGTCAGCCTCGACAGTAGACAAGGAGATGGAATTTTTTTTTTTGCTAAGACAAGCAACTAAATAGTTTCCAACATAGAAGCATCCTCCTGAGGTGCTTTTCCTATCATCAGCATTTCGGGCCCAGTCGGCATCGGAATATCCAACAACCATGGCAGTAGTATCAAAGGGATACCAGATGCCAAAAGATAGAGTTCCACTTACATATCGAATGATATGTTTGACCGCAAGTAAGTGTGACTCTTTGGGGCTTGTTTGATAGCAAACACAGGCTCCAACACTAAAAGCAATGTCAGGACGACTGGCAGTCAGATAGAGCAAACTACCAATCATACTTCGTTATGTGGTTTACACTTTTGCCTGAAGCATCTTTGCTAAGTTTGGTGGTGATCCTCATAGGAGTGCGATCATGTTTAGTTGAGCTCATGTCAAATTTCTTTACAAGGTCTTTGGCATATTTGGTTTGGGATATAGAAATCTCATTGCTCATTTGTTTGACTTACAGACCAAGAAAGAAATTCAGCTCACCAACCATGCTCATCTCAAATTCATTCTTCATTTGTTCAGCAAATAAGTGAGCATGTGAGTCTGATGTAGAACCAAAGACAATATCATCAATATAGATCTGAGCAATAACCATATCATCCTTGATGTTTTTAATGAATAGGGTTCTGTCTACTCCCCCTCTCGAAAATCCATTTTCTAAGAGGTATGTAGTTAGTCTCTCATACCAAGCTCTGGGAGTTTGTTTCAAACCATAGAGAGCCCTTTTTAATCTGTAAACCTGATCAGGATGATCGGGGTCCTCGAACCCTTTTGGTTCTTTCACATTAACTTCCTCCTGAAGAATGTCATTCAGAAAGGCACTCTTGACATCCATCTGAAAGAGTTTAAACTTGAGATCACATGCAACAGCTAGCAAGATCCTAATAGACTCTAGTCGGGCAACAGGAGCAAAAGTTTCATCGAAATCAATGCCCTCAATCTGAGTGTATCCCTGTGCAACTAACCTAGCCTTGTTTCTTACAATGGTACCATGTTCATCAGATTTATTCTTGAAAATCCATTTAGTACCAATAACATTTGTATTTTTAGGCCTAGGAACTAAAAACCATACATCATTTCTTGTAAACTGATATAGCTCTTCTTGCATGGCATTTATCCAATTTTCATCTGTGAGAGCTTTAGTTACATTTTTGGATTCGAATGTAGAAGTATAGCAAAAGTGGCTAACTTCATTTTTAACTTGTTTTCGAGTTCTCGCTCCACTTTCAAGGTTTCCAATGATTTCAGTTGAGGAGTGAGGTCTCATAACCCTAGGATGTGTAGATTTTTTAGGAGGTGACTTTGAAGGTGATTCATCTTCTGATTTAGATGTTGAAATTTTAACACCTTCATCAACATTGTCATCCTCTAGTTGCAAGGACTCAGATCTTGAGTCATCAACCACCACATTTATGAACTCCATAACAGTAAAGGTTCTTAAGTTGTACACTCGATAAGCGTCACTATTTGTGGAATATCAAAGAAAAATCCCCTCATCACTTCGTAATCAAACTTACCTAATTGCTCTCTATCCCTAAGGATATAGCATTTACTTCCGAATACTCGAAAGTACTTGACATTAGGTTTCTCGCCATACCACAGCTCATAGGGTGCCTTCCTAGTTCCAGGCCTAGTGTAGACTCTGTTTACAGTATAGCATGCAATGCTAACTGCTTCAACCCATAAATGAGCAGTCAGGTTGTTGATGTGAAGCATCACCCTAGCCATCTCTTGAAGTACCCTGTTCTTTCTTCTATAACACCATTTTGCTGAGGTGTTATTGGTGCTGAAAATTCATGTTTGATGCCTGCTTCATCACAAAACTCATTATATTTAGAGTTTTCAAACTCCTTTCCATGATCACTTCAAATTCGAGTGATAGGGCATTCTTTTCATTTTGCACTTTCAAGCAAATGTTCTTGAAGTTCTTAAAAGCATTTGACTTCTCTCTTATGAATGCAACCCATGACATCCTTGAGAAATCGTCAACTATCACTAGGATATATCGTTTACCTCCTAGACTTTCAGTTTGAGTTGGACCCATGAGATCCATGTGTATCAGTTCTAGTGGGTGTGAGGTAGCGATATTTGAAGCCTTCTTATGTGGGCTTTTAATTTATTTGCCAATTTGACATAGCCCACACACAGCAGTAGAGGACTTCCCTAGTTTTGGCACACCTCTTACACGCTCGTGTTTTGAGAGTTTGCTTAGATCTTTGAAATTCATGTGACCTAGCCTCCTGTGCCACTGTTCAACTTCTTCAACTTTAGCCCTGTTGCAAATTTGAGAAGAACCATCACTTGGAATTAAACCATAGAAATTATCAAAGGTCCTTGACCCTTCCAAAATACACACACCTTTGTCATCCACAACAGAACACTTATTGTTGGTAAAATGGACAACATGGTGATCATTACACAATTGACTTATGCTAATTAGATTAGCTTTCAGTCCTTCAACAAGCGAGACATCCTTTGGTTTTGGAATGCCTGGTGCTTGGATGACACATTTTCCTTTCACAAAGGATTTGCTTCCATCACCAAAAGTAACAATCCCATCTGAGCATTCCTCAAGATGAGTAAAGAGGGACTTGTTACCTGTCATGTGTCTGGAACATCCACTATCGAAATACCACATGTCAGAATTTTGGGCTTTCAAAGCGGTGTGGATGACAAGGAATTTTAGGTCACCCTTTCTTACATAAATGAACTTAGACATTTGGGGAACCCTATTGTCTTTGTTTACTTCATTTGTAGGCATGACCTTCTTTTTATTAGATCTCCTGTTCTTCCTTCTTTTCTGAGAGACCCTAGCACTTTGGTCCATCCTGTTACCTTCTTCATGATGAGCATAAGAAGTGTCACAACCATATTGCGTACTAGAGAGTTGAGCAATTTTCATCACTTCTTCACTCAAACTTCTAAAATTTTCTGCTAAGGCTTGAATTTGCCTTTGGAGACTCCCTTGATGTTGTGTTTGATTCCAATTAAAAACCATTTAGGGGATTTCTCCTAAAGGCATTGCAGTTAGGTCGGGTGTGACCCTTCACTCCACAATGGTGGCAAGTGGGAATGAACTTGGGAAGTGAAGATCTTTTAGTCTGGGGCTGAACTTTAGTTCTCTCAGTTTCAGTTGAATTTTTTCCTTGTCTAGAAGTGACAAAAGTTTGGTATAACTGAGAGTTTGACATCCTGGATTTTGATCATGAGGAGTTAGAACTCACAAATCTTGGATTTTCATGTATTGGTTCAATGTTGCAGTAGACATTGTTCCGACATTCAAGGGACCGGATGGTCTGTCTAGATGTCCTATGCCAGACATGTTTACTGTTGAGCGCTACATACTAGCCAGTTTATCCAAGATTGAAGTCTTGCTAAGGAGTCTAGCTTCTTTTTCGAGTTCAGTTACTTTCTTAGCTAGCCCATCCTTAACTTTCAGAATATCAAGAAATTCTTTTTCTAGAAATCTAATTTTTTCAATAAAGTTATTTCTTTCAGATTCCAAATCTGAAATGTGAGTCTTTAACTCTTCAGATACACTCATGGAGTTATCTTGCTCAGTTTCTAGAACCTTGATTCATTTGGACAAAGAAACATTTTCTTCCTCAAGGTATTCTAGTTTGGACACCAGTTCAGCTTTTTTACTTTCAAGCTGAGATACTAGAGCATTCTTCCCTTCTGCTTCTAGTTTACGAGAATCTCTTTCCTGTTAAGTGAATTTAGGTTTTTTGTTCAAAGTGATCTTAGCTTTCTTCGGCTTGAGACTTTCAGAAAATAACCTTTCATAGGCTGTATCCATATCTTCATCAGACTCAGAGACAGTGTGACTCTTATCATGATCTTCACTAGACTGACTCACTTAATCTTCATCACTCTTCTCTTCATGATTAGTGGGAGTATTGTCAATCTCAAATAGGGTGACAGTGAAAGTCATATGATTTTTAGATTCCTCACTTGAGGTAGAGCTTTCGAATTGTTCATCCTTAGATTCACTGTCATCCCATGTGGCATTCATCACATTTCCCTTACTCTTCTTCTTGTTAGGGCAATCAAGTGAATGTGGTCATAGCCTTTGCATTCATAGCATTGAATGTCATGAGATTTCTTGTCAGTTCCTTTGGGGACTTTCTTGTTATCCCAAGGTTTTGACTTTGGATTTTCAAGAGGTTTTCTTCCTAGTTTAGGCTTGAACCTTCTATTTGTTTTCAGGTATTTTTGAAATTTCTTAACAAATAGAGCTAGCTCCTTCTCTCCCAACTCAGCATCACTGTCATCCTCATCCAAGGTCTCCTTGACAGTTTTCAAGGCTACAAATTTGTTTTTCTTGGATGGTCGAAGATTGAGTTCGTAGGTTTGGAGTGATTCGACCAATTCCTCAATCTTGAAAGTATCAACATTCTTGCTCTCCTCAATGGCAATGACCTTAGATTGAAACCTTTCTACTAGAGATCTAAGAGTTTTTCTAACAATTTTGAACTCACTTATTTTCTCATCCAAGTTGAAACTGGAGTTAACAATGTCACTTAGTTTAGCATAGAATTCATCAAACGTGTCATTGTCCTCCATTTTCAGATTTTCAAATTTAGTGGTAAGAGTTTGGAGCTTTGAGATCTTGACAATGGTTGTATCTTCATGAGTCATTTCTAGAATATCTCATGCCTCATTTGCTGTTTCACATGAAGAGATTCGTCAGTATTCTTCAATGGTGACTGCAGTAAAGATTGCATTGAGACCTTTCGTGTTCCAACCACTTGTCTCGAGCTCATCTTTACTCCAATCTTTGGTACTTTTAGTGAGAATTACATCATAGAAATCTATGCATTTTCTATCTTTGAGCACTCTTAAGTAAGGAAAATTAATAGTCGACTAATAGGAATGTGAAGTGTCTCTTAGAGAAATTTTAGATAAGCTCTTAAATCTTAATTATTGATGTTTAAATCCCAAAAGTTACTAAACACCTTAACTTTGGACCTAAAACCCTTTTTAAAAAAAGCCTAAATTGGTTACTAACCTGATCAATTTTGGTCGGGCTGATTTTCCAACTGGACTCTACCCACTGTTGATCATTACGAATACCCATTTTTGTATAGTTTGATCAATACCTAAACAAATTCATAAATCTCTAAAATTTGATATAATTAGGGTCATCTAAATTAAATTATGATTTTAGTTATTTTTTCTGATTCAGAATCGGATACCTATAATTATGCCCAAAACTTATTTTAAGCACCAACCAAAAATTATATATGATAATTACTCAATTAATTATATGTTGTTTTCCTCCTAATTTCAAAGTTTTTGAAAGAAACAGAGATTGATTTAATCCGAATGACCAAGATACGGCCTAGACAAGTTTCTAGTTTGTATCTTAGTCAGTGCAGCAAACTGCACCGGATCCAAAATTTTAGTGAGCTTTGCACGACAAATTCATCCCCCAAATTGATCATGCAGTGTCTTTCAATGGCCTTCGACGGTAACACAGCAGCAGGTCCCCCAAATATGGGCGCCTAAAGACTACACATATTCTAAACCCTTGGCTATTTCACAAACGTAAATCGCACTCAAACAAAAAATGAAACATCTTTAGAATGATTTTTTTTCCTGTTTTTACAAGGCATAATTTTTTATTTTTTTTTCGAACCATAGTTTACCTAAAGTTATTAGTTAGGTTAACAAATTGGTAGGCATATCAACTGTCGAGTTCAGCCCATGGACCATGGTGATACACTCCTATCACTGGAAATTGATGGAAAAAATAACTTCTCTACACTATTTATGTTTTGAAATTTGCACCACTTTTTTCCCCCTTTTGATTAAAAAAATAAATAAATAAATAAAATTCTACATCCCTTGCAAATCGTCATTTCTCAATAATTATAAGGTTGCCTAAACAAAATGCGAAACTCTGTCAAAATGCTTTCAAAAGGAGCTCCGCCTCGAATTTAAACTCAAAATATATTCCATCCAAGTAAAAAGAAAAAAATATATATCACTTTATAACAATGTTACCCGGTTCGTCAATTCTCTCAGTTCAATTTAGGGGTAGGATGAGTCAGTTTGTAGTTTGTTGCTCGGTTCGCTTGGGATATTTAGTTTGGTTCGCTAGCATGGTTCGCTTCTACTTATTTTAAATAAATACATTATAAAACTTATTTAAAAAAATACTAAAAAAATATTTGTTATTACTGGTTCACAGAACCAAAATCCAAATTCGCCGAACTCAAATTATAAGTTCGCTGAACATGAAGAATAAATTCGTCAATCCCAAACAAAAAGTTCGCCAAACCAAAGCTATTGGGTTCAGGAACGTAATTCGCTCATTTGCACGAACTCAAATGAACCGAACCGTGAATAGATTCGCTACGAACCAGTTCGCAATTCGTTATAGTAGGTAGGGAACTAGGTAACACTGCTTTATACCAATATTATTAAAACCGGACCGACCAAGGTTGGACCACTTATATTGGGAACTTGACAATAAAACAACTTTTTTAGGTATTGGTACAAATACACAACTCACACACTACAAGAAATCTTACTATTAGGCATGGACTGATACAATCTTACTTAAATTATTGTTAGCAATTATCTTGTGATAGATTATGGGCTAAACAATCTTATTCAAACGTTAGTTTCTTTATTTCTTGTTATCTTACTCTATTTATTTCTCAAATTCAAAAGACAGTACGTAATTGTAATTCTCTACGTCTCTAAGATTAGTATATTTGATGTGGCTCGGCCAGGTTGCTAGAGGCCTCAACCCAAGTCTAACCTATATCACGTCAGGCTGAGATTTTCCAACCCAAACCCGGCCCAGCAGCAGGAAGGTTCAGCCAAAGCCTGCCAATTGATCCGGTTGGGTTTGGGTTTATTCGAGTCGAGACAGCCCAAGTTGCACTTCTAGTCGTACATAGTATATGCCCTTCTATTTACATGAATTTATTATTTTTCGGCTTACTGAAAATAAAATTTATTTGTGACTTTAGTCCATGTAATGTTTATCAATTTTGTTTTACTTTGTTCAGTTATTTCATTAATTAATTTGTTAAGGTAGTCTTCTACAATTGGGCTCATACATGGGCCAGATTGCCCACCGGTGCAGCGGTGCTCCGTCCATCCCACTTGAGGATCACCCCTACCGGTGCTCCACCCATCCCGCTTGAGGATCACCCCTACCGGTGCTCCGCCCATCTCGCTTGGTCCTAAGTACTATGGCCCAATACTCAGTCAATCAATTACTTGTTTTTGATAATTCAGTTTTCTTATGGTGGTCATCTACAACTCACATCACTAAAGTCCTTTGGCTATCCACATTTTTTTTAATGAGTGTTTTTGTGAAAAATCTCCTAACTTTTCAGCTATTTGTAAATACCCCTTATGTTTTATGATTTTGTATTATAGTCTACTAACTTTTAAAACTTTTTGCAAATCCACCCTTCCATCCAAAAGAGAGTTAACGAATGTTATATATTTTATTAAATGACATTTTTAACCTCTTTTTAATGGGTCGGACGGTACGCTTTATCACGTATCCCCCTTTAATTAGAGTTAAGCTTAATCGATCTAAGGTTAATATCTTGTTTAAAAAAATCTAAAAATCAAGGTTAGATGAATTAACCCTAAGGATGAGTGAATCTTAACTACAGTTAGTGAATGTTAAAAATGACACATGACAACTTGTAGAGTCTCTTTTAACTGTGGTTAAGCATAATCAACCTAAGATTATTTCTTTTCTAAAATCTATGATTAAATTAGATGCATGAACCCAAGTTGTGCATGAATATTAACCATTGCTAGTGGGTGTTAAAAGGGACACATGGCAATGTGTAGAGCCTCCTTTAACTTTGGTTAAGCATAATCAATCTAAGGTTAATATTGTTTCTTCTAAAAACAAAGGTTAGATGCAGGAATCTAAGGGGTGAGTGAATCATAACCATAGTTAGTGGGTGTTAAAAAGGACATGTGGGTCGAGCCTCCTTTATTAACTGTGGTTAAGCATAATCATTAAGGTTAATATTTTTTTTCTTCTAAAAACTAAGTTAGATGCATGAACCCTATGTATGAATGAATCTTAACCACAATTAGTGACCGTTAAAAGAGACAAGTGGCAGCTTGTAGATCCTCATCTAATTGTGGTTAAGCATAATCAACCTAAAGTTAATATTTCTATTTCTAAAAATCAAGGTTAAACATATGAATCCTAGGGATTAGTGAATCTTAACCACAATTAGTGGTTCCAAGCACTTCTCTTGTGAAAAGTTTTTACAAATCTCCTTAAAATAAAATAAAAAGGTTAAAAAGGAAATTTCAAGAAAATGTTATCATACGATCAGGTAGTTCCTACAAATTAATTTTGGATGGAAGGGGAGATTTGTAAAAGTTTTAAAAGTTAGTGGACTATAATACAAAATTACAAAACATAAGGGGGTATTTACAAATAGCTGAAAAGTTAGGGTTTTTTCACAAAAAAAGCCTTTTTTTTATTCAATAAGAAGTAATATAACACCTAACACAGGCATACACAATCAAACATAAGGTAACCGCTAAGGTACCATAAGGGTGAGTCCAAGCAACCAGTGGTGGCGTGTGGCCTCTCTGTAGGGAGGTCTGGGATCCAATCCCCCGGATGACGAGTCCGCAAGGGCTCCAATCTCCGAAGCTAACCACTATATTGTTCTAACCACTAATCGTAATTTAAATGATACCCACCAAAATAAATAAATTTAATAAAGCAACCACTCCAAAAGGGCCTGACTAATGGAGGGTTGATGAGCACTTGGTACACCACCTGCGAAGTCAGTACCCAACCGATGTGGGACTAAGAGGTAATATATCACAAAGCTCAGGTTAGCTAGACATGATCCACCAAAACTACCCCCTTTTTTTTTCTTTTAAAAAAAAAGTGACAGGCTTATCTAGCCTTTACTACTAATAGGGGATTTGAACCCTAGACATGCCCCCTAGTGGAGGAGCCTTCCATGAAATAAATCCATTTGAATAACAGTAAAATCCCCGACAAACACCTCTAGTTGAGGAGCCTTCCATGAGGGTGTGGGCCAAAAAAAACAAATCCATTTGAATAACAGTAAAAACACCAACAAGGCAACAAACACGTCTAGTTGAGGTGCCTTCCATGAGGGTGTGGGCCAAAAAAACAAATCTATTTGAATAACAGTAAAAACACCAACAAGGCAACAAAAACCTCTAGTTGAGGAGCCTTCCATGAGGGTGTGGGTTAAAAAACCAAATCCATTTGAATAATCATTTAAGTTTTGTTTTCCTTTATAAGGATACAAAGTCAAATGCTATCAACACGTAGTATTTTGACAGTGTATTGATCAATTTATTTGCAGAATGACATCACACTTAATTCGAACATAACTAAACATGCTAACTAGAAAATGGAGTTTTAGGTCGCTTACTACCATAATCTTCATGGAGCTTAGGTAAAGCGGAATGAGGTGTAAGAAAGAGAACCATGGCTCCAGCTATTATGGATGAGTTCGGCCTTTGCATTTGCACCAGCAGCCCCGAGAGCTACATGCAAAGGGTAGAAGTGGTCCGGCCACGGGTGTGCCATTTTCCCCGAAGGTGCTTTCTTCTCATAATGATTCACGTCTTCGTACCTGTGGAAGTGATAACCATAATTATGTCATAGATTTTCTTTAATGGGCCTAAAACCATAAAGACATTAGACATGTAGTCTTACACATGATGCCCAGAAAAGTCATTTAGATTGTAAGATTCTTATTAATTTGATTGATAGAGACTTCTTCCTTGATATATTTTGTATTCATTATGGGTAATTGACCATGATCATGAGATGATCTATACAATATGAGATATCGATAAAGGTCCATAAGATATATTGTACGAAAGCTATGTGATGAGACTATCACGGGCAAATAAAGCTTTCCAGTTCCTTATACCATATATAGTCACAGATATGGGTGAAACTGGACACTTCACTTATATGGCTGCCACAATGCTAAGATATTCTCAATGGTTGAGATGTAGTTTTATCTCAAACTATTGTAGTAGAGAGACTACACATCACCATATGGGTGCTTAAATGTATACTGACTGATTGCATTCAATGAGAGACCTCTTGCATAAACATACTATCAGATAGTTGGTCTCTCATTCACATTGAACAGTTTCAATGATCCTTAAATCTGATGAGTTCATTTATAACTGAGCAATAATATGACTGCTTTGATTCCACTAAAGTATTCTCCACCTTATGGACTATGATACGGTGACAGTTGGATAGTCAGAGAGTTGTTCAAGTCATAATGAATTTCAAATAAGAAATCTATGCTCAGTAATTTGAGAGATTATCCAAGTTCCGGGTAAGACAGTCGATTAAGTTTAAATCATGCGCAGGTGATTTTGAAACAAAATAAGTTTGAAATATATTGTTATTAAAATATATTATACTTATAAAAAGCTTTTGTCAAAATGTTTTACATAAGAAAATGTTTCTCATGGCTTAATCAAAAGTCTTGGAAACCCGGATGATGTGCAATAGGCAATGAGTTAGATAGTATAAATAATCTCGAATGCCCATTAGGGATAATGGAATTGGAATGATCAATTGAATTAAAAAGTTCATGTAGCGGGATCCGTATTGGTTAATATTCTTATATTGGGATTCAATTGCAACATGGATATCTCACGTCACTTGCAATTCCGATGTAATTCCTATTTAGGGTCAATGGGATAACATTGGGTAAGCCAGTGTTAGAATGTCCCAGAGCAATCTGTGGAGATGCTCACATAAGAAATACAAGCTCATAAATTGATTAATGTTAATCAATTATTTAAATGATTAAATGTTAATCATTGATTGATTAAATAGATTAAAAGTTAATCTATGATTTAAATTAATTGTTAATTTAAATTGAAAGATCATATTAGTAATTGTTTAATTAACCTAATTAAAGGGGAAATGAGTTTGACTCATATCCATAAACTCATAAAGTATGAACCTTTAATGTGAGCCCAAGCCCATGGATTTAAACCTTAGGGTGGGGCGCCCACTTTAGCTCTCCTAATTGGATTAGGATTAGGTTAGTTGAATAATTATTCAATAATAACTTTTTTATTTTTGGAATTAAATTCCAATGCTTGGAAAGCAAGGAACAATGAGATATTGTTGTAATTGGATTACAACTAGGAGTCTATGACTCCCCTAAGCTCACGCCCTCCCTAAGCTCACTCCCCCCTATGGTAGTTTCCTAATTTGATTAGAACTCTTAGTTTTGTTGGAGATAATTTATCCCATTAATTAGGAAATCCTTTTGAGAAAATGACTCTTAAATTAGTAGGTTTACTATAACTAGAGTAGTTATAGATAAACTAGGTTTTTATTTAATTAATAATAAGAGTTATTATTAATAAATAATTCCTAAGTGGATAAGTTGTAATTGGAGAAGGATTAGGAGAAGAACCTAATCTATAAATATCCCTTAGCCCCTCAAACCGTGAGGCACTCTCTCTCTCTCAATTTTCTCTCTCTCCTCTCCAAAAACCGTGAGCCCCAAGGGTATTCCCCTTGGATTTTCGTGAGCTTCATAGGGTTTTCTAAGTTGGGTTTTTCAACTTTAGGGTTTTGAACTGTAAGGTTATTGGTGATAGAAAGTCTACATCAATAATTTATCTCTTTCTCTTTGCTTCTATAATACCAAGTTGAGATTCCAAAGCTTTGTGGGGATAGCGAAGAAGTAGGATCGAGCTTCGAGTATTTCTTCGAGAAATCTCTACAAAGAGTTCTGACGGTTCGAGTTGGTTTTTGCTTTACCAGTGAATATCATTCACCGAGGTAATTTGACAAAAACATGTAGATAAAATTATTTGTATTCTATAGTGTAAAGATCATCGGGATCTAGTTTTCCGCATAATTTTTTATCTGGATTCCCTTCAAGTGATATCAAAGCTCATGGTTAGGGTGTATTTTTTTGTTTATTTTAAATGATAATTAAATAGATGAATTAATTCATGAGATGAATTTAATTCTATTTATTTAAATAATGCTCATAGTTTTTTATTTTTATTTTTTCATGAGAAGATTAAATAAATAATTATTTTTATTATATTATCAAATGAGATTTGATAATGATAATTAAATAATTTTAAAAACTAGTATTATATTGACATAATTATTTTTGAAATAAATAGTTATTTTGAAAATTCCTTTTAAATGATTTGATCATTTAATATATATTTATTAATTGTTTAAAATAATTAATGAATGATTTTTCCTATAAATAGATTTTATTTGAAAAAATTACAAAACCCTATTTTGTGATGAGATCATATTTAGGATTTTCGATTCTCTTAATTTTTATTTTAATCTTGAATAATAGTAGAACCAATCTTGGATAATAGTAGAACTAATCTTGAATAATAGTAAAACCAATCTTTATGAAAGGATCTTGCATTCGAGAAAAGATCTTGCATTCGAGAAAGGATCTTGCATTCAAATTAAGAATAAAATATTGTAGAATTTTAAGAAAATCTTATCTTATATTTTAAAAATAATTTTATGAAAATTATTTGTAGGAAAATACAATTGTTTTATTTTCTGGGGTTTGATCTATATAAGATATAGATTTTATCGAGCAAATTGATAATTGTTATCAATTTTTTAATCTTTTTAAATATCAGAAAATTACTCCATCACCATTTTGCATCTAATTATATGAATTATAGTTATGGGTCTAATTTAATCCATGATAAATTGTTTATCATGCATTCATATTAGAGGATAATATGTAGTAGGATTTTGGTAAATCTGTAAAGAGCAGATTCATTCGGTTTCCCTGAAAAGGGGGAATGGAATACTGGTTTCTCTAATGCTATTTTATTTCCATATTATGCATTGGTGGAGATACTGCGAAGGAGGATACTGTTAGACATATATGCCCACAAAAGTCATTCCGGAATTGTATTTATCTATTTAATCAATAAATACATATTTTACATTCACACATTGTCTTCTACATTGGGAATATATCAAAAGTATCTCATTGGATGAGACTACTTTATCCCTTAGGTAACATTATAGGAAAACCATCTAATTAGTTGATAACTGATTGCTAAGGAGACATGGTTTTTCCGATTCCTTGTAGACCTAAAATTGTTCTAAGTTAATCAGGATACATCTGGACAATGTATTCCTAATAACTTACACATTGTTAGTTCCATATGATGGAGTGATGAATCTCAATCACTGAGAGAAGGAACAAGATCGCTAAGATGTGGATATAAGTAAGAAGTACTTATAAGTAAGAAGTACTTATATTGCAACAAGATCGCTCAATGGATACCCTTAGAAGTATATTGTCTTTATATTTAAGGTAGTCCATTTGACAGATTGTTCTAAACCTGAGAGGTCGACGTCTTCTCTAGTATTTGCCTATATAGCTTTCATATAGCCAATCATCAATGTCCAACACACCGGACTAAATACGGGCTCGTTGGGCTATGTACGTTGTCCTAGAAGACGTGTGTGTACGCTCAACAAGGATTCCACTACTCTTACAGAGTAAATAATATTGTGTTGATACTTGTCAAAACCGGACTTGAAAAACCCAGCGCTAATATTTATCGATGAAATGGTTTTATCAAGGAGTTTATTTTCTATATAAAAGAAATGTAATTATACTTATTATTTCTTTTAAAGAATTTCTAAAATGTTTTGAAAGTCCAAGTTTGACTAAAAGTATCAAAGAGAATGGGTTCTCAATATAAGCCAGGGATTAAAGACAGTATTAGATATTGTCCCATAAGTTATAACAATATTGGAAGTGGAGGGATGCATCTATAAATAAATCTTGAGATAGAAATACCTACAAGTAATTCTCTATTTTCTGGAGGTTAATCACATTCTGTTAATGGACATTAATTGTGATTGGTGGAAATCCACGGATATAGATGACATTCTATAATCCTAATAGAGTATAGGAAAAGTGTTTCCTAGTAACAATGCTTTAACCAAAAGGTTGAGTATCTAGTCCCACAACCGGAAATAGGAGATCCCTTTAGATCCCACACACAAGGACTTTCTTAAAGTATTTAATTTAATTTAATTAATTAATTTCTCTAAGTAATCACTATATGGTATAGTGAAGCTCTAAAAGGTGGAATCACATTAGATATGAAAAACCAAATGGGTAGGACTCATTGGAGATTATTTTAAAAGAATAAAAAAAGTGACCAAAGAGGGTTAAGAACCCTTATGGGCGTGTGGAGTGGGGCCCACCTAGGGTGGGACGCCCACTTCATGGAGGTATTAATAATAATAATTGTTATTATTATTTAATTAGTATCTAATAACTAATATCCTTATTGTATAAGGTTAGTTAGCTTGTTAGAGTTAGTTACTAGTTAAAGATTCTTTGTTGGACAAGGATTCTATTAGTTTCTTGCTAATTAAGGAATCCTAATTGGATTAGGATAAGGATATGGTTAGTTTGTTACTAATAAATAAGATTAGTTTCTATTTTGATTAATCCTAATTAATTATGGAGAAATCAATAAGGAAACAAATTGAGGATATCCTAATTGGATTAGGATAAGGATAAGATCCAAGATGGATCTATATATAGGGGTGAACATCCATATTGTTGGACACTTATTAATTTCCAGATTTTGGAAATCCCTCTCCTCTCCTCTCAATAACCTCATGCCCAAGACTCCTTCTCTCCCTTGTTTTGTGGTGTACGGTCATCCCCTATTCCCCCATCTTCTTCTCTCTTGTGTTCTTAGTTTTTGAAGGTCAAGAAGAGGAACAAGAAGGTTCTTGATTAATAAAGATTGAATCTTTATTTTAAGATCCTAGAGCTGGATATTTGGAAGGGCCATTAGCTTCTATTAGAGAAAGCTTTAAAGAAAAAGAAGGTCAATGTGGATTGCGAAGGAGACTTGGCACTTGTGAAGTTTTGCCGGTATCACTTCTATCGTGGAATTGAATTAACAATTTCAAAGTCGCAAAGGTAATTGTGATTTTTAACTCTTATTGAATAAAATCAATTAGAATCTTAGTCAAATCTTGGGATTCGATGTATGCCCCCCAAGAACTATTTTTCTAAAATTAAAAAGAGACATACTTTCAGATACTGCAATGATGATCTCGATAAGATGATAAAGGAAGGGATCACAAAAGAGTTTGTGAGTTACCTTTATTCTTATCTCATTCTCTTGCATTCATGCATTTTAATTTTTACTGACCCATAGCGATTAATCTCATATGATGTTTATTGTTGTTTAATTATCATGAAATAATACTTGTTTGTTTTATCATGAGATGATATTTATTGATTAAATATGTTTAATTATTATGTTGAAATAATTGCCCTTATATATCATGTGTATATAAGACTAAGGACAAGTCTCTAAGTATTATGATCTTCTACCATACACTATGTGATCTTATAGTGGAGAGTGTGAGTAAGCTAACAGGCCAAAGCCAGGCACAATCCCTCTCACATATGTGAAAACATGGTGAAAACTATATAAGCAAATAGTGGGAGTAACAACGCCAAAGCGTGAGCTTTCGCTAGGTGTTTATTAGTTTCATGGTAGGTGGGCACATGAATAAGAGATGTTGTACAATAACGCCAAAGCGTGAGTATAACATCCCTTATAGATCAGACAATAGATCAAATGCTCCAAGATTCACAAGATGAGATTAGTGAAAATGGAGAAGATAGTTTCTATCTGCCTATTCAAGGCGATATGATATTGTGCCCAAAGGCAGGATTACATTAAGCCAGTGTCTAGGTATTCAATGCCAATTGAAACTTCCAAAATTGGCAATACTATTAGAAACAGACCTATAATCTAATAGTAATTAATGAATTCATTAGATCCCTAATACTATCTTATTTTTCATTTGATTAGATCATGACAGACCTTCACCCATTAACAGAAATTCTTTGTGATGAAAAGTTAGTTGAAACTAACTATGTTGACTGGAAAAGAAAGATTAGAATAGTATTTACCGCGGATAACCTTGACCGATGTCTTAAGACACCTAAACCCGGAATTTCAATCGATGCATCACTGGGCCAAAAGGCTGAGTTAGAGCAATGAGACAGGTTTAATCAGATGACTAAGTGTTACATACTGGCTTTGATGTCTAACATTTTGTAAAGCCAGCATGAACACATGGATAAGGCTTCTGACATTTTGCAAAACCTGCATGACATGTTTGGTGAGCAAAATAGGTCAGCTCGACAAATAAAGTTGAAAACCCTTGTTGACACCAAGATGGTTGAGGGAACTCCAGTCAGAGAGCACATTATAAAGACGATGGGCTTATTCAATGAGCTGAAAATTCTTGGTGGAGAGATGGATGCCATCACTCAAGTTGACACTGTTATGCACTCACTCCCTTCGTCCTTCAATGTGTTCGTGTTAAATTATAACATGAACAAGAGTGAAATGTCACTAAGTGAGCTTATGAACTCACTTGTGACTACAGAAGATTTGATCAAAAAGTCGACAAATGGTGAAACTTTAATAGTCGATAAATCGGATACCTCCAAGTGATCTAAAAAGTTTAGAAAATAGAATAAGAGCAAAGGTAAGTTTAAAGACAATTGGGGTAAGGCAAGAGTTGCCAAAGGTTCTTCAGGTGATATTGGCAAGGAAAACAAAGGCAAGGAAAAGTGTTTCTACTATGGTAAAATAGGCCACTGGAAGAGGAACTGTAGGACTTACCTCACAACTCTTAAGAAGGGTGACGGCAATACTCAAGGTATCAGATACTTTGAAGTATTGATTACTATTGAGTCAAAATTCTGGATGCTCTTCCTAACTCATAGTGTGTAGATTCTGGATCCACTGTACATGTTTGCAATTATTTGCAGGGGTTCAAGGAAACCCGAAAGCCGACCAAACAGGAGCAAAAGCTTAAAGTTGGCTCGGGTGCAAATGTTGCAGTGAAATCAATTGACTTGTTTACTCTTTATTTACCTAATGGAAAGACATTAATTTTAGAAGACTATTTTTATGTGTCTTCTGCACACAGAAATTTGATTTCAGTATCTAGACTTTTACTTTGTGAATTCTCTATTTTTTTAATTTAATGGTTAAAATTAAGAAAGATGGAATAATCTTGATTACTGGTAATCTCATTAATGGTCTTTATTTAATATTTCCTTTGGTAAATAATGAATGTCTGCAAAGTGACAATGCTTTATCATCTAGAATGTCTGGAATGAAGAGACATTGCACAGAGTTTACTTATCTTTGACATAAGAGACTTGGTCATATTAATCTTAATAGGATCAAGAGGTTGGTAAAAGATGGTCTCCTTGAATTCATCAAGGTAGAACCACTCCCTACTTGTGAGTCTTGTCTCAAAGGGAAGATGACCAAGAAGCCTTACCCTAGAAAGGTAGGCAGAGCTGAAGACAAGTTGAGACTCATACATAGTGATGTATGTGGTCCATTTAACATTGTTGCACTAGGGCAATACCGATATTTTGTCCCATTTACTGATGACTATTCTAAATATGAATATGTCTATTTTATGCAACACAAATCTAATACCTTTGAAAAGTTCAAAGAATTCAGATTAGAAGTTGAGAATCAAACAGACAAATCCATAAAGATACTTTGATCAGATCGAGGTGGTGAATACCTCAGCAACGATTTTATGAATTACTTAAGGGATAATGGGATTATCTCATAATGTTCAAGTCCTGCCTCACCTCAACAAAATGGTGTTTCTGAAAGAAGAAATCGGACCTTATTAGATATAGTTCGCTCTATGATGAGCCATGCCGATGTACCTTCCTATCATTGGGGGAATGCTTTACAAACTGTCATTTACATTCTGAACCGGGTTCCTTCTAAATCTATACCCGTTACATCCTATGAATTGTGGACTTGGCAAAAACCTAGTTTACAATATCTAAGGGTATGGGGTTGTCCTGTGCATGTTCACAAACTCGAACCCACTAAGTTGGAATCTAGAACAGAAAAATGGAACTTTGTAAGGTTTCCAAAGGAAACTAAGGGTTTCTATTTCTACTCTAAGGTAGACCAAACAATCGTTGTTAGGAATCATGCCACTTTCTTGGAGGAAGAAATGGATCTTCTTAAGAAAGTTGAATTTCATGAGATGAAAGACAACTCAGCCAGTGTCCAACCTGAACCTAATCCTTCCACTATTGATTCTCCTAATTCTATTCCACTGAGAAGGTCTGAAAGAGTTTCTAGACCACCAGATAGACTGCAGTATTACAATAATAAGGTTTATCTAGTTACCCTTGATGATGAGGATACATATCCTAATACTTATCAGGAACCTACATTAGATGTAGATGTATCTCAATAAAATGAAGTCATGAATGTTGAAATAGATTCTATTTATGACAATGACATCTGGACTTTAGTAGATCCACCAGATGGTATAAGACCAATTGGATGCAAATGGATTTACAAAAGGAAGAAGGGTGCCGATGGTAACGTGGAGATCTATAAAGCAAGACTTGTTACAAAAGGTTATACTCAAATTCAAGGAGTTGATTATAAGGGTACATTTTCACCTATAGCTATGTTCAAATCCATCAGGATATTGTTACCTATAGCTGCACACCATGACTATGAGATATAGCAAATGGATATCAAAACTGCTTTCTTTAACGGAATGTTAGATGAAGACATCTATATGAAGCAACCTGAGGGCTTCATTGCTCCTAACTAGGAGAGCATGGTATGCAAGTTCAATAAGTCGATATATGGTTTGAAACAAGCTTCCAGAAGCTAGAACCAAACATTTTAACTTTTGATCAAAGAATTTGGATTCCAAAAGAATTTAAAGGAAACTTGTATACACAAGAAGGACAGTGGGAGAGTGGTAGTATTCCTAATTCTTTATGTAGATGACATCCTACTCATTGGGAATTGTAAACACCTTAATTTTGTACTCCTCTAGTCTCTTTGCAAACCTCTAAAAACCCAAACCCTCTTTAAAACCCTCTTTCCACATGCTTCGATTTCCAAAAACGCCCATCAGGTAAAAAATGACCAAAATGCCCCTAGGGTGAAAAATGACCAAAATACCCCTGGAAAAAGGCAAAAATTTTTCATTTTTTCCAAAATGATTTTACAAATTTTTTGATGAATTTTGGCTATTTTTGCAATGAAATTGGACTTAAAACGGTAGAAAATGACCGAAATACTACTGGAGTGTAAAATGACTAAAATACCCCTAAAAGTGCTAAAAAATTCATGTTTTATCTAAAATATTTTTTTGATTTTATCAGTTCAATTTTGACTATTTTCGGGCTAAACGAAAAAACTACTTTTCGACGAATCGGAGCGCGACACATGGCGAGTTAAATTTTTTAAAAAAAAATGATTTTTTGGCCCCTTTAATAGGGGCACAGTTTTAAATAGTGACCCCTTTGGGGCGCTTTTTTTTTGGCGTGTCGACACGCTATTTTGTAAAACCAAGCTAGGGGCGCTGCTTCAAACAGCGCCCCCCAGTTTCGTCCAATTTTGCCACCTCGCTATTCCTTGTCGCCTCGCTTTTTAGGGTTTTTATCCAAATAGGGGCGCTACTATAAGTAGCGCCCCCCCATTTTGAAAAACTATAAATACCCCCACTCCATTCTTTCACTTCTCATTCCATTCCACTTCCTCTCTTCTCTCTCCTCTTTCAATCCCTCTTTAGTGCTCCGGATTCCCGAGAACGTCGATTACAAATGGTCGATTCTCGAGACTTCTTTTCAAAGACCCTTTTGAGTTTCCCAGAAGGTAAAATCTTGCCAAAACTTTTTCTTTTGCTTAGTCTTTTATTAGTTTTATTTACTTTATTATTTTTAAATACTTAGACTGCTAACTTAGCCTACCCTGTCGAAACTCTGCCTGAACTTCGGTTCAAACTTAGCCTAACTTATCGAACCTCTACCCAAACTTCGGTTAAATTTAGTCTACCTTGTCAAACCTCTGTCCGAATCTCGATTCAAATCCTTGTTCAAACCCCACTTACCTTAGCCAAACCTCTATTCGAACCTCGATTCGAACTATGAACCTCTAGTTCAAACCCTAACCTAGCCCGGATGCTCCTTGACATGAGCTAAAACTATCCAGATACTCCCTGACAAGAGCATAAAAGGCCCAAGTTGCTCCTGAATAGGAGCCCAACCATTCAAAAACACCATAATATCCAAAGAAAAATCTCAGCCTATTAAACACCCGCTATCTAAACACTCAACAAATCAAACAATCAACTACCCTCTGGAACTACATGTGGCTTGATTCCACTAACAATGGATACGTAGGCAACCTTGATCGGGTTCAGCTCACCTAGGATAGAGCTCCTATCTTGTCCCTATTTATATTAATAAGTATATTACTGTTCATATAATACCTATCAAGCATATAGATGAAATGCAAGCTTCTCTTATGGTTTCCCCCACTTTAATTCTGACTTAGGGAGTAGGTAACCATCTGCAGATGGGAGCTTAGGGGTGCCTAACACCTCCCCCTTACTCAAATGAATCCTTACCTTGAACTCTATTTTCAAACCAAAGCCTTATCCAACCTTTTAAGGGACTTTATTTACCCTCACAATCTAAATAGGTGGCGACTCTCTCTTTTCAGAATTTTTAGCACTATTTCTCCTCGGGTCCAATCCTGATCGAGAGTGGGAGTTAAAATCTCGAGTCTACAGCATAGCGACTCTGCTAGGGATCGAACCCAGAATCTCTAGTTTCGCAAACCAGCATTCGAGCCAAAACCTAAGTCTGAACTGAACAAGGAAAACCACATCAGAAACTTTTACTTTCATTTATATACCACTAATTCAGTACATATTCTTACTTTGCTATCATTCATTGAATCTCAGTCAATTGTTTGCCAAGTAGCAACATGCCTAGGATTCTATTTTTTATTCATTTCTTGATTTTGATTGATGCATATGCATTCATATTCATTGCATAATAGAATAAAAACCCTTCACCTATCTAGTTGGATCCGGTAAGCTTACAATCGAGGGATGGTTATCCCCGATACTGGAGCTCAAAGATCTGTGGAAAGTACTGGTTGTAGACCGAGGGATGGTTATCTCCGGTAAACGTGTCTTTCCCGCTTACACCAATCGTCCCTTTTTAGGTATGTTCTATACCGAGGAGTCACATATACGGTCAAGTGCTCATCAACCTTTTAGACAAAAACCTTGCATACACCAGCATAAACATATAGATTATAGGTCTTTGTTTGGGCATAAATCAAGAACACCTATTAGGAGAGACTACCTTATCCCTATTCTGTTACCGGTTTAAGCCGCTCCTGCATCATTTGTTCAGGTATAAGGACAATCTTATCCCTATACTTAACCATTTTGGAGCCTATGTGAGCCTTGAGTGCTAGATAGGTCCACTCCTATTCTTTTTTAAGTCAACAAGTTGTTGTGAGGGTTAAAACCCTGGACTCTAAATGAATCACATGGTTAACCCATTGATTCATTTTGATCTTAATCCAATGAGCTCTGGCTCCCTACAACCTAGATAAGTGAAATGAATCTCTATCCACTCACCCCATTGGGTCACACACGTTGAGTTGACGCATCTTTTTTTGAGTATACTTGCTCAATTCATTCATTCAATTCATCAAAAAAAAATTTCATTTTATTTGATTCAAGTCAATTCAAAAACTTCATTCAATCATTTTACTCATCCTATTGTTTAATCATATATTAGTCTTAGGACTATCCTCTTCCACCATTTTGTGCATACTTATATTCATGACCAGACAAGAGGTAACGTCCCATGTCAAAACGTCATCCATTATATCATATGTGTGTCACATCACTACTTTCATCATTGTCTTAATTCAGTCTTCATTTAGCATCTCGACCGTCATCTGACCCATCTATACATACCTCTTATTACCACCCAGTTTATAGTATCCTGAGCGGAAGCAGTACTAAACTATTTGCCCTCTTTGAGATGACTCCGGTAAGCACGAGATTGACTGATCGAGATGAGCCAGTTGTAGAAGGTTTGGAAACCGACCCTGACAGCCCATTATCTCCTCAACATGTACTGCAGCAAATCCCTAATTTAAAGGCAAAGGTATTTAGAACTGAACAAGGCATCCTAGAGCTGAAAAAACATCATGGAGGATATCTTGAATGCCGTGAATAGGAAGTAACCGTCCTCCTCTTCTATCTCGATCGTCGAACCACTTGCCTTAAACCGATCAAATCCACCATCTCACAACCCACCACCTCCAAATCCACCATCTCACAACCCACAACCTTCAAATCCACCAACTCTCAACCCACCACCTCCAAATTCACCATCTCACAACCCACCACCTCCAAATCCACCATCTCACAACCCATCACTTTCAAACCAACCATCTCATAATCCATTACCATTGAACCAACCATCTTTTAACATCCCACCACCACGCACTAACCAGTATAAAGAGGAGGAGGTGGGGATTGCACAGAATATAGAGCAGCCAGGAATATCAACCAGCTCAGCCCAAACCCCAGACTTCTACAAGGACAGGATTGAGAGGTTAGAATAATTGGTGAAGAGGACCCAGAGGTCCTACAATTTAGCATCCACTGAATTCCGAGATATATGTCTGCATCCAAGGATTCAATTGCCTCGAGACTTCAAAATGCCCGAATTTGAGAAATACAATGGAAAATGATGCCCAGGGACACAACTAAAAGTTTACTATAGAGAGCTGTTCCAGCTAGAACACGGAGACAAGCTGCTGGTGCAGCTATTTCAGAAAAGTTTAAAAGGACCAGCCCTACAGTGATTCACCAAGGTTGACCCAGCTAAGGTCCGCACATGGGAAGGCCTCTGTGAGGTGTTTGTTGCTCAATACTCTTACAACATTGACTTAGCCCCAAAGAGAGAAAATCTGGAGAGAATGACTCAGAGAGAGAATGAATCATTTATCGAATATTCTGTTCGATGGAAGGAAAATACTGGAAAGATGAACACTCCTCTGTCCGAGGATGAGTTGGTGACCATATTCCTCCGCACACTCAAGCATTCATTCGAGACTCTGCTAGTAGCCCAACTTATTTCTAATTTCAGCACTATGGCCAAATGTGGGGCCAGGATTGAGGCTACAATGGGAGACATGGGAATAGTTGACATGTTCTCAGGATCCAAGGAGGTGTCATCCTCTAACCGTCCTCAACCACCACGAAAAGATACACAGAGAAGAGAGGATG
Source organism: Tetracentron sinense (assembly GCA_015143295.1). NCBI lineage: Eukaryota > Viridiplantae > Streptophyta > Magnoliopsida > Trochodendrales > Trochodendraceae > Tetracentron > Tetracentron sinense. The sequence continues at coordinate 22,096,686 of CM026556.1, read as the reverse complement.
AGGTGCAAATGGTGAATACAATGCCTATCCATATTCCCCATTTATCTCAGCAACCCCGACAACCTGAGCAGACTCAGCAACAGCTTCCCTCACAGCAGATGACATTGGAGCAGAAAAAGAGAAGAGTCTTCTCGCCCATGCCATACACCATGACGCAACTCCCCCTTTATCTACTAGATAAGAAATTGGTCGCGTTGAGGGAACCCAAGCCGTCACCAGTCACGCTGACAATGTCATACAGGGCTGACCAGCATTGTGGGTATCATCAAACCCCATGGCATTCAACCGATATGTGTTTTGATCTAAAGCATACAATCCAAGACATGCTTGAAACCGGAAAGATTCATTTTGAACTAGTGAACACCGACATCAATCAGGTCCCTCTCCCTAATCATGTAGCAAAAGGAAATCGAGGCGCACTTTATAGCCGACTTTGAGGAGTCTCACCAGTTTTTTTTCTTTTTGGTTTATTCCATAATTTCTTTTTTTGCAAATGGCCATGATGGCCCAAATCGAAGTCTTCCCAGTCAGTCAGCATATTGGCCAGTGGCCACCTGTCTCTATTTTCCTCTATTGATTTTGTACATCCTTTCATACTCTAATGAAGTTTCCCACTTTTGTTAAATCTATCTTGTTTATTACTCTGAGATTCCTAGTTGAGAACTGAACTAGATTCTAAGCCTGTAAAGGGGCAATTGCATAATCATCGGGTGAGTAATCTAAAAACTTACGACCCTCTTATGAACTAGAAAGGTACTCTGCTCCCCAAAGATTTCAAGGCAAGCTACGAATCCATCAGAAGACAAGAAGCGAAGGAGCGACGAAGACCTCCCAGAGCTATCAAGCATCAAGCATATTTGAACAAGGATAATGCAATGACCGCACATGCTCTTGACCAAACAAAGAAAGGATAGGAGGCCATCCTTGGTTAAACCTTAAAATCCCTTTCGTACCCATGAAATAACATACGCTAGTTATCCCATCAAGCCTAATAGCCTTTCTTTCTAAACCTATACATTGAGGCGCCCTATGAATGACAAATCAACAGAGCAAAATCTGACCAATCAAAAAAAAAGCTTATTTTGAACTACAAGATGACCTGATTCCACTGATCGTGGATACGTAGGCAACCTAAAAATAGGTTCAGTCACTTTATGGTAACTTTTCATCAATACCAGACAACTATCTCTATACAGAGCACAAAGAGTTGACAAAAAAAAGCATAGAAAAAAAAGGAAAAAGAAAGAGAAGAGCAAAATGGCAAATCTCCAAAATAATGAAGGGAAGCTAACTGGTTCTGTCTCTGCGTGCAGCAACAAATAAACATTTTATGGTGTCCTACCCCCGACAAGAAAACTTTGAGCCTTAATCGTTTCTAACCCTACTACGTTTCTTCCTAGTAACTAAGCCCTCCTTGATCTTTGAAAGGTCTTAAGCATCAGTGGTTAGAAGCATTAATCTCTACCATTTTACTAGGCAATGACGGGAGAAGACAGATCAAATTATCAGTAAATCACAGGCCTAGTGAAAACCAGAAATGGCATTAAGGCGCAAAAATTATGCAAGCCCAGCCCTGACATTGTTGTCAGAGGCAAAAAAAAGGAACAAATTAGTCAATTACGCAGACATGAGTGAAAACCGGAAACGGCCTCATTGCGCAAAAATTATGCGACCCCAAGACTTGGTCATTCCAAGAGAAAAAAAGGGATAAAGATCAAATTTCTTATTTCACGGGCTTAGTATGGAATTAGCAATCTTGCTAGAGCGCAAAAATAATGTGAACCCAGTCCTGGTGAAACTTGTTAAGGTCCAGGGGCAAAAAAGAAAAATCGTAAAAGTTCAAGCTTTCATATCAAGCGCCACCAGTAGCAATTGGCTAGTACAGTCAAGCACCATCTTATGCATCCGACATCTGGGAAGGACATCCAGGAGCAGACTTACCTATCTATTTCAGAAGCTATCAACCCAAACTTATTCAATTCCTTTTTAAGGCAAAGGAATCCTAACAAGGCTTCCCATCAACAGGCAATATCGGACATCTTTCAAAATACTTATGTTGATCTGTCAGTCTGTCAAGTCATTTTGTCAATCTATCACCAAGACAATAGTCTATCATGTCAAGTCAGTCAGTTAAAGTCGTGTCCCCGCATAAGTCAGCTCAAACTTGGCTAATCCTTTCGGTGGTTCAATCGGTTCTCTTGAACTTGAGACTAGTTCAAGCAAATTATCCTAGCAGATTATTTCAGTTGGACAAATCCAGGCAAAATCTCAATACAGTATGGACACATCAGGCAGAGGCCAGATATCAGATAGAGGCTCAGGGTCGTGCTCCACTCTCTCACTCCTCATAGCCCCATCATTCATTTGCTTGCTTATAGGTAAGCCACGTGGCTATCCCCTTTCATGCATTTACATCTTGCTTGCTCATGAGCTACTCGTGTGGCTATCTCCATTTATACATATATTGCATTCATTTACTTGCTTTTTCATTCCTACCCTGTGAAGACGGTTGTGTAACTGATCTTCACTAACCTTACATTTTGCTTTCTTATGGGTTAACCATATGGCTTTCCCCATTCATACATTTTTCTTGTAAAATGAAACAATCACGTGGTTGTCTCCATTCATCATACACTCTGCTTGCTTACACACTTTGCTCATTGACTAGCAGTGCAGCTATCTCTACTAATACATTTGCTTGCTTACTTGTGCGAAAGTTGTCATGCGATCCTTTCAAATCTAACTCCATTTATCTTACTAGCATCTTACCCAGTGGGACAACTGCGCAGTTGTAAGCACCATGGCATAGTACTCGGTGGGGAACCCACGCGGTTGTCAGCACCATGGTATAGTACTCGATGGGGCAACCGCGCGATTGTCTGCATCATGACTAGTACCCGATGGGGCAACCGTGCGGTTGTCTACACCATCGCATAGTACCCGATAGGACAACCGCGCGGTTGTCTGCACCATGGCATCTTACCCAGTGGGGCAACCACGCGGTTGTCAGCACTAATAGCATCTTACCCATTTTTTGAAGCAGTAACTGAACAGTTGTCTAATCGACCATCAGTTGCGGCCTCTCATGAAGCTGGTTGTGTAACCAACCTTCACTTATTTGCATCTTTCACCACATGTTCACACTGCACTGCAATACTTGCTCACTCTTAAAAGAGTAACTGACACGGTTGTCTGATCGACCATCAGTTGCGGCCTCCTGTGAAGCCAGTTTTGTACTATTCACACACTACACTGCAATACTTGCTCACTCTTAAAGGAGTAACTGACACGGTTGTCTGATCAACCATCAGTTGCGGCCTCCTATTAAGCCAGTTTTGCACTCTTCACACACTGCATTGCATTACTTGCTCACTCTTAAAGGTGTAACTGACACGGTTGTCTGATCGACCATCAGTTGTGGCCTCTTGTGAAGCCAGTCTCTCACACTTCACCACACTGCACTGCAATACTTGCTCACTCTTAAAAGAGTAACTGACATGATTGCCTGATCGACCATCAGTTGCGACCTCTTATGAAGCTAGTTTTGCACTCTTCACACATTGCACTGCAATACTTGCTTACTCTTAAAGGAGTAACTAACACGGTTATCTGATCGACCATTAGTTGCGGCCTCTTGTGAACCCACTCTTCACACACTACACTGTAACTTGCTCAATCATAAAGGAGTAACTGACACGGTTTTCTGATCGACCATCAGTTGCGGCCTCTTATGAAGCTAGTTTTGTACACTTCACTGCACTGCAATACTTGTTCACTCTTAAAGGAGTAACTGACATGATTGTCTGATCGACCATCAGTTGCAGCCTCTTATGAAGCGAATCTTGCACACTTCACCGCACTCCACTGCTTTACTTGCTCATTCTTAAAGGAGTAACTGACACGGTTGTCTGATCAACCATCAGTTGCGGCCTCTTGTGAAGCCAGTTTTACAACAATCATCATTCACTTGCATCTCATCATGCACCTTACTATTTGGTCATGTGATCGATTAGCAGGCAGCTTCATACACCATAACCCCCTCTATCCCCAGCAAGTGCCGACTTGGCATGAGCGCACCCTTCCTTTGTCACCCTTCAATCATCTAGTCCAGGGCAAGCAGTCTAAGTAAAAATTCACTTTCTCCTCTATCTTTTCAAGGGTTTCCCACACACATGCATGCAAAATTGAAGCGTTATGTAGAGACCCCGAATCTTTTTCATGCTTTTACTTCATTGTATTAGGGGTATTATTGTCCTTGTGATGTTTATTGTATTATATATTTATTTGGTGTGGTGTAAACTAGGCTTAATCAAACTTGTAACGGAGGAATGTCATATCACACCCTAAACTTTAGGAAGCTCTAGTTTTGGCACCATTTACTGGAATTGAGTGATTCTTGAACCATTAGAAAGGTGTTGGAACCCTCTTCGAAGTTCATGTTTAATGTTTTTCCTTATTTTGAGTTTAAGCCAAGTCAATGGTGGGTTTTATCTAATGGAATTACAGATCAGTCAACTTTGGGAACAATTTAGTCTATTAATTAAGTGGAATTTAGAAATTCTAAAATGCCAGAAATGTTCATTTTCGAGAGACGAATCCAACCCAAGTTGAATCGTCAAAATCCGTCGAACGAGTCAAAAGTTATGGCCGAAACAGTAAAGCGGGTCAAAAATCTGTAGGCAACCGATCGCTCGGTCAGAAGTAGCGATCGATCGGTCAAAAACCGATCGATCGATATCTATCGACTGGTCCAAAATTTTGTATGGAGAAAATTTCCAGTGAGTGCTTTTTTGACCGATCGCCCGGTCAAGAGCACCGATCGCTCGGTTGAGAACCGATCGATCGGTCATAACCACCGATCGCTCGGTCTTCCGTGATTTTTACAGAATTTTAGTATGAGCGTTTTGGTCTTTTTGTTCTCAGACCTTGGGGCTATAAATAGGGGGTCCTACTCGAAATATTAAAATACTCTACCTATTTCTAACCTAATTTGGCAAAAAGGGGGAGAAAACCTAGGGTTTGAGGGAGAGGGTTGCTTGGAGAAGAAGGAGGTTGCTAGAAGATTGAGAGGAAAGCTTGGAGATCAACCTCAAAGCTTCTCCAAATCTCCTCAGGAGCGTTTTGAATCCAAGGGAAGGATTCCTAAGGTCGATATACTATCCTAATCAACTCTATTTTAATGTTTTGTGAATATTAATTTGATAGAAATGATAGAATAGAGATTAAATGCGTTTTTCCCAAATTTTCTATGAAGTAAGTTAATTATTGATGGAAATGTGGATGGAAATGTGGATTGGATGTGGATAGAATATATGGAGGATGGGAAATGTATGGAAGATGGAATTAATATGTGGATGTGAATAGTGAATTGATTGTATGGATGAATTATGGTTTGATGAATGCTTGAAAATATAGAGGGAAAATGGATTCATATTATGCGTACACAAGGTGTTTGTGAAAATGCTTGAAAGGATAAATGCTATTATACTCTTATGAAATGGTCGTAAATTGATTATGAATTACGATATGAATTATGATAAGATATGTATATGTGAATTGTTTGTTAAGTATGTCTAATTATTTGCATGGAAATTGATAGTCGGGAAGGTAAGAACTTAGAGGAACATCTCTCAAACCGGGAATTCTCTAATTATTTGGTATGGGACAATATAGTGGAGTTTCCATGGTGGGAGATCGGAATCTAAGCAATTACCAACTCAAATGTTAATTTCGACACTTAAGCACATATGCACGTGTATGTTAAGATAAGAGTCTCACAAGTCACACATGTGGACCACAAGCATGAGCATGGCATACGTATGACATTCTGAATAAGCATAAGCATGGCATGGTCCGTATCTGCCAAGAACGGCATGTCAATTACATTTGATTCTTAGGCATGGTCCATATCCGCCAAGAACGACATGTCAACCATTTGATTCTTAGGCATGGTCCGTATCCGCCAAGAACGGCATGTCAACCATTTGATTCTTAGACATGGTCCGTATCCGCCAAGAACGGCATGTCAACCATATGATTTCTAAGGCATGGTCCGTATCTGCCAAGAACGGCATGTCAACCATTTGATTCTTAGACATGGTCCGTATCCGCCAAGAACGGCATGTCAACCATATGATTTCTAAGGCATGGTCTGAATCCGCCAAGAACGGCATGTCTCATTACTGTGTGATCTGAATAAGTGCATAAGCATAAGCATCTCCCAAGCACGTGGTCTTATAAGCATAAGCAACTCATAAGTGTATTGTCTTCCAAGTCTAAGATTCTCACAAGTACACGAGTCAAGGTGATGATATGATGTATATGCGCACACGTTCTTCCGCACTCTGATTATGTTATTATGTTATTGGATATGTTTCTAACTAAGGGCAGGTATATTATTATTGTTGGTTGGATTTTATATACACTGAATACCTTTGTACTCAGCCGAACTTTGTCTTGGCAGGTTTAGAGCAGGAGTACACGGCGGAGCCGTGGGTTGAGGAAACATACGCAGAGGAAGGAAGTGAAGGGGAGCCTTCTGAGGAGGGAGCCAGAGACTTGGGTGGCTACACCTCTTAGTTTTTATTTCATTTGATTGAGAGAGTTGTATTAGACATGAGTAGATGTTGCTTAGTAGACTTTTATAGTTGTGTATCAGACTCTTTGGTTTTAGAGTGAATTGTATTTGTTGACTATAGACTCGTGCTATTTAGTTGGTTACAGTTGATATATCGGAAATTTTATTATCCTCATTTTTGGAGACTCGTGTTAGTGTGCCTTACATGTCATGGATTTTAAGCAGGTTAAGTAATGTGGCGATCCTAAAGTCCTATTTTAGCCTTGTGGGATTTTGGGGTCATTACACGTTATCAGCCTTTGTCATTCATACGCCCGCACACTCTGACAAAGCGGAGCAACTGTAAACACCCTAATTTTGCACCCCTAGTCTTTTTCCTCGTGCTTCGATTTCCAAAAATGCCGCTCAGGTAAAAAATAACCAAAATTCCCCTGGGGTGAAAAATGACCAAAATACCCTTAAAAAAATTCCAAAAAGTTTTTCGTTTTGTCCAAAATGATTTTACAATTTTTTTGATAAATTTTGGCTATTTTGGAATTAAATTGGTCTTAAAACAGTATAAAATGACCGAAATGCCCCTGCAGTGTAAAATAACCAAAATACCCCTAAAAAGTGCTGAAAAATTCATGTTTTATCTAAGATATTTTTCTCGATTTTATCAGTTCAATTTTGACTATTTTCGGGCTAAAAACAGAAAAATGGCTTTTCATCGAATCGGAGCACGACACGTGGTGAGTTAAAAAAAAAAAATTTAATGATTTTTTGGCCCCTTAAATATGGGCACTGCTTCAAATAGCCCCCCTTTGGGATCCCTTTTTTTGGCATGTCGGTAGGCCATTTTGTAAAACCAAGCTAGGAGCATTGCTTCAAATAGTGCCCCCCCAGTTTCGTCCAGTTTTACCGCCTCACTGTTCCTTAATGCCTTGTTTTTTGGGGTTTTTATCCAAATATGGGCGCTACGTGAAGTAGCACCCCCCCATTTTGAAAAACTATAAATACCCCCACCCTATTCCTGCACTTCTCATTCCATTCCACTTCCTCTCTCCTCTTTCAAAAATCTCTCTTTAGCGCTCCGGATTCCGGAGAACGTCGATTGCGAAGGGTCGATTCTCGGGACTTCTTTTCAGAGACCCTTTTGGGCTTCCCGGAAGGTAACATCTCTCCAAAATGTTGTCTTTTCCATAGTCTTTTATTAGTTTTAATTACTTTATTGTTTTTAAATACTTAGACTGCTAACTTAGCTTATCTTGTCGAACCTTTGCCCGAACTTCGGTTCAAACTTAGCCTACCTTGTCGAACCTCTACCCGAACTTCGGTTAAAATTTAGCCTACCCTGTCGAACCTCTGTCCGAATCTCGATTCAAATCCTGGTTCAAACGCCACTTACCTTAGCTGAACCTCTGTTCGATCCTCGATTCGAACCCTGGTTCAAACCCCACTTACCTTAGCCGAACCTCTGTCCGAACCTCGATTCGAACCCTAGTTCAAACCCTACTTACCTTAGCCGAACCTCTGTACCCACCTAGTTGAACCTCTAGTTCAAACCCTAATCTAGCCTGGATGCTCCTTGACATGAGCTCAAACTGTCCAGATGCTCTCCGGCAAAAGCATAAAAGGCCCAAGCGCTCCTGAATAGGAGCTTAAACCATTCAAAAACACCCTAACATCCAAACACGAATCTCAGCATATCAAACACACGCTATCTAAACACTCAACAAATCAAACAATCAACTACCCTCTGGAACTACGTGTGGCTTGATTCCACTAACAGTGGATACGTAGGCAACCCTGATCGGATTCAGCTCACCTAGGATAGAGTTCCTATCCTATCCTTGCTTATTTCAACATGTATATTACTGTTCATATAATACCTATCAAGCATATAGATGAAATCTAAGCTTCTCTTATAGTTTCCCCCACTTTAATTCAGACTTAGGGAGTAGGTAACCATTTATGGATGGGAGTTTAGCGGTGCCTAACACCTTCCTCTAATTCAAATGAATCCTTACCTTGAACTCTATTTTTAGGCCAAAGCCTTATCCAACCTTTTAAGGGACCCTATTTACCCTCACAATCTAAATAGGTGGCGACTCTCTCTTTTCAGCATTTTTAGCACTATTCCTCATCGGGTTCAATCTTGATCGGGAGTGGGGGCTAAAATCCCGGGTCTACAGCTTGGCGACTCTGCTGGGGATCGAACCCAGAATTTCTGGTTTCGCAAACCAGCATTTGAGCCAAAACCTAAGTCTGAACTGAACAAGGGAAACCACATCAGAAACTTTTACTTTCATCTATATGCTACTAATTCTTTACATATTCTTACTTTGCTATCATTCATCGAATCTCGGTCTTTTGTTTGCCAACTTAGCAACATGCCTAGGATTCTATTTTTTATTCATTGTTTGATTTTGATTGATGCATATGTATTCATATTCATTGCATAATAGAATAAAAACTCTTCAGCTATCTAGCTGGATTCGGTAAGCTTACAATCGAGGGATGGTTATCCCCGATGCTGGAGCCCAAAGATTTGTGGAAAGTACTGGTTCTAGATCGAGGGATGACTATCTCCGGTAAACGCGACTGGTCTTTCCCACTTGCACCAATCGTCCTTTTTCAGATATATTCTATACCGGGGAGTCACATATACGGTCAAGTGCTCATAAACATTTTAGACAAAAACCTTACATACACCAGCGTAAACATATAGATTAAAGGTCTTTGTTTGGGCATAAATCAAGAACACCTGTCAAGAGGGACTACCTTATCTCTATTTTGTTACCGGTTTAAGCCGCTCCTGCATCATTTGTTCAGGTATAGGGGCAATCTTATCCCTATACTTAACCATTTTCGGAGCCTTTGTGAGCCTTGAGTGCCAGATAGGTCTACCCCAATTCTTTTCTAAGTCAAAAAGATGTTGTGAGGGTTAAAACCCTAGACTCTAAACGAATCACATGGTTAACCCACTGATTCATTTTGATCTTAATCCAATGAGCTCTGGCTCCCTACAACCTAGATAAGTGAAATGGATCTCTATCCACTCACCCCATTAGGTCACACAAGTTAAATTAACGCATCTTTTTTTGAGTATACTTGCTCAATTCATTCATTCAATTTCCCTCTTTGAGATGACTCCAGTAAACATGAGATTGACTGATCGAGATGAGCAAGGTTTAGAAGGTTTGGAAACTGACCCTGACAGCCCAATATCTCCTCAACATGTACTACAGCAAATCCCTGAGTTAGAGGCAAGGGTATTTGGAACTAAACAAGGCATCCTAGAGCTGAAAAACATCATGCAGGATATCTTGAATGTCGTGAAAAAGAAGCAACCGTCCTCCTCTTCTATCCCAATCGTCAAACTACTCACCTTAAACCGATCAAATCCACCATCTACCAATCCACCACCTCCAAATCCACCATCTCTCAACCCACCACCTCCAAATCCACCATCTCACAATCCACCACCTCCAAATCCACCATCTCATAACCCATCACTTTCAAACCGACCATCTCATGATCCATTACTGTTGAACCAACCATCTTTTAACATCCCGCCACCATGCACTAACTAGTATGAGGAGGAGGAGGTGAGGATTGCATAGAATACAGAGCAGCCAGACATATCAACCAGCTCAGCCCACACCCCAGACTTCTACAAGGACAAGATTGAGAGATTAGAAGAATTGGAGAAGAGGGCCCAGAGGTCCTACAATTTAGCATCCACTAACTTCCGAGATATGTGTCTGCATCCAGGGATTTAATTGCCTTGAGACTTCAAAATGCCCGAATTTGAGAAATACAATGTAAGAGGATGCCCGGAGACACACCTAAAAGTTTACTACGGAGAGCTATTTCAGCTAGAACATGAAGACAAGCTGCTAGTGCAGCTATTTCAGAGAAGTTTGAAGGGACCAGCCCAACAGTGGTTCACCAAGATTGACCCAGCTAAAATCCGCACATGGGAAGGCCTCTGTGAGGCGTTTGTTGCTCAATACTCCTACAACATTGACTTAGTCCCACAGAGAGCAGATCTGGAGAGAATGACTCAGAGAGAGAATGAATCCTTTATCGAATATTCTATTCGATCGAGGGGAAATGCTGGAAAGATGAACACTCCTCTGCTCGAGGATGAGTTGGTGACTACATTCCTTCGCACACTCAAGCATCCATTCAAGACTCTGCTAGCAGCCTAGCTTATTTCTAATTTCAACACTATGGCCAAATGTGGGGCCAGGATTGAGGCTACAATGAGAAATATAGGAACAGTTGACATGTTCTCAAGATCTAAGGGGGCGTCATCCTCTAATCGTCCTTAACCACCGTGAAAAGATACATGGAGAAGAGAGGATGAGGTGCAAATGGTGACAACAATGCCTATCCATATTCCCAATTTATCCTAACAACCCAGACAACCCGAGCAGACTCAACAACAGCTTCCCTCGCAGCAGATAACATTTCAGCAGAAAAAGAGAAGAGTCATCTCGCCCATGCTATATACCGTGACGCAACTCCCCCCTTATCTACTAGATAAGAAATTGGTCATGCTGAGGGAACCCAAGCCGCCACCAGTCACGCTGCCAATGTCATACAGGGCTGACCAGCATTGTGGGTATCATCAAACCCCGGGGCATTCCACCGATATGTGTTTTGATCTAAAGTATACAATCCAAGCCATGCTTGAAACGGGAAAGATTCAGTTTTAACCAAGGAACACCGACATCAACCAGGTCCCTCTGCCTAATCATGTGGTAGCAGGAAATCAAAGCACACCAGCCTGAGCCACTCTATAGCCGACTTTAAGCAGTCTTACCAGTTTTTTGTCTTTTTGGTTTATTTCATAATTTCTCTGTTTGCAAATGGCCATGATGGACCAAATCGAAGTCTTCCCAGTCAGTCAGTATATTGGCCAGTGGCCACCTGTCTTTATTTTCCACTATTGATTTTGTACATCCTTTCATACTCTAATGAAGTTTCCCACTTTTGTTAAATCTGTCTTGTTTATTACTCCGAGATGCCTAGTTAAGAACTGAACTAGATTCTAAGCTTGTAAATGGGCAATTGGATGATCATCGGGTGAGTAATCTAAAAACTCATGACCCTCTTATGAACTAGAAAGGTACCCTGCTCCTTAAAGATTTCAAGGCGAGCTACCAATCCATCAGAAGACAAGAAGCGAAGGACCGATAAAGACCTCCCCGAGCTATCAAGCATCAAGCATATTTAAACAAGGATAATACAATGACCACACATGCTCTTGACCAATCATAGAAAGGATAGGAGGCCATCCTTGGTTAAACCTTAAAATTCATTTCGTACCCATCCAATAAGATAAGATAGTTAGCCCGTCGAGCCTAATAGCCTTTCTTTCTAAACCCATACACTGGGCACCCTATGAATGACAAATCAACAGAGCAGAATCCAAACAATCAAAAGCAAAGCTTATTTCGAACTACGACATGAACTGATTCCACTGATCGTGGATACGTAGGCAACCTAAAAATAGGTTCGGTCACATTATACCAACTTTCCATCAATACCAGACAACTATGTTTATACAGAGCACAAAGAGTAGACAAAAAAAGCAAAGAAAAAAAAAAGAAAAAGAAAGAAAGAGAAGAGCATAATAGCAAATCTCCAAAATAATGAAGAGAAGCTGAGTGGTTCTGTCTCTGCGTGCAGCAACAAATAAACCTTTTAGGGTGTCCTACCCCTGACAAGAAAACTTTGAGCCTCAATCGTTTCTACCCCTACTACATTTCCTCCTAATAACTAAGCCCTCCTTGATCTTTGAAAGGTCTTGAGCATCAATGGTTAGATGCATTAATCTCTACCATTTTACCAAGCAATGACGGGAGAAGATAGATCAAATTATCAGAAAATCGCAAGGCTAGTGAAAACCTGAAATGGCATTAAGGCGCAAAAATTATGCGAGCTCAGCCCTGATATTGTTGTCAGGGGCAAAAAATGGAATAAATTAGTCAATTATGCAGGCATGAGTGAAAATCGGAAACGGCCTCATTGCGCAAAAATTATGCGACCCCAAGACTTGGTCATTCCAAGGGCAAAAAAGGGATAAAGATAAATTTCTTATTTCATGGGCTTAGTATGGAATTATCAATCATGCTAGAGCGCAAAAATAACGTGAACCCAGTCCTGGTGAAACCTGTTAAAGTCCGGGGGCAAAAAAGGGAAAATCGTAAAGTGCGAGCTTTCATATCAAGCGCCACCAACAGCAATCGGCTAGTACAGTCAAGCACCATCTTATGCATCTGACATCTAGGAAGGACATCCAAGAGCAGACTTACCTATCTATTTCAGAAGCTATCAACCCAAACTTATTCAATTCCTTTTTAAGGCAAAGGAATCCTAACAAGGCTTCCCATCAACAGGCAATATCGGACATCTTTCAAAATACTTATGTCGATCTGTCAGTCTGTCAAGTCATTCTGTCAATCTATCACCAAGACAACAGTCTATCATGTCAAGTCAGTCAGTTAAAGTCGTGTCCCCGCGTAAGTCAGCTCAAACTTGGCTAATCCTTTCGGTGGTTCAATCGGTTCTCTTGAACTTGAGACTAGTTCAAGCAAATTATCCTAGCAGATTATTTCAGTTGGACAAATCCAGGCAAAATCTCAATACAGTATGGACACATCAGGCAGAGGCCAGATATCAGATAGAGGCTCAGGGTCGTGCTCCACTCTCTCACTCCTCATACCCCCATCATTCATTTGCTTGCTTATGGGTAAGCCACGTGGCTATCCCCTTTCATGCATTTACATCTTGCTTGCTTATGAGCTAGTCGTGTGGCTATCTCCATTTATACATATATTGCATTCATTTACTTGCTTTTTCATTCCTACCCGGTGAAGACGGTTGTGTAATTGATCTTCACTAACCTTACATTTTGCTTTTTTATGGGTTAACCATATGGCTTTCCCCATTCATACATTTTTCTTGTAAAATGAAACAATCACGTGGTTGTCTCCATTCATCATACACTCTGCTTGCTTACACACTTTGCTCATTGACTAGCAGTGCGGCTATCTCTACTAATACATCTGCTTGCTTACTTGTGCGAAAGTGGTCGTGCGGTCCTTTGAAATCTAACTCCATTCATCTTATTGGCATCTTACCTGGTGCGGCCTCTTGTGAAACCAGTTTTACACTATTCACATATTTTACTGTAATACTTGCTCTCTTTTAAAGGAGTAACTGACACGGTTGTCTGATCAACCATTAGTTGCGGCCTCCTGTGAAGCAAGTTTTGTACTCTTCACACACTGCACTGCATTGCTTGCTCACTCTTAAATGAGTAACTGACACAGTTGTCTGATTGACCATCAGTTGCAGCCTCTTGTGAAGTTAGTCTCGCACACTTCACCACACTACACTGTAATACTTGCTAACTCTTGAAGGAGTAACTGACACAGTTGTCTGATCGACCATCAGTTGCAGCCTCCTGTGAAGCCAGTTTTGCACTCTTCACACACTACACTACAATACTTGCTCACTCTTAAAGGAGTAACTGACACTGTTGTCTGATCGACCATCAGTTACGGCCTCCTGTGAAGTCACTCTTCACACACAGCACTGCATTACTTGCTCACTCTTAAAGGAGTAACTGACACGATTGTCTGATCGACCATCAGTTCCAGTCTCTTGTGAAGCCAGTTTTGTGCACTTCACTGCACTGCAATACTTGCTCACTCTTAAAGGAGTAACTGACACGGTTGTCTGATCGACCATCAGTTGCAGCCTCTTGTGAAGCGAATCTCGCACACTTCACTGCACTGCACTGCATTACTTGCTCACTCTTAATTCTGACTTTATGGTTTCCCCCACTTTAATTTTGACTTAGAGAGTAGGTAACCATCTCTGGATGTGAGTTTAGGGGTGCCTATCACCTTCCCTTAACTCAAATGAATCATTAGCTTGAACTCTATTTTTAGACCAAAGCCTTATCCAACCTTTTAAGGGACCCTATTTACCCTCATAATCTAAATAGGTGGCGACTCTCTCTTTTCAGCATTTTTAGCACTATTCCTCCTCGAGTTCAATCTTGATCGGGAGTGGGGGTTAAAATCCTAAGTCTACAGCAATGATGTAGGGATGTTGTCATCAGTCAAGATTTGGCTTTCTCAGCATTTCTCAATGAAAGACTTGGGAGAGGTATCCTATATTGTCGGAATAAAGATTCTAAGAGGTAGACAATGGCGAATGTTGGGATTGAGCCAAACTTCCTACATAGACAAGATTTTGTCTAGGTACAATATGAGTGATTGGAAGACAACTCTCATTCCTTTTAGACATGGTGTTACTTTGTCTAAAAAGATGACCCCTATATCAGCTGATGAGATCAAGCAGATGAAGAGGTGCTCTTATGTTTCGACAGTTGGGAGCCTCATGTATGTCATGTTATGTACTAGACTGGATATCTTTTATGCAATGGGAGTTGTTAGTCGGTTCCAAAGCAATCCAGGTGTTAATCATTGGACTGCTGTGAAGCACATCATGAAGTACCTGAAAAGGACTAGGGATTATGTGTTTACTTTTCAATCAGATGATCTAGTTGGATTGGGTTATACTGATTCCGATTTCCAATCTGATCTGGATAATAGAGCTTCCACATCTCGGTATGTGTTCACACTGGGTGGTGCTGCTGTTAGTTGGCGCAGCATAAAACAGAAGAGTATTGTAGACTCCACCACAGAAGTAGAATATATTGTAGCTTCTGAAGCAGCAAAAGAAGCAGTTAGTTCAGAAGGTTTTTGCAAGAGTTAGGAAATGTTCCTTCAGCACTTGAACCTATTACTCTCTTTTGTGATAATAATGGTGTAGTAGCTCATTGCAAAGAACCTAGGAGCCACAAGAAGATAAAACATGTGGAGCGGAAGTATCATCTCATTCGTGAGATCATTGAGAGACAAGATATTATTATTACAAAGATTAGGTCTCAACTTAATGTTACTGACCTGATGACAAAAGCTTTATTAGATAAAGTATTTGTAACACACTTAGATAGTATGGGATTGAAATTTATGACACAATTACTTTTAGGGCAAGTGAAAGATTGTTAGACCTAATGCCCAAAAAAGTCATTTAGATTGTAAGATTCTTATTAATTTGACTAATAGAGACTTCTTCTTTATTTATTATGTATTCATTATGGGTAATTGACCATGATCATGAGATGATCTATACGATATGAGATATTGATAAAGGTCCATAGGATATATTGTAGGAAATCTATGTGATGGGACTATCACAGGCAGATATAGCTTTCCAGTTCCTTATACCTTATATAGTCACAGCTATGGCTAAAGCTGAGCACTTCACTTATATGGCTGCCACAATGCTAAGATATTTTCAATGATTGAGATGTAGTTTTATCTCAAACAATTTTAGTGGAGACTACACATCAGCATATGAGTGCTTAAATGTACACTAATTGATTGCATTCAATGAGAGACATCTTGCATAAACATATTATTAGATAGTTGGTCTCTCATTCACATTGAACAGTTTCAATAATCCTTAGATCTGATGAGTTCATTTATAACTGAGTAGTAATCTGACTATTTTGATTCCACTAAAGTATTCTTCACCTTAGGGTGTGTTCAGTTGAGGGGTAAATGAGTGGGAGAAAGTAAAGTGAAGTAAAGTAAAGTGAAGTGAAGTAAAGTGAAAAAATTGCATAAATTCTCTTGTGTGTTTGGTTTGAGAGAAAATTTTAGGGGAAAATATAAATTTTTCCAAAATTACCTTGCTCTCTTTAGGAATAGGATTCAACAAAAGGGTAGATTTGGAATTGGAAGCTTTTACTTTACTTTCTTTCACAATTCCAACTTTTTGATGGAATAAGGTTTGGGTGAAAGTGAGAGAAAGTTAGACACTATTGAGAAAGTTCAAGTTTTACTTTACCCCAAAATCCCTCAAACCGAACAGGGTGAAAGTGGGAGAAACTCCCACTTTCACCAATTTTCCTTTACTTTCCCCTCAACCAAACACACCCTTAGGGACTACGATATGGTGATAGTTGGATAGTCAGAAAGCTGTTCGAGTCATGATGAATTTCAAACAAGAAATCCATGCTTATTAATTTGAAAGATTATCCAAGTTCCGGGTAAGACAGTCGATTAAGCTTAAATCCTGCGCAGGTGATTTTGAAACAAAATAAGTTTGAAATATATTTTTATTAAAATATATTATACTTTTAAAAAAATTTTCTCAAAATGTTTTTGTAGCGCCCCAGAACTTTTCGTACCTAATGAACAGTGCTCTCATAGCCAATTGGTCTTTCACGTAGTCCAATTAATAAATAAAAAAGAATTGAAAGATTCTAAACCACTAGAAATGTTCCTTTTTGAATGACGAGTCCAACGCAAGTTCAATCGTCAAAATCCGACAAACGAGTCAAAAGTTATAACCAAAATACCGAAGTAGGAAAAATGAGAGAAAACAACAAAATGGGCAAAAAACACAAGGAACCGGTCGACCGAATTTGCTACCGGTCGACCGAACAGCCACCGATCGACCGATACCCATTACCAGTCAACTGAACATCTCACTAAATGAATGAGTTTTTATTCTAGAGAAGCCATTTTTGACCCGTCAACCGGTCATGCTGAAATTTGCCCAGTTCGGTCTGTTTTGCCGAAATTTTAAGAGTAGGATGGTCATTTGACCACCCCTTTTTCTATTTAAACCAAATTTCGTGGGTTTAGGGCTTCCAAAACCCTCAAAACACAAATTGGCAGATTGAGAGAGAAGAAGGAGGAAGAAGCTAGAATCTTCCCCTATTCCAAGCTTGGAGTATTTTCCCAAGTGGAATCACCTTCAATCAAGGATTTGGGGTTTTCTACCCAAGAGTTCTCAAGATCAAGCATTAATCTTCAAGCGTGCTTCCTCCTCAAGCTTGAACTCTAAATCGAAGGGATTTTCTTCCAAACCAATGAGTGATCCTCAAGGTTAGTACACCCTACTAACTCACTTAGTAATAACCTAGTTTTCCTTCTTGAAAATGATGATTTTTGATCTTGTGTTCTTCTTCTCTTTGAAATGTACTATTTTCCCTAAATATAAACAAGATAAATAAAAGGTGTGGAATGTATGGATAGATGTGGTTGAGGAGATTAGATGTCGTATTGTGTGATGAATGTTGTGTGATGGGAAATGGTGGATGGGCATTTCAAGCATAATGAATACACTTTATGTGGTTTGATGAAATATATGCACTAAGCAATTGAAATGAAATGACTATGTGGCATGCCATGTGTTTGATAACATACTTAAATGAAAATTTAATGGATTTAATGAAGAAGATAAAAGTAGGCTCTATGTAATTTTCCCTAAAAATGATAAGTTGATAAAATTCTCCATATATTGTCTAAATTCTCGCATGATTCTATTAAGAATGAAAATGTTATACATCATCCCTTTTGTTGCACATGCTATCATGATCACCACAAGTGTTACACACACAATTCCTTTATCGTTCATGTCATCATGATTACTACATATTGCCTCACACACACACATGCATGTATTGACCGAGATTTTCCTAAAGTATAAAGTATACAAAACAACAAGAAGAAGAATGTGATTTACGATACGAATGATAAATCCGGACATCGGACCGGTCAGGGGTAGGGCATATCCCTTGGATATGTCACACCTGGCTCACAAGTAAACAAGCAAGTTGATAAAGCCGGACATCGGGCCGATCAAGGGTAGGGCATATCGCAAGATATGTCATACCTAGCTCACAAGAAAATAAGGAGGTTGGTGTACCCTTTTTTATACATATATATTTCGCTGAAGGGAACTTACGTTCCTGGCTCACAAGTCGCTTCAAGGGCACTAACCTCTGGCTCACAAGAAAACAAGCAAGTCAAGTCAAGAACATGACTAGAACAAGCAAGACAAGACAAGCATGCGTGATTCTTATGAACGAGACCAAGACAAGAACAAGTTTTCAAACATGACAAACAAGTTTTGAAAGAAACACAAAAGACTATTTTCAAGAATAAAACATGACTTTCAAAGTATGAAATTTATCGGAGTTTTCACATTCATTCAAGTATATCAAGATTATTACACTGCTTTACTTTCAATGCTATGAATGTCATATGTTGCTAGTATTGTTTTAAATTGATATTGTGTATTGTGGTTATTATTGTTGTGTTTTGTTATTGTTATTGTTAGCTAGTAGCTTGTACTCGCTGAATATTTCATGCTCAGTCATACGTTTATATCGACAGGTACGGTGGATGCCCTTGACCCTGAGCCTTGGGTTGAGGAAGAATACGTAGAGAACAGAGAGCCACCTATCCCGATGCAGTCGCAAGCGGATAAAGATCTTGACGTGTGGCCATACTTAGACTATTGTTGAGAGGAGTGATAGCGAGTCCTGTCTTTTGTATTTTGATATTTTGATAGGTGGGCATGTCCACTTTTACCATTATGATTATGTTTTGTATATGTGAACTTAGAATATAGACTACCTTATATAGAAAAGAAAAAGTTGATTTACGATTCCGCACTCATGTTTTAGCTTCCGTACTCTGATTATTGTTGTTATAGTATTATGTTTACCTTGTTCATTACAGGATGGTTTGGCAGGTAAGAATAGTCACCTCTAAAGTATCCCTTAACTCCTATAAGGTATTTTGAGGCTCGATAGTTTTACATGAGAAAATGTTTCTCATGGCTTAATCAAAAGTCTTGGAAACCCAGATGATGTGCAATGGGCTATGAATTAGATAGTATAAATAATCTCAAAGGCCCATTAGGGATAATGTAATTGGAATGATCAATTGAATTAAAAAGTTCATGTGGCGGGATCCGTATTGGTTAATGTTCTTACACTGGGATTCAATTGCAACATGGATATCTCACGTCACTTGCAATTCCGATGTAATTCCTATTTAGGGTTAATGGGATAACATTAGATAAACCGGGGTTAGAATATCTCAGAACAATCTATGGAGATGCTCACATAAGAAATATAAGCTCATAAATTGATTAAATGTTAATCAATTATTTAAATGATTAAATGTTAATCATTGATTAAATAGATTAAAAGTTAACCTATGGTTTAAATTAATTGTTAATTTAAATTGAAAGATTATATTAGTAATTATTTAATTAACCTAATTAAAGGGGAAATGAGTTTGACCCATATCCATAAACCCATAAAGTATGGACCTTTAATGTGGGTTCAAGCCCATAGATTTAAACCCTAGGGTGGGGCGTCTACTTTAGCTCTCCTAATTGGATTAGGATTAGGTTAGTTAAATAATTATTCAATAATAACTCTTTTATTTTTGGAATTAAATTTCAATGCTTGGAAAACAAGGAACAAGGAGATATTGTTGTAATTGGATTCCAACTAGGAGTCTATGACTCCCCTAAGCTCACGCCCCCCTATGACAGTTTCCTAATTTGATTAGAACTCCTAATTTTGTTGGAGATAATTTATCCCATTAATTAGGGAATCCTTTTGAGAAAAGGACTCCTAAATTAGTAGGTTTACTATAACTAGAGTAGTTATAGATAAACTAGGTTTTTATTTAATTAATAATAAGAGTTATTATTAATAAATAATTCCTAAGGGGATAAGTTGTAATTGGAGAAGGATTAGGAGAAGAACCTAATCTATAAATATCCCTTACCCCCCAAACTGTGAGGCACTCTCTCTCTCTCTCAATTTTCTCTCTCCTCTCTCCATAAACCGTGAGCCCCAAGGGTATTCCCCTTGGATTTTCGTGAGCTTTATAGGGTTTTCTAAGTTGGGTTTTTCAAATTTAGGGTTTTGAACTCTAAGGTTATTGGTGATAGAAAATCTACATCAACAATCCATCTATTTCTCTTTGCTTCTACAATACCAAGTTGAAATTCCAAAGCTTCGTGGGAATAGTGAAGAACTAGGATCGAGCTTCGAGAAATCTTTACAAAGAGTCTAACGGTTCGAGTTGGTTTTTGCTTCACCGTTGAACATCATACACCGAAATAATTTGACTAAAACATGTAGATAGAATTATTTGTATTCTATGGTGTAAAGATCATCGGGATCTAGTTTTTTTGTATAATTTTTTATCTGGATTCCCTTCATGTAGATCGCCTAAGTATTGATCCAAACTATCCCTTTGGTGCACTGCCTCTTGGGTGAAGAATATTCATCATGTTGTAATTTTGGATGATTCAAAATATTTAAATAAAAAAATGAATTTATATATTTTCCGGGAAATAACCATTTAAGGTATTGGTGGTGTGAGACATTTTCTTCTTGGGTTCCTTTAATGCCACATTAATTAGACATTAATGTGACCGTTTTAGAATCCTAATAACTTAATTAAATTTCGATATATATGGTATTGTGTATCTTTCATTTTCTAGGAGAAGAAAATAATTGGTTTTTTCTATTGTTCAATTTTCTTGGTTTTGAGACCTTAATATTTTGAGAGTTTGCTGAAAAAACAACCAGTGTGCGTACACACTTATAGTCAGTGTTTGAATTTTGTGAGTTTCTTGTATCTTGTTGTATCTTGGAAGCGTCATGTGTCACGTCGGATACCCTTTGCATTGTCTGTGGCAGCACGAATCACATATTACGTCGAAATTTCTAATATTTTATTGTGTAAGTTATTGCCCAATAAAGAGATCAAGTGCGAACTTGTAACTAATCAATCATGTATCGACATTTAAAAAAGTAAAGAAATCATTTCATTTTCTTTTCTTTTCTTTTTAATTTCTCTCCACTTGATATCTCTTCCCTTTTTATCACCATATGATAGATGATGAATGGACGGCTAAGTAATTTGATGCCTTTTTTTTTTCAACTGATTTTACTCTGTCAGGTTATTTTACTCTAGGCAAGTTACTTGATTGAACAATAAAATTATGCCAATTCAAGTAATATTACCTTCAAACCAACAAAAAAGAAAGTAATATTACTTGAATTAAGTTATTTTACCCGGATTTGGCGAATCCGGTTATGCTCCCGAGGTTGCCACGTGTCCCTTTTGACAACCTTTAATTGTGGTTAAGATTCACCCACCCCCTATGGGTTCACTCATCCATCATTGGTTTAAAAGAAAATATTTATCTTTTTTTTTAATATTTTTACTATTAAAATATTTTTAATTATTTTTTCTAAAAACCAAGGATGGGTGGGTGAAACCTAAGGATGGGTCAGTCTTAACCACAGTTAAAGGGTATCTAAAGGGACACATGGTGATCTCATAGGGATAACCGGATTCCCCAGAATCCGGTTATCGATGTAGAGGATTTGGTTGCTCTAGGGAGCTAAATCATCTATGGTGATAACCGGATCACGTTTCTCCTTTGACACCCCTTAACTGTGGCTAAGGTTCACCCACCCCTAGGATTCACCTAATCATCCTTGGTTTTTTTAAAAAAAAAAACTCTAAAAACATTTTTTTAATTATTATTTTTAAATAATATTTTAAGAAAAAAACAAGGATGGATGGGTGAACCCTAGGGGTCAGTGAACCTTACCCACATTTAAGGGGTGTCAAAGGAGACACGTGGCAACCTCTAGCGGTGATAACCGGATTTGGCGAATCCGGTTATCACCGTAGAGGATTTGACTACTTAAAAGAACATGTACTACAATACCTGCCACTTAGGATGGATTCCCTGAGCCATGTATCAAAGTCTAGTGCCCATGGAACTACCGGACCGCCGGCAATTCGAATCGCCCTCAGGTTATGAGTCGCACTCCCAGACCCAATTACAAGGATCCCTTCTTCTCTAAGAGGGGTCAATGCCCTTCCCATGTTGAAATGATAAGTTCCATCCATGTCCGTCTGGATCGATAGCTGACAAACTGGAATATCAGCTTTCGGATACATCAACATGAGCGGCACCCATGCTCCGTGATCAAGTCCCCGAGCCTTGTCTTCCTTCACATCCTTAAATCCAGCTCCTGTCAGCAACTCCTTCACCCTTTGTGCCAATTCAGGTGCACCTGGTGCAGGATATTTCAGCTACAACCCAAAAATTTTAAAATAAAAAATAAAAATTAGAGGTGAGTTTTGATGCCCCATTTAAAAAAAAGAAGAAAAAAAAAAACTGAAGCACCAACCTCATACATGGGCTTAGGGAAGCCATAGAAATCATAGATGGTATCATTTCGGTCGACGACGTTAACGGTAGGCACAGACGTCTCCCAGTGACCAGAAATGATGAGAATCGCTTTGGGTCTCTGAGTAAATATCTTATCCTGCCATGATTCCATGAAATGCCTTGCCGGTTGTGATTCATCGATCGCTAGCGTGGGCGCTCCGTGAGAGATGAAAAAGGTATCCATTAAAGCCACCTTTTGGAGAAACTGCAAATGATTTTGTGGGCAAAGTCTATCAAAAGCATGTTGATAATTTAAGAAGGTTAGATAGAATGGGAAGATGAGCTACAAATAACCGAGTTCGTTGGGGGGTCAAAGACGCGTTTCTTGGCAAAACTGGTAGGCCAACAAAATAGACTTTGCAGCCCCTATATTCCCATTCGGGTACGGATTAGGACAGCCCGAACTGTATAAGCAAGAAATGACCCATCTACTGTTGGGATGGCAGCATCACAACAGTAGATGACGTTGTTTCTAGGCGAAGCAAATCTTTTGTTTTCTAACTTGTTTTTTTCACTATAGCCATGAGTGTTTGAAGGCCAGGTTCATTTGGTTTGTACGGACTTAACAGTTGTAACCACCTCTTGGAAAAATCCTGGCCTTTAAAAACGCTGGCCACTGAGAAGGAATGGTTCCATTTCGATGGTGGCAAATGGGCAAGTTGGGGGGATGCATATCTTCCTGTGGCCAGCATGTATAAAGGCTAAGATTACTTGTACAACTATTAATCGGTACAAGAGAAGTAATCTTGGTACCGAAGTTGGGGCATGCATCAAAGACTTTCCAAATGTGTCCGGCTCCAGGCTGAGCATATTAAAAAATATTTAAAATTCAAGCCTAAACCCAACCCATTGCCACCCTTAGTTATTTTGTCTAATGGGAAGAGTCCTTTTTTGTGTGCAATTCGGCAGCCCCAACGAATTGACCGGGCATGTTAGTAATATGTACATTTTGTGCATGAAGTAATATGTACAGTTTGTGAAGGATAATTTTCTTGGGTGCCCTAATCATAGTGCTGAGTTGTACACACAAAATGGACTCTATAGCACCCATTGTAGCTGAGCTAGATCCCTGCTTATGCACCGTTTGGAAAAGAATTTTGGAGCTGCTGGTCATGCATTGATATGGTGGATAGAACCGCTTGATCCGAGTCTGAACCACCGTCATTATTAACTGTGATGAAGATGCTTTAATTCTTAGGGCCAATAATTGTTTTAAATTTTTATTCTAAAAATCAAGGTTAGAAATATTAATCTTAATGGTTAAAACTTCTTAATCACAGTTAAAAGGACACGTGTTAGATTGTGTATGGTCTAGAGTGCAATTGAAATCTCCTGAGTTCAATCGCAATTGGCTAAGTCGCATGAATCACATATGATGATTTTGCGTCCCTGTTTCTCTTCAAAAGTTGTACATGGCATAGGGTCGATCCGTAAACCATTACATCAGACCAAACTCGAAGTAGGTGTTGGTGGTGCATTGTTTTATAAGGTTGATCGGGCCCAAGCTGGGCTTACGAGATCCAATTGTTAATCAAGTTTGATCTGAATCGCAGTGACCCGACCTATTAAAAATTAAATCTTAAGAATCTCACCTACTCATGAGAGCACTCTCGTCCAAACCTGAGTTGTCTATAAATGAGTTAAAAAAAGAAGAATCATACCATACGCAACAAACTAAAAGTATTGATCGAAAGAAAAATAATAGATTGAGACAATTTAACAATAGAAATCAAATCAAACTAAATCTTCAGAATCTAAAGGCTCATCCGGTAGGTCTTGTCTCTTTCGAACAGATCTAGCTAAAATAGATTTGTGACAAAAAAATCTATAAAAAATAGATTTGCACATGGTAAAACCGTTTGGCAACGCATAATAATTGAAAGAGTTTTGTTATAAAACTGTGTTTGATAACATCATCTTATTGTAGCAATTTATGTCATTTTAAAATAACAATATTAATTTTAATAATAATAGTAATAATAATAATAATAATATTATTATTATTATTATTATTAATAGTAATAATAATTATAATAATACTAATAATAATAATAATATTATTATTATTATTATTATAATTATTAATAAATATAAGTATGATAATAATAATAAAGAAGCAAAACGGTCAAAAATGACAGAAATCTCAATTTTGACATTTATTCGAAATAGACGCATGCTTCTTCCCCCAAAAAGACAATACTTGAATTTCTAAAACGTGAAAACATCTACCCGCATTAGACCTGGAGATAAGTAGACCCGAAATTTAGGCATTCCAAATGGCACCTAAGCTAATCTTATAAATAATTATGATAGCTGTAACTAATCTTGCCATACGCTCACTAGACCTGCTAACCCTAGTTATGAAACCTTTTTTGTTGCTCTTACAATTCTTTTTATGGTGTCTAAGGTTTCCCTCTACAAAAGAATTGTTAGAGACTCGGGTTTTTTTTTTTTTTTTCTTTCTTTGAGATTTCTGAGATTGTTAAGACTTAAAGTGTAAGGGTGTAAGAGAAAAGTTGTTATCAATTCACCGTTAGGCAATATGGTACTTTACTTTGTCATCCTTTTCCCTCTATCAGATTGTATAATCTATGAAGGACTCATGTTCTGTGTCATCCTCTCGAGGTATGCTTTGTGGTATCAAGTTTATTGTAAGAGTACTAGGCTATGAATGATTCAGCTAGCTCCTTCCTTTCACAATCAGGCACTGGTACTAGAATCAATCTTGGTGTTGATACATGAAATAATATTGTTACGTGTCCCCCCACAATATTAAGGCATAGCATGCAAACTTGCCATGTAAGATTGCCAAATGTCCATAACTATATCCTCTTATGTAAATGTACATAATTATTTGAATTGTAGATATATTTTACATGGCGTGTATGTCTAGGTATATCCCAAGGCCACAAATGGAAAGTCTTTGGACTCTCAGCAAGGTGTATGACGTGTAAGTCCCGGCAGATCCTCAAGCCACAAATGGAAGTCCTTGGTAGTATCCCCATGGTGTGTAAGTCTTGGCAGACTTCTAGGCCAGGAATGGAAGATCTTAGAGTGTCAGTAAGGTGTGCTATATGTAAGTCCTGGAAGATTCTCATGTCATGAATGGAATGTCTAAGTCCGGACTCAGCAAGACGTGTTACGTGTGAAGTCCTAACAAACCCCCAGGCCATAAACAGAGGTCCTTGACAATATGCCCAAGGCCCTTAACATGAAGAATACCTACTAAGGTGTGAGTTCTTGATGACTTAGTTATGGCTCACGTGGTAGATCTTACTGACTGAGAGCTCTAACAAACTTTGTTGATCAGTTGGCAGATCTTATGATTTACTACAAATAGGGGTGAGCTCTCGTTATTTAAAGCAAGGTGAGGACAAGGCAAAGATATTTGGGGAAATTAGGGATTTGATATTTCCAGCTCACTCTTAGGCCAATAGTCTTCTGCTATTTGTTGTTTGTTCATCGGTTCTTCTTCTTCCCCTCCCGACCACATACTTGATTCCCCTCCACTTTACCCATTTCTCTTCTCACTTCCTTCTAAGGTGAAAAAATGTTGGTACAGTTCATTTTAGTGGACTTAAGCCAGATCAGCAGCGAAAATTCATTTTGAACCCATTCAGCAACAATTGCAACTCTACTAGGGATTTCTACAAAACCTCAGATCTTGGGCATGGTGAGTAAGATAGTCTCACCTACTCCTCCAGCATAGAAAGGAGAAAGGGAATCTTAGGAGCCGACTTTAATTCTAGGCCCCGTCTCAGATCTCACTGCTATCCTAGGACCTATCCTCGCCTAAATTCAGGCCTCTTAGCAGCAATTGCATGATCAGTTTCAGAGCTCCCAAGCTCACACGTAGACTCAGATCCAGGCTTCTCAAGCACAAATGGCCAAGCAACCTCTGAATACTAAAAAAAAATGGACACTACTACAAATATGCTCATTCACGCTACAAAATTAAAGACCTTTAGTGGCGCTTCTAAAGTGCCGCTAAAGGCACATTAAGTGTCGTTATTTACAATAATGGCATTTCGAGCAACTGCCGTTATTGACATTGTCGGGGATTCCTTTAGCGGCACTTTTAGCGGCACCTAATAAAAGTGCCGCTATAAAGTGACCTATTGCGGTATTTTTGTAAACCCTTTAACGGCGTGTTTTAGTAGGTATTTTTGTAAACCCTTTAACGGTGTGTTTTAGTAGACATTGCCGGCATTTTCAGCCTCCCTATCGTGGCATTTATAAAGTGCCGCTAATAGTCAATTCTATTACGGCACTTTAAAAGTGCCGTTAATGGTCTGATATTTAGCGGCATTTTTCAAAGCGCCACTGGTAATGTCAATATCAATAGCGGCATTTAATAAGCGCCACAATTAGGTATGAATTAAAAAAAATATATTTATTTTTTGTACATTTTTTTACCTGTATTTTTTGTACCTGTCAGCAATATAAAATACCTTAAACAATATTGAAACAATTTTCTACCTCTAATCCATCCAATCCATATATAAAACAAAATATATCCACCAAATTAGAATAACCTGTGCCCATAATGAAACAATAACAAATATATACATGTCCAAAAAGGTCGAGTAGTAACAAAAAAGAAATCATAAGTCTGCCTAGCTATCTCCCTCCGGCTGCTCTAAAACCCGAAATGTGTGTGCTGCCGGCTCCCTCCTGAAAAGATAATAAAATACAATTGATTATTAGAATATCGAAATGATAAAATTTAAGAATTCATAATTAATTAATCTCCAAAAAAAAACAATGTCATCTCAGATTTTTTTATACATAGAGAGTTTAAACAGATAAAAGTCTAGGATTTCATCACTAACATGCAAATTCATCACTAACCGATTAAAATCTAGAATAATTATTAGTTCTCAATCATCTTATTTTATTTATTTAATTTTTATTTGCAGCTGGGATATTCAAATTATGTATGAACAATCCTTCTAAGAATTGTGATAGTCAATTTTGGTTCCTTTTGGCCACATCAAGTAGGCATTATTTGTTACCTGTATAGCCACGACTCTATGTTATTATGTACAGGCTTTCATTTCTAGAAACTAGTGATATTCAGAAGACACAACAGGGGAAAGAATGGCGAATTAAACAAAATACTCACCTAAGAAGTGAATGCTTCGGTAGCAATTATCTCACGTGAATTTTTAGCAAGTTTTGTATGTATATATGCTTAAATGTTTGATTTGTACTTGACCATGTATATACAAGTCCAATTTGGATGTAGAAAATAGCTTTTACATGAATTGTATGGTGTATGTGCCAAAAAGGGGATGAACACAGGTTCTTCCACTCAATTACCTGTCAAAACGTTCGGATGACTGATAGGTTTTCTACAGACTTTTCCTATAACACAATCTGAATCTATCCATGTATTTGAACTCTCTCAATTCTCTAATATATGCACATACATATGCATGGCACTTGCACAGTGTAAGCTTGTATATATGCTTTTGCATATGTGTATATTCATATACATGCCCCACACACACACACAACCATATCTAAAAATTGCATTCTTTCAACTATTTTTCCCTTATTTGTTTAGTGCCTAATCTAATGCCACATATAACGTGCAGGGATCTATGGAAACAGTTTTGGAGTGCCTTTTGTCACTTAAAGTGCAATTTAATTCTAATTTTGGGGGAGATGATATTAATTTTGCAAGTTCAATTGCCAAATCTGGAAATCATTCAAGGAAGAGATGGAAAATCTCAGAAGTAGAATGTCTGGAGGGAATTGATGGTTCCCAAGGGGATTTATCTTCAGGTGGGCAGAATTCTGGAGAAGAGAGGCAGAAGAATTTGTCAGACTCGAAATTTCAGCGTGTTTTGCATAGTAATGTCATGTCAGGTATGGGTAGAGTTTTTAGCTGTGGATAAAAAAAGATACCTGAGTGGAATGTCATGCAAAATATTGTTATAGTAGTATCAATATTAATGTGGTGTCTAGTATCTACTGCTATACACTTTGCAATGACCATTTGGATGTGGCCTAAAGTGAGTAGTATCAATATCAATGCACCTGGAACTTGCATATGTGTTCATGTGAACACCAAGAATATATCAATTCATGATGCAACAAGGATGTGCTTTGAAGATGTAGGCTTACTTATCCGAAAACAAAAAGAACACAAAATTTGTATTTGTTAAGATATTTACCATGCCATGTTTTCACTTTCATTGCTTTACTTGCTCATTGAAGACCGAGAAGAGCAAATTGGAAGAGAAGAAGAAAATTGAGGAGCAAGAGATGGTTAGATTGATGAGAGAGAATGATCATACTGCTTTTGAAATTTCAATGCTGAAGCAAGAATTGGAAAGCACCAAAAATACATATGAACAACATTGTTTGCAATTGGAAGCACATGCTAAGGATTCTAAATTTGAGTCGGAGGAGAGTTTAAAGGAACTTGAGTGCCTCCTAATAGATTCAAGGAAGAAGGTGAAGGTTAAATATAGTCTCCTATTTTGGCCATTTTTTCACCAAAAATATAGAATCGCTCGATATAGAAGAAATATAAATACAAAAAAAAATTACAAGAGAGGAATAATACTTAGCAACGAAATCACCATTAGCACCACCACTACCCTCCAACCACCACTACACCACCACCACTACCATCACCCATCCACCACTAGCACCACTATCATACACCACCACCACAACTACTAGCACCACCACTACACCACCACCACCATACACCCATCCACCATTAGCACCACTGTCATACACCACCACCACAACCCCTAGCACCACCACTACCCACCAACCACCACTACACCACCACCACTATACACCCATCCACCACTAGCACCAATATCATACACCACCACCACAACCACTAGCACCACCACTACCCACCAACCACCACTACACCACCACCACCACCACCATACACCCATCCACCACTAGCACCACTATCATACACCACCACCACAACCACTAGCACCACCACTACCCACCAACCACCACTACACCACCACCACCATACACCCATCCACCACTAGCACCACTATCATACACCACCACCACTACCCACCAACCACCACCACCACCATACACCCATCCACCACTAGCACCACTATCATACACCACCACCACCACCATACACCAAACGATTGCAAAACTACCAAACGATTGCAAGAACTGAATTTAAACAAACATGTGTTGTCAAAATTACCTCATTGGCCGTTCTTGGTGCCGTAAAAGGATGAACTGGCATCTGTTGTCAAAATTTATAATAAATAAATCAATGTTTCTTCCAAATTTTAAAAATGGTTAATTAAAGCTTGTTAGATTATATACCTGCCCTTGTAAGAGCTGTTGGAGCAGCTGCTGCATGGTATCAAGTTGAGCTTGTTGGCCCACCATCTGAGCTTGTTGGGACACCACCACGGATTTTGTCTCCTGAAGTTCAACCCTCAGCATTTGGGTCTCGGCAGATGGGGAACCACTAGTACTGGCACGACTCTTAGATGACCCCCATAAACTGGTGGGAGTCGGGCCCAATCCACATCCACAGATGCGTCCAGGTTGCTCAGGTCCCATGACCTGAGAGAAAACCTCATCCCGGCTCGTGCTATCTTGCGAGCCAACTGGTATCTGGCCGAGGAGGTCCCTCATCTGGTGCTGCAAACATTTTGAAACAATTACTACATTGAATTTCAGGAGTCCTGTTATATGATATAATGAATATTTAAATTACTTACAATCATTTCTTCCGCTTCAGAGTTAACTGGCCGGCCATCCTTCGTCGTGTGCGTCTTTATCCAAACCTCAGCACGGCCCGAAGCTTCCTCCGAGGGACTCGCGAATCGCTATGGTAGTGACAACAGTAGAACAACAAATTTTTAACTCATATGCATCAAATTGTGAAATAAATTATTAAAATTAAACTGAACATACCCCTCTTCTCTGACTCTGGCGAAGCTCTTTGTGCCCGCCGTATGGGGAATCTTTTGGCACTCACGACTCCTTTTATTCCTGGCCTTTCGTTTCTACAATATTACATTTATATATCATATGAGAGAAGTGACCAAACTTAGAAACGGTATAAGCATAATTAAAATCAAATAAAATATACCTGGCCCTCCTCGGAGTACAAAAAGTCGACAAAAACATGTCATTGCTCCGGAGGAATATCAGAGGGGCACCGGGCATAGTTCATAGCAGGAGGGTCTTCGTAAACAAAATTTGTCCTCCCCATTAAAGACTTATTGTCCCGCCATTTCTTACCCAGAGACTTCAAAATGTAATCCTCTAGGAAAGGGGGGAAAACGAACTTCTCCTGCGAAAATTTGTCAAATTATTAATATATGAAAGAGCTACATAAGTGTGTTTTAAAAACCGCTCAACAATTTTTTTTGTTCTGACCTGTACGAGACCCAAAGCTCGTTTTTTCGCTTCATCACTGATTGCGCACCAACTTTGGACATCAATGCGAAATAAGTGGGCATCGCGTGCATTATTGCCCAAAAAGCCAGCCAAAGTGGTGGCCTCCTCCCCCACGGGCTGTTTCGCATCATTTGTCGGTACTTCCGTTTTCTCTCCTAGAGGCATATTGTAGACCTTCTTGCATTTTGCTTTCCCACGTACCTTCTTCGCCGCCGCCGCGGAAGGTGTGGAAGTCCCCGCACCTGATGGGGTCTTCTCTGTAGGCTCCATCTGCAAAATATAGATATTAGCTTCTAAGAGAAATGAAACATGAAAATGAATATAGAGCACAAAGACAT
Organism: Tetracentron sinense; assembly: GCA_015143295.1. Taxonomy (NCBI): domain Eukaryota; kingdom Viridiplantae; phylum Streptophyta; class Magnoliopsida; order Trochodendrales; family Trochodendraceae; genus Tetracentron; species Tetracentron sinense. Next base: position 22,065,201 of record CM026556.1, on the reverse strand, counting down.
GATCTCATGGAACAATGAAATGAAAAGCAAATCATAACATGGGTACCAAAACATCTTATTGAGTTCTTATTGAGTAGTTTATGATGAAGTACCAGCCATCTAAAAATTAGGCATGCATGATTCCAAACTTAACTCTTTTACAAATGAAATAGTTTGAACAAGATTCTTGTATCCGATAACAAAAAAGTTATTCCTCCTTACAAGAGAACATGAACAAGATAAGGGCACCAAATTCACAATTAAACTAACAAAATCTTATCATTAAAAAAAAAAAGAATCATTCTATTTGATCGTTATATTCTTATTCAACGTCCTCATCACTAGATTCGGTAGAAGGAACTTGTTGTTGTAACACTTGGGGAAGCGCATCAACAGTTGCTCCAGTAATCCCTAATCTCACCCAACCGACACCTTCGTCATCGTCATGTTCAGTGTCATCTAACTGTTGGTTGTCAAAGGGCTCATTCTCCCTAAATGCATTATCGTCCACAACAGATTCTTCATTCATGTCAAAGAAGTCTCTTGGGTTAGTCTTGATAACAACATGCCAATCTTCTTCTGTTGGATCTTCGACGTAAAATACCTGCTCTGCCTGAGATGCCATAACATAGGGTTCGCTCGACACAGAGTCTGCCGGAAGCAAGTGTGTGAAGTTCACAAGCGTAAACCCAAACGCATCGGTCTTTATTCCTCTACCATGTGTCTTCACATCAGCCCAATCGCACTTAAACAATACAAATTTCAAGTTTTGAGAGTACGTCAATTCTACTACGTCCGTTAAGCAGCCATAATAGGTTATATCGGTTGCAATTGGGGTCTTGTCCTTAGAAGTTGCATAATTTATAGTTTTTGCAGTGACTGTAACCCCACTATTCTGACTTTTGCGTCCTCGTTCTCTATTATACACTGGAAAGGCGATAAAATCCCATATAAATCATGGAAAAGATGGTGGGAAATTTTTGACGGGTGTTATCATCATGATTTTAATAAAAACAATGATAAATATTTATCGCGAGAAATATAAGCTCACGGTTATATATATTTTACTGTGATAAAACTATTTTATTAAATCACGGTTATTATTTTTACTGTGATTGTAAGAACTGATGTTTTGTCTAACTTTAATTAATTATTTTTTAGTTACGATGACGTTATAAAATTAACAGCGATTCTATAAAAGAAACAATTACATTTTCTTATTAACGGTGATTGTTAGAGCTATCTTTTTAACAACAAAAATATAAACTTTAGTAAATTATTTTAGAGTTACGATCACGGTTACAATGAAAACACTTATGACATAGTAAAATGGATCACGATGGGAATAATAACCATGATCGAAAATCCTATTTTCAGTGGAAAAGTCACTTCATCTCTCTCTTCGCACTCATATTTAGAACATAATCCCTAACTCTCTCTGTTTCTTCTTCTAGCAACCATTGTATTATTCTCTCCGCAAAGGTTCCGTTCCATTCAACCTCTGGCATCCATTCCATTCAAACTTCGGCATCCATTACATTCACGCTGGGTATATTTTTTTCTATCTCTTCTTTCATTTGTTTTCACCCAAATGATTAAACAAATGTGTAAAGTCCAGTTTTGGATTGCCTTATTCTGTAAGACAAACCCTGGTTAAGGGTGTCTCGGTCCAAGAATCTTCAAGCGCTAAAAGTCATGTGAAGACAAAGACAATGTTGCTGATGATGTGCCACAAACATGCCTAAAAATGTTAAGTGACTTGGATGACATCTACCCTAGGTGGAATTGACTTAGACAATGTCTGATGTACCCTAGGTGGTTAGAAACAAACCAAGGTAGTTAAAAAATTAGCTTTTAGGCAAAATCCATGTTGGTGCTCCGAACCATGACTTTGGGTTAGAACCACGGTACCAAAAATGTATGAGAGAAAAATCCAGCAACTGGGGTTATGGGGTGTTTTGAACCAGTCTACAAGCATTCAAACGACCAAGGATGGTTCGAACCACCCCCTTGTGCGTTCGAACCACCTTGTGGGAATATTGACTTTAGTAAGTTTTTCTTCTCCAATTAGGTTTGCCTATATATAGTAATGATCCCTAATACAATTTATGGCTTTTTGAGACTGAGTTGAGAGGCTCCCAAAGTTGTTTCAGGGTTTCCCTATTGTGGATGATTTATCCCCTTGAGCTTTCTCTCATGTTCTAGACTAAAGTACAAATTTCCATCGAAAAATATTTTCGACTTGTTTTATTGATTCTCATTATTCATGAGATCACTCTAGGTCATTGTTTAAACTAAATTAAACCCCTCAAACTCTTGCATGAGTATAAATTTTGTTGGCATGTGTTAAATCCTTTGCAAAAGGAGATCAGTCCCTATAGCGAATCGTAGTTATTGTAATCGGAGAAATCATAGCCGCAAGGTGAAGATCGATCGAGAGATTGTAGTTGCTGAGTTAAGAGAGGAACACATTCTGCTACTGGTTGATTACATTAGCTTGCGAGTGCATGATTACCTACTGAGGCGTCGAGGATTGTTGTGTCGAGTCCAATTGTGTACAGTCCGAGTCTGTAAGTATTTGTTACTTTTTCTCTTAGTTAAATCTTTTTCATCTAGACGAAGTGATTTTTCTCGAGAGAGTTTTCCACATAAAAATCTTGGTGTTGTGGTTTGTGTGTCTGTTTGTTTACCGTTTCAACAACTTTAATTGATAAATTTAAAATTGGTAGATAAACCTTAGGAAAACCTATTCACCCCCCTCTAGGTCTTGATTGAGACATAAATGGGTAATTTCAATTGGTATCAAAGCAGGTTCACTAATAAAGTGAACTACTTTAGTGTGATCTTGTTCATATATCCCTAAATATGTTTTCAATGAAAGAAGGTAGTTTCATCGTTTGTCCTCCCCTATTTGATGAGAATAATTATACTTATTGAAAAGCTCGAATGAGAGCCTTTCTAAAATCGATGTATGAGCGAGTTTGGTTGACCATAGAGAAGGGTTGTGAAAACTTAATTAAAAACTATTAAGGAACTGATAGTTGTTAAAAGTCCGAAGAATGGAGTAAAGAGGAGATGGAGACTGTTATTGGAATGCCAAGGGTCCTAATGTCATATTCAATGTTGTCACACGCTAAGAATTTTGGAGGATCTCTAAGTGTGTCACATCGAAAGATGCCTGGAAGATTTTAGACATTACCAGTGAGGGGCCTACAACTGTGAAAATCTCTAAGCTCTAGATGCTTACAACTAGGTTCGAAAACTTTGAAACCTTTGATGAATTCTATGCTAACTTGAGTGACATTGTTAATTCCTGTTTAAATCTAGGGGAGAGACTTTCTGAATCCAAAATTGTTAGAAAAGTCTTAAGATCTCTTCCCGATAGATTTCAGATCAAAGTTATAGCCATTAAGGAAAGCATGAATATTGATGTTCTTAAGATTGAGGAATTAGTCGGTTCACTCCAAATCTTTTGTAAGCACGAAATTTTTTAACCCCTTTAATCATAGTTAAATATCTTAACCATGATTAAATCCTCCATCAAACCATAGGCCTAACCCTAGAACAAACCCTGACCCCAGGTAAACCCTAGTCAGGTAAACCCTAGGCCTAACTCTAGAATAAACCTTGACCCCAGGTAAACCCTAGTCAAACCATAGGTAAACCCTAGTCTAACCCTAGGATAAGCCCTAATCCCAGGTAAACCCCAGCCTAACCCTAGGTAAACCCTGATCAAAATCCTAAACAAACCCTAGGCCTAACTATAGGTAAACTCAAAACCCTAGGCCTAACCCTAAGTAAACTCAAAATCCTAGGCCTAACCCTAGGTGAACCCTAATCCAACCCTAGGTAAACCCTAGTTCAATCCTAGGACTCAAGAACCCCAATTCTAAAGTCAAAACCCTCTGTGGGCCCAAACATGGGCACATAGGCCCTTAGGAGTCGGTGTGGGGCCCACACACTCAATTTCAAAATTTCCAAGAATAGCGGTAATGATATTACCATCATTTCCTTTTTTGACCATTTATACAGTGTTCTTAGACCAAGTGAAAGGGGGTTGGGCTTATTAAGGCAAAACCTCAGTAATGGCTGTAATAATATTACCGCTATTACCATTTTGGCTTGAATCAGTAATGGCGGTAATGGTATTACCGCCATTGTTGGATTTTTACAAATCCGCAGGTAGCACCCCTCCTGCTGCCCTCAGCTCCATCCCCCAGGGGTTCTCAACCTCCCTAAAAATCCCCTAACTGCCCCTGGCCTTCCTAACTCTATATAAACTCCCCTAGTTCATGCCTTAGACTCCATTCCAAATAACTCAACACAAAAGCCCTGCTGGACTTCAGCCATCCTGAGCTCCACCTCCTTAGCCTCTGCCTTTTATCCTAAGGTGATCCTCGGGTCTCCCTGGAGCCTTACTAGGCCACCCCAAGGTCTGTCCCTACCACTGCCGTGTACCACCTACCTACGACAATCGTGTGAATCAGTCCAGAGGGTAGGATCTTCCCCACCCTTCTTCCTCTTGTTTTGGTGCAATAACAACGTAAGACCCCCTGGTCCTACTCCAGGGGGTCCTTTATTTCTGTTTGTTGCTTCCAGACCAAGGATAGGGGTCCCTCTACCTTCCTCATAGGTATGGGGGAACCCCCTTGAGGTTAACAACATGAGTACAAGACCCTCACCTACATGGCACTCCCCTTAGCCTTCTGGGGATCCTTTAAGCCATGAGGAATCCCCTGGAACACCCTGGTGTAGCCCCCAGGAGGAAAAAATTCATTTTTGAAAAATTCTAGGAATAGTGGTAGAATAATTACCGCCATTCCTGGCCCTCTACAAATCAGTAGCTGTAGCACAATACGGGTCGGCCCTGGTCCATTCCAGGGCCATGGTTAGACTCCCTTGCATCTTAGCTATCTACCCTAGTCCTTCCAGGGTTGCCCTTGCTGCTTAACCATGGTTAAAAAACCTCAAAATAGAGATTGTGCATAATGACGATAGATACTCTACCGCTGTTTCAATATACCAACCACAGTAAGTTCAGCCCACTGTGGGGCCCACTCCAAACCAGTTCTAGGGTCCACCAAAGGCTCAGGACCTTCCTTGGACTCCACTCTTCAACCTTGATGGGTCCTTGACCCTTGGATTCATCCTTAACCCATCCCCCCAGACCTGCAAGCCAGTGCTAGAACTGCTTGATAATGACGATAATCTATTTACCACCATTATTAATTTTCTGTCATTGGGCTTTTTGCACAGGGCCCAGACCAGGTAGGAGGCCATTGTAGGCCCTGTCATACTATCTTAACCCACCCTGACTTACCTAGACCTCTTAACCAGGGTTAACCTAACCCTAGTTTATTTTTAACTAGAACTAAGCATCCCTTAACCCTTGGAAAAATTCTAAAAATATTCTGAAATTGCTAAGTAACCAAAATATTCATACTTTGGCCCTTTTACCATGGTTAGCAGCCCTAACCATGGCTAACTTCTCATTCAACCCTGGTTATCAACCCTAACTCTGGTTAAATCCTCTTTTAGCCTACCGGGCCTAACCTTGATCACCCTCTACTGTGGTTAGCAATCCTAAGTATGGTTTATTTGACCTTTAACCTCGGTTAGCAACCCTAATTTTGGTTAAATCTACCATTGGCCTTCTGGGCCTAAATCAAGTTTACCGGACTTACCCCTTAACCTACCAGACCCAATCTTAGTCTATCGGACTAATCATTAGTCTACCGAACTAACCCTTGGCCTACTGAGCCCATGCACTTGACCAACCCATCAATCAAACCCTAACCTCTGGGTTAGACCCTTAGCCACCCTTGGTGTATACTCACACACACTCCTTAGCCTCGACACGGGCTCATATGTCAGAACTACCCTTGGTCTGATCTCACCCTTGCGAGTATGTAGGCAACCCAATCCAGGTTCGACCCTAGTTAGCTTTTATTTCTTAGATTAGTATTAACTTAAACACTTAGGCATTTGAATGAAATTGACTTACACCTAGAAAATATGGAACCTTTATAAAATGGAAGTCTCGAGGTGCCTAACACTTTCCCCAAGCTTAACCAAATCTCTTACCTAGACCTTTCAGGCAGACCAAGACCTTATCTACAACCCAGAGACTTATTCTTTCTGAATTAATAAGTGACGACTCTAATCATAACCTCCCGTGAGTGGGAAATCTCGTGTTCACAGCTCTAGCGACTCTGCTGGGGATCTTAACACTTAAGGTTCAACCCAGAACCTAGGTCTAAGCCAATTAAAATTAAACTTGTTCAAATGCCTAAGTATTTAACTTAATACTAATCATTTCATCTATTTGGGTTAATTATATATTGTGCATATCATCTATATCATAGTAATATGATCTATTAAATCCAGTAGGTAGACTTATTACGCTTACGGCTGGTGGATGATCATCCTCAGTGTCAGAAGCTTAAAAGTCTTGAAGGTCTGCGGAATTACACATGGTGGGTGATTACCCTTAAGGAAGGATTCTGAACATCCCACTTACACCAATTATCCATTTTCAAGTATGTTCTATACCGGAGAGTCTCATATACGATGTTAAGTGACCCCCATCCTTCTAAGAACAGACTTGCATCATCCAAGTATTCATACATATAGACTAGGCTAGGGTATAGTATACAAGCAGCCCACCCGGGGAGGGTTACTCTGAACCCTAACCTACTTGTACCCTGTATATGTCCCCAATCATGGTTGACTATCCGGGCACGTTTATCCTAATAAGCACCCACCTAGGAGCATGTATAGAGTCGAACATATGTTGTAATAAAATACATCCTGCCCTGCATCCCGACATAGCATATGGGGTTCAAATTCCAGGTGAATAGGTCTTCACCCGACCTATCCCCAACCTTGACCTGATAGGCCCCCGGTTCCCGAAAATCCGGGTAAAGCACGTTGGACCTCCATCCGTCTGTCATATCGAATCACATGTGCCTTGTCACATCCAATCAAAAATCAAAAAATACAAATCATCATCATCTTTGTATTTTCATTTGCATACACAGTACACTCACATCGAGTATGTCTTTTGTTCAGATAGATGCAAGTCCTTCAGGGATTGTTAGGTCAATTGGTCAACCGTCACGGCCCATGGATTTGACTTCACAGGCGGCATGTGACACAACCTCCGAGAATCAATTGAAGCCCTCACTCCGAGTCAACATCTCGCTTAGGCTCAGTACTATAAAATGGGATTCATCCAAGATCTGTCCATGATTAAACCAGACTCGAGCCTCATTAATGCTGCTATCTAGTGTTGGAATCCATCACATATGGTGTTCTTTTTTTATAAGAATGAATTGTGTCCAACACTGAATGAGATTCAGTGCATTCTGGGTTTAAACATGGATGACGAAACCATAGTACCACACTATAAGACAACATACTAGGCACACCTATCAAGGTTTTTGTATATCAAGCATGCCTGCTTGAAGCATGGTCTTAACGACTCTTATAATCGGATACCCGTGTCATATCTAGAAGATCAGTACAGTCGCAATTGAACCCTGACACCTTGACAACTGAACTTCCTACTCTCAATGCCTTTGCACTGATAGCTATATCTCAGTTTGTATTCCTGAAGTGCCGTACCATCGCCGAATCAGTACTGGTAGGGATCATTTAAGACATACGCAGTTCTGAAACAATTGTGCCCGTCATTCTTGCAGAGCTTCTCAGGGCTCTCAATCAAAGAGCATACCGCAGAAAGGGCATCTTTTATGTCAATGCACCACTCTTGCATCTAAGGTTAGTAGGACCCCTGCCTATAATCATCCTGGTACTAGCCGATCTTCAAGGTGCATACAGTCTACCCCGGAAGATTTCTCAAAATCAGGGACAGATAGTGACTACAGACGTCAGAGCGCTCTACCAGCTTCTCCAAGGCCTGTCGGAGGAGGAGATCATATGATAATGCAAGTGGTTAGTCTTGAAAAAGTTATTTCGCGTTGTCATAATTGGAAGACGATGCATGATCCTTGCCAATCTAACCGGCTCAGCAGTCTATGCACCACTCTGAGTCCTTCATTAGTTTAGACTCCCTCAACGCATCCCAGTGACAAACCGGCAAGGAAATGATTGGGTCACCTTCTTCGTGTATTCCAAAAGCCTCACTTGCTACTTTCAGTCAGGTTGGCGAAGCTCCAAAAAAGGACAATGGCCAGACTTTGTGGTTATAGCAGGACCACCAACCAATTCAACATACCGATTTCGGGTGGAAGACCCTGACATTCCATCCAATATTCCTGCACCAAGGGAACTACCCACACCAATCTCAGCTCAATCAGAAGAAACTATACCCATAGCTGAAATGGTAGTTCCCTGGAGAGACATTTTCCTGGAGAGACAGCTCCAGATCCAGTAGAAGGAGAGAAGGCTACGGAAAGCCTAGCAAGCATTCAGACAACAAGAAGCGGAGCGGAACCATGGACTTCAAGTCATGCAGGAGCAGGTGGAACAGCTCGAGCATACAGTTCGATCTTTCCAAAAAAAGCGCAGAGGTGATGCCAGAAAGACAACCGTCATCAGGGCCCAACTGCACTTCTACCAAGAGCAGCTTGATAGTGCAAAAGTTGAGATAACCGATAGGATCCGACAATTCAGATTCTGAATGTTCAATGCTATTGAGGCAATTGAGAACATGGAGGTTGAGGTCACATCCCTCTAACAACAAATCATGGACCTTAACAGAGTGCCCTGGCCACTTAACTTCGAGATCCCTGATGGACCAGCATAGGATCGAGTCTTTTTCCCTTTTTTGAGTCGCACAGTCTTGTACTTCACTTTGCATCCATCAATGAAAAATCAGTTTCTAGTATTTTCTTCCTAACATCATACATATTCATGTTTAACCGTTGCATCTTTTCAGTTGCATGAACCGACCCATGACTCGATCTATGACTGTAATTCTCGTAGAAGCAACAGCCGTACACCCAGTTTTGATTAAAGTACTAGTCACAGAAGAAGCATCCAACACCGCCTTTTCTGATAGTCAATCAGAATCCATGGCAGAACCATCTGATCAGCATCAGAGAACCAGTGAGATCCCGCAGTCACACGAGAGAGACATCACAGTCATGCAAGCCAAATTACACAGTATTCTGGAATCTCTGAAGATTCTCATTGGCGCCCAAACCAAAAAACCCTCCATCCGAAACCCTATCGAGGAAACTCCTGAATAGCCTCATTCGGAGTCAAATCAGCCAATCCCTATCATCATTCCTAGCCCTGTACCTGCACCAGGTAAAGGTGAAGCAAAATATGATCAGTACAATGAGCAACTTAAGGCCTCTCACGTCAACCAAGATAGGCCATCATTTTCAGACCCCTACTCCATCCCTCAGGGACTAGAACGAGGGGATCAAGCAAATGAAAGAAGAAATGAGACGGATGAAGGGGGCATCTGTCAGCCCCTGTCTATCATTGGAAGACCTGACTTTCTTATCTGGGGTGTTGTACCCCAAGGTTTTAAGGTGCCAGACTTTGACAAATATGATGGCACAAGCTGCCCTAAGCAATACCTACAACTGTATCTGGGGGACATGTTCCAACATAACAAAAACCAGCATCTTCTAATCCAGTACTTCCAAAAAATTCTAAAGGGAGCATCCTTTACTTGGTGGATGTCGGTTGACAAGCAACAAATCAAGACTTGGCAAGATGTCATGGACAGCTTTGTGGAGCAGTACTCTTTTAACCAAGAGCTCCGATCTTAGAGAAGCCAGCTAGAGCAGATGAGCTAGCGCAATAACGAGTCATTCTTGGAATACGTCACTCGATGAAGAGAGATGGCAATAAAGATCCCTACTCCGATCCCCAAAGAGGAGTTGGCGAACATGTTTATGGGCACTCTAAAGCAGCCTTACTCCACCCTGTTGGTAACATTACCAATAGTAGACTTCGGCACCATTGTCAAAACAGGTGCCCGCATCGAGACAGCCATCTAGAGCAGAGCTATTCCCTCCAGTTTAGGGCTTGCTCCTCCAGAACAGCAGCACCAGGTAGCAGAAACAGTGGTCATTGGGACCAGAGAAGAAAAGAAGATGTTCAGATGATAGCTTCTGCAGCACCTATCAGATTACCGACTCCAGCTGCTCAATCACAGCTAGCATCCGGAAACACCCGGCTAATCAGACAAAACTAGGGGCAAAATCGTCCCCCCAGAAACTTTACCCCTTTTCCATACACTCTCAACCAGTTATTGGACTTCCTAACTAAGCAGGGTCTTTTCACTTTGAGAGACCCTACTCCTCTCTTGCCACCTGACAAACAGAACAAAAACTACAAAGCCGATCATCACTGTGTCTTTCATCAAGGCCCAGGCCATGTTACCGACTATTGAATTGGCCTAAAATACGCCATCCAAGATCTCTTGGATAAGGGTAAGGTTGAACTGGCCCCCGCGAATACCAGTATTAACCAGGCACCGCTGCCCCCACATAACAATTAAGTCAATTTCATTGAGTGGGAAGAGCCTGGGGTAGGGCAGCCAAGACCCAGCACACCTACAATGGATGATGGCATTATCAGGCCTTCTTACCAGCCTCCAATCATCATCTCATTCCCCCAGTCAAACATACAGACCATCTGATCTCTAATACAGATCCCTGCTCTTGAACCAGAAAAAGAGCAAATTCTCTACACTATCCCTTGCCAAGCAAATTAGCCCACAGCCCTAGCTCAAGCCTCCACCTCCGCCCCATTAGGATCCCTTACATCCCCTCTCCATCTTTCAACCTCGACTGAGTACCCGCTCCTCACTCTCTCACCCTTGAGAGTGAGAGCATAGCTTACCTTACCCGATCTAGCCAGGCGTCCTAACCTCTAGTGGCTAAGCCGATAAAAGGGGCAGAGAAAGAGAAAACAGGGGTATCAGACCCAGAAAAAGAAGTAGTGGACTCAGCAGTTCTCCTGAAAATCTTAGAAAATGCAGAGGAGTTCAACATCACGAAATAGTTGAGTAAAACACCGGCATAGATTTCCATCTTGGGTCTTCTCTTGACTTCTGAGCATTACTGGAAACAACTACTCTGGGTATTTAACAACGCCCATATAACACCAGACATCACGCCCAAGAAATTGGGGCATATGGTGGGGCAAGTGCTCAAGTCAAGAAGCATCTCCTTTACGGAAGAAGAAATACCGGAGAGCGACAGGGATCACACCTGGACTCTTTACATTGCAATACAGTGCATGGACAAAACTCTATCATTAGTGTTAATCGACAATGGCTCCTGCCTCAACGTCTGTACTCTGTCTACGCTGCAAAGCCTAGGGTTGGACCTCAGTCAGGTGAAAAAGAGACCCATGACAATTAGGACTTTTGACAACTCGATAAGGCAAAATCTGGGTGACATTGACTTGACCATCAGGGTCAGACCTGCTCAGTTTATAACAAATTTCCAAGTCGTGAATGTGTCAGCCTCATTCACTTTGCTCCTTAGAGGTCGTGGATCCATGTGGTCGGAGCCATTACCTTCTCTCTCCATCAAAGAATCAAGTTTATTAAGGATGACCACTTGGTCATGATCCCCTCAGAGGAGATGGCAAGTTCCTTTGGGGACATCCAGGAGGTAGGGCAAGGTACCACCTTCATGATATACCAGTTCAAACAAGTCAGTTCTATCGTCTAGGTAGAAGAGCAGAACAAGCAAGTAGTACTGTCATTTGTCAAGATGATGGCCATAATAAACTACCAACCAGGGTCAGGACTGGAAGTCAGAAACCAGGGCATGAAGAAGAGATACATACCTCCTCGCTACACTCCACCATTTGGACTGAGATACAAGCACAAGTTCAAGGACTATCTTTCCAAGCTAACAAAGAAGAGCAGCCAATCGGCGAAACCAGAACCCCGACCCCACATCTCTATAACCTTTCTAGTGGAAACCTTCAAAGCCTACTCGGATACACCTCTCACACCAGTTGCTAAAACCTCAAACCCCCAGCCCAGTGTCGAGACTTTAGGGATTCTAGATCTAGAAGTATTCAGCATAGGCTAGATGTTCGATGAGCTGACTGTCAAAGAAACCGCAGAAGTAGAAGATCCAGTAGGAGAGCAGGTCTGCACCCTCTCCAACAGCGCTAAGGCATCATCCAATCACTGACCACTGATCCATTGGTGGACTGAGGCTCTAACCATCAATGTCATTCAGGGCCGGGGCAAACACAGTGCAGGGCAGATTGGTCCAATCAAGCAGTGACCGAAGCACCATATTTCTCCTCCGTCTATCTTCTCTTTTGCTCCCATTACAAAATCCGAATGTCGGCCACTGTTGGCCTCTTTTTCTTGAGTCATTTTGTAAACAACAATCATGTTTTATCTATGAAAATCTAATATTTTGACTCAAAACCATGTTTTGCATAAAACATTTCAAAATGGCTGATGACGAAATCACACAGACTCTTCCCCTGGAAGGCCTAGTGTCCTGAAGTCACCAAAAATAATCAAAGTATGCTAAACTAAGCTTAATGATTTACCAAGAAATCGCCTACACTAAGGCTACCCCCGAAACCCTCCTTGAATTTTCAGAGTTGAGTATGGCTCAGAACTGGTAGAGGAACCGCCTCAAAAGATCTTGGACCTCCTAGAACACAGTGAATGGATCATGTAGTCTAACATTGAGGACACCGAGACCATAAACCTTGGATCTAAGGACAACCCCCAGCTCTTCAATACCTGCACAACTATGAGCCCGCAACAGAGAGCAGATATGATCAGCTTTCTAAAGAGCTACAATGATGTCTTCGCCTGGTCATACGCAGACATGCCCGACTTAGACCCAACATTAGCGGTACACAGACTACCCCTGAACCTCAAAGTCAAACCAGTTAAGCAGAAACTGACAGATGAGGCCGAATGGTCGCAGAAGGTCAAAGATGAGGTAGAGAAGTAGATCAAAGCAGGCTTCATGGCAGCAGCAACCTATCCTGAATGGTTAGCCAATATTGTACCAGTACCCAAGAAGGATGGCAAGGTCCAAATGTGTATCGACTACCGAAATCTAAACAAAGCAAGCCCTAAAGACAACTTTCTTCTCCCGCACATCGACATCCTGGTCGACAACACAGCAGGGCATAAGACAATCTCATTCATGGATGGTTTCTCTGGGTACAACCAGATCAGAATGGTAGAAGAAGACATGGAGAAAATCTCCTTCATTACACCTTGGGGCACATTCTGCTACAAGGTAATGTTATTTAGACTCAAAAATGCAGGGGTAACCTATCAAAGGGCCATGACAGCATTGTTCCATGATATGATCCACAAGTCAACTGAAGTCTATGTGGATGACATGATCGTCAAGTCACCTACTCCCAGGCAGCACCCTGAAGACTTGAAGAGACTATGTGACAGACTCAGAAAGTTCGGCCTAAGACTGAACCCGGCCAAGTGTATTTTTGGAGCCTCATTAGAAAAGCTCTTTGGCTTCATAGTCAGCAAAAGATGCATCGAGATCGATCCAATCAAAGCTAAGGTTATCATCGAAATGCCAGCACCCCAAACTAAAAAGGAAATCTGAGGATTCATGGGTAGAATTCAGTACATCAGTCGATTCATCTCTCAGCTCACTCTGATATACGAGCCGATCTTCAAGCGTCTCCAGAAGAGTGTACCTACAGTCTGGACAGACGAGTGCCAGGAAGCCTTTGAGTGAATAAAGCAGTATCTTATCCATCCTCTAGTACTTATGCCTCCTACACCGGGACGGCCACTATTACTCTACATCTCAGTGCAAGAAGCTTCCATGGGTTGCATTATGGCACACATGATGAGACAGGCAGAATAGAGCAAGCAATCTACTACATCAGCAACCGCTTGTTAAAGTATGAAGAGAGGTACAACCCGCTTAAGAAAACTTGTCTGGCACTGGTCTGGGCTACTCAACGTTACGACACTATTTACTCTCCTACCCGACAATCCTGATATCCCAGATGGATCCATTCAAACACTAACTGAAAAAGCCAGCTACTATTGGGAGGATAACCCGATAGCTTATGATGTTGTCTGAATTCGACATCACATACATGACTTAGAATTCAATCAAGGGGTAGGTAATTGCAGATCATCTGGCCCACAGTCTGATGCAAAACTATGTATTAGTACATGATCAATTCTTGGATGAAGCCATCCTGTAAGCAGAGTTTGAAGAGCAATAATACCTTGGCTGGGAATTGTATTTTGACGGAGCGGCTAACAGTCATTGGCATGGGGCAGGAGCAATCCTGATCTCTCCCAAAGGAGTTCACCTCCCCATCTCAATCAAGCTGAGATTCAGATGTTCAAACAACAAGGTAGATATGAGGCATGCATAACCGGACTGAAAGAAGCCATGGGCATCAAGATTGAAGAGATAGATGTCTACGGCGACTAGTCTTTGGTAATCTGTCAGGCAAATGAATCTTAGGTCATTCGAGAAGCAAGACTAGTCTCATACTTGGTCTACCTCAATGTGCTAATCACTCAGTTCAGAAGAATCAACTTCAGTCACAGGTCCAGGAACCATAACAAATTCACCGATGCATTAGCCACTCTCGCCTCCATGGTACAGATCCCCAGGGGAGTCATGCTCTTGTTGATTGAAATTCAGCAATTGGATCAGCCTGCCTACTGCCTTGAGACAGAAGAGGTATCAGATAACAAGCCTTGGTATGCAGACATCAAGTAGTATCTAGAGGACGGGACCTTCCCACTCGATGCTACCAAAACAGACCGCCAGGCCATCAGAAGACTGGTCATTCAGTTTGTCCTCTCAAGGGGAATCTTATACAAGAGGTCATCGAACCTAATCTGGCTCAGATGCCTCGACACTCATAAAGCCGCACAGGTAGTTGAAGAAGTTCATGGAGGAACTTACGACCCACATATGAACGGGTTAATGCTCTCGAAGAAGATACTCAGATTAGGCTACTACTGGTCTACAATGGACTCTGACTGTTACCAACATGTACAGAGTCAGAGTCCATTGTAGACCAGTAGTAGTCCAATTTGAGTGTCTTCTTCGAGAGCAGTAACCCGTTCATGTGTGGGTCGTAAGTTCCTCTGTGAACTTCTTCAACTACCTGTGCTGACAGGATCAATGCACCGCCAACCAGGCTACACAATCTCACCACTCCATGGCCCTTCTCAGCTTGGGCATCGACATAATCGGACCCATGACGCCGATAGCATCCAACGGACATCGATTCATCCTAGTAGTAATCGATTACTTCACAAAATGGGTTGAGGTAGCCTCTTATGCGAATGTCACAACCTATGTGGTTCAACGTTTTCTGAAAAATGACATTATCTACCAATACAAGGTCCTGTTCAAGATTGTAATAGAAAATACTCTCAACTTCTGCAATAAGGGGATGACAGATCTTTACTAGAAATGCAAGATACAATATCACAATTCCTTGCCATACAGGCCTCAAACCACTGGTGCAGCTGAAGCTGCCAACAAAAACATGAAGAAAATCATAGAGAAGATGGCAACCAATTACTCTGCCTGGCATGAGATGCTCCTATATGCACTCATGGTCTACAGAACATCTATCCAAACTTCAACTAGGGCAACACCATTTTCCTTGTCCTATGGTAGGGAAGCAGTCCTCCCCATCAAAGTAGAGATTCCATCACTCCGAGTGTTAAGGGAAGTAGAAATCTCAAAAGCAGAGTGGGCACAAACCCGGTATGAGCAGCTAAATCTAATAGAAGAGCGGCGAATGAAAGCCATCAATCATTCTCAGGCCTATCAAAGGCATATGGCTAGGGCATTCAACAAGAAATTCAAGCCTCAGAGCATCAAAGTCGGAGACCTGGTTCTCCGGAAGATGTTGCCAAACCGCCCTGACCCTAGGGGAAAGTTCACACCTAACTACGAAGGTCCATACATCATCCAAGACAAATTCTCAGGTGGCATCCTTCGACACGGACGTATGGATGATGAAGACCTTCCAGAGCCCGTCAACATAGACAAAGTTAAATGATACTACGCTTAGGGACTAGATCTGATAGGCGCTTTGCATTCGTAGATTCTCTGGGAAATAACAGGAGGCCATCCTTGGCACACTTCTTATCCCCAGCGATGTAAACCCATTTTCAAATCAATGAAATCTGCTAGTTAGCCCCCTTGAGCCTAACAGCCCTTCTTTCATATAATCTTTTTAGGAACACCCTCCCTTACCCTCTGCAACATTTGCCTGAACTACGTCATGACCTGATCCTGCAAAGGGTACGTAAGTAACCTGACAATCAGGTGCGGTCACTAAAAGGATTCAGACATTCCCTAAACCATCCCCAATGGAGTCAAAGCCTCTCTAAAGTCTCCCCGCAGAGCTAATCTTCCCAAAACAAAGCAAGAATCCTCTCGACTTCCCTAGCCGAGTCAATTCTCAATGGTACAAAGTTTCTATCAAAGGAAAGCCCAAAACAGAAGTTGAAACATTCTCAAAGTCAGAGAGCCCACAGAGACGACCTCTCTAGACTCTTTCAAAAGTCTTTTAGGACAACCTCTTCTGAAAGTCTTCCCCAAGCAGAGACAACCTCTCCCTCAAAAAATCTCTCCAGCAGAGACAATCTCTCTCAAATTTCCAAAAGGAGCAAAAAAATAATCTCCACCGGAAATCCCAAAGTACAAATCCCCAAGAGAGTACAACAGGAGAAGTACCTAAAAGAGTAAAGATCAACTGTAAAACGATAAATTCCAGGGTGTCCCAAACTTCGGTCTCCTAGCCTACATTTCATCCCACTCTAAGTCCTCCTAGATCTCTTAGAAACTACGAGTGCAAGCATAGTATCACATCTACATCCTCAGCGGAACACAAATCGTCAGCAAATCGCCATTCAGGGCAATGAAGGGAGAAGATCTATTTTCCCCAATCACGGGCATGAGAAAAACCAGAATGGCCTCATTGCGCAAAAATTACATGACCTCAGACCTAGTCTTGCGACTATGGGCAAAAAAGGGATAAAAACTAACCAGCTTCGCAGACATAAGGAAAACCGGCAATGGTCTCATTGCGCAAAAATTATGTGAACCCCATTACTTGATCATTCTAAGGGTAAAAAAGAGAGAAAATTTGAAGAGCAGTTTGGCAACAAAATCCAATAGCAATCAGTCTCGCCGAACTCCCAATCATCCTCAACAGATAGCATTGAGAAATAGATTCTCCGGCAATGGTCTACAGCAAAGTTCCACTCCCCAGTAGGTCCCAGCAGTGATCTATGACAATGTTGCATTCCCCAACGGATCCCCAGTAGAAGCCTCCAATGGCTTTCTACAACACTCTCCCCAGTAAGAGTCTAGAAGCTTCCAATTGCTCTGTAGCAAGCTTCTCCCCAGCCAGAGTCTACAATCTCCAGTAGCAGCAAGATAAAGGTCTACCCCCAGCATCCCCAGTAGTGACGAAACCTCTTCTGGGTCATACTCCACTATCTGAAAGTAAAACACATACTATAAAATCCCCTAAGCCTTGATAAATGCAATTTCCTAAAAAATCTAAAAGCTAGCTAAACATTTTTTCTGTCAAAATCAAAAACTTTTGCAAAAGTCCAACACTTTTCTAAAAACGTTTTTCAAAATAGAGCTTCCGGTACCGAGACCGGTCGTACCAACCTGTATTAAGCAGCCTCAGCAAGATAAGCAAAAAAGCCAACACCATGCATCCCCGAGAGTCACCGTTAACAGAGTCATTTGAAAGCATCCTCGCCTTTACACCCTACATGACATTATCAAAATCTAGCACCTCTGGGCCATTTCAAAATCAATCCGACTAGGGTCTCTTGGATATGCCACAACCCTTGCGACACCCCCATGTGTCTCTAACATCCAAGGAGAACATTGACATAACACACCTTGTCAACATGCCTGTAAAGTCCATGTTCTTATGTATTGGCTTATTCCAGTGTCAAAAAAAGTAAGTCTAGGTGTCTAGGTGTCTAGGTGTGTGTCTTGTGTTATTGTCATCAATCCCACGACAAGTGAAGTTGAAGACCATTGAAGAATTATTGAAGACTCCGTTGATCATTTCCTTCATAGGATGGTAAGTGACCTAGATACCATGTGATTATAGGTGGGAATTGACTTAGAATAATCCTAACATGATGTCTCAAGTGGTAAGTGTCCTAGACTAATCATACGGATCCTAGGTGATGAGATAAGTAGTGCAAAACTAGTTTAAAATTCAGAAATTTCTCAAAAAACCAAGGTTGCTTGTAGGTGGCATATCTCCCAAACCGTAGCTCGGATTTCACTCCATAATATATCAAATCGACCTTGTCAAAAAGAGATACAACTTTTATGCAGGGAGCGAGGGTTGAAAATAAATTTTAAAAATCGAGTTTTAACCTCAAGGTCGACCCTGAATAGCCAAGAAAATATATGGAAAAATGAGGCAGAGAGTTGATTTTTTGAGGGTTGACCCTGGAGGATGTTTGGGTCGACCCAAGTGGGGTAGTTGGGTCAACCCAAGTATCCTCCAGGGTCGACCCTGATATGGGAATTTTTCTAAAATCTTCCTTAGTCATTTTTTAGCCTATTTTGGTTTTTTAATCAACTTTAGCAACTTCTAAACCGAGTTTTTGATTCTCTATTTAACTAGAACCCTTCTAGTTCGTGGAGAACAACTTTGGGGGAGTATAGAGAGGGTTTTTAACTCCTTCTAAAGTTCATAAAAACTCTGGAATCTTATTGTTCTCCTCCTCTTTGATTGATGCTTTCAACCTAGAGGTTACAAGCCAATAGTTCCAATCTTGCTTGTTTGAACTTGTCCATTGAAGGAGTCCATCTGTGTTGATTTCTATCAAACCATCAACCCGTTTTGGATTGAACAACTTGGACGGTGTGTTCCGGAGCCTTTACGAAGAAGATCGATCCGAGAAGGATCGTGAATATGTGATTTGGTCGGTAGAATTCGAAGACGTCATTGACGGAGATCGATCGAAAAATCATGGACTATTTTCGAGACACAAAGAGAAGTACGAGTGGCTACAATTGATCACAAAACTTGAGAGTACGTGATGAATTTTTGAAGCGTGGAGGACTAAGAACTAAAGGATCGTAGTGTCGAGTCTGAATGAGTCAAGTTCGAGTCTTATAAGTTCTTGTTAACTTTGTCTTAGTGGATTCTCACGGCTGGACTAGGTCCCGTGTTTTTCCCGAAAGGGATTCCACGTAAAAATTCTTGTGTTATGATTTGATTGTTTTTCCTATTTCCATACTTTAAATTCATCAATCCTTTAATCAATAAATTTTTAAATCATAAAAAGGGTAGATAGAATTGTAGGGAAACCTAACTATCCCCTCGAACTTGTGAATTCTTAACTCAAACATCGGATTTGAGGTTCACTGAATTTTTTCAATTGGTATCAGAGCTGGTTCACTAATTTATTAGTGCAATCTCATTCTATTTTTCAGTGAATATGAATCTCTAAAGAGAGGGAGGGTCCATCTCTTGTCCCCCATTATTTGATAGGAATAATTATGTCTATTGGAAAGCTCAAATGAGAGCGTTTCTAAAATCGTTAGATGAGAGAGTATGAATCTCTATTGAACAAGGTTGGACCCATCCAACAAAGATCATAAATGATCAGACCATCCTTAACCTTCTTCTGAATGGACCAATGTAGAATTTAAAAGTTGTAGATGGAATAGTAAGGGTCTAAATGCAATCTTCGCTGCTGTCACACTCGAAGAATTTCGACGTATTTCTAAATGTGACACTTCGAAGGAGGCATGGGACATTCTTCAAATTACCCATGAAGAGACTACAACTGTCAAGATCTTCAAACTTCAATTACCGACCTCTAAGTTTGAAAAGTTGATAATGAATGATGATGAAACTTTTAACAGTTTTTATGCTAATTTGAGTGACATTGTCAATTCTAGCTTCAATTTAGGGGAAAGAATTTCAAAGTCCAAAATTGTTAGAAAAATTTTGAGATCTCTACCTGAGAGATTTCGATCAAAGGTTACCACCATCGAAGAGAGCAAAAATATTGATGCTCTCAAAATCGAAGAGTTAGTTGGTTCTCTCCAAACTTATGAGTTACATCTGAACCCATTTAAGAAACCAAAATTCATTGCCTTGAAATCCGTCAACAAATCCATAGATGGTTCAGATAATGACTCTAAGGATGAAGAAGAAGAGTTGGCTTTATTTGCAAAGAAATACAGAAACTTTTTGAAGCTTAATAAGAGATTTAATCTGAAAGGACAAAAATCTCTTGAAAAGCCCAAGTCCAAGCACTTTGAAAACAATAAACATTTTTAAAATGCGAACAAGAAATCCTAAGGTGTTCAATGTTATGAATGTCAAGGCTACGACCATATTGCCACTGAATGCTCTAATAAGAAAAGATTTAAAGGCAAGGCAAGGGATGACAGTGAATCTGAATATGATGAATCAGATAGTTCTTTTTGTAAAGAGACTAAGGGTTATGTGGCCTTCACTGTATCCTTATCTGAAATTGAGGAATCTTCTTCAAATGTTGTGAGTAACCAACACTGTAGTGAGAGGAGGATGATGAGAGTCAGAATGACTCAGATTCTAAGGAAGACCTTGAGGCAGCCTATGATGAGCTATTTCAAGAATGCCTAAAGCTAAAAAAAAGTTCAGTTTTCCATGTCCAAAAAGATCAAATCTATTGAAATGAAAAAAGATGCCTTAGACCAAGTGGCTTCAGGGTTGAGAGCTCTTGTGTCACAGCTTGAGAAAGAGAAGGCTTCCCTCCTTGCCAAGACTCAACTTCTTGAATCTGATTTGTATGTTTGTCTTGATGAAAAGACAAATCTTGAAATCAAGTTAGCTGATCTTGAGTAAAATCAAAGGTATGGAGATGAGATAGGAACTCCATCCACCTCGAACACTGAGCCTGGTGCTAAAAGGTACCCTCCTGCTAAATGGAAAGACCCTTCAACTCAGAAATTCATTCCTACATGTCATAAATGTGGAGTGAAGGGTCATATTAAGCCTCGATGTCCTAAACTTCGAAGAATGCTCAATCATGGTTCAAGTAACCAACATAATTTTAATGAGAATCTTCAAAGGAGAGTTGAGGTCTTAATGGAGAAGTCTAGGAGTTTGTGTGAAGAGGTGATGAATATTGCTCACAACTCTAGACAGTGGCATGGTCATGACACTCCTTATGCTAGATATAAAGGAGGTAACGAGGAGAACCATAATGTCCGCCACAATTCTAGGACTCAATCCTGGAAAAGGAGGAACAGGAGGAAGAGGCAAAAGGTCATACCTATCTCAACTGAAATGGTTAGAGACCAAAGGGTCAATCAAACTTCTAAAACTGTTTGGGTGAGAAAGGAAGACCTGAAGGGCTTCACTTAGCCCGTGCCTATCATAATCTAGGGTGTGTTGTTAGTGATATATCTTGTCCTAGTGCTATACTATTTGTATATACTAGTAGTCTTTCTTTTTACTAGTCTTTATTTGCTTTAGAATGTTTTTCTATTTTCTTTATTTTGAAAAATCCAAAAACATTGAAAAATCATAAAATCCAAAATTTTTTTGTCATGTTGCCCTTGTTTAACTTGCATGATCTGCATTCCTTGTGTGATCTTTATTTCTATACTTGTCTAGGGTTTAACATGAGTTTGTTGCTGATTGAGGATATATCACCTTCATAGTCTCTTGGTAGGCTAAAAATTAGACTGGTTTTATCTTGAACAGTTAGAGACTTATTCATGTGTGTATGCTTTACAAATTTCACATGCACTCCGACTGATTCATTTGAGAGGTCTAATTTCCAATCTGTAGGTGTTTGACTTATCCCAAAAGTGTAACCTTGGATGACCAATCTAGAATGACCATATTGTTAGTCATCCCCAATTTGTGTATCCTCCATGAGCAAAATTTGTGCAATGAAAAGGGCTACCTACTGGGCTAGTGTGAAAGTCACTATTGGATGCAAACAGTATGAATTGGCTACCTAAGCAGACAGTAGGTATCTATCTGGGTCACTAGAGTGAAAGCCCCTGCTACTAATAGCCAGCACTACCTACCTAGATAGTGTGAAAGCCATCATTACATGAACAGATATGATCAGATAAAGATCATCAAAAGAAATCTTACAAACTTTGGAGGCATTTAACCAAAAATAAAAGAAAAATATTGAGTCAAATAAAATGGAAAAGAAGCACCAAAATGTAAAAAATCAATATATCTGGATCTAACTAGGTTTGACTTCTAAGATTAATGTATCTGAGAGTCCCCTTAGTGCTTAATGTCATATCCTTTGAATGGAAATAAACCTTGATCTAGCATCTTATCAGACCACCTCTACACACATATTGCTTCACTTTTGAATTGTTCACTAAATGTGACTAAGTGAATTGGTTATGTTTTAGCATTCCATGATATTTAGTTAGATGTGTATCCTTAGTCGGACTAACTAATCATGTTTTTCATTGGATTTGTAATTTTAAATTACTACTGTTTGGAATGTTTTTGATGCATGCTTGTGTGGCACATGATATTTTTTTGTGTGTTTCCTTTTTGTTTGGCATGGGCCTTTCTAGTATAAGTGCCCTATTTTTTGGTGGTGTCCTTGATCTTAGGGGGAGAAGATCAAGTTGAGCTATTGAGGGGGAGTTTGTGCTTGAGTCGTTGAGGGGGAGTTTGTGTTTTATATTTCTATTTTGTTCCCAGCTCTTTAGTCCCTGCATTGTCTGCATTTATTTGGTTGTACTATGATTGCCTTCATATTTCACATGTGTTAAATTGGTATATTCATTGTGATATTGTGTAGTACCCCGGATTTTCTACAAGCACTATCCATGTGCAAGCACTGTTCATGTGAGTGAATAGTGCCGAGGGCACTAGTATTGGAAGGGCCAAAGGCCTTTATTATAAGTTAGGTTGTAATTGAAAGGTGAGGTGAATGGTGCTAGTGCACGAGGCATAAAGAGGCTAGGGCCTCTCATGCTTATGGGTGTGAGTATCACCTAGGTGGGATGAAAACCTATGGAGAATGATTTATGAGGTGTGAGTAGGGTGTTGGACACAAGGGAAAAGAGTGTGAAAACCCTCGAGGTATTCTAGGTGTCAAAAAGGTATGTTTCGGCATTTACCTCAACTTTAAATGGCTCTAGTTTAGTCATCGTTGGTCAGAATCGAGTGATTATTAAATTTTTGGAAAGATATTACAATCCTCTTCAAGGTTCATGTTGATCAATTTCCCTGATTTTGAGTCGGGGTTGTGTCAAAAGTGGGATTTCCAAAATCGGGTCGGCTGCAAATTTGGGCTGTCGCAACTCATTGCAGACCAGTCCGCTTTAGGGGCATTTTTGTCCATGAATAAAGAATAATTATAATTTTTTCAAAACATGAAAGTTGTTCCCCTTCGAACGAAGAATCCAACGCAAGTTGAATCATCAAAATCGGAGCACCGAGTCAAACGTTATGGCTAAAATACTGAAGTGCGTTTTGCAGCACCAGTCAATACCGAGAGCTCGGTCCACTACCGAGAGATCGGTCATAAGCACCGATCGATTTGTCCTACGCGATTTTCAGAAATTTTTGAGGGGTTTTTTGGTCTTTTGGCCACTCCACCCTTATTTTTAAGGGTTGGCTCAAGCCAAGGGGGTTCATAAACACCCTTAGACATATTTTGAGAGGGAGTGAGAGAGGAGAGAAGGGGTTTTCACCCTAGGGCATCAACTTGAGAAAATCAAGGGGTTTTGGAACCTGCGACCATCTCTAAAGCTTGGATCTCTCAAATCCAACCTCAAGCACGTGTGGAGTCCCATTCCAAGCTAGGGCAGCGTTCTCCACGGCATTTTTTAAGGGTTTTCTTCTCTTCTTCAAGGTTAGTACACCCTACTAACTTCTTTAGCAATAACCTAGATTCCTTTCTTGAAAATGATGATTTTTGGATCTTGTGTTCTTTCCTTTCCTTGAAATGCATTATTTTCCCTAATTATAAACAAGATAATTAATTGGTGAATGAGATGTGGATTGTTGGACATGGAGGCGATTGGATGCCGTATTGTGTGAGGTGTGTGATGAAAAATGGTGGATGGGCATTGTACGAATAATGAACGCACGCCTTGTGTATGATGAAACATATGAACATTTAAGAACTTGAAATAATGTGGTTTGAATGTGTTACTCATTAGGTGTTTGACAAAATGGATGAATGAGAATGCCAAGAATAAAATGAAGGAATTGGGAAATATGACTTGTATAGTTTTTCTTAAAAGGGTGATTTTAAAACAAATGCTTTATATGTTTTCATTAAATTCCCCATGCCTATGCAATTACAAGAAATGCCATATTATGCTTTACGGTTTCATGTTAACATGATTATGAAAAAGAGAATCGAAATGCAATATGTGTCCCTTGATTCATCTATGATAGTACGATTGTCACGCATGCATGAACCAAACTTTTTGAATATAAGCATATGAAATAACAAGAAATAAGCATATGACAAGGAGGTTGGTAGCCCAGGGATGTGCGGGTGCTAGCCTCTGGCTCACAAGTTAAATTAACATGAATGTCAAGGGTAGGGCATATCTCTAGGATATGTCATACCTGGCTCACAAGAAAACACGATAATCAAGGAAATGAAGATGCTAATGTGTTCCGTTCCATCATAGTCCGGGCATTAGCTAAGCAAGTGAAACAAGTGAAGTTACTAATGTGTTCCGTTCAATCATAGTCTGGGCATTAGTAAGCAAGAATAACTAGTGTGTTCCGTTCCACCATAGTCCGGGCACTAGTCAAGTCAAGCATGAGGCTAATGTGTTCCGTTCCATTATAGTCCGGGCATTAACAAAGTAAAACAGGAAAGATACAAATGTGTTCCGTTCAATCATAGTCCGGGCATTAGTAAGCATGGTACTAATGTGTTCCGTTCAATTATAGTCCGGGCATTAGTAAACAATGATAACTAGTGTGTTCCGTTCAACCATAGTCCGGGCACTAGTCAAGTCAAGATAAGGATACTAATGTGTTCCGTTCAATCATAGTCCGGGCATTAGTAAGCATGGTGCTAATGTGTTCCGTTCCATTATAGTCCGGGCATTAGCAAAGGAAAGCAAGAACCTAGTATGTCCGTCCAGTTCATAGTTCGGGTACTAGTTAAACATGACACGCAAGAATGACAAGAACCTAGTATGTCCGTCCATTTCATAGTTCGGGTACTAGCTAAACAAGAACGAAACAAAGCATGTGTGATTCCCACGATACAAGAATAAGTTGTAAATACGACAAACGAGTTTCGGAAAATCACAAGAAGTATTCTCAAGAACAAGTCATGACTTTTGAATACAAGTTTACAATGCATGAGTTAAAATATGTTGTTCATGATTTACTCTATATTATTATTTCTTTTTAGCTTGCGCACTCTGATTTTGTACCCTTTGATGAACTGTATCATGTATGATATATTAATGTTATTACTATTGCTAGCTAGTAGCTTGTACTCGCTGAGTATTTCATGCTCAGCCGTACTTTGATGTCGGCAGGTACACCAGATGCTATCCAGGCAGTACATGGAGAGTAGGAGGTTGCTTGGAGTATCAATCAGATATTAGGGTTGGCCTGTGACCCTACGGTTGGGTGGAGGGTGAGAGACATGTATTTTGGGGTTCTTATGTCTGGGGAAAATTGTATCACTTGAGTTGGGACTCAAGTTTAGAAGTCATGTACATGTTTTATTTTCTATTCAGTTATTGTAAACAATTATGCTTGGAATACAGTTAAGTGATTAAAGAAATTTTTAGTTTACTATTTTGCATGCCTTGTACACTCTTTGCAGGTTTGATTTAAGGTTAAGTTACGTCGCCAAAGTATCCTAACTCTTAGGGGGTATTTTGGGGTGTTACATATTGGCATCATGATTACCTTTGGTAATTTTGCCAAAAAGGGGGAGAATGTTGGGTACAATTTCCCAAGTTCAGTACATTCCTTGCAATACCTGTATTTATGTATTTCATATTCCATACATGCTTCACTGGGTATTTTGTTTATGAGCATATGCAGGTGCAGGGTTCCAGTAGACAGATTTTACTTGACAAGCGCTTCAGTGTCTTTATTTAAGATGATTTTTCAATTGGTGTCATGTAATAGTGTTGGAGTTATGTAATGTCCTAATTCACCGTTTTGATGTGTTCGGGTGAGTTTGTGTCAAGTCATGTACTTCAGTTTGGTTTTACCACAGAATTGCCAAAGGGGGAGATTTTAAAGTCCATGATCTTATGAATTGACTTATTCCGATGTCAAAACAAGTAAGTCTAGGTGTCTACGTGTGTGTCTTGTGTTATTGTCATCAAGCCCACGACAAGTGAAGTTGAAGATCATTGAAGAACTATTAAAGACTCAATTGATCATTTCCTTCATAGGACGGTAAGTGACCTAGATACCATGTGACCATAGGTGGGAATTAACTTAGAATAATCCTAACATGATTCCTTAGGTGGTAAGTATCCTAGACTAATTATACGGACACTAGGTGATGAGATAAGTAGTGCAAAACTAGTTTAAAATTCTGAAATTTCTCAAAAAACCAAGGTTGCTTGTAGGTGGTATATCTCCCAAACCGTAGCTTAGATTTTTCTCCATAATATATCAAATCGACCGTGTCAAAAAGAGATACATCTTTAGTGAAGGGAGTGAGGGCTGAAAATGAATTTTAAAAATCGAGTTTTAACCTCAAGGTTGACCTTGGGCGTTATGGGTCAACCCTGAATAGCCAAGAAAATATATGGCAAAATGAAGCAGAGAGTTGATTTTTTGAGGGTCGACCCAAGTGGGGTAGTTGGGTCAACCCAAGTATCCTCCAGGGTCGACCCTGATATGGGAATTTTGCTAAAATCCTTCCTTAGTTGTTTTTTAGCCTATTTTGGTTTTTTAATCAACTTTAGCAACTTCTAAACCGAGTTTTTGATTCTCTATTTAACTAGAACCCTTCTAATTCGTGGAGAACAACTTTGGGAGAGTATAGAGAGGGTTTTTAACTCCTTCTAGAGTTCATAAGAACTCTAGAATCTTATTGTTCTCCTCCCGTTTAATTGATGCTTTCAACCTAAAGTTTACAAGCCAATAGTTCCAATCTTGCTTGTTTGGACTTGTCCATTGAAGGAGTCCATCTAGATGTTTATTTCTATCAAACCATTAACCCGTTCCTAATAGAACAAATTGGTCAGAGTGTTCCGGAGCCTTTGCGAAGGAGATCAATCTGAGAAGGATCATGGATGTGTGCTTTGGTCGGTGGAGTCCGAAGCCGTCATTGACGGAGATCGATCAAAAGATCGTGGACTATTTTCAAGACACAAAGAGAAGTATCAGCGGCTGCGGTTGATCATGAGACTTGAGAGTATGTGATGAATTTTTGAGGCGTGGAGGACTAAGAACTGAAGGATCGTAGTGTCGAGTCCGAAGGAGTCAAGTTCAAGTCTTGTAAGTTCTTGTTAACTTTATCTTAGTGGATTCTCATAGCTAGACTAGGTCTTGTGATTTTTCTCGGAAGAGTTTCCACGTAAAAACTCTTGTGTTATGATTTGATTGTTTTTCCTATTTTCGCACTTTAAATTCATCAATCCTTTAATCAATAACTTAATTGTTAAATCATAAAAATGATAGATAGAATTGTAGAGAAACCTAACCATCCCCTCGAACTTGTGAGTTCTCAACTCAAATATCGGATTTGAGGTGCACCGAATTTTTTTAATACCGACACCTGCATGTCCCCCTTCAACACTCCTGTGTGTCCTTGACATCCTGTGTACCCCTTGACAATCTCGTCATACCGCGGTATGACCTCCTACATGTCCCCCTTTGACACCCCCATGTGTCCTTGACATCCTGTGTGCCCCTTGACAATCTCGTCATACTGCGACATTACCTCCTGCATGTTCCACTTCACCACCCCCATGTGTCCTTGACATCCTATGTGCCCCTTCGACACCCCCGTGTGTCCTTGACATCCTATGTGCCCCTTCGACACCCCCCGTGTGTCCTTGACATCCTATGTGCCCCTTGATAATCTCGTCATACCGCGGCATTACCTCCTGCATATCCCCCTTCGACACCCCTGTGTGTCCTTGACATCCTTATGCCCATTTACAATCTCATCATACCACGGCATCACCTCTTACATGTCCTCCTTCGACACCCCCATGTGTCTCTGACATCCCAGGTGTACCATTGATATAACACACCTTGTCAACACGCCGACACCTCGCATGTCCTCCTTTCGACACCCCCATGTGTCTTCAACATCCCAGGTGAGCATTGACATAACACACCTTGTTAACACCTCACATGTCTCCCTTTCGACACCCCATGTGTCATCGACATCCTGTGTATCCCTTGACAATCTCGTCATACCGTGCCATTACCTACTGCATGTCCTCCTTCCGATACTCCGCGTGTCCTTCGGTTGTTTTGGCTAAACACCCCCAGGTAATGCCATAGCAACCAAATCTGGCTAGAGCCCTCAGGATATGCCATCTTTCATAGCATTTATTAATCCTCAGCATGAGTACCACGGACTACTCTTCATTCCCCAGAAAGTGGCCCTAACCACTTATTTTCCCAGCTCGCTCATATCTGCAGTAGGTATAAGCAGGCACATCGCACCCACCACTTGCACAGCATGTATGCATATCATCATCCCTTATAATCTAATCTTGGTGTAAAAATAGGATGATTTCAGTCTTTGCCATTCAACTTCCAACTTGGCACTCTCCGGCAAAGAGAGGTAGCTGTAAGCACCACTTTAATCATGGTTAAATATCTTAACCATAGTTAAATCCTCCATCAAACCATAGGCCTAATCCTAGAACAAACCCTGACCCCAGGTAAACCCTAGTCAAACCCTAAGTAAACCCTAGTCAAACCCTAGGCCTAACTCTAGAACAAACCCTGACCCAGGTAAACCCTAGTCAAACCCTAGGTAAACCCTACTCTAACCCTAGGCCTAACACTAGGAAAAGCCCTAATCCTAGGTAAACCCCAGACTTACCCTAGGTAAACCCTGGTCAAAACCCTAGACAAACCCTAGGCCTAACCCTAGGTAAAGTCAAACCTTAGGCCTAACCCTAGGTAAACTCAAAACCCTAGGCCTAACCCTATGTGAACCCTAGTCTAACCCTAGGTAAACCCTAGTTCAGCCCTAGGACTCAAGAACACCAATTCCTAAGTCAAAACCCTCTATGGACCCAAACATGGGCCCACATGCCCTTAGGAGCCGTTTAGTAATACTATTACCACCATTACCATTTTGGCTTGAATCAGTAATGGCAGTAATGGTATTACCACCATTGTTGGATTTCTGCAAATCCGCAGCTGGCACCTCTCCTGCAAACCTCAGTTCCGCCCTCCTGGGGTTCTCAACCTCCCTAGCAATCCCCTAACTGCCCCTGGCCTTCCTAACTCTATATACCTCCCCTAGTTCAAGCCTTAGACTCCATACCAAAAAACTCAACACAAAAGCCTTAGCTCCACCTCCTTAGCCTCTGCCTTCTATCCTAAGGTGATCCCCAAGCCTCCCTGCAGCCTTACTAGGCCAACTCAGGCATGTCCCTGCCACTGTCGTGCACCACTTACCTATCATCGTGTGAATCAGTCCAGAGGGTAGGATCTTCTCCACCCTTCTTCCTCTTGTTCTGCTGTAATAATAATGTAAGACCCCCTGGTACTACTCCAGGGGGCCCTTTATTTCTGTTATCATTACTGTTTGTTGCTTCCAGACTAAGGATAGGGGTCCCTCTACCTTCCTCATAGGTATGGAGGAACCCCCTTGAGGTTAACAACATGGGTACAAGACCCTCACCTACATGGCACTCCCCTTAGCCTTCTGGGGGTCCCTCAAGCCATGAGAGATCCCTTGGAACACCCTAGTGCAGCCCCCAGGAGGGAAAAATTCATTTATGGAAAATTCTAGGAATGGCGGTAGAATAATTACCATCATTCCTGGCCCTCTACAAATCAGTAATTGTAGCACCCATACGGATGGGCCCTAGTCCATTCCTAAACCATAGTTAGACTCCCTTGCATCTTAGTTATCTATCTTGGTCCTTCTAGGATTGCCCTTGCTGCTTAACCATGGTTAAAAAGCCTCAAAATAATTAGCGTCATCTCAGTATACCAACCAAAGTGATTTCAGCCCACTGTGTGGCCCACTCCAGACCAAAGGCCCATGACCTTCCTTGGACTCCACTCTTCAACCCTAATGGGTCCCTAACCCTTGGGTTCATCCTTAACCCACCCCCAGGCCTGCAAACTTGTGTCAGAACTGCTTGATAATGATGGTAATCCATTTCCCGCCGTTATTAATTTTTTTGTCATTGGGCTTTTTGCACAGGGCCCAGAACAGGTAGGAGGCCATTCTAGGCCCTGCCATACTGTTTGGACCGACCCTGACTTGCCTAGACCTATTAACCAGGGTTAACCTAACCCTAGTTAAAAGTTAACTAGGGTTAAGCACCTCTTAACCCTTGAAAAAATCTGAAAAATTCTAAAAATATTCTGAAATTGCTAAGTGACCAAAATGTTACTGCTTTGGCCCTTTTACCATTGTTAGCAGCCCTAACCATGCTTAATTTCTCATTTACGATTAGCAACCCTAACTCCGGTTAAGTCCTCTTTTGGCCTACCAGACCTAATCCTTTGGCCTACCGGGCCTAATCTCGGCCTACCAGGCCTAACCTTGATCGCCCTCAACTGTGGTTAGCAATCCTAACCATGATTAATTTGACCCTTAACTCTGGTTAGCAACCCTAACCTTGTTAAATCTACCCTTAGCCTACCGGGCCTAAATCAAGTCTACCGGACCAATTCTTAGTCTACCGGACTAACCCTTGGCCTACCGGGCCCAAACCATGCACTTGACCAACCCGATCAATCAAACCCTAACCTCCGGGTTAGAACCTTAGCCATCCTTGGTGCACACACACACAGACCCCTTAGCCTTGGCACGGGCTCATGTGTAAGAACTACGCTCGGTCTGATCTCACCCTTGTGAGTACGTAGGCAACACAACTCAGGTTCGACCCTAGTTAGTTTTTCTTTCTTTGATTAGTATTATCTTAAAAAACTTAGGCATTTGAACAAAATTGATTAAAATTGGTTTACACCTAGAAAGTAGGGAACCATTGTAAAATGGAAGTCTAGGGGTGTCTAACACCTTTCCCAGACTTAACCGAACCTCTTACATGGAACACTCACGCAGACCAAGACCTTATCAACATCCCGGGGACTTATCCCTACTGAATTAATAGGTGGCAACTCTAATGATAACCTCCCGTGAGTGGGACAAATCCCTTGCTCACACCTTTGAACTCAATATTAAATCCCCCCAAAAACCCAAAGTAAAAAATATAACCTTGAAAACTATCAAGGAATCATTGGTTGATTCAGATGATGAATCTGAATTTGGGTTGAAAGATATTGCTTTATTTGTTAAAAAGTTCAATAAATTCTTAAAAAGAAATAAAAGCTTTAATCCTAAGATAGACCGAAAACCATTTGAGAAATCTAGGCCTAAGTACTGGAAGAAAAGAATGTTGCGACCCAAATTACCACCTAGGAGTTTTAATAATTTGGCATCGTGACTTATACTTTAAACCATCCTGTACATAAGGCATGCAAAAAGGCGAACCTAAAAATTTCTTCTTTATAACATGATCTTTCAAGTGTTAACTAAACAAAACTTGGAATATGAACTAAAATCTATACCCAAGGTCCATCACTTGAGTTACCAACTCAAGTGAAATACACAAACCCCCACAAGTTAATCCCTAAATACATGCATCTCCCTCTCATTACTCAACCACCTTATGATGACTGCCTATCGGCTCCTCAACATACTCCTTCTCAACCCTTGGTTCAGAGTATAACCATCCAACCTGTAACCTGTCGAAGATAACAATTCGGCTGAACATTGAATACTCAACGTATACTAACCACTAACTAGCAATGTCATAAAATCAAAATAGCATGCTTTGCGTAGAAATGAAAATAGTTCATATGCATACTTTAATCAGAGCGCGGAAACCATACTTTGAATCTTACTTCCAAAACATCCTTTCTTTGAGCAAAACCAATACTTTGAGCAAAACTATACTTTTCAAAACTTACTTTAAGATCATCCATTACAAAACATTCTTTGAGTTCTTTCCTTAAAACATTCTTTACATGGGGCTACAAAATACTCCTTTCAAAACATAATTTTCATCTTTACTAGGAGGCATATAAAATGCCCTTTGTACTTTTCAGCTTTATAAAGGGGCATGTAAATACCCATTATAGAGCATCATACTTTACAAGGGGGCATCACATACCCTTCATTCTTTTCAGCTTTACAATGGGGCATCAAATACCCATTTCAGAAGTCACACTTTACAAGGGGGCATCAAATACCCTTCATTCTTTTCCATCTTTACAAGGGGACATGTAAATACCATTAAAGAACGTTCACTTTACAAGGGGGTATCAGCTACCCATCATTCTTATTCAATTTTACAAGGGGGCATGTAAATACCCTTTGTGGAAATCATACTTTACAAGGGGGCATCAAATACCCTTTAGTCTTTCCAACTTTACAAGGGGGAATGTAAATACCCATTTCAGAACTTTCACTTTACAAGGGGGTACCAACTACCCATCATTATTGTTACAACCCAATATTTTGGGAGGACTAAATTGTTACGAGAACATTACGACACATTATTTTGCAAAATTGTCAGATTGTAAGGATTAAATTAATAAAATCATAATAATAATAAATTATGAATAGTTGGAGTCGCATAAATTAAATTAAGGATCTTGGGTAAAGTTTCAATTTAAATTTTAAAGGTCTAGGAGTCAAAATACTAAATCTATGAGGGTAAATGGATATTTTTCATTATTAAGGACTTGGAAGACAATTCTTAAAAGTATAAGGGTAAGTTAAGTATTTTCATTTTAAGGGACTTGTTAATCAATTACTCTAAGACATAGGGCATTAGGGACATGATGTCACTCAAAGATATGCAGTACTTTGTAGTACAGTAAAGGGGTTGTCGAAAAAAAAAATAAAAAATAAAAATAAAGGGGTTGTCGATTCACAGAGAGTAGTGAAGATAAGGAACAATAGTAGAAAAAGGAGTTTATAAAATTTTTGATAGAGAAAGTTCAATTAATTTAGAAAAATTATCAGTGAAAGAAAGTGTCATGGCATCGGGTTTCCTCCCCTTAATGGTGCAATGTCAATTTGTTATCCAAAGTATAACTCAATTGAGGGTTTCACATCCCAAACCCTCAACCAGAAGATTTAGAATTTCAAATTATAATAAAAAAAGCTAAAATGAATTGTTCATAACAAGTTATAACTCAAACCCGCACTTTATCTGAAAAACTAGTGGACAACGATATACCTAGAGGCAATACCGCAGCAAAGAATAATATTCGCTAAGATGAAGGTTCTTCATTTTTGAAATCAAGAACTACTCAACTACGAGAAAAGCCTGAGTAAACTCATGAAAATGTTTAAATCCAAGAGATTCGATTAAAAGAGAAATCAAATAAGAAGAGCAATTAATATAGAAATCATAAACGTTAAAAACACTAAGTGGATCAAATCAAACTAACATCACCTCATTAAGCGAATTTCACCCTAGCCAAGGCTAGGGATTTAGCAATCCATAAAGAGGAAAAACTAAAACAATACTAAGAAAAGAGAGGAGAAGATTGGATTGGATGCTCTAATAGCACCCCTCCCTAGGTTTATATAGACTAAAGGAAAGAAGAAAAATGAAAGTAAGGAAAAGGAAAACTTCTAATTACAAAATCCAACCAACATAATAATTTCCCTCAAATTGACAAAGTTTTTTGACCCCCTAAATCTCCGAATTAGGAGATCTTCGTGAAATACAATTTTGTTCCTATTTGAATCTGGTTTCTAAAAAATCTAACCTTCCCTTAATCTGATTTTTGAGTCAAAAGTTATGAACAAATTAATAAGTATTTTCCAGATTAGGCAGGAATCCAAGAAATCATCATTCTTTGAGAACTGGTTGCTAAATAATAGCATTCTAGCCATCAATGAAATTTCTTGCTTTTATTGTAGATTTAACTAACTTCCATTAAGCTCTTTACTTGAATTCCAAAATCCATCCAAAATAGAGAGTTCCCGTGACCAAAATAAGCATTCTCCTTTTTCTAAAATAGAAACATCAATATAGCACATTTATTCTTTCTAATTCAAAGAGTTTCATCCTTTTATGCCAGAATCACATCCATCCATATCTTGTTAAGATTCTCCACTCATGTGTAAGAAAATCTTTCTATACTTGGTCTTGAGTTTTGGCTTTGCGCTTTGACTCTTTGACTTGAGACTTGGCTTCTTGGACTTGGGCTTTATCTCTTTATTTTCATGAAAGTTTTTTACTTGAATTCCCTACATGAAATAACATAAAAATGCTTAGAATTCATAATCTATAAATGAGGAAACAAGTTTAGAATATAGACTTTAAATCCTGGATTCAGACTAGAAATGGCATTAAAGGGTTAGAAAATAACTAGTTTTGAGTATAC
Source organism: Tetracentron sinense (assembly GCA_015143295.1). Classification (NCBI taxonomy): domain Eukaryota; kingdom Viridiplantae; phylum Streptophyta; class Magnoliopsida; order Trochodendrales; family Trochodendraceae; genus Tetracentron; species Tetracentron sinense. Next base: position 22,030,668 of record CM026556.1, on the reverse strand, counting down.
TTTTGCACACTCATCACACCCCCGAACCTGAATATTATTAGTCCCTAGCAATAAATCAACTCTTAAGCGAAGTACTTAACCAAACGATCTTCATGAATATAGGCTAAATCATTCAAAATATTCAATTAAAGGTTTTGCAAGAAATTCACCATGACTTCCAAGTTTCTCCATTAATAATCAAGCTCAGAATTTGTGTGTGTGAGCTAAGCTCATAATCATTCTTGCCAACAAACCTAAAACACATACAAATAAGAGAGACATCTAGATAAAAGCTTTCACTTCAAATCTCATAAGGATTTTGAATCACTCAGAATAAAGCACTCAGAGATTTTAAGGGACTTCTCTAAATCATATGGAAAATAGAATGCAAGAGTTGGAACAAGTAATAATAAGATCTAAAGGAAAGAATGTCATCCACTGAGAAGTCCTTCACACCTTAAACTCACCTAAGATCAAAATGTCAGCAATAAGGGTTGCAATGGGGCTAAAGGGGTAAGGTTTATCAGAAAGAAGGGATAAAGATAATAAACAAAAAAATCAGGTATATGCTAGGAATATCGATGCATCTTCATCGTGAAACAACTATTCCAAACATCTATAAATTCGTTTTTCTCTTGATTTTCTTTCTTTTTCAATTCAAAACTTCCTTCATTATTTTTCTTTTTTTTCCTGATTTTTCCCATTGTAGAACAAAACTTGTAATTTTGTTTTTTCAACACTTTTTTTTTCAATTTTTTTTAGTATTATCTCAACTGAATTTTCCATAACCTGAACTTGCAATCCCTTTTGAATTTCCAATACCACAAAACTACCTTCCCTAGCATAAACTCCGGTTTAAAAGGTAATGGGATGTATAAAATAGGCTCAACTCCAATGTTGAGTGGGTAAGGAAAATGTAGCTTTCTCAAGAGAGTCTTCTTTTAGGCTCAAAGTGGCTCCTATTTATAATGATAAGGGATGGCTTAAAAGGCTCAAACTTTCTACACTGAGATTTATCATTTCTTAGACAATTCAACCAACAAACCACAAATCGTGTAATGACGTTCTCAATAGACAACCAAGTCAAGAAAATAATGAGATCAACAAAGAAATAATGATGTATGAATAAAACACAGAATAATAATAATAAATCTCTCTCAAAAATGAGAAGGGCTCAAAAACTCACAGGTGTTATAAGTCTTCGCTGAAATCTTAGATGTCCTCTAAAAGTATGCATTTTAACAACCAACATCTAATATGGCTTATGTGCACAAGAAAATTTTGAGTTTTGCTCATAACATATGACAAGAATAGTTTAGATGACTCAATTAAAATACCATATTTTCATGCTCAACTGCAAAACCACAATTCATGCAAAAAGATATAGCAAAAGTATTTGACTAAAATTTGACTATCACCCCCCAACCTAAATCTAACATTGTCCTCAATGTTCCAGAAAGAAATAAAAGAAGAGTGTAAGCACCCCAATTTTGCACCCCTTTAGTCTCTTTTCACATCCTTAAAAACACTTTTAAAAACTCTCTTTTAGAACCCTCTTTCCATGTGCTTTGATTTTCAGAAATGATCCAGAAGTAAAAAATGACCAAAATGCCCCTATAGTGAAAAAAGACCATAACACCCCTGAAATTTTTTGAAAAACTCACATTTGTCTAAAATATTTTTCTTCATTTTATCAGTTCAATTTCGGTTGTTTTTAGGATCAAATCGGTTGTAAAACAGAAATATGACAAAAATGTCTCTATGGTGAAAATGACCATAATACCCCTTCGAAAAGTGCTCAAACGTTGTCATTTTGTCCAAAATGATTTTACAAATTTTTTGGTACAATTTTGACTATTTTCGAGGTCAAAACGAGCTCAAAATACAACAATCAGCTTTCAGCAAACCCGGAGGTGACACGTGGGACAAACAAATAACAAAAAAAAAATTTTTTAAGCCTTTAATCTAGGCGCTAAGTAGCGCCCCTACGTATTTATAAAAATGCCACTCCCCTATTTTCACCACCTTACTATGCGTGTTTCGAAAAAACCCAAATAGGGGCACTACTTCAAGTAGCGCCCACTCAGTTTGGGTTTTACCGCCTTACTGTTCACCACCGCCTTGCTTTTCGGGATTTTTATCCAAAATGGGCACTACTTCAAGTAGCTCCCCCCTGTTTTGAAAAACTATAAATCCCCCCCCCCTCATTTCTCTCATTCTTCACTCATTCACTCTCCTCTCTCTCCCTTTTCTTCTTCAAAACCTCTCGTAGCGCCCGGATTCCCAAGAAAGTCGATTGTGAAGAGTCGATTTTCAGGACCCCTTTTCAGAAATCTTTACAGATTTCCCAGAATGTGACTTTTCTTTTTTAAAAAAACATGTTTTGCTTTGTCTTTTAGTAGTTTAAATCACTTTTAAAGTTGTTTTTTAAATTGTTTGACTGCTTGCCTTGCCTAGTCGAACCCCTGCCTAAATCTCAGTCCAAATATAGCCTTGCCTAGTCGAACCCCTGCCTAAATCCCAGATCAAATATATCCTTGCTTAGTCAAACCCTTGCCCAAATCCTAGATCAAATCTCACCTGGCCTAGCCGAACCTCTGTCCAAATCCCGATTCAAATCCAGTTGAATCCTAGCTTATCCCTAGTTAAACCTTAGGTAAACCCTAGCTTAACCCTAGTTAAACCCTAGCTTAACCCCAACTAAACCTACCTAAACCCTAGCTTAACCCTAGATAAACCCTAGATAAATCCCCTAAACCCTACCTACTTAGTCGAACCCCTGTCCGAACCTCGGTTTAAAACCCTGTTCAGGTACCCACCCCTAATGCTCCTTGACATGAGCTAAAACTGTCCAGATGCTCCTTAGCAAAGAGCTTAAAAGGCCCTTACACTCCTCACATATGAGTGTAAACAATCGAACCCATCAATCTCCAACCATATCCATCAAATCAAATCAACCATATCAATCAATCAAATCAAACCATCAATCACCTCTGGAACTACGTGTGGCTTGATTCCACTGTAAGTGGATACGTAAGTAACCCTGATCGGGTTCAGCCCCCCTAGGATAGAATCCCTATAATGTTTCTATCATGTCCATCTCATTGAAAGACATAAATATAAAAAATTTCGAAGCATTATTTTAAATTCAAACTTGATTTTGATCTAATCAAAATCTTCTCAAGGGTCATCTTATGATCATATTAAATCATGGTGTGAGAAAACATACTTACAAAACTTCTCAAGCGTAAAGTCTCCTGTCGATTCACACGAACCTTCTTTGAATCTCCAAAGCTTTACTCCAATGGAAGCTAATGGCTCTTTCGATCAATGCTCTTTAATCTTTTCTTCTTTTCTTTGATCCAAGAACCTTTCTTGATCAATCCCTTCCATTCAAACTCTGTGGTTTTTTATTATTTTCTTGAATGCAAGATCCTTTCATAAAGATTGGTTTTAATATTATTCAAGATTGATTCTGATATTATCCAAGATCAAAACAAAAATCAAGAGAAGAAAGAAGAAGAGAGGGTTGGCCGTACAACCCAAGAGGGAGAAGGATGGGAGTCCAAATAAGGGGGAGAGAGAGAAAACGTGGGAGAGAGAGAGAAGATCTCTTATGGTAGACTTTCCACCCTATGGGGTTTATTTATAGACCCCTTTATTGCTAACTTTTAGATCAAGTCAAACTCATCTTTTTAAATTCTAATCCAATTAGAATCCTCTTTCTTGCATATTAAGCTAGAGATAAACTCCACTTTCTAATTCTATTATGATTATCTCGTTTTGGATTTTCGATTGAGGTTTTGACCTTCAAAACGATTGATTCTGAAAATACTTTTTTCACAAAAATTGTAGATCTTTTCTATGGCTTCGAAACGCAGTGCTTATAGATCAAAATCGAAGTTATGGTCATAGAGTTATGGCCCAAACACTGAAACTGTATCGATTCTCATAATCAAATACAAATCCGAAATTCCGCAAATCAAATCAAATTGAAATCCCAAATTAAATCAAAATAGAAACTCTTCTAATCTAATTAGAAGTCCCCTTTTAATTCTCTTATCTATTCCTAATCCAATTAGGAATCAAATCTTTATCAAAATCCCATATGGGTCTTACCCATTTGGTTAATCACATCTTATGTGATTTCACCTATAGGAGCTTCACTATACCATATAGTGAATTATATGGAGAAGTTAATTAATTTAATTCTAAATTAAATTAAAAGCCTTGAGAAAGTCCTACTGTGTAGGATCTAAAGGGATCTCCAATTTCTGGTTGTGAGACTAAGTGTTTCATCACCTTTTAAGGTGTAGCCTTGTTGCTAGGAAACACTTTCCTATAATTCTATTAAGGATCATAGAATGTTACCTAAGTCCCCAGACTTCCACTAATCACAATAATGTCCATTACCACAATGTGATCAACCTCCAAAAATTATAGAATTGCTTATAAGTACTATCTCACAAATATTTACAAATAAATCATTTCACAATCCGATATCACTTGTAAGCTTCAGGGATTGGAATAAGTCCACTGTCTAGTCCCTAGATTATGAATAGAACTCTTTCTCATGAATACTTTTTCATTGAACTAAACTTCCAAAACACTTTTGAAGAAACATTAGAAAAGAACTGACATATATATACACACACACACACACACATATATATACATATACTTTTCCATATTGAAAAATATCAACTTCGATAAAGACTATTATACCGAAAAGCACCAGTACTGGATTTAACAGTTCAGTTCAACAACTATCACCTTGATATCATTATCTCCAATTAAGGAGTAGTGGATTCCTTATTGAGTGTTTACACACTTCTCCAAACATTGTGTACATAACCCAACTTACCCAGAGTTAGTCTTGTGAGTTGGACATTGTCGATTGGCACATTACGCAAAACTCACCCGATCTTAGACCTATTCTTGCGACTTGAGGTAAAAAATGGACAAAAATCAATCAGTTTCGTAGGCATGAGGAAAATCAGCAACGGCCTCATTGCGCAAAAATTATGCGAATCCTATGACTTGATCATTCTAAGGGTAAAAAATGGAGAAAAGCTTAAAGTAGTTTCGCAACAGATTCCGGCAGTAATCAGTCTCACCAGACTCCCAATTATCCCCAGTAAAGATTCCTCCAAGAACAAATCCCCAGCGAACACTTAATACAAAAATCTGCAAGGGTCTCCAGTAGTTTTTCTACTCCCCAGTAGAAGTCTCAAACTACACTCCAATGGACTTCTAACAGCAGTCCTCAGTCTTCAAAAGCAGCAAGACAGACTCATTTACCCCCAACAGCATCCCCAGTACGGGCCAATGAAGGGAATCCAGATAAAAAATTTATGCGGAAAACTGGATCCCGGAGATCTTTACACCACAGAAAGCAAATAATACAAACTACATATTTAGATAATTACCTTGGTGAATGATGTTCACTGGTGAAGCACAAAACAAGTTGAACCATCAGAACTCTTTGTAGAGATTTCTCGAAGAAATACTCAAAGCTCGATCCTCGTTCTTCGCTATCCCCGTAAAGCTTTTGAATCTCTACTTGGTATTGAAGAAACAAAGAGAAGAAGATTGTTGGAGTAGACTTTCAATCTCACAAAACCTTAGGGTTAAAACCCTAGCCTTCAAAAAACAAATTGGAGAAAACCTTGAGGCTCACAAAATTTTGGAGAGAGGAATTCTCTCTCTTAGCTCACGGTTTGGAGGAGAAGAAAAGAAAATCTTTGAATTATTAATTCCCTCCCACACGTTTTGGGGTATTGTATATATAGATTAGGATCAAATCCTAATCCTTCTCCAATTAGAAGTTATCTCTTAAAGTTACTAAATAATGATAACTCTTATCATTAATTAAACTCCATGTTTATCTATAACTAATTAGTTATAATAAACTTTTTAATTTAGGATTCCTTTTCCTAAAAGGATCTCTTAATTAAAGGGGTATAACTAATTCCCTAGATTTTAGGGATACCAACAAACTCCCTAACAATTAGGGATTCTAATCAAATTAGAAAGCCCAAAAGGAGTGGGTGTGAGCTAGAGGGGGGCGTGAGCCTTGGGGAGTCTTGCACTCCAAGTTTTGATAAAATTCCAATCTTATCTCCTTGTTTCTTGTTTTCCAAGTATTGGAATCTAATCCCATAAAATAAGGAATAATTAATTAGTATTATTTAACTAACAAACTCCCTATAGAATAGGGATTATCAAAATGGACGCCCACCCTAGGGAATTAATCCCATGGGCTTGGGCCCACCAATAAGGTCCATTCTTGTTGGGTTTTATGGATATAGGTCAAACCCATTTTCTCTTATATTGGGTTAATTAAATAATCATTATTATTATCCTTTAATTTAGATTAACATTTAATCTAAACCATAGATTAACATTTAATCCATTTATTAATAATTTTTCTGCATCGTCTCCATTTAGTATACCCATTTTCATGGTTATTCACTAAATGCGAATCGATTCAGACTTGACTAAGAGGAAAAACATTCATTATAGAGCTACCCAATCATTCAAAAATTCATTATAAGTTTTTAAAAAGATGAAAGAACTTATAGTTGGAGCAAACAAATGAGGAAATTGGAAGAGTTTCAAACATAGAAACAACAAATTCATAACAATATATCCAACCATTTTTAGTTCAAAAAAATTCTTCCAAAATAAAAGTACAACTCATACACGAACTCCCTGGTTGTGGTGATGGTTTTGCTTGTAAATTGAAATTGAAAATAAGTTAGTAAATAAAATCAAAATAGAAAAAAGTCAGGTATGAAATAGGTGTCAATCCACTCCCTCCCTTAGACCATAATGCTTAAGATGGATGGTCAATCCCTCATTTATATAAGAGCAGGGATCTTAGAGGTTCATTTCATTCCCTTCAATCTAGAGGAAAAGAGTACTCACATAACCTAATTTCACTCCTTCCCTTCAATCACAATTCACATATTTTGCAGGTGATCTGTTCTCCTTTCTTACCTTTTGAAGGATCCAAAATCAGATTCCTTATGTGCATTCAACAATTCCGATCGACAAAAGTTTCGGTTAATGTGTTGTATCTTTAACAGTATCTCCATCAAGGTAGATTGGACACTGCATTGATCATATTCTAATAATATACTTATATGTAATCTAACAACGTAAGCTTTATGAGGGTGAGGATCCAATTTTTTCACTGGATAAGACATTCATACCCGCCATCTCTGCAGTGGCAGTCATCCCCTTGGTAATGGTATGACACCTAGCTTTGATAATGATACAACGTCAAGCATAAGTAGTGAGACCTAACTGCCATCATAACCGACAACACCATTGCTATGACTATCAATGCATTCTAAGTTTTATGAGGTTGTTAAGAGGAGAGAACAATGATGCACAATAAAACAAATGAGAGAATCATTGCCAAGACAGATGAGAGATAACATGCACATCAACATCAATGATCAAATTGAAGCAAAATGCCAAATTATAGGCACTGTCAAGCATTGATGTGTTGTGTGTGTAAGCACCCAATTTTTACACTCTGACAAACTTAGCCATACCTAGTAGAGTCCCCTGTCGAACCTTAGACAAACCCTAGGTACCCCCTAAACTCTAGTCAAATCCTAAGTTAAACCCTAGATGAGTCCTAAAAATCTCAAAGCCCGTTACAATGGGACTACCCTAAACCCTAGGTAAGTCCTAATATAGCCCTAAGACCAAACCCCAGACCTAGCCCTAGCTAAACCCTAGTCCAAAACCTAGGACAAGTTACACGGGCTCAAGGCCCATGTGCCTAGTCCAAATCCACAAAATCCACAAGCCTAGGCCTTGGTGTGCCCAAACTTGGGCCCACAACCCATAGGGGTCCACTAAAGTGGGGCCCACTAAAGTGGGGCCCACAACCCACCAATTCGAAATTTAGGAGAGAAAAGACCCTTAAGAGGCAAGGTTATCCTCAACTCAGCCCAAGTGTGTGAGGGCCTGGCCCTAAATAGCAAAGTGCCCAAGGTGTCAGTAATCTCTTCACTGACACCCCTTGTTTAGCCTGTTTTCATGGTAGCGGTAGTTCGATTACCGCCACACCTGGAATTTTGTAGATTGCGTGTGCAGGCTCCCCCCTGTCCACTTGGGACCTCCCCCATTGGTCCCCCACACCTTTTAAAATCCCTGAAATGCCCCTGAGGGTCCTCCCACCTATTCTAAAAAAACCACGCTATCCTTATGCATTTCACAGCCGGTTTTTCAAGTCCAACCTCTCCAAGAACAACTCCAACCTCTGCCAAACTCCAAACTGACCCACCTGACTCACTAAGTTCCACTTAGCTGAGTCCACACCTGTGCCAACCTCGCTTCATGCCTGTGCCAACCTCCACCTCCGCCTAAACCACCGCCGTAGCAACTCACCAAGGGTAGGGCCACCCCTCATCCCTCTCTCTTTCGGTTTCAGCTGTAAGGGACCCCTGGTTCTGATCCAGGGGTCCCATTTATCTTGGTTTTTTGCTCATTTAGCTTCCAGCTGAGAACAGGGACCTCCCCACCTTCTCCATAGGTGTGGGGGGGTCCCTTGAGGCATGTAGCTCGGGTGCAACACCCCCTCGTTGCTTGGCCACTCCCCTTAAACCTTCTAGGGGTCCTCAGATCATGAGGAACCTCCTGGAGGTACACTGGTGCAACCCCCACAGTGGGGGATATCTGTTTTTTTTTTAAATAATAATTTGCGTAGTGTCAGCAATAGCAGTGCCAACACTATGGAACTTCCCTCTAACTCGAGCTTTAACCCTAGTTAAGCTAAGCCCTGGTCAGTTCCAGGACTAGGACTAGTCACCTTTAAACCCTTGGCTAACTCTCTGCCAAAAACCAGGCCCTAACTCAACCCCTAACCATGGTTAGTGGGTCTGCAAACTGAAACCAGCATACTGTTGGTAATCCTATTACCGACAGTTATTACTACCATTTGTAGTATCTTTGGGCCTTCATAGGGCCCATATACCTCAACCCCTGGGGCCCACTCAAGGCCCATATGGAAGCCCAGACTCCCCTTTATATCCTTGCAAAATTTCAAGGGTTAACTCACAGTTTAACCCTAGTTACCAGGGCCACCAACTTTGGTTTGCAAAATGCACAATATGTCGGCAGTCCAATTGCCGATACCACTGACTATGTTTTTTATAGACTTTGACCTTTTGTAGGGCCCACATTTGAGGTGCTATGGACCTAAGACCTAGCCCATTAGAAAGCCTAGACTTGAGGCTAGCTGTTAATGGTCTTACTTTACCAAGGGGTGATGCCTAACACTAGTTACAACCCAACAAACCATGGTTATAATTTTACAGAAACGGAGGTAATCCGATTACCTCCATTCCGTAAATTTTTTATCTTCGGCTTTGTGTTGGGCTCAAACCTGGTAGGAGGCTATTCTAGGCCCTGTCATACCCTTTGAGGCCCTCTTTTGACTGGTCTTGACCCTTAACCATGGCTAAAACGGCCTCTGGTTAACCTTTAACCAGGGATAAGCATTTAACCCCACAAAAATTTGGAACAGTCCCTAAAAATCCAAAAAAATATAATACCAAAAATCAACTTTTGGACCTTTTTAACCATGGTTAATACCCTGAACCATGGTTAACTCCCTTTTAACTCTGGTTAGCAACCCTAACCCTGAGTTAACATATCCCTTTGCCTCCGGGCTCCATCCTTGGCCACCGGGCCTCACCCTAGTCTATCGGACTACCCTTCAGTCTACCGGGCCCACACTTTACACATTGACCAACCCCGGTTAAGCAAAACTCTAATCTACCAGATTAGGCTCATTAGCCGCCTTTTGGTGCACATACACACATCCCCTCGCCTTAGCACAAGCTCAAGTGTTAGAACTACGCTCAGTCTGATCTCACCCCAATGTGAGTACGTTGGCAACCCAACTCGGGTTCGACCCTAGTTAACTTTATTTTCTTCCGGTTAGTATTAACTTAAACACTTACACATTTGATTAATCTCGAGAGTAAATTTGGCTTAAACCTAACAATTAGGGAACTACTATAAGTGGAAGTGTCGGGGTGCCTAACCCTTTCCCTGAACTTAACCGAACCTCTTACCCCGATCCTTCATCCCGGATCAAGACCTTATCCAATTTTCCCAGGGGCTTATCCCTTCTGAATAAATAGGTGGTGACTCTTAACAATCCCGTGAGACATTTTGAGGGAGTGAAATCCCGCGCTCACAGCTCTGGCGACTCTGCTAGGGATTATCTGCAAGGTTCAATCCGAAACCTAGGTTTAAGCCAAAATAAAACTCAATTTAATCAAATGTCTTAGTATTTAGGTTAATACTGATCGCTTTTATACCTTTTTGTTTATTTGTGTACTGTACATCTCATGTATAACATAATAGTGTAATCAAACCCAATACCCTTAGACAGGCTTATTACATTAACGGCCGCTGGATGATGATCTTCGGTGTCAGTGGCTTAAAAGTCTTGGAGGTCAGCAGAACTTGGCCTGCTGGGTGATGACCCTTAGGAAATGGTTTTGAATGCTCCCGCTTACACCAATCATCCCTTTTCAGGTATGTTCTATACTGGGGAGTAGAATATACGGTGTTAAATGACCCCCATCCTTAGAAACACACTTACATATACCTGTATTCATACATATAGCCTAAGCTAGGGTATAGTCTATAAGAAATCCATCCGGAAAGGTCCCCTAACCTTAACCTGCTTGCACCCTATACCTGTCTCCATCTCGGCTGGCTATCCGGGCACTTTACCCCAGTAATCACTCATCTAGGGGCATATACTGAGCCTTACCTGTGCTTGTAATAAAATACAACCGACCCCGTGTCCTGACATAGCTTGTGGGGTTCAAATCCCAGACGGATAGGCCTTCTTCGGGCCTACCCCTAACCTTGACCTAATAGGCCCCGGTTTCCAACAACCTGGGTAAAACACGCCAGAACTTTTTCCAACTGCCCTATCGGCTCACATGTGCCTTGTTACACCCAATCATAAAAATCAAAAATTGCATAATCATTTTGCATCTTTGTATTTTCATCTGCATTCACAGTACACTCATCGAGTCTGTCCTTATTCAAGTAAATGGTAGGTCCTTCAGGGATTGTACAGACAACTGGTCAACCCTCGTGGCCCGTGCATGTGACTTTTGAGGGGGCATGTGGTCGAAACCTCGCGGAAGCAGTAGAGGCCTTACTTCCGATCAGCGTTTGGCTTGGGCCCAACATTATCATTTGGGATCCACCCTAGACCTATCCATGGTTAACCTAGATCCACGCCTCTTAATGGCTGTAATTCAGTGTTGAAGCCTATTAGACATGACTTTTCGTTTAAGTAAGAACGAACTATGTCCGACTTTGGAGGAAAGTTAGCACATTCTGAGGTTAAACATGGACGACAATGTCATAGTACCGCGTAACAAGACAAACTATCAGACAGACCTATCAAGGTTCTTGCATCTCAAGCCTGGCTGCTTGCAGCCCGGTCCTAACGGGCACTTTCGATCGGATCCCCGTAAAGCCTTTGGAGAAGTCAACCGCCCCAAGTGCAACCCTGACTGCTTCGTAGCGGAACTCTTCGGTCTCAATGCCTTTGCACTGATAGTTGTGTCTCAGTTGCTGTTCCCGAGATGCCGCACACTTGTAGAGTCAGTACTGGTGGGGATTATCGAGGACACCTGTGGTTACGGAACCATCATACCAGTCATCCTTGCAGAGCTTCTTAGGGCTCTTGGTCAGGCAGCAGGCCGCCAAAAGGGCATCTTCTATGCTAGCACACTGCTCATGCATCTCTGGTTGGTCTCAAACCTGCCAACGATCATGTCTATACTAGACAACCTCTTTGAAGCTTACAGCATACCTCGAAAGATCTCTTAGGGTCAGGTTGTAACTACTGACATCCGGAAGCTCTACCAGCTTCTCCAGGACCTGACAGAGAAGGACATCTTGTGGTAGTGCAAATGGCTAGTCATGCCGAAACTACCCCGCGTCGTCATTTCAGGGAGACGGTGCATTATCCTTGCCGGTCTTACAAGCTCTGCAGCCTATGTACCACTTAGAGTCCTCCACCAGTTTAGACTCCCTCAGCGCATTTCAATCATTGACCGGTAGGGAAATGATTTTGCCGAATTTATAATGCACTCCGAGCGCCTCACTGGCCGATTTCAGTCTAGTTGGTGAATCTCCAGGAAAGATCAATGGCTAGACTTTGTGGTCACAGCAAGACCACCTACAGATGCAACGTACTAGCTTTGGGTAGAAGATCCTGACATTCCATCCCCCATGCTTGCACCTAAGGAACTACCCACTCCAGTCTCAACACCATCACAGGGTACCATACCCTTATCTGAGACGGTGGTTCCTTGGACCGACTTCTTCATAGAAAGACAGCTCCATATTCAAATGAAAGAGCAGTGGCTTCAGAAAGCCCGATAGGCATTCAAACTATAGGAAGTGGAATGAGACTGCGAACTCCAACCCAGACAGGAGCCGATTCACCACCTTGAGCGGACAGTCCATTTTTACCAGAAGAAGCGGAAAGGTGACGTCAAAGAGACAGCCGTCCTCAGAGCACAGTTGCACTTCTATCAAGAACAGCTTGATAGTGCAAATGCAGAGATGACTGACCGTATCCGACAGTTCGGATACCAGATGTTCGGCGCTACAGAGTTCCTTGCCAATATGGAGGTTGAGGTCACATCCCTCCAGTAGAAGATCATGGACCTAAAGGGCTTGCCCCGACCACTTGACTTTGGGATCCCGGATGGACCTGCCTAGGATCGAGTCTTTTCTTTTCTTTGAGTCGCACAGTCTTGTACTCATTGTACATTAGCATGCATCAATGAAAAATCTTTTTCTAGCATCATATCTCTCCTGTCTTCATGCATAATCGTGATTAGCCGTCGCATTCTTTTTCAGTTTGCATAAGCCGAACCATGACTCGTTCTATTACTGCGATTCTCGCAGACGTCGCAAAAGCATTCTTGACAGAGATACCAGTCATGGAGCTAGTACTATACCGGCCTTAATCTGAGAGCAGCTCAGAAGCAATAACAGAACCATCGGACCATCAACAGATACTAGATGATTTGGTCCAGTCACATGACCTGGATATATTTGCCATGCAGAACAAGTTGGACCGATTTCTAAAATCCCTGAACATTCTTCTTGGTGCCTGTACCGGAGAACCTTCCACCAGAATCCCTACCACATAAATCCCTGATCAACCTTATCCAGGGCCACATCAGCCTATCCCAATCATCATCCCTAATCCTGGACCCGCAATAGGCAGAGGAGAAGCGGAGTTTGATCAGTATAAGGAGCAGCCCAAGGCCTCATATGCTCACCAGGACAGGCCATCTTCGTTTGACCCTACACCATCCCTCAAAGATCAGCATAAGGAGATTAAGCAGATGAAGGAGGAAATGAGGAAGATGAGATGGACATCTGCTAACCCCACTCTATCTTTAGAGGATCTAACATTCTCTTCTAGGAATACTGTAACCCCAGGGTTCAAGGTTCCAGACTTTGACAAGTACGACGGCTCAAGTTGTCCTAGACAACACCTGCAGATATACTTGAGGGATATACTCCTGTACAATAAGAATCAGTCGTTGTCGATCCAGTACTTCCAGAAGAGTCTTAAGGGAGCAGCCCTTACCTGGTGGACGTCGGTCGATAAGCAGAAAGTCAAGACCTGGAAGGATGCCATGGATATGTTTGTGGAGCAGTACTCCTTCAACCAAGAGCTTTGGCCTCAACGAAGCCAACTGGAACAGATGAGCCAGCAGAATAATGAAACATTCCTGGAGTACGCCTCCCGATAGAGGGCAATGACTGCAAAAGTCTCTACTACTATTCCTAAGGAGGACCTGGCGAACATTTTCATGGGTACTTTAAAGCAGTCCTACTTAATCCTGATGGTCACTCTGCCGGTTGTAGACTTCGGCACAATTGTCAAGACAGATACCCGTATCGAAACAATGATACAAAGTGGAGCTATCCATTCTAGTCTTGGGCTCGATCCTCCCAGAACACTAGCAGCTTCTACAAGAAGGAACAGTGGTCCCCGTGACCAAAAGAGAAAAGAGAATGTCAATTTGGTGGCTTCCGCAGCACCAATCAGACTACCGGCTCTAGCTGTTTAGTAAAAGCCACCACAAAGAACACCCGGCCGGCTAGACAAAACTAGAGGCAACCCTGTCCCCCCAAAAACTTTACTCATCTCCCTTATACTCTCAGTCAACTTCTTGACTTTCTAACCAAGCAAGGTCTTCTCGAATTGAGAGGCCCTACCCCTCTCCTTCCACCCGATAAACAAAGAAAGAATTATGATGTTAATCAATACTGCGTCTTTCACCGAGGCCCAAGCCATGCAACAGACTACTGTATTGGCATGAAGTACGCCATCCAGGATCTTCTGGATGCAGGTAAGGTTGAACTGGCACCCGGTAACACCAGCATCAACCAGGTGCCACTGCCCCCACAAAACAACCAAGTTAATTTCATTGAGTGGGTAGAGCTCGGGGCAGGGCATCCGAGACCTTGCGCACCAGCAGTCAGTGACGACATCATTAGGCCCTTATACCACCACCAGTCATAATCCCTCTCCCTCAATCAAACATACAAGTCATCCAGGCCCCAGTACACTTACCCACTCTCGAATCTGATAAAGAGCAAATTGTTTACACCATTCCCTATCCCGCCAATTGGCCCATAGCCTCTGCTCAAGCCTCAACATCTGCTGGCCCAGTAAAGATCCCTTACATCCCATCTGAACCTTTCAGCCTTAATCATGTACCAGCCCCTCACTCCCTCATCCTAAAGAGCGAGTACATAGCCAATCTTACCCAATCTAGCCGGGTGTACCAACCTCCAGCAATTGAGCCGGTAAAGGACAAGGAAAAAGACAAGGCAGGGGTGCCAAACCCAGAGAAAGAGGCAGTAGATTTAACTCTCCTACTGAAAATCCTTGAGAAGGCAGAAGAGTTTAATATCACCCAGCAATTGGGTAAAACTCAGGCACAGATCTCCATATTGGGTCTTCTCTTAACATCCAAGCACCACAGGAAGCAGCTCCTGCGGGTATTCAACAACGCCCGTGTAACACTAGACATCTCACCTGAAAAACTGGGGCAGATGGTGGGGTAGGTGCTTGAATCAAATATCATCTCTTTCATTGAAGAAGAGATACCTGACGGAGACAGGAACCACACCCGGGCCCTATACATTACAGTACAGTGTTTAGACAGAACTCTATCATCAGTACCATTGACAATGGCTCTGGCCTGAACATCTGTACACTATCTACATTACAAAGCCTGACCTTGGACCTCAGCCAAGTGAAGAAGAGGCCCATGACCATCGAGGCGTTTGACAACACCACCAGGCAGAACCTGGGAGACATAGATTTGACCATCGGGGTCGGACCAACGCAGTTTATGACAAACTTCCAAGTAATGAATGTGCCGGTCTCGTTCACCTTGCTCTTGGGAAGGCCATGGATCCACACCGCCGGAGTCATTCCCACTTCCTTGTATCAGAGGATTAAATTCATACAGGATTACCATCTAGTCATCGTTCCGTCGGAGGAGGTGACAAGTTCCTTCGGGAACATCCAAGAGCTGGGGCAGGGTTCAGCCTTCATGTTACGCCCCAAAATACCCCCTAGGAGTTTAGGGATACTTTAGGCTTGACTATACGTACCTACCAAACCATCCTGTCATGAACAATATAATTAAAGTACTAAACAATGATAATCAGAGCGCGGAAGCTAAACATAAATGCGGAAGCGTAAACTAACTTTTTCTTTTCTTCTAAGATTTCCAAAATAGTATTCCAAGTTAACATATATACAACATGTCTAAGTCTAAGGTGGATAGGCCCACCTATCAAAATGTCAAAATACATAAGCACCCTCTCGTACTCTCCCCTCAACAGTAGTCGAGGTACGGCCACACGTCAAGGTCTCGGTCCGCTTGAGACTGCAGTGGGATAGACGGCTCTCTCTCCTCGATATACTCTTCCTCTACCCAAGGCTCTGGGTCGAGGGCTCCCTCAGTACCTGCCGACATGAAAGTACGGCTGAGCATGGAATACTCAGCGAGTACAAGCTTCTAGCTATCCATAACAATAATAAACACGCAAGGAGTAGTACAATACCAATCATCAATTTCAGGCAATAGTAAGATCATAGAATCAAACAATATTAAACATGGAGCAATATTATCATTTTGATGTGCATGAATGCAAAAACGCCGACAAAACTCATGCTTGAAAACCCGTTTCCATGTCTCGCTATGCATTGTAAAAATCATGTATGTGTACATGCATGAATGTCTTGTCATCATCTTGTAACCTTGCATCTTGTAACTTGTGAGCCAGAGGCTAGCACCCGAATCTCCCTGGGCTGCCAACCTCCTTGATATGTATGGTTTTCTTGTGAGCCAGAGGCTAGTACCCGAATGTCCCTGGGCTACCAACCTCCTTGATATATGGTTTTCTTGTAAGCCAGAGGCTAGTACCCGAATGTCCTTGGGCTACCAACCTCCTTGACAATATGTGATTTTTATTACTTGTTTAGTTTTCTTGTGAGCCAGAGGCTAGTACCCGAATGTCCCTGGGCTACCAACCTCCTTGACAATATGTGTTTTAGGGGTTTTCTTGTGAGCCAGAGGCTAGTACCCGAATGTCCCTAGGCTACCAACCTCCTTGACATGCAATATTTTCTTGTTGGTTATTATATGCACATGCTCTTGAAATCTCAGTTCATGCTATCATGCATGCTCGTGTATGTGTCAATCGTGACAACCATGGAATAAGGATAATAAGAGAGGTATGACATCACCATTCAATTCACAATATATGCATATGAGAATTTGAGTAATCAACATGGTATTTAAATCCATTCATCATTCATGAGAATACATGTATAAGGCCTATTTCCCTTTTTCTTCCTTCAAATCATTATTTCATAGTTTAGGCATTTTGTCAAACACATCACATGCAATGTTTCTCCATAGTTCATCTTCTTATTTTTAGTGCATATTTTCCATCCAATAATCAAAGTGAGTTCATTATTGGTAAAATGCCCATCCTCTATTTTTCCATTACACAAACCACACATACCACACATCATACATTCGGCATCCCATCGCCTCAATCAATCTCCCATCCACACATCCATATCCTTTTTCCTTTTCTTGTTTATAATTATTAGAATGATACATTTTACAAGGAATGAAACCTACTAACATGAATCACATTTCACATAAAAAGCCTAGATTATCGTTAGAGAAAGTTAGTAGGGTGTACAAACCTTAAAGAAGAGAAGAAAACCCTTGAAAAACGCTGTGGAGAACGCTGCCCTAGCTTGGAATTGGACTCCACAAGTGCTTGAGGTTGGATTTGATAGATCCAAGCTTTTGAGATGGTCATGGGTTCCAAAACCCCTTGATTTTCTCAAGTTGATGCCCTAGGGTGAAAACCCCTTCTCTCCTCTCTCACTCCCTCTCAAAATATGGCTAAGGGTGTTTATGAACACCCTTGGCTCGAGCCAACCCTTAAAAATAAGGGTGGAGTGGCCACAAGACCAAAAAACCCCTAAACAAATTTTTGAAAATCGCGTAGGACCGATAGATGACCGATCTACCGGTAGTGGACCGATCGATCGGTGTTTATGACCGATCTATCGGTAGTGGACCGATCTCTCGGTCTTGACTGGTGCTGCATAATGCACTTTAGTATTTTGGCCATAACGTTTGACTCGGTGCTCTGATTTTGACGATTCAACTTGCATTGGATTCTTCTTTCGAAGTGGACCAACTTTCATGTTTTGAAAAAATTCTAATTCTTCTTTATTCATGGACAAAAAGTCCCCTAAAGCTGACTAGTCTGCAATGGGT
Organism: Tetracentron sinense; assembly: GCA_015143295.1. NCBI lineage: Eukaryota > Viridiplantae > Streptophyta > Magnoliopsida > Trochodendrales > Trochodendraceae > Tetracentron > Tetracentron sinense. The sequence goes on along the minus strand of CM026556.1, from coordinate 22,012,774 downwards.
TGCGACAGCCCAAATTTGCAGCCGACCCGATTTTGGAAATTCCACTTTTGACTCAACCCCGACTCAAAATCAGGGAAAGTGATCAACATGAACCTTGAAGAGGGTTCTAATACCCTTCTAAAAATTCAGTAATCACTCAATTCTGAGCAACGATGACTAAAATAGAGCCCTTTAAAGTTGAGGTAAATGCCGAAACATACCTTTTCGACACCTAGAATACCTCGAGTGTTTTCACACTCTTTTCCCCTTGTGTCCAACACCCTACTCACACCTCATAAATCATTCTCCATAAGTCTTTAACCCACCTCAATGATCATTAAATTCACACCGACATGCATGAGAGGCTTCGGCCTCTCTATGCCTCATGCACTAGCACTATTCACCAACAACCCATTGAAACACTTAGGGTATTTGTACCCTTGATTTCACTTACTTAGAGTATCTTTACACTCTCTTTTTACGACTCAAACCATGTACCTAAAACCCTCAATTGACTAATCATAATATCAAGAACACAATGGGAGGCCTTAGGCCTTCACACATACCATACAAGGGCACCTTTCACTGGCACTATTCATAGTATAGTGAACTTGAATTTCCGGGGTTCTACACTTCATGTCCTATCAGTTTGAACAGGTGAGCTCTATCTCCCAGGTAGAAGAGCTCAGCAAGAAAGCAGTACCGCCATTTGTCTGGATGATGGCCCAAATGAAGTACTAACCAGGGCTGGGTCTCGGGGCCAGGAACCAGGGCATGAAAAAGAGATATGTACCTCCTCACTACATTTCTTCATTCGGGCTAGGATACAAGCCCAAGTATGAGGACTATCTCTCCAAACTAACCCAGAAGAACAAACAGTCGGCGAAACCTGAACCCCGACCCCATGTCACTATCACCTTCCCCGTGGGAATCTTCGAAACCTATCCAGAAACTTCCCTTACACTAGTTGGTAACATACCTTACCCTCAACCCGGTACCGAATCTTCAGGGATTCCCGAACCGAAAGTCTTCAGCGTCGCCCAGATGTTCGAAGAGCTGGCTGTCAAATATGCAGAAACAGAAACAGAGTACCTAGCGGGAGAACAGGTTTGCACCCTCTCCAATAGCACAGAAGCATCTTCCAGCCACCGACCACTTATCCGTTGGTGGACCGAGGCTCTTACCGTCGAAGCCGCTCAGGGCCGGGGTCAGCACGGTGCAGGGAAGGTTGGTTCGGACAAGCAGTGATCCAGCATCATCCTCTTTCTTCTTTTAATCTATCTCTCTTTTGCTCCCATTGCAAAATCCAAAGTGTCGGCCATCTGTAGGTCTCTTTTTATCAAGTCATTTTCGTAAACAGTCCACAATTTTATCAATGAAATCGAGAATTTTGACTCAAAAACATGTTTTCTAAAAAAACATCTGCATCAGCTGATGAAGAAATCACACAGACTCTTCCCCTGGAAGGCCTAGTGTCCTGAAGCCAACATAAACATAAAATATAAGCATGCTAAACTAAGCTTGATGATTTGCCAGGAAATAGCCTCTAACAAGGCTACCCCTAAAACCCTCCTTGAGCTTTCAAAAGTTGAGTATGACTTAGAGGAGGAGGCAGAGCAGGATGAGGAATCACCTCAGGAGATACTGGACCCCCTAGAACACAGTGAAGGGCTTCTGCAGTCAAACATCGAGGACACCGAGACAGTGAACCTGGGTTCTGCAGATAATCCGCAGCTAGTCAAGATCGACACAACCATGAGCCCATAGCAGATAAAAGATATGATCAACTTCCAGAAGAGCTACAGTGATATCTTTGCCTGGTCGTATGCAGACAGCCCAGCCTAGACCCAGTATTGGTAGTACACAGACTTCCCTTGAACCCTGACGTCAAACCAGTCAAGTAGAAACTGAGACGGATAAGGCCCAAATGGTCACAGAAGGTCAAAGAAAAAGTTGAAAAGAAGATCAGTGCAGGCTTCTTGGCAGTAACAAACTACACCGAGTGGTTAGCCAACATTGTCCCGGTACCCAAAAAGGATGGCAAACACCAGATGTGCATCGACTATCGAAACCTGAACAAGGCCAGTCCCAAGGACAACTTCCCTCTCCAGCACATCGACATCCTGGTCGACAATACTGCAGGGCACGAGATACTCTTATTCATGGATGGTTTCTCCAGATACAACCAGATTAGAATTACAGAGGAGGACATGGAAAAAACCTCATTTATAATACCTTGGGGCACATTCTGCTATAAGGTCATGCCCTTCAAACTCAAAAATACAGGGGTAACCTATCAGAGGGCCATGACGGTGCTTTTCTATGACATGATGCTCAAGTCGACTGAGATCTACGTGGATGACATGATCGTCAAATCTCCGACTGCCTAGCAACACCCGGAAGATTTGAAAAGACTCTGTGACAGACTCAGAGAGTTCGGCCTAAAACTTAACCCGGCCAAATGTGTCTTTGGAGGATCATTAGGAAAGCTTCTCAGCTTCATATTTAGCAAGAGAGGCATTGAGATTGATCCAGCTAAATCCAGAGCTATCATTGAAATGCCACACCCTAAACTGAAAAGGAGATCCGTGGTTTCCTAGGCAGAATTCAATATATCAGTCGATTCATCTCTCAGCTAACTCCGATCTGTGAGCCGATCTTCAAGCTTCTCCAGAAGAATACCCCGACAGTCTAGACAGCAGAATTCCAAGAAGTCTTTGACAAGATAAAGCAGTATCTTCTCAACCCTTCAGTATTAGTGCCTCCTATGCCAGGATGACCCCTACTACTCTACATCTCAGTATAAGAAACCTCAATGGGGTGCGTCCTGGCACAGCATAACGAGACGGGCAGAACAGAATAAGCCATCTACTACATCAATAAGCGCCTGCTTGAGTACGAAGAGCAGTATAGCCCTCTTGAGAAAACTTGTCTGACACTGGTCTGGGCAGCCTAGCGTCTCCGACACTATCTGTTCTCCTACCCGGTAATCCTGATCTCTTGGATGGACCCGCTGAAATATCTACTAGAAAAGCCAGCCACCATCAGAAGGACTGCCTGATGGCTTATGATATTGTCCGAATTCGACATCACGTACATGACTCAGAAGTCAATCAAGGGGCAGGCAATAGCAGATCACCTCGCTCACAGTCCAACCCAAGACTATGTGTCTGTACATGATCAGTTTCCAGATAAAGTCATCCTGTACGTAGAAGTAGAAGAACAAGAGTACTCTGGCTGGGAGTTGTACTTTGACGAAGCTGCCAACAGTCATGGGAATGGAGCAGGAGCAGTCCTGATCTCACCTAAGGGAGCACACCTTCCTATCTCAGTCAAACTGAAGTAGATGCTCTAACAACGAAGCGGAGTACGAGGCATGCATAGCCGGTCTGAAAGAAGCCCTGGGCATCAGAATCGAGGAGATAGACGTATATGGAGACTCATCTTTGGTGATCTGTCAGGCGAACAAATCTTGGGCTATTCGAGAAGCCAGGCTGGTTCCGTACTTAGCCTACCTCAACATCCTGATCACTCAATTCAGGAGAATCACTTTCAGTCACAAATCCAGGAACCACAACAGAATCGCAGATGCACTGGCCACTCTTGCTTCTATGGTTCAGATCCCCAAGGGCATCATGCTCTGGTCGATTGAAATTCAGTAATATAATCAGCCTGCTTACTGCCTCGAGCCAGATGCAGTCACAGACAAGAAGCATTAGTATGCCGACATCAAGCAGTACCTCGAGGACAGGGCTTTCCCTCTCGATGATACCTAAACAGATCACCGAGCAATCTGGAGATTGGCTATTCAGTTTATCCTCTCAGGGGGAGTCTTGTACAAAAGATCACTGAACATGATTTGGCTTAGATGCCTAGACACCAGTGAATTAGCACAGGTAGTCGAGGAGGTTCACGGAGGAACCTGCGACCCACACATGAACGGGTTGATGCTCTCCAAGAAGATTCTCAGGACGGGCTACTTCTGGTCCACCATGAAAGCTAATTATTGTAGATATGTATAGAAGTGCCACCAATGCCAAATCTATGCTGACAAAGTCAATGCACCGCCGACAAGGCTACACAACCTCACCGCTCCTTGGCCATTCTTTGCCTGGGGCATTGACGTCATCGGACCCATAGATCCGAAAGCATTTAACGGTCATCGATTTATCCTGGTTGCAATCGATTACTTTACAAAATGGGTCGAGGCAACCTCTTATACTAATGTGACAGCCTCTGTGGTTCAGCGCTTTCTGAAAAAGGACATCATCTGCAGATACGGTGTTCCATTCGAGATTGTAACAGACAATGCTCTTAACTTCTGCAACAAGCGGATGACTGATCTCTGTTAGAAATTTCAAATACAACATCACAATTCCATTCCATACAGACCTCAGACTAATGGTGCAGTGGAAGCGGCTAACAAAAACCTGAAAAAGATCATTGAGAAGATGACAACCAACTATTCTGCTTGGCATGAGATGCTTCCATATGCACTCATGGCCTACAGAACGGCATCAGCACTTCGACAGGGGCAACGCCTTTCTCTCTAGCTTATAGTATAGAAGCGGTCCTCCCCATCGAAGTCGAGATCCCATCACTCTGCGTGCTAATGGAAGTAGAAGTCTTAGAAGCAGAATGGGTACAGACCCAGTTTGAGCAGCTGAATCTGATTGAAGAGCAACGACTGAAATCCATCAATCACTTACAGGCCTATCAGAGGCGTATGGCTAGAGCATTCAACAAGAGAGTCAAGCCTTGCAACATCGAAGTCAGTGACCTGGTTCTCCGGAAAGTGTTGCCAAACCACCCTGATCTCAGGGGCAAGTTCACTCCAAACTACGAAGGCTCATACATCGTCCGAGATAAATTCTCAGGCAGCGCCCTTCGGCTCAAACGTATGGATGATGAAGACCTCCCCGAGCCCATCAACATGGACAAAGTTAAATGATACTACGTGTAAGGTCTAGATCTAATAGGCGCTTTGCACTCGTAGAATCTCTAGGAAATGACAGGAGGCCATCATTGACACACTCTTTATCCATTTTCAATGTAACCCATTTACAAATCAATGAAATCCGCTAGTTAGCCCCTTTGAGCCTAACAACCTTTCTTCAAACAAACTTTTTAGGGACACCCTCTCTCGCCATCCGTGGCATTTGCATAAACTACGTCATAACCTGATCCTGCAAAAAGGTACGTAGGTAACCTGACAAATCAGGTGTGGTCGCAAAAGGGATAATCATCCCCTAACTCTCCCTCTTTCCCCAAAAAAGAGTCATCAACTCTCCACCACATAGTCACTCCCCAAGCAGAGACAAACTCTCCCAATTCCCCCCGACGGAGCCGACACAAAGATTACAAATTTTTCATCAAAGAAAAACCCAAAATAGAAGTCGAAACATTCTCCAAGACAGGGACTCCCTGAGAAAAACAATCTCTCCGGGCTTTATCCCCAGCAAAATCGACTTCTCTCCACAGTGGAAACCAATCAAACTCTCCTTGTGTGGAGAAAAATCCCCAAAGAATCAACCTCTACCAGAGAGGACAATCCCTAGTGGAGCCCCCAAAAAAAAAAATCTCCCCACTAGAAATATCAAATGTACAAATCTCCAGCAGAAGATCCTCACGCAAACCAGTTACAACAAAGGAAACAATTCCAGGGTGTCCCAAACTTCGGTCCCCTAGCCTACATTTTGTCCCGCTCTAAGTCCTCTTAGATCTCCTATAAACTACGAGTGTAAATGTCATATCTACATCCTCAGCGGAGTACAATCCCCCCATGGAACGCAGTCCAGGACGATGAAGGGAGCATACTTATTTCTCCAGCAAATCACAAGCTTCCCCAGCCAATCACGGGCATGAGTGAAAACTGGCAACGACCTCATTGCACAAAAATTACGCGATTCCTAGACCTAGTCTTGCGACTATGGGTAAAAAAGGGACAAAAAATCAATCAGCTTCGTAGGTATGAGGAAAACCGGCAACGGCCTCATCGCACAAAAATTATGCGAACCCCATGACTTGGTTATTCCAAGAGTAAAAAATAGAGCAAAAGCTGAAAACCAGTTTGACAACACAATCCGACAGCAATCAGACCCACTGGACTCCCCAGTCACCCTCAACATTCAGCATCTCTCGACAGGTCAGCATCCTCAACAAAGATTCCAACAGGGAATACCCTCAGTAGATGTATTACTCCAGGACATCTCCAGTATACAGGCAAACATCGGGAAATCCCCAGCAAAATGGAAATCCCAAATTCCCCGGTAGTAGTCTACAGCAGAAACCTACTCCTTAGCCAATAGTCTACAACGGAGACCTACTCCCTAACAAACCCTCGGCAACAGGTCATAACAGTCTCCAATCCCTAGCAGATCCCTCAGCAGAAGCCTCTGACAGCTCCCAACATTACTCTGCCCCCAGCAAGATTGCAGCCAACTTCCGAAGCCTAGCAGAAAGCTTTTCCGCAGCATAAGTCCAGAAGCTTGCAACAGCACTTAGACAAACTTGTCTATTCCCATCAGCATTCTGCTCTGAGTCATGCTCTACTCTTCGAGAGTAAAAGAAAACCTGCAACCCCCCTTAAGCCCTGAACTAAGGCAATCTACTGACAAATCTAAAAGCAAACAAAGCATACTTTTGTCAAAATCAAAAATCTTTTACAAAAGTCTTCGACCCTTTTTCTGGAAAAGGTTTTCAAAAACAAATTTTTGGCTTCAAAATCCGTTAAACCAACTTGCACCGAGCAGCCCCTGCGGAACAAGCAGAAGAAGCAGCTTCTGCGCCTCCCCAGCAAGCAACAGTCAGTAGAGTCATGGGAAAGCATCGTCACCTTTATCCCCTTGCATGACACCCACTTGCATAGCGTCATACCTTTCATGACCAACATTTCAGCATCATCCAACATGATCAAACTTCAACGCCTCCCGGTAATACCAAAGTCAATCCGACATCATTTGCATCAAAACTTTGAAACATTTCTGTACCTTGACAGTGTACACCCCTCAAACATCCCCGTGTGTCTTTGACATCCCAGGTCTCCATTGACGTCGAGTCAATATGCCGACACCTTGCATGTCCCCCAACATCCGAGTCTCCATCAACAAAAACACATCTTGTTGACACGCCGACACTCACTGCATGTCCTCTTCTTCAATACCCTATGTGTCATTGACATCTCAGGTCTCCATTGACACTGAGTCAATATGCTGACACTTCACATGTCCAACACCCCGTGTGGTCCCAACACTCTGTGTTCCGACACCCTATGTTTCCTTCGACCGATGCGGTTAATATCCTCTGGGAAACACCGTTTCGATCAATCCCCTCATCGCTTCCGAGCGACACCTTGCTTTCGGCCAGCGCCTCTGGGCCACGCCATCTCTGCATCTGTCTCTTGATCCCTAACTACTCGCTATCTCCTAGCAGAAGCCTTCACCGCATTCACCATTTGCACAACATGCATCTATTTCATCGTCCATCTCATCCATCTCGGTGTAAAAATACGATGATTCCAGTCTTTGCCATTTAACTGTCATCCTGGCACTCGCCGACAAAGAGGGGCAGCTGTAAGCACCCAATTTTTACACCCTGACAAACTCATCCTTACCCAGTAGAGTCCCCTGTAAAACCTTAGACAAACCCTAGGTAACCCCTAAACTCTAGTCAAACCCTAAGTTAAACCCTAGATGAGTCCTAAAAATCTCAAAGCCTATTACAATGGGACTACCCTAAACCTTAGGTAAGTCCTAGTATAGCCCTAAGACCAAACCCTAGACCTAGCCCTAGCTAAACCCTAGTCCAAAACCTAGGACAAGTCACACAGCTCAAGGCCCATGTGCCTAGTCCAAATCCACAAGCCTAGGCCTTGGTGGCCCCAAACTTGGGCCCACAACCCATAGGGTCCACTAGAGTGGGGCCCATAACCCACCAATTCGAAATTTAGGAGGGAAAAGACCCTTAAGAGGCAAGCTTATCCTCAACTCAGCCCAAGTGTGTGAGGGCCTGGCCCTAAATAGCAAAGTGCCCAGGGTGTCAGTAATCTCTTCACCGACACCCCTTATTTAGCCTGTTTTCATGGTGACGGTAGTTCGATTACCGCTACACCTGAAATTTTATAGATTGTGCGTGTAGGCTGCCCCCTGTCCACTTGGGACCTCCCCCATTGGTCCCCCACACCTTTTAAAATCCCCGAAATGCCCCAAAAGGTCCTCCCACCTCTTCTATAAAAACCAAGCTATCTCCATGCATTTCACAGCTGATTTTTCACGTCCAACCTCTACAAGAACACCTCCAACCTCTGCCAAACTCCAAACCGACCCACCTGAGTCACTAAGTTCCACTTAGCTGAGTCCACACCTGTGCTAACCTCGCTTCACACCTGTGCTAACCTCCACCTCTGCCTGAACCACCGCCATAGCAACTCACCAAGGGTAGGGCCACCCCTCATCCCTCTCTCTTTCAGCTTCAGCTGTAAGGGACCCCTGGTCCTGATACAAGGGTCCCATTTTCTCATTTAGCTTCCAGCCAAGGACAGGAACCTCCTCACCTTCTCCATAGGTGTTGGGGGGTCATTCGAGGCATGTAGCTCGGGTGCAACACCACCTGGATGCTTGGCCACTCCCCTTAAAGCTTCTGGGGGTCCTCAAATCATGAGGAACCTCCTGGATGTACACTGGTGCAACCCCCACAGTAGGGGATATCTGCTTTTTTTTAAAAATAATTTGCATAGTGATGGCAATAGCAGTGCCGACACTATGGAACTTCCCTGTAACTCGAGCTTTAACCCCAGTTAAGCTAAGCCCTGGTTAGTTCCAGGACCAGGACTAGTCACCTTAAACCCTTGGCTAACTCCCTACCAAAAACTAGGCCCTAACTCAACACCTAACCCTGGTTAGTGGGTTTGCAAACTGAAACCAGCATACTGTCGGTAATCCTATTACCGACAATTTTTACTACCTTTTGTAGTGTCTTTGGGCCTTCGTAGGGCCCATATACCTCAACCCCTGGGGCCCACTCAAGGCCCATATGGAAGCCCATACTCTCCTTTATATCCCTGCAAAATTTCAGGGGTTAACTCAGATTTTTACCCTAGTTACCAGGGCCACCAACTTTGGTTTGCAAACTGCACAGTGTGTTGGCAGTCCTATTGCCGACACCACTGACTATGTTTTTTTACAGACTTTGACCTTCTGTAGGGCCCACATGTGAGGTGCTATGGACCTGAAACCTAGCCCATTAGAAAGCTTGGACTTCAGGCTACCTGTTTATGGTCTTACTTTACCTAGGGGTGATCCCTAACCCTGGTTATAACCCCACAAACTATGGTTAAAAATTTATAGAAATTGAGGTAATCCGATTACCTGCATTCTGTAAATTTTTTTATCTCGGGCTTTGTGCTGGGTCCAAATCTGGTAGGAGGTCATTCTAGGCCCTGCCATACCCTTTGGGGCCCACTTTTGACTGGCCTTGACCCTTAACCATGGCTAAAAAGGCCTCTGATTAACTTTTAACCATGGTTAAGCACCACTTAACCTCACAAAAATTTGAAAAAATCCCTAAAAATCCAGAAAAATAGAAAAGACCAAAAAATCAACTTTTTGACCTTTTTAACCATGGTTAACACTCTTAACCATGGTTAACTCCCTTTTAACTCCGGTTAGCAACCCTAACCTTGAGTTAACACATCCCTTTGCCTCCGGGCTCTATCCTTGGCCTACCGGGCCTCACCCTATTCTACCAGACTACCCTTCGACCTACTGGGCCCACACTTTGCACATTGACCAACCCCGGTCAAGCAAAACCCTAATCTACCGGATTAGGCCCATTAGCCGCCTTTTGGTGCGCACACACACACATCTCCTCACCTTTGCACAGGCTCAAGTGCTAGAACTACGCTCGGTTTGATCTCACCCAAATGTGAGTACATAGGCTTTACTTTCTTCCAGTTAGTATTAACTTAAACACTTAGGCATTTGATTAGTCTCGAGACTAAATTTGGCTTAAACCTAGCAAGTAGGGAACCACTATAAGACAAAGTGTTGGGGTGCCTAACCCTTTCCCGAACTTAACCAAACCTCTTACCCCGATCCTTAATCGCGGACCACGACCTTATCCAACTTTCCCGGGGACTTATCCTATCTGATTAAATAGGTGGCGATTCTTAACAATCCTGTGAGACTTTTCGAGGGAGTGAAATCCCTCGCTCACAGTGTGGATAGATTGAGCAACAATTGAGCAGTGTCTAAGGAAAACCTGATTGGTAAAAAAAAATCATAGCCAATGAAGATTGTAAATAGAGGGGGGAGAACAAAAAGAATATTATTCCCAAATTCTAATTTGTGATGATAAAATGAAGCAAAAATGTACTATAGATGGAACCATAACTCAACATAAGATCCAATGGAACAAAGATGGATAGTGAATGTTTGATGGAATCATGAAAATATATAATTTAGTAAACAAAGTGACTTTAAATCCACATCCCATAAAGTTGATTTCTGGATCTATTTATTCCTCAACCTTTACCTGAAATTAATGTAAGAGACGCGTTTAATCTTTTACTAGAAACACCCTACGATTGAACTCCTTAAAACCCCCAAAGAGGTGATCACCAAGTGATTCTCAAAGGCTCTGGAAAAAGATACCATCTAAGTACTCAGTCAGAGAGCAATATCTCTCTAATTACCTCCAAATCTCTTTCCCTTCAAGTTTCATTGCTTACCCTAACAATCATTTTTCCCCTCCAACAACTCTTAAGGTTAATACATCTACATACATTACATACAAAACATCGACACAGTGAGTAAATAAATTAAAAACAGAAACTTAGATACAATCCGTTAATAAAACAAAGTTTGAAATAACGATGAATAAATAGAGCATTATGTGTAGTAAGTGAGTGAGAGGGTGGAGAAATATGACATTATTTCCTAATTGGAAAGAGAAAAGAAAGATATATAGCAATAATCAGAAAATTTCAAATTAGTTCAATCATAATTTCCAAGACCGTTAGCTTCTCATGATAAACAAAATTTTCAAACAACAATGTTGAATTATGAATAATCAAGCAATGAAAGCATTGACAAAAAAGAAAAAGAAAACAAGCACTGAAAGTATTGCCCAGAAGAAGTATTTGGTAAATGAAACCAACCAATAATGGTTGGTAAATGAAACCAACCATATTACCTTGCAGTTGCCATGAGAAGCAACAACCTCTATACAATCCCAGGTTAAGACTCTTAAGTCCGAGACTATCCAACTACTTAATCAGACGTGCCATTGACACCCCTACATAGTTCCCCATAATAGGGATATAAGGTAAGTAGGCGTCCAGAAGTCCAAAGGAGTGAGATCATTTTTTATTGTAAAAAGAAAAGTGAATCAAATGGTTTTGCAGATTCAATCAATAGGCTTCTAATCTAATGATTTTTCTGAGTGGGACCCTCATGGTATTCAAACCTTCTTTGAGCTTATCTTTTATCTCATTCACCCGCCAAGATCCGTGCTTTCCTGAACTCCAAGATCAGATTTATGAAACTGATTCATTTGGAGAAATCTACAATAAACCATTTACAGATTTAGACCGTGGATAATACAATTAGGATGACCAAGCTAAAAGACCAGTGCAAGCCATCGAAGCTCACTAACTCTAATTCTAATTCGAGTATTCAAGTTCCTATTCATAATTGAATAACAAATTTCAAATATTTACAGATTAAAAGAAAATAAACCTAGATTCCGTGAAATCAAACTACAAAATCACGACTAGAGCATATAGTCTCACCTCGAATCGTAGATTTCATTAAATCAAAGAAAATGAGAAGGAAAATTAGAGAATTCATACTTGAAGTATCTGAACAATCAAGAAGCGTGAGAGAAGCTAAAAGTAGGCCATTGAATATCAGATACTATTTGTAGAGGCAATATCTGAGCATTTTCGTTATCAAAAAGTGGAACTTATCGACCATAAAGCCAACTGCATGCTTATTTTTGACCTGCAAGAAATAAGAAGAGGAAGCACGCATAAACAACAATAGAAAATCGAAGAGTGAAGGAAATGAAGAGTTGAACGATGGAGAGAGGGGAGGCCTTTAATGGAGGGAGACAATCGATGTGGGAGGAAGAATTTGTGAAGATAGGAAAGAGAGAGAGACATTTAAAATGGAGGGCAAGCTATATGTATCTACTACTATAATGAGAATTGGAGGGTTGAGGCATTGATTAAAACAGTGAGAGGTGGGTTGAGGCTTGATTGAGTTTTAAAATTTTAAAACTCTTAAAGATAAGACATCTATTAACTAAATATAACGCAGGGTTTTTTCTCCCCTTCTCCTTTCGCCATGTAGGACTACAATGCTATCACACATGCCACGTGTCAACTAGAATTTTTACTAGAATTTTTTTTTCTCCAAACTCTGGTTGTTGGAAGTGACACAACTCTTCCAGTTTCTCCAAAACTCTGGTTGTTGGAAGTGACACAACTCTTCCAGTGTGACTGATCTTTCTTCTTTAATTCCCACACACGGCTCCTCTCAATATGTCCTGAGTCACGTTCATCTTAATCATTTACTATATCTTCCCTATTAAATCTCCCTCTTATCTATAAGTGTTTTAAAAAAATAGGCAACAGTTTCATTCCTATCCCCATGAAAGTTTACAAAAAAAACAGTTATAATTTTAGGGGATTTTGATAAGAGAAATCTATCTCAATCCCTCTCACATTTTTCTCTCTCAATATTAGCTTAAGAAACTAGGTAACTGTTTACAAAATCAGTTTAACATCTCCCTGTTTGTTCTTCTCATCGCCGTTGTGCCTGAGTCCGGAAAGTTTATCATCAAAGTTCAAAGTGCTTGAACATGCTCTATCAGGTGATTCTGGACCCTTTAAATTTACTATCTCGTGTAGTGATAGGTTTTTTCATGTTTCAAAGCACAAATTTAACATATCTGTCTTTTGATGAGATGGTAAATTTAACATCCCATGCACTGATAGGTTTTCTTATTTATTTTTATTTTGGTGGATTAAAGAAGCCAATGTGGGTTTATTCAGTCTCCAATGGCTGCTAATTGCCAAAAGCTTTACCTTTGATTTTTTTGTTAATTGAATCTGTCTTTTTTCTGGGTAGTGTTAGAGGTGGTGGGTAGCTTGGCCTACTGGGTAATGTAGACACTGCACCTAATCTGGACCGTTCATTTAGTAGGAACATTTTGGGATTGATTTGGTCAAGGCATTCACAGGTGCAGAAGATTCAAATATGCTTTAGGAAAGGTTTCACGAAATCAAGTTGAGACAGAAAAGCAACATGAGGGCATGGTGGCTCCCACATGACCCTCTTTGAAATCAAGATCTACCAAACAAACTGTGGTTAAGAACCCAAATGTTTGGGCTAATATTTCCAACAAGTAATGGAAGAGATTGAGGACGGGATATCAACCCCATAGTTCGTCCAATGTCTTTCCCATAGGTCATTAGTTAAATAGTTGGATCGTGATCAGTTTTCCTATTGAACTGGCGCCCACAAGTCAACACGTGTCCCTTTTGTACCAAATTATAGGACGTGTAAACCGTTGAATGGATGGAGATTGGAGAGATGAAAAATGATCCGAAACCGTATTGATATTTGTGAGCGTTATTTTTGGGTTGAATTTTATTTATTAGGGTGTTGAGCTGGTGGACAATGAGTATTTCATAACAGAGGAAAACGTGGGGATGTTGAAGCTGGCGAAGGAGGCAAATGCTATTGTGGTACGTGGCCTATCCTAGCTTATTATGGTTTACACTTGAACATATATATGATCACCAATTTCCTTCGGATGGGCTATGGTGCAGTTTGATTACAGGATCCCAGCTGTAGGTCTGGAGTCATGCAGTGCCGGGGCAATTGGTGGGTTGAGGCATTGATTGAGTTTTAAAATTTAAAAACTCTTAAAAATAACACATAACTTAATAACTATATTCTTTTTATATAGCACTCGGATAGAGTATGATTCTTTAATTAAAATATCTCCCATTATCTAACGCCAACCTAATCTCTCTCTCTCTGTTTCTGCCAATTGTGATTGAACGGGAGAGTTCAATCTTCACTCTCACGTGCATCGCACGTGCCACCTGCTAGTAATGACCTAACTCAAATAGCGGCTTTTGAAGAAGCCACGTGCCACCCGCTAGTAATGACATAACTCAAATAGAGGCTTTTGAAGAAGCCACATGGAGACCAATAGCATCTCTACTACTATAATGAGAATTGGAGGGTTGAGGCATTGATTAAAACAGTGAGAGGTGGGTTGAGGCATTGATTGAGTTTTAAAATTTTAAAACTCTTAAAGATAAGACATAACTTAATACTTGAGGCATTGATTGAATTTTTATTTTTTAAATCTCTTAAAGTAACAATTGGTGGGTTGAGGCATTGATTGAGTTTTAAAATTTAAAAACTCTTAAAAATAACACAACTTAATAACTATATTCTTTTTATATAGCACTCGGATAGAGTATGATTCTTTAATTAAAATATCTCCCCTTATCTAACGCTAACCTAATCTCTCTCTCTCTATTTCTGCCAATTGTGATTGAACGGGAGAGTTCAATCTTCACTCTCACGTGCATCGCACGTGCCACCTGCTAGTAATGACATAACTCAAATAGCGGCTTTTGAAGAAGCCACGTGCCACCCGCTAGTAATGACATAACTCAAATAGAGGCTTTTGAAGAAGCCACATGGAGACCAATAGCATCTCTACTACTATAATGAGAATTGGAGGGTTGAGGCATTGATTAAAACAGTGAGAGGTGGGTTGAGGCATTGATTGAGTTTTAAAATTTTAAAACTCTTAAAGATAAGACATAACTTAATACTTGAGGCATTGATTGAATTTTTATTTTTTAAATCTCTTAAAGTGACAATTGGTAGGTTGAGGCATTGATTGAGTTTTACAATTTAAAAACTCTTAAAAATAACACATAACTTAATAACTATATTCTTTTTATATAGCACTCGGATAGAGTATGATTCTTTAATTAAAATATCTCCCCTTATCTAACGCCCACCTAATCTCTCTCTTTCTGTTTCTGCCAATTGTGATTGAACGGGAAAGTTCAATCTTCACTCTCACGTGCATCGCACGTACCACCTGCTAGTAATGACATAACTCAAATAGCGGCTTTTGAAGAAGCCACGTGCCACCCGCTAGTAATGACATAACTCAAATAGACGCTTTTGAAGAAGCCACATGGAGACCAATAGCATAGACGACGATGAAACATTATTTACATCATCATCTAGATGAACTGTATTTAGATGAGAAAAAGTTTTGTTGGATTATGGGAATGGGAAGTGAGGTGTATAAGAATTAATGAAAGGTTAAGAAACTATAAGATTGTAATTAGTGAGTAGAGAGAATAATACTAATTAATTTTCATTTACATGTATACATGAAATAAAGTTATTGGTTAAAGGGTGTGCCACATGACACTAATTTAAAGAAAATAGAGAGCAATGGAGTGTGCCACGTGGATACCAATTGATATATATGAGTGAGTATAGATAGATAGATAATATAAAAGTATAAATAGATAGATGGGTGAGCACCACAATACGGATTCCTATAAAATCATTGTATTTGTACATTCTCGCAATATTTTTAGTGAGAGTGCTAACCCTAGGACCCTAACACAAAATCTTTTGTTTTCTTACCCCCGAAAATGGGAACTAGAATAAAGGAGAGTGGGGATAGCAAAATCTTTTTTCTTTTTACTATGCTGCTTCTGCTTCTTCTTCTTCAAACCACGAACACGGCGACACCACTACCGCCATTGATAGTAAGCTGAAAGATCAGAGAAAAGAGATTCGATTTGGGCTATTTCTTTTGTGAAGAAAGCACAACAAATATGTGGTATCTGTGCGTATTCTTCCACAGATTGTTGGATTACAGGAGACCCGAAGTCGAAGCTCTAGCAGAGCTCTTCGGTGCTTTCGGAGAAGAAAATGGAGACATTAAAAGGTCTTTGGAATGGAGGCTTCCCGAACACCACCACCATGATTCTCCTTTCCATTTCGTCGACCTCCCTTCGGATGACGTTGCCAGAAGAATCGCCAACCGAAGTGAGTTTTTCTACATTTTCTTCTTCAAGATTCATATACTATTTTTCTAACGTCTGTAGATTATGTTTTTTCTCTTTGCAATTGATATGCCATTATACTAAAATCTAACAGTGAAATAGATAATGGTATCCCCAACAAGAAAAAAAAAAAATCAATTTTGACCTTCAATTTGATCTTTTTATAAGCAAACGCTTTACTGAGAAAAAAAAAATTAAGAACCTAGATCAAACCCCTATGAGCATAAGGTATGAAGAATCTTCTTGCGTTTCTGCATTTTCAGAATATTCACTTATAGAATGCATCTGGGGTTTGTCTATTTCTTATTCTAGCCCTTGACAATTCATCTGATAATGGAAAATTTAGTAGTTTTTGTTTCACTGGGGAAAAAAGTTTATGCTAAAATGTCGAAAATACAAATGTCCTATTCTCTCAAGAAGATTTAATATTTTCTTGACTGGTGAGTAGGCAGGGCAAAATGGCAAAACTGGAAGTGGGGTTTTCTTCAAAAAGTTATGGGATGCTTTTCTTCTGTTTTGCTTCAAGAATCAGTTGGAATTGCCTAATCCTACGAAATTTTTTTTATAGTTATTACTTATGACAATGAATTCTTTTATTTTATTTCTGAGTAGGCGGATGGCCGACAAACTTAAAGCGAAGCTTAAAGTGTTAAAGGAGATTTGTTCAGGTGTTGGGGAACTAGAAAACATCTCAAATCTGTTTTGAAAGAAAACTTTATTAGACGGGTTCAAATAAATTGGAGGGAAATTCGAGAATGAATTGGGTTATGGAAGCTGGAAAGAACACTAATTCTATAGCCAATCTGAGGATAAAAAGCGGTATTACTCATTTCAGATGAATGATATTTTCCATTAAGAGGAGGTTGGTGAAGCAATATGGGAGACTGGAAACATCATTCATTCAGTTGAAGGCTTTGTCTTGATTTAAATTTCCGGATTGTACCTGCTATATATATCAAAAAGAAAAAAAAAGGGAAAAAAAGAGATTGTACATGTTTTCACAAAATTCAGGCATATGCATTTTTCGTTTGATAGGTATTGTGAAATTAGAAAAAAAGTAGTAAAGTATTGGGGAAGATAATTGAGAATTCCCTAAACGAATATACCTATTTATAATTTAGTTCTATTGTGAAAAATGCACATTTGAAGACAATTGACAATGTTGTTTGATTACAAAAAATTACAATAATATTTCTAGATACCGTTATTGAATTGCAAACTCACAGGTATACTTGTGAAGGGAATCTATGAACTTTGGGGAGAAGGGAGTAGCTATGAGGAATTGGAAGAGGCTATAAAAGGTTATCCAGATGAAAGGAAGTTGCCATACTTGATTTCTGAAAGCACATTCAGAATCACTGTAGACAGCTTTGGCAAGGTGATCAGCTTTCAGGAGCAGAATGAACGTATTCAGGGACTTGCATATATACCGTTCAAGGTTTGTCTTCTGTGTTTCATTGGCATGATGATTAAATGTATATCTGACATTGTGGGATTGTGGGGGGGGCTTCTCTTATTCTTCGGAACACTGATATGGACTGCTTGGTTCTTAGTTCGAACAAAAGGTTAGAACCTGGAAGTTGGTGCAGTTAGTTTTAGGACTACTTAGAGTATGAATGGATGCCCTTTGACTTTCCTCAGTTTGCTGGTACAGGTAGGTGTGTACCAACAAATATTGGAGTTCTGACCTATGTTTTATCGTAGTCTTTACTTGGAAATTAGCAAAACAATAAATATATCGATTCTAGGCTAGGACTAGAAATTACCTACTCCCTTCACTTGCTCCACTTGGTAGTGTATGTGTGGAGGTCAAGAAGCTGATTCTTGTTGCCCAATGCGGCCTGCGACCATCCATTCTGTTTATTTCTTGCAAGTTTGTGAATTTTTGCTTTAGCTGCGCTCTTGGTTTTGGAAATGGTTGTCAATTCAAGATCTTTGAATTGTTGATTTCTAAAGTTTGATAGTGGGAGTATCAAAGTTACTCGTGAACAACTCAAGCTGGGCTCATTAAAAGCTTGTTCATTTAATAACAAGTGAAGCTTGAGCTTGATTTTTGTGCTCGATTGGTTAACGAGCAGAGTTAGAGCACAATATGCTTGGCTCATTAATCAATTTAAATATAATGTATATATAAACATTTGTGCTGAAGTTTCTCTAATATACTTGTCGCGCCCCAAAACCCCACCTTAGTCATAATGGGACTTTGGGCCGTGACACTGCTTATCCCTGCTTGACTTTATAGCACACAAGGCAATAACTAAATATCAAGTCTCCAAAATATGACAATAATAAAATTTCGATTTAAACCAACTATCCTGTATATCATAAGACCAATATGAACACAACTCATAATTCGATCAACCACCATGATCTCCAAAATAAAACCAAGTCTAAAGCAATATCTACTAAGAGTATAACAAGTCTATTACAATTTTCCTCTCAAATAAACGGAATATAAGTCTAATATTAAGGGAAACGATCTAAGTCCCTCGCTCTCTCCTCAAACAGGTCACCTGTCTTTGCCTCCTCTTGGTATTCTCCTCGACCCAAGGTATGCCTGTAGGCTCTGGCTCTGGCTCAAGACCTGACGACAATAACAGGTCGACTGAGTATTGAATAACTCAGCGGATATCCAGTCTAACTAACATTAGCAATAACACATTACATAATCAATAACAATTTCATATGATATACACATAATCAGAGTGCAGAAAACATGTTAGCATATCATGACAACACCTTCACTCATGCACTTTTGTGATAATTGGACTTGAACCATGAATTTTATGCATGTGTATTCCCCATTAGATAGTATTTAGGTCTTATTTCATATCCATGGAGAGCATCGACAACGAGCCTATGCCCTAGAGCTCCTTGTGATCAAAATCTATGATGCATTATCTAAGACTTGCAATCGTATCCATGGAGAGCATCAACGGTTTCCCGGAGCTCCTTGTAATCCAGTGTCTATGATTCGGTACTTGTATTTCAGTGTCCATGATTCAATGTTCTTATAAAATGATGCACAGAGTCTTTGTAAAATGATGCGTAGAGTCCTTGGAAAATGATGCACAGTGTCCATTTAAAGTCCATGTCATGCTCGTGTACTCGTGAGACTTGTAACCTACCACACATGTGAACTTGTGCTTCAGTGTCGTGATTAATATTCGAGATCAGTCATCCCTTAGATTCCAATCCTCCGCCAAGGTACATCTACTTGGTTAGAGAATCTCTGACCTAGAAGACTTCTAAGTTTTGGCCTACTCGAATGTCGATCACCATACAAGATAGATAGGCATAATCTTAACACCAAGATCATCAATAATTCATATCGTAATTATACAATTCCATGGCGTAAGAGTATACATCAACACCACAATTCACTCCCATTATTCCCTTCAATACACCATTTGTTCATCTCTTACCTTCCTCCACAATATTAGCCCATTCTCACACACATTAATTCAAACACCATAACCATTCATCCCAATATAATATTCATTCATTCAAAACCTAATCCATCATAATTCCCATCCTCCATTTCAACTAATCATAAATTTAAACAACAATCAATAGTACCATAGCCAAATTCATAATCATCAAAAGCCTTAAACACATGGAAATTCCCCCTTCATAGTTAAGATCCCCCATTGATACTCAATAAGCTCAATATTTAATAATCCATGTATAATCTTATAAAACACCCAATAGTTCATGTCCAATCCTATTTAAACATACAAACACCATATTAGAAATAGGTTAGAAGGTATATCGACCTTAGGGATCGTTCCCTTTGACCCAAATCGCTAGAGAATGCTCTATGTGGCTTTGAGGGCGATTTCCAAGCTAAGATTCTTCTTCTCCAAGCAAGTTCCTTCTTCCCCAAGCAAAACCACTCTTGAAACACTAAGTTTTTCCCATTTTTCCTCCCAAATTAGGTTTAAAACCTTTAGATTCTAAAACCCTTAAATTAGAATGACTATTTATAGTCCAAGGGTTCAAAATCCTAATTTTCATAATCTTTTTAAAAATCCTGTGCGTAAGCTGCGATCGATCGGAGCTTAACTGTGATCAATCAGAGCCATACAAACAGGTGTGATTGATCGCCGCACACGGTGCGATTGATCGCCCATAAAACATGGGCATACCCAATTTCCTTGGTTACCTCCGATCGATCATAGGTTACCTGCGATCGATCGTAGATCACCTAGAAAGCTTGCCCAACGTCCAGATCTCCTCCGATAGATCGATGGTGACTTCCGATCGATCGTAGGCTTTGTTTTCTCACTTTTTCATCCGTTTAAGCATTTTAAACACCCTGCACCATTTAATTATTAGTAAACACACATGAAGACATATCCTTGACAATTATACCCCTATTAAACAAGGTAATAACATTAAATTAATTCCAGGTCTCTACATCCTCCCCCCTTGTAAGAATTTCGCCTCGAAATTATGCACTTTAGTCGAATAGGTAAGGGTACTTTTCTCGGACTTCATCCTCTTGCTCCCACGTGGTTTCTTCTACGACATGGTGTTGCCAACGCAAAAGAACTAGGGGAATGGTCTCCGTGCCCAAGACTTGCTCTTTTCGGTCCAAAATTGAGTCGGTTGTTCAACAAGAGTTAAATCTTCACGGATCTCTAACGGTTCCAAATAAATAATATACGACATATCCGGGATGTACTTCCTTAACGTAGATATGTAGAAGACATTATGCACGCTTGCCATGTGAGGTGGCAAGGTAACCCGATAAGCAACTTCCGTGATCCGGGTGGTGATCTCAAAAGGTCCCACATACCTTGGGCTCAACTTGCCTCACTTGCCAAACCTCATCACACCCTTTGTAGGCGAGATCTTAACAAATACAAAATCTCAAACTAAGAACTCAATATCCCTCCTACGAGTATCGGTATTGCTCTTTTGCCTACTTTGAGCCGTCTTCAACCTTTCCCTGATCAGTTGGACCCTGTCAATGGTCTGCCTAATGATTTCAGGACCCAGAAGACTTCTCTCACCGACTTCATCTTAACACAATGGTGAACGGCAACTTCTCCCATAAAGTGCATCAAATGGTGCCATCTTAATGCTCGCTTGATAACTGTTGTTGTAGGCCCTAGAAGTCTAACATGCAAGCCTATAGCATGTCCTCTATGATCTAGTTCACGCTCTCGGTTTGGCCATCTGTTTGCGGATGGAATGCCGTACTGGATACGAAATGGCAACCAATGGCTTGCTGAAAACTCTTCTAGAATCTGAAAGTAAATCTTGGGGTCTCGATCAGATACAATGCTGACTGACACTCCGTGCAAATAGACCACTTCCTTAATGTAAAGGTTGGCCAACTGGTTGCGATTGAACGTGGTTCGGTACGGAAGAAAGTGAGTCGACTTAGTCAATCGGTCGACCACAACCCAAATGACACCGAAGTTCTTCACTGTCCTCGGCAAACCCACAATGAAGTCCATAGAAATATTTTCCCACTTCTACTTAGGAATAAGAAGTGATTGAAGAAGTCCTGCCGGTCTCTGGTGATTAGCTTTGACCTGTTAGTAAACCAAACATTTGGACACATAGGTGGCTACATCCCTTTTAATGTTCCTCCACCAAAAGTGTTTCTTGGATGGACAGTGTACTTGGATCGGTGTGCCTCATCCAAAATCTTCTGCCTTAGTTCCTCATTGGTTGGGACACATAGTCTTCCCCTGAAAGTGAGAGCAACTCTCCCATTCATGCAGAAATCCCGACTGCCCTTTTGAAAAGACTTGGCCCAATAGGCTTGCAACTCCTTATCCGATCCTTGATGCTCTTTGATCTTGTCCAAAATGGTCGGCCTAACCACAATATTAGCTACTAAGGCTCCAGATGCTCCAACACTGAATCCCATATCTAGGTTAGACATATCTTCAAGTAGCCTCCATTCTTGGACCATTAGATGAGCCAAGAATCCCATAGGTCTTCGACTTAGCGCATCTGTCACCACATTGGCTTTCCCTAGGTGGTATTGAATAGAGCAGTCATAGTCCTTTGAGGAATTCCAACCAACGGTATTGTCTCAAATTCAGCTCCTTCTGTGAGAACATATATTTTAGACTTTTTTGATCGGTGAATAATTCAAACTGCTCATCGTACAAGTTATGTCTTCAGATTTTCAGAGCGAAAACTACAGCTATTAATTCCAAGTCATGGGTAGGATAGTTCTTCTCGTGGTCTTTCAACTGTCGGGAGGCATAGGCAATAACCTTCCTGTACTGCATGAGAACACAACCTAATCCAATGAGTGAAGCGTCGCTATATACTACAAAACCTCTGCTCCCAGAAGGAACTGTGAGGATTGGTGCGGTAGTGAGACGCTTCTTCAACTCAAAGAAGCTCCTTTCATACTTCTCATTCTACTCGAATCTGACATTCTTTTGAGTTAAATGAGTGAGCGGGGCTGCCAAACTGGAAAATCCTTTCGCAAACCGTCGATAATATCCAGTGAGGCCCAAAAAGCTTCGGATCTCCGTGATGCTCTTTGGTCTTCCCCAACTCGACACTGCTTTTATCTTAGCAGGGTCCACTGAAATCCTTTCTCCTGACACCACTTGGCCTAGAAGTGCTATATTTTCTAGCCAGAACTCGCACTTGCTAAGCTTAGCATACAACTCATGCTCACGGAGTCTCTTCAGTGTAGTTCGAAGATGCATCTCATGCTCATTCTGTGTCTTGGAGTACACCAGAATATCACCCACAAATACAATCACGAAGCGGTTTAAAGCTGGCCTGAATATTCTGTTTATGAGATCCATAAAGGCCGTCGACGTGTTAGTCAATCCAAATGGCATGACTAGAAATTCATAATGCCCATATTTGGTTTCGAATGTAGACTTGGGCACATCCTCAACCTTTATCTTCAACTGATGGTAACCCGACCTTAAGTTGATCTTGGAGAAATACTTCGCTCCTTGCAACTGATTGAACAAGTCATCGATCATTGACAGAGGATACTTGTTCTTGATGGTGACTTTGTTCAACTGCCAAGAGTCGATGCACATCCTCATCGAACCATCCTTCTTTTTCACAAATAACACCGGGGCTCCACAAGGTGACACACTTGGGCGGACGAACCCATTATTGAACAACTCTTGAATTCGCTCCTTTAGCTCCTTCATCTCTGCTGGAGCCATTCTATATGGTGCACGAGAGATGGGTGTAGTACCCGGAGCCAGGTCAACTACAAACTCAATCTCTCTGCTCGGCGGCAAACCAAGCAAGTCTTTGGGAAAGACATCCATGAATTTCCTTACAACAAGAATACTCGAGGAATCCGGTGCCTTTGAGCAAGGCTCAGTGTCTCGAATTGAGCCAAATCTTTCATCTTTAATCCTTGGAAACAAAAAGGAGGCTCATTGAACGACTTAAAATTGACAACCTTTCCGAAACAGTCAATGTGGCCATGGTAATCGGAAAGCCAATCCATGCCTAGTATGACATCGAAGTCTCAGAATTCAAGAACAATCAGATCAGTTGACATTTCTCGTTGTCTCGTTGTCTAATCCGAATAACACAAGTGCGGTAGACTCTATCAGTGATGACTGAACTACCAACAGGTGTAGCAATGGATAGTTTATGGTCTAATCGACTTGGTTCTGAAGGGAAGGCTTGTGCGAAGCTAGGGGTAATGAAAGAATGAGTCGACCCGGTGTCGATCAATACACGGGCTAGACAGTCATTTATCAACAGAGTGCCTGAATTGGATATATAAATAAGTGTGTCAAATAATATGCACAACAAATATCATATACATATCATGTCAATATTTACATAACAATTTCAATCATCAAACAATCATTAAATTATCAAATTTAAAGCGATTCGTGAGTAAACGTACCCTGTACAACGTCATCGGACGCCCGTGCATCCTGTTCTGACATGGCGAACACCCGGCCCTGAGCTGGCTGGGGGGGTTGCTGGGGTCTGGGGCCCTGAGGTGGCCTTTGCTGCGTGGGCTGCCTGAATAGGGGCCTCGCTCCCTGGGACTAAATCCGTGGAGGCATCTACTGAGCTTGAATTGGGCACTCTCTAATCCGGTGGGTAAGTCCCCATAGCGAAAGCACCCTCAGTGACTGATCAACACTCCCATGTCGGGTGTCTCTAGCCACAATGGCCGCATAATGGGTGTGTCGGTACCCAAGGTGTAGGAAGGGTGGCTTGTGGTGCCTGAGGTGCTACTGGTGCAGGCCTCTGGTAAAGAGTAAGCCTGGCAACAGGCACTAGACCTGACATCCTTGGCCTCTTATACTGCAGGCCATAACTACCTGCTTGAATCCTCTTCCTCTTCTTCAAGAACTTCGCCGAACTCTTCTCAGCTATCAGAGCTCGCTTGCTCACTTCTCGACATGATCCAAGTCACAGGATCACGACCTATCTCGGATGGAATCTCTCAACCCTCTTTGAAACCTCCTTGCCTTCATGCACGGTGTGGTGATCAAATGAGGCGCGAATCTAGAGAACTCGATGAACTTGGCCTCATACTCGGCCACTGACATACTTTCTTGTTGAAGGGTGGAGAATTCAATCTCTTTTTGCTCCCTCACGTGTATTGGGAAGTACTGCTCGTAAAAAACATCGAGGAACTCTCCCTATATCCATGCCTGACCAACCCGTACTTCATTCATCTGTCTTGCTGCGACCCTCCACCAATGTTCGGCCTCGCCTTCCCATTTCACTCTCTATTCATCGGTGCTCCAGTACAGAGAATATCTTCTCCAGTTGCATAATCTTCAACTTTGCCACTACTGGATCCGTGCTGCCATAAAAAGCCGGGGGACTCATCTTCCTGAAGGCTTCCACTCTATGTTGTCGAGGTGGATGAGCATGAGCTTGCCTTTCCTGCTGCTAGCAAAACAGTCTGCTGAGTAATGGCTGTGGTGAGGGTCTCCGAAATATGACCTATATCTAGCTGGCCAACACCCTCAGATGTGCCTTCGTCTGATCCATTGCCACTCTCATTTGGGTTACCTCGAGTGCCATGTCTCATGACGATAGCCCTGAAGTAACCATAAACCACTCATTATATAGGGAATAGTTCAACGTATAAAGTAAACTCTCAAATTTAAGCTTAAAATAACCGAAGGACTCTCTTCGTTCCTGGTGGACCTGTATACCTTAGCCCTATGGGACCTAATGCCTTGGGCTCTGATACCACCTCTGTCGTGCCCCCAAACCCTACCTTAGTCATAATGAGACTTTAGGCCGTGACATTAAGTATCCCTGCTTGACTTCATAGCACACAAGGCAATAACTAAATATCAAGTCTCCAAAATATGACAATAATAAAATTTCAATATAAACCAACTATCCTGTATATCATAAGACCAATATGAACACAACTAATAATTCGATCAACCACCGTGATGTCCAAAATAAAACCAAGTCTAAAGTAACATCTACTAAGAGTATAACAAGTCTATTACAATTTTCCTCTCAAATAAACGGAATATTAGTCTAATAGTAAGGGAAACGATCTAAGTCACTTGTTCCCTCCTCAAATAGGTCACCTATCTCTCCCTCCTCCTGGTATTCCTCCTCAACCCAAGGTATGCCTGTAGGCTCTGGCTCAAGACCTGACGATAATAACAGGTCGACTGAGTATTGAATAAATCAGTGGATATCCAGTCTAACTAACATTAGAAATAACACGTACATAATCAATATCAGGTTCATGCAACAGTTTATATAATCAATTACAATTTCATATGATATATACATAATAATAGTGCGGAAAACATGTGAGCATATCATGACAACACCTTGACTCGTGTACTTTTGTGACACTTGAACTTGAACCATGAATTTCATGCATGTGTATTCCCCTGAGATAGTATTTAGGTCTTATTTCATATCCATAAAAAGCATCGATAGTGGGCCTATACCGCCAGAGCTCCTCGTGATCAAAATCCATGATGCATTATCCAAGACTTGCAATCATATCCATGGAGAGCATCAACGGTTTCCTGGAGCACCTTGTAATCTAGTGTCCATGATTTGGTACTTGTACTTTAGTTTCCATGATTAAGTATTTTTGTAAAATGATGCACAAAGTCCTTGTAAAATGATGCACATAGTCCTTGTAAAATGATGCACAATGCCCATGCAAAGTCCATGTCATGCTCGTGTACTCGTGAGACTTGTAACCTACCACACATGTGAACTTGTGCTTGAGTGTCGTGAATCGTGATTAATATTTGAGATCAGTCATCCCTTAGATTCCGATCCTCTGCCACGGTACATCTACTTGGTTAGAGAATCCCCAACTTGGAAGTTTTGGTCTTATTGAATGTCGATCACCATACAAGATAGATAGGTTTTGGTCTTACTAAATGTCAATCACCATACAAGATAGATAGGCATAATTTAACACCACGATCATCAATAATTCATATCCTAATTATACAATTCCATGACATAAGTACACATCAACACCACAATTTACACCCATTATTCCTTTATTCCACCATTTGTTCATCTACTACCTTCCTCCACAATATAAGCCTATTCTCTCACACATTCATTCAAACACCATAACCATTCATCCCTATCTAATATTCATTCATTCAAAACTCAATCCATCATAATTCTCATCCTCCATTTCAATTAACCATAAATTTAAAGTTTAAACAACAATCAATAGTACCATAGCCAAATTCATAATCATCAAAAGTCTTAAACGCATGCAAAATCCCCCTTCATAGTTAAGATCCCCCATTCATATTCAATTGTATTTATAATACATGCAAAACCTCCATTTCAAGCTCAATAGTTAATAATCCTTGTATAATCTTGTAAAACACCCAATAGTTCATGTCCAATCTTATTTAAACATACAAACACCATATTAGAGTTAGGTTAGAAGGTATATCGACCTTAGGGATTGTTCCCTTCGATCTAAATCACTAGAGAATGCTCCACGTGGCTTTGGGGGCGATTTCCAAGCCAAGATTCTTCTTCTCCAAGCAAAATCCTTCTTCCCCTAGTAAAACCCCTCTTGAAACCCTGGGTCTTTCCCATTTTCTCTCCCAAATTAAGTTTAGAACCTTTTAGACTCTAAAACCCTCGAATTAGAATGACTATTTATAGTCTAAGGGTTAAAACCTTAATTTCCGTATCCTTTTTAAAAATCCTGTGCGCAAGCTGTGATCGATCGAAGCTTAACTGTGATCGATCAGAGCCATATAGACAGATGCAATCGATCGCCGCACATGGTGCGATCGATCTCCCACAAAACAAGGGCTTACCCAATTTCCTTGGTTCCCTCCGATCGATGCCTACGATCGATCGTATGTCACCCAGAAAGCTTGGCCAACCCCTAGGTCTCCTCCAATCGATCGGTGGTGACTTCCGATCAATCGTAGGCTCTATTTTCCCACTTTTTCATCTGTTTAAGCATTTTAAACACCCTGCACCATTTAATTTTAATTTAACACATATGAAGACATATCATTGAGAATTATACCCTATTAAACAAGGTAATAACATGAAATTAATTCTGGGTCTCTACAACACTTCTTGCTATCTATAAAAAATGGCGCTTTTGGTTGTTAATATTCCTGATTACATGCACAGATATCCATGGTCTGTTGAGTCTAATTCCCGGCCTGATAATCTTATGCCTGCCCATCAGTTCTATATAACATGCACCTCAGGACAAGCTGTTTTGCAAGAATATTGTTTTCTATGTTCTCATTGATGACAACATGCATGTTTGAAGGAATTATCATGATCTACATGGTTGATTCTTGATATCTTGGAATATAATATTTGCATGTGGGTTCTGATTTTAATAATGGAGTCTTGCTTTTGAAATTTATTCAATAATCTCCACATTTGAAACTTATGAGTCCTTATGATAATAAATACAGGAAATAATGTATGCATGTCCTCAAGATTGCGTGTGCTTGCAAAACCCAGTTGATATTTTCAGTTGATTGTTGGTCTTTTATTCGTGCACAATAGTTTGTTCTATCATGATGCTGATCAGAATCTTTCTTACTAGCATGGACATGATAATGCGTGACACTGTAGGTGTATGATGTGGGATTTGCAAGGGCATAACGGTTGATCTTAGATTACTTTGTATTTAATATTTCTATGTACTGTGTCTAAAAGGATCAGTAAAAAGTAGTAACATTTTTTCTTAAGTGAACATCCTAGTGGAGAGAAGGGGGGCGAGCATAAATCTGTCCCTATCAATTCTTCCCCATTCCCCTTACGTTTAATAAACCCAACTTGTTTAGAAAGAAAGCATGTTTCACGTCTGATCGAAAATTTGACTTAGAAAGAAAAATCTGATTACACTTAACAAAGAATATCCATGATCTCTCGCCACCGATACTAATGAGACTAATGATGAATAATTTTAATTTTTGTGAACCATGTACAAAATTTGAGATTCACTTTTGACTTGAAGTTCCATCAAACCCATGTCCTGCACAGACGCAGACCGCCCCAAAATGGTCGGGCGTCAGCTATTTCATTCGTAGTGGCACTGTGTAAATGAGCAAATCCATTTTTTGGTTCCCCATTATATTCTTCACATGACTACCCCACTTAGGCCTCGTTTACCTTAGAAGCTCTATTAACAGTAGCTTTATCTGGCTTCAACTAGGCTTTAACAAACGGGTAAATATGAGTTTTGTTGTATTATAATATCTTCTTCGATTCCCAGAACTGAAGGGTCAGACACTCGGACATACGGTAGGCCTTTCTAGGCTTGATGCTTGTGATGAACTCCTATAGCTATGTAAATTTGTACTTGATCCTTTCCAGTTTCCATACAACGACAAAAATGTTGTAAGCATTTCTATTTCTTTCTAACCAACTTCCAAGATATTAATCATAGGAGCAGTCCTAGGAGAATTCCTGTAAAGTGTTTCCTTCTAACCCTACTAAACCACATCATTAACCTTTGAGCAGTGAGCTGATTATTATTATTATTTTTGATTGCTGAATGCAATATATAATAGAATCAAGATAGATGGTACATGGGTTCACAAAGGAAATGAACCAAAAAAAAAACTAACAGATAAGAGAAAACTAAAACATAGGAAAACTACTAGATCATAACATAGAAAGCATCCACTCTTCCTCAAAGCCTCTCCTTTTAGAGCACCAAGATAGAGGAAGCTAGCGAGTTCTCAAATAGACTCACTACTCTAGGAAAGATCCAAATGATAAGGAATCCTAAAGGGAACTAAGAAATATCCAAACGATACCGATACCGAGTCCGAGTCCGAGTCAGAAAAGGAACTGACTCTAGATGGCAAATGCAAAGGAACAATGTAACAATAGTTGGTCAACTAACTCCTTCTCCCCAAGGCACATAAATGGTTGACCATCCTTCACCCTCTATTCTTCAAATGGTCACAATGAGCATAGTTACCAAACACTCGTATTATATCCGTATAGTACCTGCATATTTTAAAATTGCGAACTTTTGCTGTGTTACGCATTATACCTGTATCGTCATATAATACCCGTTTAATACAGGAATTATGTATTAATACAATATACGTATTTTTACCGTGTTAAACGTAGAGTCCATATTAAATGATTGTTATTAGTTAATATCATGATTTTTATTTATTTATTATTATTAATCATTTGTTAATTTTCCTGTTCTTTTGTCGTATAACACCTGTACTTCACTAATGGATCATTGC
Organism: Tetracentron sinense; assembly: GCA_015143295.1. Classification (NCBI taxonomy): domain Eukaryota; kingdom Viridiplantae; phylum Streptophyta; class Magnoliopsida; order Trochodendrales; family Trochodendraceae; genus Tetracentron; species Tetracentron sinense. The sequence continues at coordinate 21,982,969 of CM026556.1, read as the reverse complement.
CGTATTGTACCCATACCCGTACTTGGTAACTATGGCAGTGAGCTGATTATTAATATGTACAATGTTGAATTCATAGCTTAGCTTCTCCCAAGTCACCTTATCAACCTTGCTTTTGCTAAAAGGATAGATCAACAATATCGAATTCATGTTCGCCACCACCACACATAAACTTACTGGTAGTAGGAACTTTGATCCATAATCATGGTATAAAATATCGGTACATACCGATCGATAGTTCGATACGTCTTAGGTTTGGGGCTACCTGATATGTGATATTGTAGATTAAAAAAATTCTCTCGTACCGACCATGTATTGGACTGGTATGCTACCGATACGCATGACACACACCATTTCTCCTTCCATTTACACTAGAAGCCACAACAGAGACCCGATATGCACAACTTATTTACATAAAATATCATTTAACTAAATGATTTTAAATTTTAGTTCCACTTAAGATATTTATATATAAATAAAGTTATACCACTCATTTGAATTCAATAAAAATTATCTTATCAAAATTTGTGAAGAATAAAAAGTCAACTTTCCAGTTCAAGAACAAAATCCGTATTTTAGGGATTTGATCAAAATTTTGACTTTCAAATAGTACTGAATTTCTTAAATATTCATAAATTCTACTTTATCAAACATTACTAAAACCCAAAACTATAGCAAAAAAAGTCTCATATTTTAGTCTTCAAAAATATTTTAATCTACTGGGTCAAAAGTCAACTAATAATGTAATAGTTTAGCATAAAAAGACTTACATCCAATCTTATAATTTATGGTTGTAATTCAATACATTCTTATTTAACTCATTGAATGTAAGGTTTTAATATTTAGATTATATTTCATATATTTGTCTAAGTGACTATGATTTGTATTTCCATGCATGTTTATTAGCACACACCTTTTTTAATTTATAAAATTCTTAACTCGCATATGTATGGCTATAAATGTAGTTGGGGGCTTTCATTTAGCTTGCTTTTAGCTTATATTTGCATTAAAAGAAGTTTTATCCAAGTTATTCAAGTTTTTCCTTGCGTATCCAAGCTTTTTTAGCTTTATCCTGATTTATTCCATCATATCCATCCGATATGGTCCAATACATTGATACATGTCCTATATTCAACTTACCGATACGGCACCCGATTCTTATATTTTGAACCATGCCTATAATATTTTTGTGTTGGTAAACATCCCCCAAAATCACTTGGGCCTTTAGGCAAATAGCCTATCGGCGTCATGGGCTCTTCGAGTGCCTTTAGTAGTGCAAAAATCAACTCAATCTGACATTGTAAGAGAGATATAAGGTATTTTCTTTGAAGTTCCTCCCTCCCGCCAAATTATTGTAGGTAGCTGTCCCAAACTGCACAAGAGTCCACCTGGACCATGGTGTTCTTTGAGGCTTGGACATGGTTTGGGTTACACAGAAGGATCTTTATGACCTCTTTGAAGGTGGGCAGTCTAAAGGTTTTGATATCTGGGGTAGGATTCTTTTGGAGGCCGCTATCATTGCGATCGGTTGGAGTGTATTGAAAGAGAGGGAGGTCCATATTTTTTGAGGCAAAATGTAACTCTCAGGAAGTGGTGATAGAAAATATCAAAGCCTTCTTGTTTCATTGGTCTTCCATTCTCAAAGAATTTGAATGCATAGACTTTTCTAACTTTATAACTAATTAGGATGCTATCGTTCCTGGCAATCCTCTTGGAGATACAAGTATATAGCCTTACCAAAAACAAAAAAGTGCATGGCCTCATCTTGTGTGGTAAAATGATTTATCCTTGAGTTTGTGTATACCAGTTGTAACTGGGGTTTTTGCTTCTTTCCTTTTATTACAACTTTACAGTCACTAATATCCAAAAAAAAAAAAAATTATAATAAATGTTTTTGCATTTACAAAAATTACAGAGAAAGTCATCATAAGTTACTTAGATGCTTGTAGTTTGTACACATACGTATGTGTGCATGAATATATTTTTCTCATCTGTTTTTCATTTTTAAAAGTAATGAAATATATTAAAATAAAAAGGAAGAAAGAATGATAAGGATCTCTTTCAATGGACAAAGTTTGCCACATAAAGACCATCTATAGCCTTCTAGTTGGCGTCATCAATTCTTGTCTAGGGTTTGACCAAACTTATATACTTCACTAGCACCTTTGTTAAATTATTTTACATAATGATTTGAATCCTAGGAAACAAATCAACTTAACCAAAACAATCTGAATCTATTTTAGGGAAAATTGAATGATTTTTCTTTTGAGATTTGAGTCCAAAATCCTATCAAGTTCTTTTGGTAAAATGTTATCCCTGGTTGCTCTTTTTGGTGTATTCTTTGCCTTTTTTTTTGTTCTTGCATTGTATTCTTGCCAAACCCTATGCTTTTGCTACCGTTAAAACAAATCTTATGAAATTCTACGATTTGAATTGAAAACTAAGTCTCAGAATTCAAGTGAAACAATGAACACTATTTTCTTATAGTGGTTATTCTTTTTGCCAACCGCAAATATTTTGGATATCACTTATAATGATATGGTAAGTGGTATTTAAAAAAAAATGGTGGCCAAAGTGGATAATACTTTGGAGGATTGGGTGAGAATTGTGCATACCACAGTTAAATTATCAAGGGACTTACAAAGTTGTTATTATTGGATCCATTCATTAATGTATAGTTCTGGTGATTATTCATTGTTGCACTCTGCTGAAGTCATTTCAGATCTCCAAGAGAGAGCAACTTCTCTTTCCATAGAAGTTTTGGAGGGTATTGGTCAAGAAGTTATATTTTTTCTTATTGGTAAATCTCATATCATTTCATAAAATGAAGCAAGGTACAATGACACTAATAAGGGACAACAGTAAACAAAAAAAAATAGAGTTTACAATCACATAAACTTGGGGGAGAAAAAACGGAAATAAGGTAACCCTCTAAACTAAAGGCGACCTGAATGTCTTGACAAAATGTTTCTTGCCCCATCAAATTTCTCACAACTAAAGGCAACCCGGATGTCTTGACAAAATGATTTTCACCCCATCAAATTTGTCAAACCATCATCCACCAATTATATTGAGCACCACTCTAGGATGAGCAACTTTATGCATGAACAAATACGGGAGGGGGAGAGGGAGAATCCTCAAAAGCTCTCATATTCATCTCCTTCCAAATAGACCACAAAATGACTCTAGTGAGGACTAACCAAAATGACATCCGGGAACTATCCGAACTATTCAGATACTATCAAGATAAGAAGTTATGAATGGAAGAAAGAAAGTCTCAATCTACAGCCACCCAGGATAGGAAATCATCCAAAATTTCAGACGCAATAGGACAATGCAAAAGCAAATGATTCACCGAATCCTCCGTGTGAAGGCTCAGAAAACAGCAGTTTGCCATCCCCAAGTAAGAATTTTATTCAAAGAAGCATTCTAGAGGAAGAAAGATACCTTGGAGGAAATACCAGGATTTTAGACAATCGTATGAGGAAAATGAGCAAAAGGTATTAGGCCAAAAGATCGTAAAAATTATCTCACTGAAAAATGACCATTGTTGCCTCTAGACCAAATCTTACAATCCTTGCCCTGAAGAAGCGTGGGTGAAGAGCTGAGGTGATCTAATAATTTACCCATGTCATCTATTTCCCAATCATTCAAATCTCGAACTTGGGGGCACCACACCAATCCCTCAAGAAGTTATATTAGAATGTCATTGATCAAGGGACTTTCTCAATAGTGATCTAATGAGACTCCTGGATCCATTTTTATTAGATGATTCTGTAGCTGCCAGTGATGAGATCATATTGTTCATTGATTTCCGTGAATCCAAGAGGTGCACTTCAGATGTGGTTTGTATTAGTAGCATTGCAATGGATGATGATGCTGCCCAGAATCCGTTGTGTTCGTCTGATGTCGAATATGATTGAGGAGCAGAGAGAAGAATATCCTAGAAAGGTGACTTCCATAGTTGCCATTCTGAACCTTTTCAAAACTGCAAAACTGAAATGAGGAAGATTTGCAGCTACTACCACTCTCATCTAATGCAAATTCAAATTTTATACATTTAAAAGAACCAAAGAGAGATTCTATGAAGGAAACTGGTAGAGATTCTGGTAAGGAACCTTCCCGCAATCAATGTCTATAGAGAGTACAGATTCAGTTCTAATGATTTTACCACGGTACCCTTAAGATATTTCCTAATCATCTCTTGCAGAAACTTTCGTTTCATCCCAAGATGTTACAGTTGATTTGGTGAATGTTGATTTATCAGAAAGCACTCAGCTCATTATCGAGAATCCATTTGTAGTCATTTATCAAGTCCCAGTTGAACAGACCTACAGATCTAATGTGCCTCTCATCTAGGCGAACTGACAATCAATAAAAACCCGTTGAAGGATGATTTATTTGAGATTACAAGAATTTTATGGAAAAACTGAATGTTACCACGACTGAAATAATTTAGTTCAGCCAATGCAAATCAGTGATAAAAATCTTCAAAAAGATCTCACTGAGGATCTTTTTCAGATGTAATTTCAAATAAAAACAAGAAGAAAAAAAAGTTGAGGCCACTGCATCAACAAGTGCTATCAAGGAAGACCCAAGAAGGAGGTTAGAAAACCTACATGACTCTTGGAGTAAAGTTCATATTATTCATTCTTGGCTTATGCATATTTGTATCTAGATTTTTTTAACAATTTGCTATAGGGATTACAAAAGATTTGGTAAATAATTTGGAGGAATACAAAATAAATAAGAATTTATGTAGAATAAAAAGAAAGAAATTAGGACAACCAAAATTCTGATTGAGAAGAAATTCATTATATTAATAACATCATTTTGTTTTCATCGGTAATTAAACATATTAGAAATTTTATATAAGATATTACAGCAACTAATATAGAAGAAACTAGTGAAAATAGTTTACTAGGGGTAGACTCAAAAGCAATAAAATACTAAACGACCAACGAAAAAGAGGGCAGCCCCTATACGAAGACCAGGCAGAAAGGCACTTAGGTGAGCTTTTCAACCTAAGAAGCCACCCACATCCACCCCTCCTTGACGAGCCAAACATCATTGATCATCAGTTTGTTATTTAATGAGTTGAAACTTTGAGTTGATGATGGTTTCCATACTTTTGGGAACTTAATAACTTATTCAAGTTGAGCAGTTTAGCAGTTGATGCTGTTTTCTTAAATCAGATGCTTAGCAGTGACAAGCTGTTTAGGTTGATTGTGATAAATTTTTGTAAATTGGATGCTTAGTTTGCATACGAAATAAATGGTGATACTATGTTATTATATGATGAAGAAATGGACAAAATATGGTGTTATGAGATGGATGGTGCACATCAGGGATATTATATATTATTATTGGATATTTCATATTTCTTAATTTTCGTAACAAATTATTTAAATTATAAGTTTTTGGATATAATTTAAGTCAACAACTACATTTTTTCAATGTAATTGGACTTTGATAACATTGTTTTCTAGTATTTACCTCTTTGTGATAATATTGGTACTTGTTTGTTGATCACATAGATTATATCTTTTGTTTTCTTCTTCTAGGCCCAAGAAGCCACAAGCATTTCTACATTTGTTTTTTTTTTTCCCACCAGAAAAATAAAAGAAAAAGAAAAAAGAAGAGAAAAATATTGCTGGGGCTATATAATTGTTATCTGCTAGTCTTTTAGGCATGATTCATCTCGGCTCCGATTTCTCTCATTTTGTCTGCTTAATCTTTTTTGGGCATGAACATTTCCGTAATCTAAATGATTCACATGACTTGGCATGCTTTTTTATACAATGCCTTCTTTTGGAAAATAAGTGGTTATAATATGATTAGAATGAGAATACATACCCTTTCAATTTTTTTTTAATGAATAGTGGTTATCATTGAATTATTATGCGAAGAAAAATCATGGAAAATCAATGCAAATTTGTTTATGATGTATCTTTTCTTTCCAGATGCAGAACCTTTTAAATACTTTGGTTGTTCATGTTTTCAAAGGAACTGAACACAATTTGGTTTTGGAATTTGCATATTCAATATATTGTATTGCTATTCTGAACATAAAGGACAATTTATTTATTTATTTTTCTATGTTTGATTATAATAAGCATCCTATGGAAACCTGAATGAGGTTAGGACTGTAAAACTATTAGGTTGAGGACCTTGATGTTTATGAATTGCATAAGTAAACACACGGTTTGTTTTTTCATACCCTTTTTCGTCATTGTCCTGGAGTTCTTCTCTGATTACAACTTTATTATTCTTGCATTTCTTTTGTGCTGATGGTTCCTAGTTATTTCTACACTCATGCTATGAAGCCTTTGATTTACATCTTCATTTTTCTAGCATTTTTTTTAGATCGGTAAATCAGATATATAATAAAATATGTAACCAGTTTACAGAGATGTAAACTGGTTAGATAAGCCTAAGTTACTAAAGCGGTATTTGATAAAGCTTTATTTTCCTCATCCCCATAAAGTTTCTCAGCACTGTTCTTCATATTTTTTATATTTATTTTAATTATTACTCCAGCTTGAAAGGATGTAAACTTTTCCACCTGTGCAGTTCTCTATCCTTTCTGTTGTCGTGTTGCATCTGAAATCAGTTTATTTTCAGGGTCGAGTTAATTTACGAAATCCAGATCACAGGTTCTGGCTTATGGAAACTGATGACTATGGATCTAATAATGGGCTTCCACCAGTTCTCCAAAAGAGAATTTTTTTCGGTCGAGAGGTTGGAGCTGCGGATAGGAAGCTTTTGCCGACCTATCAATTGAAAAGTCGCAATTACTTGGGCCCAACGGCTATGGATGCAGAGATGGCTTTTCTTATGGCCAACCAAGCATTGACGACACCAGGGAAACTCGTCTATGATCCCTTTGTTGGCACTGGGAGCATTCTTATAGCCGCAGCACACTTTGGAGCGATGACAATGGTTTGTATCTCCTTAATCGCTTTACTAAAATCTGGAAATTTTCAACAATAGCATCCACCAGACTTTTTCCCTTGGAATTTAATTTGAATTATTTTACAGCAGATATCTTTAGTGAGTAGGCTTATGTAAATTGTTCAGGGTGCAGACATTGACATAAGAGTAGTACGTGATGGGCGTGGTCCTGACTGTAATGTGTGGAGCAATTTTAAGCAGGTAAATCGTTCTCTTTATTCATTCACGAAGATGAACCTTTCTGTTAACCACTTTTTTTCTCACCTATTCATGTTACATTCGTTGCATTAGTTCTACACTATCAGTTGATACCATCTGTGGAATAGGAAAAATGTATCTTGATATTTTAGTTTGTACCTTAGTATCATATTGAAATTCGTGACAGAACCACCCCACTACATGAATGTGGTGTGGTAACCTCTTAACAATATTTATCCCTAGGAGCTTAGCTGATTCCATCTTGAAGGTAGAGGGAATGTTAGAATCAAAAAATAATTGGTGTCTATTTTCTATTTAAATTTGGCCTCAAATTTCTATGATTAAGGTTGTGCTTGCAAAGAGTGTTTTACTGTGTGTATTTAGTCTGTCAATTTTAGGTTGGTGCTAACGAATTGCTTACTGGACTTATTTATTCACATCTTCTTGCAGTACGGATTGCCAATGCCAATTTCTCTGCTGAGAGCAGATAATAACCTCCCTCCCTGGCGTCCAGGGTTAAAAGAGGTAATCGCTTGTGCTTTGCAGTTTTTAATTGAAGATTCCTATCCTTGCTAGATCTAAATGGTACCTAGAATTTCATCTGCTACGTATGGTCATCTCGTAAATTTTCAATTGGTGAAGTCTTATGGTGCTAAAATGCTGTCTTCCTCATTAATATTCACTTGGTGGAGTGCCAAGCTACAATCAATGTTATAAATATAGAAATATGAAAAACCTAATTTTCTATGAGAGCAGAGAAAAGATAGAGACTAGGTTTAGGGAGAGGATGAATAGAGATTAGGGTTTCTCTTTCTCTTATTTTTATATTATTATAAATCATTAGTAAATGAAAGAAATACCCTTATTAATGTATAGACAAAAGCATTATAATAACTAACAACTACGGGCTTAAGGACTTAGGTCCATTACTACACTCCCCCTCAAGTGTGGCATAGATGTCTATCATTCCTAGCTTGCCAAAAAGATAATGATGCCTATTAGACGCAATTGCCTTTGTGAGAATGTCAACCAACACCAACTGATCATCTGTTTTGACTAATGCAAGACTGATTATCCCCGAAGCCACTTTTTCTCAAATGAAATGATTGTCCATCTCGATATATTTGGTTCTATCATGCTAGACTGGATTGTGGACAATGCTAATAGCTACCTTATTATCACAAAATAATCTCCTCAGATTGCATTGGAAATTCAAGCTCTTCCATAAGAATCTTTATCCGTAGCAATTCATAAGCTCCATGTGTCATTGCTTTGTATTCTACCTCTGCATTGGACTACACAACAATTGCCTGTTTCTTGCTCCTCCACGTCACTAAGTTCCCACTTCCCACCTACAAAAGTGCAATACCCTGAGTTGGATTTTCTGTTTGTCACTGAATCTGCCCAGTCGGCATCTGTATAACCTTCAACTTGTAAATGCCCATTTTTCCAAAAAGCAATTTCTAACCAGGAGAGGATTTTAGACATCTCAATACTCTTTTAGTTGCCTCAAGATGTATCATTTTCGGTTTGCACATGATCTGACCGATTACACTAACTGAGAAAGTTATGTTAGGACGAGTCAATGACTAAGTAAATTAATTTCCCAACTAGTCTCTGGAACATACTGACATCCTCTAGTGACTTTCCCCTCTCATTATCAAGTTTGAGATTGGCCTCCATAGGTGTATCAACTGGCCTTAACCCCTAACTTCCCTGTGTCTTGTAACAAGTCCAACACTTTTTCTTTGGGATATAAAGATTCTTCTCTCGGATATGACAACCTCGATTTCAAGAAAGCATCCTAAAGCCCTTATATCTTTAATCTCAAACTCTTTGGCAAGAAACATTTTCAGACTATTAATTCTTGGGGAGACTGTCACTTGTTACCACAATATCATCAACATAAACAATAAGGGTTGTAGTAGTGCCTCTCACATTCTTCACAAATAGCATATGATCTATATGACTCTGAATATAGCCAAAATTTTTCACTGCACCATTGAATCTCTCAAACCATGCTCTAGGAGACTATTTTAACCTATAGTTGCCTTTTTCAGTTTACAAACTTTACCTTCTTCACCCTGAGTTCGAAATGTTAGTGGAAGTTTCATGTATATTTTTTCTTGCAAGTCACTAGGGAGAAACACATTTTTCATATCTAACTAATGAAGGGGTCAAGATAAAGTAGCAACAAGAGATAGTAACAGTCTAACATAATTCATCTTGGCAACTGGTGTAAAGGTCTCCTGGTAATCTACCCCATAGGTTTGGCGGAACCTTTGCTACTAGTCTGACCTTGTACCTGTCCACTATTCCATTTGCTTTATGCTTCAAAAGATACACCCTACTAGCTTCTTGTCCTTGTGAGAGTTAACCGGTTCCCATATATGATTTTTAATAAGAGCCTTCATTTCCTCCTACACAGCCTCTTTTAACTTGCTTTGTTTCAAAGCTTCCTCCTACATAGCCTCTTTCAACTTACTCTGTTTCAAAGCTTCTGCAACACTAAAAGGAATGGATATAGAAGATAAGGAAGGCACAAAAGCTAGAAGAAGAGATGAAAGTGAATTGTAATTTGTAAGACACAATTCACAAAGTTAGAAATAGGATGAGAAGTTGTACATGTACATTTCCCTTTGCATAAGGCAATGAGAACTTCATCATTAGAAGTATCAGGAACAAGATCAGGAATAGACTTACCCAAAGATGTAGTATCTGGAACCACAATCGTAGACTGAGGTGGTTGGTCAGTTGATGTAGCTTGTACATTAGGGTGTCTGGAGTAAGTTTACAGGTCTTTCTTTTCACCTTCAGTGGACTCAAGCAATGGTAAAGGAATATCAGAAATCACCAGAAGTGGAAAGTGGACCTCTTTAATATTACTATTCTCCCCTTGAAGAGGAACACCCAAAAAATGAGTGGACTCGAAGAATTGAGATATCCATAGAAACAAAATGTTTTCCGGTAACTGGGTCAAAACACTTGTACCCTTTTTTAGTGGAGTAAGAACCTAAGAAAAGACACTTCACAGACTTGGATTGAGTTTAGATTGATTAGGACCTAACACATGAACAAAACAACTACATCCAAAGACTTTTAAAGGAAGACTGAATATGGGATAATCAGGATGTAAAAATTGATTTGGAGATTTGTAATCACAGTAGTACCTCTCAAGACTATCTTGTTCTAATTGAAATCTCAACAAATTCATTAAATATTGGTTCTTGAGGGGGAAAATTCTAAAGAATGATGATATCATAGCCCTGCTGATAATAATTAATGTACCATGTTGCTCTAATTAAAATTCCAACAAACTCCTTAAATGTCAGTTTTTTTTGGAGGCAAGATTCTTGGGCCAAAGGGTGTTAAAGATGTCTTAGAAACTTACAAAACTGCCATGTGAAAGCAAACTATGTATATTATTAGATAATGACATCAAATACCTTTTCTTTTCTCATTATTCCCTTATTTGTTGGATTATATTCGTGTAGAATTACACCAACTCAAAATTCATGTTGCATCGTTGGGATGATATCAATATCCAATTATAAATACATGTTGCACTACACAAGTAGAAAATGCTAAAAAAATCGAGTGTTTGGATTTTGTTTCTTAAAGAATAAGTTGAATTTGGCAAGGAGAGGAAATTGGTTTTGTTCCTTAAAGGGGGGAAAGTAAATACTAAATAGAACTTAAAAGGGCAAAATGCCCATAACTTTCAAAATGGATGACCTCTCAAAACTGAAATAGATGCAGTCCACCAATGGTCTCAGTTATTTCTATTTATATTGTAATGAACCTTTGATGTTCTTTCAAGTTTCAATTATAATTTCTTGATCATACATTCACAATTGGTACCCTTTATTTGTTATTTATAACTTTGTCATGGGGTATGCCTGTGTGTAACAAAATCAGCAACTGAAAGGTGAAATGAGTTTTGGACGTGAGACTTTTCGTTATAAAATTGTTCAGTTTTTACAGTCAAATTCCCCAAATTGAAATATGCATGATGCATGTGTGTTGTAATTATAGACACACGTGTGCATAATTATAGAGACGTGTGCATAATTTTGCATGTAATTTTTCTTTTTTATATCAAATAAAAATCATGCTCATAGTCCAAAATTTATTAGAGATTCAGAATGATGAGTACTATAGTGGGCCATAACAGGTAGACAATAGATTTGGTAATGCCCGGCCTCTAGAGGCTTGTGAAAGTGTCTAGCCAATAGACTTAGCCTGAGGTTATAATCTTTAGAAATATTTATCAACATTCTTTTTGTTGGGGCCTTTGGAAGGAAAGTAACAGATATTTTTTTGAGGATGTCTCACTCTTTGCTGGAAGTTAACAATGCAATTTGGACTTTTTGTGCTTGCTGAGTTCAAAAACTTAAAACTCTGCTGATTTTGGGAGTAATTGGCTAGTGGAAGGGTTGGTTGCGGGAAAGTATAAGGCGTTGTGGAGGAAACTTGGAAGTGGTTGAATCAAACTTACTATGGATGGAAACTTCTTTAGAGAACTGAGGGTCCGCTGGGATGTATTTAGAGACAAGATTGCAGGAATGGAGATATCATAAAGGTATGCTGGAGCCCCGTTGGTAGTGCAGAAACATATGGAGTGGAAGTTTCTGCAATCCTATATTCAAAGACAACTTTTCTGGACTTTGATGGTGGACAGGTGGAGGGCAACTTGACTCTCGTTATTCATTGGGCAATGAATGAAGAAGGTGCCCCTGTGGCATTTTGCTAATAATTTAGACCACAAAAAGGAATTGTTTACATAATTACATGCTGGTCTATCATTTTCTCTCATGCTTTTATGGAAGTAAATGAGATAGCAAATTTATTTCTGCATACAAATAGGAATTTCTTGTATATTAAGAACTTTATTCCCTAATATTTTATTCTCATTTTAGTTAATTAAAAAAAAAAACTCTTTTACCTATTAGAAGAAAAAGTTCATCTATACTAAAGTGACGACTCTCATTGTGAAAGTGAAAGAACAATTGATCAGAATCTTTCGAACATTAAATTCTTGAGTTAATTGTCATGGATCTGTGACTCGAGCATATCCTCATGACTTCCTGAAAATCAGGACTTCCTTTGGAGTTTGGACAATGGATCTATTGAGAACTAAGTGTACAAATCTGCTGAGGTTGGAATATGTGCTTTTCTCGATGAGATTGCCAGATCTCCTGTATGTAGATGTGAATCCATTGAAAAAGGGGCCCAAATTTGTCGGGATGGTGTCATGGTTGGCCAAGATTTAGTTCACAGATTGCAGATTTTCCAATTATAAACAGGATGAGCCTAGGAAATTAGCTTCCACATGGCTGTGGTGATGGACATACATGCATTATGCATGCCATCTAACATTGTTAATGTGTATTATGCATGGTACCTAACATTTATGTGTATCAGCAGTCATGACACATGCATTATGCTTGCTACCTAACATTGTTAATGTGTGTATTGTTTTTTGTTGCTGTTGTTTTTGTTATTGTCATTATTAGTGTTGCTGTTTGCTGTTGTTGTTTCTGCTGCTGATGACTGTTTTGATTCTGTTTTGTATTTGGATGTTTTTTTGCCTTCTCTAAAAGGTATTTGATGCTATAATCTGTGACCCTCCTTACGGAGTTCGTGCTGGGGGCCGGAAATCTGGTGGCCGGAAATTGCTGAAGGGTACCGTGGGTCCTTATACCGTTCCCGACAACAAGAGGACAGACCATATACCATCAACCGCTCCTTATAGCTTAGCTGAGTGCGTGCACGATTTGCTTGACCTTGCTGCTCGGATGCTTGTCATGGAAGGGAGGCTTGTATTCTTCTACCCTGTACTTAGAGAAGATGGTTCCACCGATACAAATTTCCCGGAACACCCATGTTTCACCTTGGTTGCTGTTTGCGAGCAGATCCTTAGTTTACGTTACAGCCGGGTCTTACTGACTATGGTAAAGACAGATCCGTATAGTGAGGAAGTCGCTGAGTCAGCTATGAAGAAGCATTTGGAGTTCAAAGAAAACCATTTGAAGTGGTTAGAAGATGGTAACCTTCATTCTGCAGTGTTCAGCCCGGCAGATCCTCAGATGGAAATGGCGGGGGATTCCAAATTTAATAAAGACTCGAAGCCAAAGTACAGAGGAAAATACGTTTAGTTAAGACATTAACTGCCTTTTCTAGCTCTTTTAGCTGCTTAACTCAGGCATTTCCGCGTTAACCACTATGATTCATCGTCATGCAGGCAGGCTTTGAAGGTCTAAGTTTTGTTAGTGTTGTAAAGCTAGGGGGTTACAGGTTAGTTACTTCTATGGAGATTCTGACTAATATGGAAATTATGAGGTAATTTGTAGTATTTATGATTTTGAACATGAGTACCCTACAACTTGAATTATATCTGTATTCTGAGTTATCATAAATGAGCAGTGATCAATTGGTTTTGTCATGACCAAGGTTTGTCTTTGCTCCCTCTGCTCGTGCATGATTTTCTAACATATGGGGCATCGACCGAAAAATTCTCTGGACCGACTGTTTCAATACTGTTCTTATTTGGAAGAATGGGAACTTGAGATGGCCGAAACGACATGAAGCTTACATTTATTTTGCGAAAAGCAAATGTTGTGAATCAGATGAATGTGGATTATGGTCAACCCAACCAAAGGCTATGGGGTGTTTGGCATTGAAGTAAGAGAAGTACTGTGCAAAATAGAGTGTTTCATCCAATTTGAGGTACCTAACTCTTGAGCCTTTTTTAAGAGTGAGGTTGGTTGCTGTAGAGATGCACACAAGGGCCTCAATTCTCCTAAGCAAACTGCAACAGTAGACTCCCGCTGTCTAGAGTAAAATCAGGTATCTCTTTAAGCTCTAGTCACTCAAGTTCTCTTATCTGGATATTTCTCTTCATCCTGGTAATGGATAGATTATCGTGCTCATACCAAAAATAGCCATTTGAGTGAACAGGATACTGGATAAAAGGTACACTAAATGGCTCAAAACATCTTTTGGAAGTGTGATCAAATACCGATGTTTCAGATGGCATCCGATACAAGTCAAACTCAAATGTCAGCTGCACTCTAAGACTAGATAGCTTTAACTCTTATAAACCTCATACCGCCAGGGCGGAGCAAGCAAGCGATGGTCAATTGATTATGTTAGTCATTGCTTTGCTGCGCTTCTTTGCCCATTACAAATGACAATAGAATAAAATATTTTAATTAAAAGAATAGATACTAAAATTTAAATACATTGATTAACATCGTTTTCACTGAAAACTCATTTCTCAATAACAATAGAGATTTCTTTTACAACTGTCCTCGATAGGTGCCTTGAGAAAAAATTTTGAGGACCAAGTTCGTAGGCCATCTTGTCTATACGTTTGTTGATGATGGAAAATAATGAGTTGACATGTGGAGCTTGTTTCCCAATCAGACTGAAACTTGAGCTAATCAAAGGCCATGCGGATCATGATTATGATGATCTGGAATGTTCAATTACCTTGAAATATGCCACATTTGAGAATAAGATCCGAACTTAGGGCATCCGAACTTAGGGCATACTGATTCACTCACTACGCCTTCATAGCCTGAGTAATTTGAGTATCCCAAAGATGATATGATTAAATGAGTAGATTTTGATTAGATGATATGGTAAGATTTCAGGTTCTGATAGAAAGCTCAAAGGAGGCATACTTCGTTAGGACAAAATTCGTCTATGGTAAGATTTCAGTGAAACCAGGTCACTAAATATTCCAACGCCATTATAATGTTTTGTCTTCAAGACAGGAATTGAATCAATAGCGTGACAAGCTTATGCTGATCAAAAGCTCGGAGGAGTTATACTCCATTGAGACAAAAATATGGTTACCGGTTTAGCCTCGTCGCCATAGGGATTCGGTGGATTCAGATCACCATGTACCCTATTGCCT
This sequence comes from Tetracentron sinense, assembly GCA_015143295.1. Classification (NCBI taxonomy): domain Eukaryota; kingdom Viridiplantae; phylum Streptophyta; class Magnoliopsida; order Trochodendrales; family Trochodendraceae; genus Tetracentron; species Tetracentron sinense. The sequence goes on along the minus strand of CM026556.1, from coordinate 21,967,896 downwards.
TGTTAGGGAGATAGATATATGATTGGTCACTGCTACCCGTGGAAATGGGCGTGTGTGTTCCCTCTATCTCATATTCCAGCAGTATGGATTACTCCTGGACTGACAGTTAGGAGAGAATTTGGATGTATCTTGCCCCATTTCCCTGTGGGCTACTGGAGGAGTGTGGCATCCATAGTCTCATTTTCTTATATCAGATGATTTAGGCTAGACATTAGATATCGCATCCACCCTGAGAATGGTGCCCTCGTCCAACACTTATGATTTCTCTTGGACAAGGTATCACAAAGGCGTATGACCCGCCTTTGTTGTTACAATGATTATATATATAGATGTCTGTATCTAGGGGAAAGATTATGAGATGTGGTCTGGAGGGTTACGAGGGAATTTGTTAAATTAGATAAACTCTTTTCTAAAGAAGTTTACTCTTTTAACCTTTGAAGAATACGTCTAAAGGGCTATTTTAGGTTATAACAGTTCAAAGGATTAAACCATAACTGAAAGTCGGTTGTGGTCGTTTGATGAGCTGACAGCTCCCTCTCAACAAAATATGCTCAATTTAACAGATACACTCCTTTTAACAGAATTCATTCATTTTAACAGAATACATATGCTCCACTTAACATAAAACAGTTGACATATGTCTGAGTTCATTACATGTCTCATCAAAGATATTTTTATTTAAGATATGAATTAATCTCAAATTATTTTCTATAAATAGAGGGTACTCATATGAATTAAAAGAGAAGAGATTGATACTTTGAATGATTTCAAAAAGAGGGAAATTGTAGAGATTCAAGATTGAGAGAAAAGATATTTTTGAGAAAGAAGTCTTCTTCTTCTCTCTCAGATACAATAAGTGTTCTTGAGTGTTATTGAGAGAAAGCTGTCAGTCCAATACAAGTTCATCACTGTTCCCTCTTCTCTCCCTTCGATCACTTCCATAATTTCTCCTCGTTTTCTTTTACTCACTCTTGTAGGAATACTAAGGAAGATGTAGTGAAGCTGTGAACTCCTTTAGGCTTGCGGAATAACCCAACCATACTAGAGGAGGAGATTGTAGATGAAAGTACAGTGATCTTACTTAGCAAGTTTTCAGTTGCAGACAAAGATCCGGTGATCCTACTCAATAAATCTTCAAAATCCTCAGTTTCAACATCGTTTTGTAAATATCTTAAGGGTATTGTTTCACCTTATTTGGGAGGACAGCTCCCCCCCTTGTTCCATGAATATGCCATATTAAATAATTAAATAACATAATATAAAAGACATGTTTTTCAAAAGTTTAGTGAGCAACTGCCTGTCCCTTGCCCTAAGACTATGCCTACTAAATAATTAAATAAGCCCTAAAACTATGCTTGACTAAATAATTAAATAACATAGTATAATTTTTTTTCTCAAAAGTTCAACGGGCATATGCCCTAGCTCCTCTGCTCTCACTTCTTAGAGGAAAACCTATGTTGACCTTCAGTGTAACCCAATTTTCACATATGGACTCATCTATCATCTTTTCCTCTTTCTTGGGATTTTATCAAAGTGATTTTAAAGTATTTCACTTTTCTCTCCATCAATGTTTTAAAACGTGAAGGTGTGAGGTGAGGCGAGACGTTAGGATCTTAAGATGCATGAGGCATAAGCCTCACAGTAAAGTCTCATTTTCTCTCATTTTAACAAATAAATAAAATATAAAATTTTTATAAAAAGATTCAAAAAGTTAATGAAATATATATATATATACTAGTAAAGGTGCACGTGCTTTGCACGTATTACTTTTCCAAAAATACAATCATAATAATTTTTAATTTTTATTAACTATAATATTATATTATCAATATACATTTTTAAAAAAATAAATGTATTATTATTAGTTAATCATGGTTATTAAATTGTTTTAAATCTTCAAGTAAGTTGATGCCTTTTATTTTAAACTAATATATTCTCGTTAAACTTGATCACTTTATAATGTCTACGAGGTCCTAAGTGTAATTTACTTATAATAATAAAATTAATAAATATCTTAACTAATTTAATTTATATATATATATTAATATAATAATTAGTGGTTAATTTAATAGTTATTAGGGCCTAGATATAAGAGTAAAATAAATATTAATTGAAGAACATATTAATTATAGTATTGTTATTAATATTTTTCTTTAAAATACTTTTAAAAATTGTTGATATTCAATTTAATTTATAGTATAGAGTTGTTATCAATAAAGTGTCTTTCTAAAAAAATAACAGCTTATTTATTTTAAGAATTGTAAATCTAGACTTGTTAAATGACACATCATTATCAAGAGGCCCTAATGTAGTTAGAATTAGTCTAGGGATATTCCCAAAGTGTACTCCTCTATATACTCCCATATCCACACCGTTTATCTCGATTATTAAACGGTTAGGATTAGAGCTGATGTGACATTAGAAAAAAGAAATAAGTCAATTCAAATCCCGGCCCTTAGTGGTTGGTTATAAATGGTTAGGATTAGGAGTATATTTGGGAGTATCCATAGACCAACTCAGTTAGAATTAATAGCTTCAACTGATCCTTTTTCGTTTATGGCTATTAATCGTGTAGTTTGTTTGTAAATTGAAATCTGTTTTGTAGTCTCTTCCAATTTTCTTGGACAAGGTCGTGGCTCCTTGGGTGGCTGTACTGTTATGGGTGACTCTCATCCTCATGTTTGGAGATGTGCTACATGATCAGATTAAAGTGGGCATGGTTTTTTTTTTTGGGAGGTGCTTTCTTGTATATGATCCTTTTAACTTATTTTGCTTGTTTGTGTGATAAACAGATATTGCCACAAGCATTCTGTAACTTGCTACGACCTGACTATGGGAGCAACCGAGCTTCAATGACACCCTTTGTCCGTATTCTTCCCCATAGCTTATCCAATTAGTAAGGTATAGTCTATATTGTGGGAGCGACAATGGCACCCTTTGTTTGTCTGTGTTCTTCTGATGTTCATGTTCTTCCCCATAGCTTATCCAATTCATAAGGTATAGGTGTCATTAATTGTTTTAATTGCTTTTGTGAGATAATTTAGTAAAAGGAACCTCCTCTTGGAAGGACTCTAGTTGTTGTAGATAGAGTCCTAATCTTTTAAGGTAATTGTGATTTAGATTAGGTAGAGCTCCCGAATTCTATTCTAATAAATTGAAAGGAACTTTAATATAATGTTTTTATATAATAAAATACAATAAAGGGTAATTTGGTCAACCTAAAGTTTTGCATACTTTGTACTTTTACTAGTAGAATGATATATATATATATATATATATATATAGAGAGAGAGAGAGAGAGAGAGAGAGAGAGATATGTATTCATACATATCTTTGTATTTGTGTACAATGTGTGTGGCGTTGAACATGTATATTCACATAGGAAATACAATATTAAATTTTTTAACAATCTTAAAAAATAATTATAAGGGCAACCAAATACTGGAATTTAGATTTATCTTTTGTTTATATACTTATTGAAGATGGTGTTCAATCATCAATTTATGTGCTAGATTTAGGGGGTGTTTGGATTGGATTTTTTTGGCCAAAAATCAATTCCGGTAAAATTGATTGTGTAGTATTTAATGGTCAAATAATCATTTTTTCAAATAATAATGTTCGGAGAATACATAGGTGAGTCTCTCAACTTGGTATTTTCCGAACACTATTATTTGAAAAAATGATTATTTGATCATGAATTTCTACACAATCAATTTTATCAGAATTGATTTTTGGCTAAAAAAATCCAATCCAAATATCACCTTAGAATTTAGTAAAAAATTACAAAGAAATCATGAATTACATTGTGGCAGTGACTTCAAATTTTTGCAATGTTTATTAGAAAAATTAATGTGAATTAGACTCAAAGGGTTTTAAATGTCTTAATACATTAAACATAGGAAATTAAGATTTAGTTGAAACCAATATCATCGTCATTATTTTCATTATCTTATCTAAAATAAATAAAATATTATTTGCTATTAGTTAAAAAAATTATATATTTTTTAAAAATAACAGACATTTAAGTCTCAATTATGTGGATGGAACCCTGTGAGCCTCACACTTTGAGGTGTGAGTCTCATGAAATTAAGCTTCATAGTTGAACCGCAAAACATTTCCCTTATGCCTTGCCTCGAGGCTCGGGATGTAAGTCTCACGCCTTATTAAAACGTAACACTGCTCTCACAGCTAGGCACTTCAGTTTTCTGAAATTTTATCGTGCTGACACTTGAACATGACACAACACTCCTTGGTACATGCATATACCATGTCATGGTGACATCAACATTATGATTAGGCACATGATGCTTTAGGTATGTCGTGTCATTTTAAAATTGCAATTGTAAAGATCTTTTTGTCAAATTATGTTGTTTTTTTTGGAAACATAGATGAAATTATAGTAGGAGAGCAGCGACAACAAAAATGATCAATATGTACATATCTTTCTTATTGCTCATTTTTATTCCCTATATGATTATTTTCTATAACTTAGGTATATACATTTAAAAAAAAATTAGGGACTGGTGATCCCCATCTTTTTACTATTACTGTTATTTTAAAATTTTGAGTTATATATATATATAATCATTAAAAAAAAATTATACATTCGTACCACCGTATCGAAAATTTCAAAATTTGTCGTACTGATCACCCCTAAACACCTGGACACTAACCCGTATAGCATGCCTAAGTAACATTGTGTTCTCATATACCAAAAAGGAGATTGTCATAAATTTTGAATGCTTTGATTCTCCCCCCATCCCTCTAGATAGACATGAGGTCTGGATGGTTTAATCCATCTTAAAAAATGAGAAATTTGAAATCACATTTCTCTAGGTGGGATGGGATGGGATCATAACTCTTCACACCTTTTGAAATTTGGGTAGGAATCCTCCTCCTTAGTTTTGTGTGCCTTCATCCAGCTACATGTATCATACTTGGGTCTGATTCATAGGCCACTCATGGTTGTTGGTTGCTTATTTTATGGGTTGTGATAGATTACCTAATCATATATTGATTAAATTTATAAAAGATTAAAACATATAGATAAGTAATAAATAGATGGATTTTGTTTCAAATTCTGCCTCTTCAAAGAGCTTAAATACTACTGGAGAAGCTCCAAATCTCCCTTTGGTATGCTTCTCTCCTTCCCCATATATGAGAACCGTATGCATCTCCCTCAGCAATTGAAGATGCCATCTTCTCTCCAAAAAAATAGATGGATTTTTTTTTTTTTTTTTTTTCTCTCCAAAAAAAGATGCCATCTTCTCAATAGAAATTATTGGGTATGGTGGAGTTGATATTTCACCACACGAGGAAGGGACATAAATAAGGAAGGAAACACTTTTCAAAGTGTAACAGTACTCATACCAAAAGTACAGATTTTCTGCTAGGGATAAATTTTAATGTCCCCAGTGTCCCCAGCCAAATTTTATAATAACAAATGTGTATGAGCCCTACCTAAACCCGCCCCCCCCCCCCCCCCCCCCCCCCCCCCCACGCAAGGTTTGAAATCCTGATAATATGGGGATTTCCGTCCTAGAAACCGAACCGAAATTTCAAAATTTTCGGTTACCACAATGGGATTTTGGAATTTCGATTTATTAATATTATATTATATATATATATATATATATATATATTATTGATATTTATTGAAATTTTGTATATTGGAAAATAATATTTTATTATAATTTAATATATTTATAAAAATATTATTATTTTATCTTAAAAATAAATATATAAATTTCTAAAATTTCACGAAATTTCGATAAAAATATCGAAATATTTAGAAATTTAAATAAAATAATAATAATAACTATTAAGAAAAAAATTTTCCGAAATATCACCGAGATAACGAGATTTCGGTTTTTGATACTTTGTCCTTTCAATATCCTATCCGAAATCGTATTTTCCGGTAGTTGCATCATATCGATATCAGGGTTGGGTGAAACTCGGATTTCGGGATTTGGGATTTCAAACCTTGTCCCCAAGTGCTTTTCTTTATTATTATTTTTAATTTTTTCTTATGTATGAAGACGAATACTATTACATTTTTTTTTAAGGGAAATGTTAAAAAAATGCTAAAACGATAAGATTTTATTCAATCAATTGATTAATGTAAGCAATAACACTCCAAACTTGTTTGTCATCTACTGATACCGATCGGATAAGTACCAGGAAATAATATATAAAAATTGTGACGCGACATTGTATACTGGGCGAGCACTGGATACAGCGAGGTGGCAGATTTTCAAGGCAAAGTATCATGCTTCATTTTTTTTTTTCTTATTTTTTAAGCTATGGGAAGTGATTTAAAACTCTCGAGAGAGCTGGGCCACATGATTGAAAATCCTACTACTCCAAACATAAGTAGAGCCCATCATTTAGGAGACCAAATCCTCTATGGTGATGATCGGACTTGGCAAATCCAATTATCATCTCTGAGATTGCCATGTGTTATGGTTAAGATTCACCCTCCCCTAGGTTCACCCACCTTTCATTGGTTTAAGAAAAAAATATTATTTTTTTAACATTAAAAAAAATATAAAAATATTTTTTAATATTAAAAAAAAATTAATATTTTTTACTAAAAACTAAGGATGGGTTGGTGAACCCTAGGGAGGGTTAAAAGGAACAAATGGTGATATAGGGTGATAACCGGATTTGCCAAATCCGCTTATTACCGAAGAGGATTTGGTTTCACCATTTAATGCATATGTGCCTGCTCTGGATAATACCTACTATTGCTATTGAGAGTTCGAGGAGTGCTGGGCGAAGTCGCAATAACTCCGTATGTTTCCACAGACGCAAGTTTGACTTTTTAACATATTAAATATATAAAATTCAGGAGAAGTTTGACATTAATTTGTTTGCATCTCCGCACATACCGACTGGGGAGTAGGGCTTGCATTTTTGTTGAGAGTTTTAAATCACTTTCATATAGTTATTAGGTAAGGAGTAGGGCTATGATATCAATTAAGAAAGTAAAGTTGGTCTGGTGTCATCTTCAACTGTCACATGTCACTTAAATTCATTCAAACCTTAAAGGGAAAATTAAGAATTGGCCCAGAAAGTCAATTTGCTTGCAAAATGCCACATGTGGTGGTGAAATAATTTTCAACTTATTTGCATTGTCATCTATTAAAATAAAAAGAGATTAATTGTGTACAAGATCCCTGATCAGTCAATCAGAGCAGACCAAAAAACGTCTTCAAAATGGGTATTTATGAAAAAAAATTAGTGTTTAAAAACACGTTCTTTGTGTTCGTAATTACCAAACTATCACTTCCCAAAGCATTTTTTGGGTTGTTCTAGTTCACTGCTCAACTAGAGTTCCTATTCATGAATAGATCTCTAAAAACAAGGGTTAAAAAAATAGTACTTAGGGTAACCGACAACACTGCTCAAATTAAAGTGGATTTGCCTTAGAAATTAAAATACTCTGTTTTGAAATTCAAAACCCCAAATATTTTATGTTCTAAAAAAAAAAAAAATGGTTTTTTAAGGTAATGTCCCGGGTAACCCTCCTTCCTCAAAGAGTCAAAGATGGCTTAAACCATCCAAAGAAAAGGTCAAATTAACTAATCTCTCTACTCTCTCTCTTTCAAGCACCTAATTCTCATCTCTCACCTACCAACATAATCAATCCAAAGAAAATGTCAAATTATGTGAGATCTCTCTCTCCATAAAGGCCCTCTTATATATCTCACCCACACCCACCAGCATTCCTCCTGCTTTACGAAAGCTCTGTTCAATCTCCCAAAAAAAAAATTTATGGTAGTTTTTTTTTGGTCTTATTTTACTAGTCACATATAATAATCTTAAAAAAAAAATGATGGGATTTCATGATCACTCCAACATTGTAACTGATCGTCAATTAAATAAACCTCGTATTAGCTACAATTTCGTAGAATAGTGACTAGTATGGGGTGTCGAACCACAGAGGATTGCGCTGGTTTGATTGCTTTTATCTCTAGATTAATTGTGAGTTAAGGGGTAACAAGTTGATTTGGTTGAATTGATTTTTTTAACCTAAGAATGGAAATTAAACTATCAAATTCTATTTTTACTAATTAAACTAAGAGTTTTTTTGATAAATATCAGTGAGAGAAGATCTAGGGCATTCGAATCCACCACTAGTTGCATAACCGGTCTCTAATGCATTTATTCAAGTCCATCACAATGTAAGCAATAAGGATGACAGTAACTACAAGGCTCCACTCATCCATCTAGAATGATTCAAGGGATTAGACCCTAGGCATATCCTATCTTCGGTTAGCACGAGTGATACACACTAAATTAGGGTTGTGAAATTACTCGTCTTCCCTTAGCATAAAATATCCTATGATTTAATTCATCGACAGTAAAAACCATTGCATAAAATCTACATCAATAATCACAGAAAATTAAGATGGATGATTTCAATTTCAACATAATAAAACTTAAGACAAGGATAGAATCACACTGAAATCGAATATAATCAATAAACTTTGGTTATTAATAACTCTCTTATTATGCAATCATTGTTTACAAGTGAATGAACTAAAGTAAAATACAGAGAGACACAGTTACTTGGCTAGGGTTTCATCCAAACCCTAGAAAAAGGAATTAGTTCATAGCGAGAGTAAGAAACGCCGCTTTCGATGAAGAACACGAAAAACGCGAGCAATCCATCCTCCAACCTTCACAGATCTCCAGAGCTCTCTCTTTCAAATCTCCAAAATTCTGAACCTTTTGCATGGAATAATGCTTTTCTTTTTAAAGAGAGAGAATCCTCATGAATTGTAGCTTTAGAAACATCCAAAACAAGCTCAAAAATCCCCTTTTCGCACTTTCTAGCCTCACCAAAACGGCGTCTGCCGATCGATCGGCCAAGAGGCGCCAATTGATCGGTGGTTATAGAGCTCCCAAAACGGCGTCCGCCGATCGATCGGTCAAATGGCCGCCGATCGATTGGTGTTTATAGAATTTGTCCAAACTTCTTTGACGGAAGTTGTAGAGCATTTCGAACCGGTCGTTTTGATATATTATGGGCCTAAATCGGAGCTACGGTTCAGGAGTTATGCCCCGAACACCGAACAAGGGTCGTTTTGCATTTCCAACTTCTCTTTAGATCAGCTCTTTGTTCGGTAGCGATTCCCAAAAGACTTCAAAGCTTGTAAGTAATCAATTTTGTCTTATTTTCCTTGCATGAACCTGAAAACAATAAATACACCCAAGTGAAGTATCGTAATGGATAAATGAGCTCAAAGGGATTAACAAGTGCAGTTTAAGGTGCGTAAATGTGTAACAATTAGCACTGATCAGTAACATTTTTTCTTTTGTGAAAGGAATACAACACCTAATACACACACGGTCAGACATAAGGTTACAACTAAGGAATCATAAGGGTACAATTGAGCACACCAATCAAATTTCAACACATTAGGATAGAGAAATAAAGTTTAAAATAAAATAATAGTTTACTGTCACGTGTCAATTTGCAATTGGGTGATCGGTTTGGAAGATGACCTTTTGGTCCGTTTTCCAGTTTCCTAATTTCCCGATATATATATTTGCCCCTTTGGCTTATTCACTTAGCACATGGCCTAAGTACTTTTTTTTGGGGTGGGTTGTAAATCATCAATTCATCACTGAGAAATTAGCATTACAGGACCCGAATTAGGCGATGGTAATGCCCTTACCGCCTCAAAAGAAGGGAGATTTAAACTTAAGTTTAGAGCTTTTTGTGCTTGCCCGTGGGCCTCATAGTTGGTCCCACGTTTTACAAACTGGAAAAGTAAGCTCTGAAACTGAGGATGGAGACTATTAATATCTGCTATTAGAGCCTAGATGTCCCACGGAGGAGTAATCGGATGGGTGAGAATGTCAATGACTATTTTGGAATCAGACTCAATTATAACTCATCTCCAGCGGTTTTTTAACGCTAAGGAGATTCCCAAGCGGACAACTTCTGCTTCTGCCTTTAGGGCTGATCCCCCGAGTAGGGGTAGAGCTAATTGGCTAAGGCATCTACCTTCGTGGTTGCGAGCAACTGATCCTGCTCCTGCTGCCAAGCCCGATGGTAAAGCTGCATGCGCTATCAACGTTAACTTTTATCCAAGACTGATTAGGGGGAGTCCATTTGTCTACAGATTCATCTTTGTTCCACAAGAAGGGGTAGGACTGGTTGATTGAACTCCTCAATATTTGTCCTATTGATAGGATCTCTTCTACTAATTGATTTGCGAGGCCAATGGCTCTAATCGGATCTAGCCTTGCCCCCTTAAATATAGATTCGTTATGGATTGTCCAAATACTCCAGATGACCATCCCCATTTGGATTGCCAACTCTTTATTGCTAGATGCAAACTCTTGGTGTCTTGACCACTCGGACCACCAACTGGAAAAGGAGGTGGGAGCAGTTTCCGGCAAATGAAGCAATAGATGGGAGCCAAACCATATTGATCTTGCACATGGGCAGTGGAGGAAAAGATGAACAATTGATTCTGTCTCTGTCTTGCATAGGGGGCATAGCTTGTCAACAGGTATATTCTGCCTCCTAAGATTAGCCGCAACAACTACGTCATTGTGACAAAGGCACCATATGAGGAGCTGGATCTTGGGGTGGGATAGGAATTTTCCAGATCTTCCACCATTGAGGATCATATTCTTGAATGTGGGATGAACTTGAAGATGGGGTTCTAGAGTCAAAGAGGTGCTTTGCAAGGTGATTCAATGAGTTGACTTTGAACGCCATCTTTCGTGTATCACCATACAAGCTTATCAGGGGTTTTTGTGTGACTGAGAGATATTTTCCAAATTTCTGCCACTGTATCTCTATGGAATAGGTTCTGGAGTTGATTAAGGTTCCAAATGCCCTCTTCAGGGTCCACCAGGAAGCTAGGATGATTTGGAATCCATGGGTCATGTCATAATTGCAACGAATCTCCGGACCCAACATTCCATTGAAGGCCTAATTTTAGGATTGAATGTCCTTCTAGCATGCTTCTCCTGTAGAACCCCAGAACCAAGTAGGTTGTGAATAGTGTTTTTCAAGGCCTAAAGCCTTAATGAATTGTGGGTTCATGTTTTAAAATGAAAGGAGGTTGCGAATGATAAAAATATGTATGAGAAGTATTTTAGGGTGTTTGGGATAAATGAAACAAGAGAATACAATGCTCTAAGTGTCGGAAAGAGGGATGTCTAGAAATACCCTCAACTTGAGAGAACTCTAGTTTTCTCACCGCTAATCAGAATCGAGTGATTCTTGAGCCATTAAAGATATCAGAATCCTCTTCGAGGGTCATGTTTATCATTTTTCCATATTTGGAGTCGAAGTTAAGTCAAATGTGGATTTTCCATCATTTTCTTGCTGAAACTTCAGGACCTTTCAGCTTTAAGGCAACTTTGGACCATAAATAAAGAAGAATTAGGAGTTTTGAAAAACATGAAAGTTGTTCCCCTTTGAAAGACGAGTCTAACGCAAGTTGAATTGTCAAAATCCGGTGAGGGAGTCAATAGTCATGGTCGAAATACCGCAGTGAGAAAAACGGGTGAAGGGATGACCAAGGATAGATCTGTTTTATGACTGATAGATTCGTCCACTAAGGATCTATCCATGGTCATGACTGATAGATCGGTCAAGCTCATTTTTGTATGGTATTTTTACACAGTGAGGGGTTTTTTGAAAGATTTATCGGTGCTCATGACCGATAGATCCTTGGTGCTTGTTTTTGCCTTGTAGCCGACCTCCTAAGATCTTTTAAGGGTGTAAGGGTCTTTGGCCTCACCCTTCTTGCCTATTTAAGCACCATTTCGTGGGTGTTAGGGTTTCTACAACCCTCAACAAGTTTTTGAGAGAAAGTTTGATAGAGAAAGAGAGACGAGGGGTTTCTTCTAGGGTTTGTGTTAGTGATCAAGTGGAGTCCGGATTTTGACTCAAGGACTTTCTCAAGTCATTCTCAAGCTTTCCTAAAGCTTGGATCTTGTTTTCCTCAAGCTTTCTCAAGCTTGAGATTGATTCAAAAGCTTCCTCAAAGCTTTCTCTTGCCTCCAAGTAGTATTCCAAAGCGAGAAACTGTAGGGATCCAATTTTCGAAAGGTAGAACAAGCTACTAACTACCTTGTTATGATTCATTCATGCTTCGTAATTAGTAAACTATAATTTTGGATGCAAATTTGTAGATACTTTTTACTAACTAGCTATGTTAGGATTCATGATTTAAGTATGATGAAAGGCTTGAGTTTTTAGGAAAATTACATGGTTTTGATGAAACATAATTAAAGTAAGATGAAAAGTATATTATTTAGATGAAATGAAGTAGATACAATCTACTAACTCTCTTCATGTTCTAATTCGTTAATGCTTAGTATCTATTGAAACACGTTTTGGAGAAAAACTAAGGCATAGAGCCTTACATGTGTATACTATTGAAGCAACTGAAATGAAATTGGGATTTCCATGAGTTTAATGGTTTTCCTTGCCTACCATGTTTGCATAATAGAGTTTTGTATAAATGAGAATATGGAAATAGATGGTTTTGATTAAATAGGCTAAAGAGACCATGTGCGCACTATTATAATTACATGCATGAAATTCCATGATTTTTTTCTATATTCTAATCACTCTCTAAGAATACTATGCTGCTTCTAAGTACTCTATGCATGATGCTCCTAAATACCTTATGCATGTGACTCAATGTCGGAAGCTTTCTATGATCACTATAATGCTCACAAGTACTCTCTAATGTTCACCAATGCTTTAAGCACGCATAGGATATTTCTATGTTTGTAGTTCTATGGGCATGTTATGATGTTTAAATGCTTTTTAAATTATACCATCATGCTCACAATTTCTCTATGCTCACAAGTACTCCATGCTATGCACGTGTATGTTTTGTATTACTGAGATTTCTCATAAGTACGGGTATCCGAAGGCTCATAAGTATAACTCATAAGCAAAAGCTCATAAGTAAAGCTCATAAGGAATTCCCATAAGCAACGCTCATAAGTACTCATAAGTCTCATATATTCTCTATGCTCATAAGGATCTCTCAAGGCATCATGCATATCTCACAAGAAATCAAGGAGGTTGGTAGCTTAGGGTTGTGCGGGTACTAACCTCTGGCTCACAAGAAGTCTCATAAGTTAACTAGATTGTCAAGGAGGTTGGTAGCTCAGGGTTTTGCGGGTACTAACCTCTTGCTCACAAGAAATCAAGGAGGTTGGTAGCCCAGGGTTTTGCGGGTACTAACCTCTGGCTCACAAGAAGTCTCATAAGTTAACTAGATTGTCAAGGAGGTTGGTAGCCCAGGGTTTTGCGGGTACTAACCTCTTGCTCACAAAAAGTCTCATAAGTTAAGTAGATAGTCAAGGAGGTTGGTACCCCAGGGTTTTGTGGGTACTAACCTCTTGCTCACAAGAAAGTCTCATAAGAAAACTCACAAGGACTCATACGAACTCATAAGCTATTGATTCTCGTAAAACCTCCTAAGATTTATGTTTCTACATGAAGACTCATAAGACAAATAAGGAACTCATAAGTCTCATAAGAAGACTAATAAGGAACTCAAAAGATTTATAAGATTCATAAGAAACTCATAAGATATTTGAAATACGTTTTGTGAATGTACAAATTCAAAGTATGATTTAAAGTATGCTTTTCGAGAATATGCAATTGTTATATTGTTTTAACTTTCGCACTCTGATTATGCATATGTTCTGTTAAACTGTACTTTGCATGACATGTTAATGTTTTATAACATTGTGAGTTAGTAGTTTGTATACGCTGAGTATTCAATACTCATCCGAATTGTTATTTCGGTAGGTTACAGGTTAGATGATCATGCTCCAAAACCGAGGGTCGAGCAGGAGCTTGCTTGGGATCATCATGTTGATGATAGGGGCCTAGACATGTGGCCTTATGGTTGAGGAAGAGCGACATGGAACCTTATTATATAGAAGAAATTTTCAAGTTCACTATTTGCTCTACCTTATATGCTCTCTCATAGGATGATTTGTATGTGAGTTCACGACACCAGAGTCTCATTTCCCCTAGGTGGGATTTTGTGTTGTGACATCTCCACCCCCAAGAAGCACGACCCCTTACCTTAGCATTTAGGAAATTTGTATTTGCACCTTAAATGACGAGTTTAGAGGATGCTAAATAATATCATAAAGGAATAAAATCCTCTACCAGATTCAGGGGAGTCTGATTACGCCCCTGAGGTTGCCATGTATCCGTTTTGACACCTCTTAACCGTGGTTAAGATTCACCCACCCCTAGGGTTCACCCACCTATCCTTGGTTTTTAGGAAAAAAACAATAAAAAAATATTTTAATCATAGTTGGAAAAATATTAAAATATTTTTTTCTAAAAAATTAGGATAGGTGGTTGAATCTTAACCACGGTTAAGAGGAGTCAAAAGGGACACATGGCAACTTCATGGGCGTAACCGGACTCCCTCAAGTCCGGTTATAACTGTAGAGGAATGATTTTATTCCTTTCATAAAACACAACAAACTCTTTTTGAACAGATCATGTTTAATTTACTACGTAACTTTCCACGACAATGTAATAGAATCCGCAAGGATAGCTCAGTTTGTTGCTGTTTTGGGAGAGATCCCCAAAGTTTTACTCCTACTGGGCTTACCCGATGCCAGGGGCAAAGGGGGGGGGGGGGGAAAGCAGTTTTTAAAAAGTATATATTTATATATATCATAGCATGGACATGGAGGTGGGTGCCCCCTTCGGTTATTTTATATTTAAATATGGTTTACTAAGACTCAGAATCTTCTACTATTATAATTGGACTCCTTGGAGTCTGGTTATAACCAAAAGGTCAAGATGTGTCCCTTTTAATACCTCTAAACCGTGATTAAGATTCACTAACCCTTAGGGTTCAACCACCTAATCTTGATTCTTAAAAAATTAATAAAAAATATTTACTCCAAAGATTATAGTTGTTAACTAGAATTAAAAGGCTTTAGTATTATAAGTTGTAACCAGACTTCAAAGAGCTTGGTTGGAAGATTATTCATGGGGCAACTATCCCATTAATTTTTTTTTAAAAAAATCTTTTTAACTATTTTGTTTAATTATTTTATAGGGCATAGTTATTGAACAAGGAGACAACTGCTCCTGAACTTTTAAAAAATATATTATGTTATTTAATATGACATATAGTCATTGCGTAAGGAGACCTCTAAACATTTAAAATCAAATATATTTTTATACTATGTTATTTAATAGGGCATAGTCATAAGATAGGGGGACAACTGCTTCAGTAAACAAGAAGAAACAATACATATAGGATATATACAAAATGTAAGGAAGAAATGACCCAAAAACTTAGTTGTCAAAAAAAATTTTCAGGGGCTACGCCCGAATCCCCATCCCCTAAAATGTGCTCTCCTCATATTAAATTACTGGCTTCGCCCCTACCCAATGCAGGTGATTGCGTGCATCGGACTAGTCCTACCTTGTCAGGGTTGGGACACCCTCCGTTACCAAAGAAGAAAAAAGAAAAGATTATGTAATTCAGCCTGTACTCACATGAACTTAAGATACAAATTAATTTACTACAGATTAAGATGCGGTTATGCCCACTTATTTCATAATTCGGTCACATACCACTCAAATGTAGCACTTAAGAGATTACACAATTCTAAGAACCTCAGAAACTAGTTTTTTGAGGTTTAGGATTTGTTCAAGAAGGGGCAGCCCAGAGATGAAGTTGCTGAGCCCTCCGACCCATCTATGGAAGGACCTTTGATAAGGCTTCCGATCAATTCGCCGGGGTCATAGAAGAACTCGACCTTCTCGACTCGCATCGATTCATCGACCTGGAAAATATGCCGTAAAAATATTGTAAGAAAACTAACGAGCATCTGTGGATTAGTAACAAATGTAGAACAAGAAGAAGAGAAACAAAGAGAAGAAAAGGATACCATGAAGATTCCTACTCCATAAAACTCTACCATCTCTCCTGTGGGAGCATGGCCTTTGAAAGGACCCTCCATGAAAGCCCAATGCCTAAACTTGTATGCGATTACCGGAGGACCCGAATAAACTTGAAGAACTTCCATGGCGAAACCACGAGGGAACGTCGTTGTGAAGATCTGATGAGACGATTCCGATGTTTCAACAGATGGATTATATGCACGTAAACTCTCGGGCATGGAGGTCTGCAACAATACATTGTAGCCTCCAAGTTGCACTATCTCTCCCAGGGCCATGGGTTTTCTTCCTGTATTCCATGAGAAGCTTTCAAACTTGTAGGACTAAATGAGGAACTGAAGTAAATATTTTCAAGAAAAGAGAAAAAACAGTTGATACCGTTAAGGCTAAGGCTGTATTTCTCAGGGTTTATGGTTTTGAAGTCATCCACACAAGTTTTATGGAAAATCTCCATTTCCCATGTCTTCACCAGGCGTTGCACACTCTCCTCCAGGGATCCCTTGGGCCATTCCTACAAAAAACGAAAAAAAATACATGAATGAATAAATATAAGATTTATAATTCTATTTTATAAACTAATGATAATAATATTGTTTCTGGAAAAAAAAAAATATGCCCTGCTAAAAAAAAGCATTTTGAAGAAAGTAGAGAGGAAAGAGAGACAGAAAACCAGATGCAAGCACATGGTGGACTCATCTTCACATGGTGAGCTCCGCCTGAAATCCTGTGCATGGGCACGATGTGTCGGTGGTCGACCCTTCTGGGGTCTCAAAAGCATTTCCCATATATATATATATTTATAGGGGTATATATTTATGTATATAAACTTTTATATTTTGTCGATAATATCTAATTGTACGAAAACTAGTTTGTTGAGAATTCATAGAAGAAGTAAGCATATACTGAGCCCAAAGGGGTTACATAGAGAAGGAAGACACTAGCAGAGGGAATATAATTTACAATCACTAGCATCTCTATCAACAATAGGAGGGAGGGAGGGGTCTAGGGACAGAAGATGGTATTTGATATCAGGTACCTGAGTTCGGCCTTCTTCAAAGAGCTTGTTTACAACATCATAGTTGGGAGGACCTCCAAATCTCCACTGGGTATTCTTCTCCCCTTCACCATGTATATGTGACCTGTACTTATCTTCCTTAACCACATATCCATGACCATCAACAGTGGAAGCCATGAGAAAGAGATATAGAGAAAGAGAGAGAGAGCGATGAGATGTGGATCGGGTAGAGGGTTTATATAGAGAAAAAAGAGTACCGACAAGGGGACCTCCTATCTGACTGCAGCGTGTCCGATCCCTTTTAACCATGCTTAAGCCTAAATAAATTATGATAAGGCACCTATTCCTCTCCAGTTGTAACCGGTTTTGCCAAAACCGGTTACACTCTAAGGTGGCCACATGTGCCTTTTGAGACCTCTTAACTATGGTTAAGATTCACTCACCCCTAAGGTTCACCCACCTATCCTTGGTTTTTTAAAGAAAATATTTTAAAAATTTGTTAACCGTGGTTAAAATTTACCAACTCCTAGGGTTAATTTATTTTAAATATTTTTTTAAAAAACCAAATATAGGTGGGTGAACCCTAGGGGTAGGTGAATCTTAACCACAGTTAAGAGGTGTAAAAAGGGTCATTTGGTGACCACAGGGGAGTAACCGGTTTTGTCAAAAACCGGTTACAACCGGAGAAGATCACCAGGCTTATAATAAATATATATTTTTCTCTAAAAACCAAGTTCAATGGATGAAGCTTAGGGTTGAGTAAATCTTAACCACACTTAATGGGTATTAAAAAAGAGGGTTTGGACCAATGAGATCAAGGCAGACCGCCGTGGTCCGTTTCTCATTTCCATAGAAAAAAGAGATTAATTAACTATCAACAAAAGCTATGGTTCAAGAGACAACTGAAACAAACCAAAAAAAGGGCTCGGTAAAGCAAACCAAAATACCCAATTTTTGGTTGAGAGCGGATTCTCTCAAGTTGGAACCCTAGAGGTCGCCACGTCTCTCTTTTGACACCCCTTAACCATGGGTAAGGTTCACCTACCCCTAGGGTTCACTCACCCATCCTTGGTTTTTTTTCTTTATATTAATTATTATTTTTTAAATTAAAAAAACTGTTTTTAGAGTTTTTTAATATTAAAAACAGTTTTTTAATTTAAAAAATAATAATTAATATAAAAAGAAAAAACCAAGGATGGGTGAGAGAACCCTAGGGGTGGGTGAACCTTACCCATGGTTAAGGGGTGTCAAAAGAGACACGTGGCGACCTCTAGGGGCCAACTTGAGAGATCCTCTCAAGTTGCAACTTGAGAGAATCCTGGGCCTTTTTCGTTTGCTCCCGTTATCTCATGAACCAGAATCTAAGAAAAAAAACCATTAACTAGTCTGAGCTCCTATTCATAGTTTGCCAATTGGCTTTCGAGTCTCTCTGGCACAAGCCAGAGAGGTGCTCTCCGGCATCCATACACCACCTAACCAATATTTGACACTGGTGAGATAAAAGGGAGAGACATCAAATGGGGAGAAGTCAAAAATCAGGGGAGAGATGAAATGACTTCTCCCTACCAGTGGCGCTTCATGTATGGATGCCCTCTCTAGCGTGTGCCAGAGAAACTCCAAAGCCTTGGCAATTAATTACCAAACTACTCCTATCAAAAGACATATTTTGGATGGAGTCAAATCCTCTACGGTGGTAACCGGATTTGGCAAATCCGGTTATCACCCCTAGAGGTCGCCACGTGTCTCCTTTGACAGCCCTTAACCGTGGGTAAGGTTCATCCACCCCTAGGGTTCATCCCCCTATTTTTGGTTTTTTTTTAAAAAAATATTAATTCTTTTTTTTAAATAAAAAAACTGTTTTTAGAGTTTTTTTTAATATTAAAAACAGTTTTTTAATTTTAAAAATAGAATTAATATTTTAAAAAATTCCAAAAATGGGTGTATGAACCTTACCCAAGGTTAAGGGGTGTCAAAGGAGACACGTGGTGACCTCTAGGGGTGATAACCGGATTTGTCAAATGGTTAAGCCCCTTAACCATGGTGACCTCTTCCCTTAACCGCGGTTAAGCATCCTTAACCACTGGGAAAAACTCCTGAAATAAACAAATTAACTTTTAAGGACCATAATACTGAGTTTGGACCTTAACCCCAGGCCTACCGGGCCGATCCAAGCCTACAGGGCTTAACCCTAGGCCTACCGGGCCGAACCCAAGCCTACCGGGCTTAACCCTTAGCCTACCGGGCTTCTACCTTGGCCTACCGGGCCCAATCTAAGCCTACCGGGCTTCACCCTAGGCCTACCGAGCCGAATCCAGGCCGAACCCTAGTCCACCGGACTCCTTCTCGGCCTACCGGGCCTAAGCCTACCGGGCTCCACCCGGGCCTACAAGGCCCAACATCATAGCACTTGACCAACCCGATCAACCACCCCTAGCCTCCCGGCTAGACCCTAAGCCACCCTTGGTGCACACACAACACTCCCCTTAGCCTCGGCACGGGCTCATGTGCCAGAACTACGCTCGGTCTGATCTCACCCCAATGTGAGTACGTTGGCAGCCCGACTCGGGCCCGACCCTAGTTTAGCTCTCCCCTTCTTGGGTTAGTATAAACTACATCAATGATATTTGATTAACAATTTGATCTTAAATGGCTTAAACCTATGAAGTAAGGAACCGTCGAATGACGGAAGTGCCGGGGTGCCTAACACCTTCCCCGGGCTTAACCGAACCTCTTATCTAGAACTCTGACCAGACCAACACCTTATCCATTGACTGGGACTTATCCCTACCGAATCAATAGGTGGCGACTCTAAACTTAAAATCAACCGACTATCGCCAGGGCATTACCCATACCCCCCTGTGTGCGGGGATCGAAATCCTTGTCCACAGTACCCGTCATGACAAAATCTCAAGTTCAAATATATCCAAATATACTTATGTATCTCATAAGATTTACTCCGACTAATCAATGGATTTACCATTGTGAACATACACACCTTCATGAGATTTTACACACTTTATGCCATTATCTACTCATAACAAAATAATAAAGTGTCAAATAAATATACAGATATACCAATATATATCATAATTCATAAGATTTTACACACATTTATTAGTGGATTTCCCATTATGAACATATACATCATCATGAAGTTTTACATGCCTTTGTGGTTTACGTTATGAAAATAATTTTATGATGTGATTGACGTCGAAAACGATATAAATCGCGATCATAAAATAATTTACTTGGAGACGATAAGAATCAACTGCTTGAGAATAAATTGTTGGAATTGAGAAGATCATATGCTTGGGATTGTTGTCACCTATTATTTGCAAATGATAAGAGAAAAACATGGTTAGGATCAAGAACAGTTTTCTTGGAAAAAACAGTCCAGCGATCAAATGGCTACAACCATCCATTAAAGTTGTTTAGTGAGTCAATGGATTTGTATGGCTATTATGTGTTTTTGGACTTTCGGACCATGAGTCCTTTAAAGTGCTTTTTGTTTCATGTGCATTTTGGCCACACCCATTGACTGACTTTTCTTATAAAATGACTTCACAACTTTATTGGATGATTCATTAATAGGCTTTAATTTCACCTTCTCGTCTTTTATGCTCTATTCATTCATATGTATTTTGGACATATTCATTGACGGAACCTTTTTTTTTTGTTTTGGTATGCTCAAATCATTTATCTAACAATGTCAGGGGGTTAGCGGTCAACAGGGTTAGCACTCATGGTGGGCGTCAACAGCCACACCAACGACTCGAACACGAGCCTTGGGACAAACCAATGGTGTGTACTGACCGATTTTTCTTGTAAAATGACATCACAACCGTATTGAATGGTTCATTCATAGACTTTAATTTCACCATCTCGTCTTTTATACTCAGTTTGTTTTGACGTAAAATAGGGGAAAACAAATTAATTTGATGGAAAATGTCAATTATGAGTGTTTGTTTGTACGTAAAACCTTTCGTAAGTAAAATATTTTATGGAAAATGAACCAATTTTCCTGAAAATGACTTACATTTCAAAAACTCACAAGTCATTTTTTATTAAAATACCAACCGATTTAAAAATATTACAAAAATAGCCTTATTCATATTTTTTTTAATTTTTACCTCTTTATTTTTTATTTTTTTTGTTTATTATTCTATCTTATTTTCAAGAATGCAACCAAAAAAACTAAGTGAAAAATTCACCTTTTATGTGAAAACAAACAAACGGAACTTTTTTTTTTATATAAAGAAAAGAAAGAAAACCAAAACGTCTCAACCTTAAGGGAGACGTTGAATAACGTTCACAAATTTTTCGAGGATGAGAAATCATGTCATTGTATATACAGTTAAATATGAATATGAGCTGCTGGTTCAAGAGATAAATATGCCTTGAAATATAAATGCCATTTTGGGAATTACAGAAAAATGAATTTTTTTTTTTTGGTCAACAAATGATATTGCATAGATTAAAAGCGGCTCCATTAGGGTTACAAGAAACTTTAGTAAGAGACGCTTCTAAAAATGAAAAATATTTAGTTGTCAGAAATTATATTTTTGATAAAATCAAAACCATTATGAGAGAATTTTGATAAAATCAAATAATGTGATATTTAGGAGCTTTGATAAATGCTAAACTTGAAAAGTCTTTGAAGTAAAAAAAAATCACTGAGACAAAAATATTAAGAAATAGATAAAACAAATTAGCAATTCCTTACCCAATCCATTTTAGACTTTTGATGTGTATTTTGGACATCCATTTTGACAGACTTTTTCCTTATAAGATGACAACACAGCCTTGTTGGATGGTTCATTCATAGACTTTAATTTCATCATTTCGTAGCCTGAATTTTCTTCTTCTCTTCTTCTTATCTTTACTATTATAATGGGAGAGGCAGGCGTAGCCTGAATTTTTGAAATTCCAAAACTACCCTTATATAAAACAAAACTTTGATTTAATGTTTTACTTTAATTCCCAAACTACCATCATCTATCTATTTAAAGAATAGAATCACAGTCAATCGCGATTTATGTCGTTTTCGACGTAAATCACATTCATCAAATGGAATGTTAATCACATTCATCAAATGGCTACAGCCATCCATTAAAGTTGTTTAGAGAGTCAATGGATTTGTATGGCTATTAGGTGTTTTTGGACTTTCGGACCCTTAGTCCTTTAAATTACTTTTTGTTTCAGGTGCATTTTGGCCACATCCATTGACTGACTTCTCTTATAAAATGACTTCACTACTTTATTGGATGGTTCATTCATAGACTTTAATTTCACCATCTCATCTTTTATACTCTATTCATTTATATGTATTTTGGACATATTCAATGACTGACTTTTTTTTTTTTTTTTGGTATGCTCTAATCATTTATCATATGGTTAGTGGCGCTCCTCAGGTCGTCCCACTAGCTTACGAGTTCTTGTGGGCTTATTCTTGTGAGCTTATTCTTATGAATTGCTTGAAAACCTTCCTTACGCTTTTAGAAATACATGTTTATGAGAAAACGTCGGTTCATGCAAGTATGCGCGTTCGTAAGTGATAATAGGTGTTGTCGTGATCGTGAGCATAATCAACATCATATAGCATTTCTACAATTCTATAGACATATGAATTATTGAAGGAAAAACATATATATATATATAACATTTCACTTAATAGTTACCCAATGGGAAAATCCCCTAAATGATATCCTCGTTTTCTTAACTTAGTCGTCATTCATGCATTTCATCAAACATGTAGTGTGTAACACTATCTTAGGTCTTTTAACATATGATTTCATCTTCACATTTCATCAAACATCATAGGTGTGTCTGTTATTAGTACAATGCCCATCCATCCTTTCTATCACGCAACATCATCACATCCTACTTAGCATCCATTCGCCTTACATTCACAAATTTGTCGAGGATGAGAAATCATGTCATTGTATATAGAGTTAAATATGAATATGAGCTGCTGGTTCAAGAGATAAATATGCCTTGAAATATAAATGCCATTTTGGGAATTACAGAAAAAAGAATTTTTTTTTTTGGTCAACAAATGATATTGCATAGATTAAAAGAGGCTCAATTAGGGTTACAAGAAACTTTAGTAAGAGACACTTCTAAAAATGAAAAATATTTAGTTGTCAGAAATTATATTTTTGATAAAATCAAAACCATTATGAGAGAATTTTGATAAAATCAAATAATGTGATATTTAGGAGCTTTGATAAATGCTAAACTTGAAAAGTCTTTGAAGTAAGAAAAAATCAGTGAGGCAAAAATATTAAGAAATAGATAAAACAAATTAGCAATTCCTTATCCAATCCATTTTAGACATTTGATGTGTACTTTGGACATCCATTTTTACTGACTTTTTCCTTATAAGATGACAACACAGCCTTATTGGATGGTTCATTCATAGACTTTAATTTCATCATGTCGTAGCCTGAATTTTCTTCTTCTCTTCTTCTTATCTTTACTATTATAATGGGAGAGGCAGGCGCAGCCTGAATTTTTTGAAATTCCTAAACTACCCTTATATAAAACAAAACTTTGATTTAATGTTTTACTTTAATTCCCAAACTACCATCATCTATCTATTTAAAGAATAGAATCACAGTCAATCGCGATTGATGTCGTTTTCGCCGTAAATCACATTCATCAAATGGAATGTTAATCACATTCATCAAATGGCTACAACCATCCATTAAAGTTGTTTAGAGAGTCAATGGATTTGTACGGATATTAGGTGTTTTTGGACTTTCGGACCCTTAGTCCTTTAAATTGCTTTTTGTTTCATGTGCATTTTGGCCACATCCATTGACTGACTTTTCATATAAAATGACTTCACTACTTTACTGGATGGTTCATTCATAGACTTTAATTTCACCATCTCATCTTTTATACTCTATTATTTCATATGTATTTGGACATATTCATTGACTGACTTTTTTTTTTTTTTTTTGGTATGCTCTAATCATTTATCATATGGTTAGTGGCGCTCCTCAGGTCGTCCCACTAGCTTACAAGTTCTTGTGGGCTTATTCTTGTGAGCTTATTCTTATGAATTGCTTGAAAACCTTCCTTATGCTTTTTCAAATACATGTTTATTAGAAAACGTCGGTTCATGCAAGTATGCGCGTTCGTAAGTGATAATAGGTGTTATCGTGATCGTGAGCATAATCAACATCATGTAGCATTTCTACAATTCTATAGACATATGAATTATTGAAGGAAAAACATATATATATATATATATATAACATTTCACTTAATAGTTACCCAATGGGAAAATCCCCTAAGTGATATCCTCATTTTTTTAACTTAATCTTCATTCATGCATTTCATCAAACATGTAGTGTGCAACACTATCTTACGTCTTTTAACATATGATTTCATCTTCACATTTCATCAAACATCACAGGTGTATCTGTTATTGGTACAATGCCCATCCATCATTTCTATCACACAACATCATCACATCCTACTTGGCATCCATTCGCCTTACATTCACAAATTTATCGAGGATGTGAAATCATGTCATTGTATATAGAGTTAAATATGAATATGAGCTGCTGGTTGAAGTGATAAATATGCCTTGAAATATAAATGCCATTTTGGGAATTACAGAAAGATGAATTTTTTTTTTTTGGTCAACAAATGATATTGCATAGATTAAAAGAGGCTCAATTAGGGTTACAAGAAACTTTAGTAAGAGACACTTCTAAAAATGAAAAATATTTAGTTGTCAGAAATTATATTTTTGATAAAATCAAAACCATTATGAGAGAATTTTGATAAAATCAAATAATG
This sequence comes from Tetracentron sinense, assembly GCA_015143295.1. NCBI lineage: Eukaryota > Viridiplantae > Streptophyta > Magnoliopsida > Trochodendrales > Trochodendraceae > Tetracentron > Tetracentron sinense. Next base: position 21,943,126 of record CM026556.1, on the reverse strand, counting down.
TGATATTTTGGAGCTTTGATAAGTGATAAACTTGAAAAGTCTTTGAAGTAAGAAAAAATCAGTGAGGCAAAAATATTAAGAAATAGATAAAACAAATTAGCAATTCCTTATCCAATCCATTTTAGACTTTTGATGTGTATTTTGGACATCCATTTTTACAGACTTTTTCCTTATAAGATGACAACACAGCCTTGTTGGATGATTCATTCATATACTTTAATTTCATCATGTCGTAGCCTGAATTTTCTTCTTCTCTTCTTCTTATCTTTACTATTATATTGGGAGAGGCAGGCGTAGCCTGAATTTTTTGAAATTCCTAAACTACCCTTATATAAAACAAAACTTTAATTTAATGTTTTACTTTAATTCCCAAACTACCATCATCTATCTATTTAAAGAATAGAATCACAGTCAATCGCGATTTATGTCGTTTTCGACGTAAATCACATTCATCAAATGGAATGTTAATCACATTCATCAAATGGCTACAACCATCCATTAAAGTTGTTTAGAGAGTCAATGGATTTGTATGGCTATTAGGTGTTTTTGGACTTTCGGACCCTTATTCCTTTAAATTGCTTTTTGTTTCATGTGCATTTTGGCCACATCCATTGACTGACTTTTCTTATAAAATATCTTCACTACTTTATTGGATGGTTCATTCATAGACTTTAATTTCACCATCTCATCTTTTATACTCTATTTATTCATATGTATTTTGGACATATTCATTGACTGACTTTTTTTTTTTTTTTGGTATGCTCTAATCATTTATCATAAGGTTAGTGGCGCTCCTCAGGTCGTCTCACTAGCTTACGAGTTCTTGTGGGCTTATTCTTGTGAGCTTATTCTTATGAATTGCTTGAAGACCTTCCTTATACTTTTTGACATACAGGTTTATGAGAAAACGTCGGTTCATGCAAGTATGCGCGTTCGTAAGTGATAATAGGTGTTATCGTGATCGTCAGCATAATCAACATCATATAGCATTTCTACAATTCTATAGACATATCAATTATTGAAGGAAAAACATATATATATATATATATAACATTTAACTTAATAGTTACCCAATGGGAAAATCCCCTAAATGATATCCTCATTTTCTTAACTTAGTCCTCATTCATGCATTTCATCAAACATGTAGTGTGCAACACTATCTTAGGTCTTTTAACATTTGATTTCATCTTCACATTTCATCAAACATCATAGGTGTGTCTGTTATTGGTACAATGTCCATCCATCCTTTCTATCTCGCAACATCATCACATCCTACTTGGCATCCATTCGCCTTACATTCACAAATTTGTCGAGGATGAGAAATCATGTCATTGTATATAGAGTTAAATATGAATATGAGCTGCTGGTTCAAGAGATAAATATGCCTTCAAATATAAGTGCCATTTTGGGAATTACAGAAAAATGAATTATTTTTTTTTGGTCAACAAATGATATTGCATAGATTAAAAGAGGCTCAATTAGGGTTACAAGAAACTTTAGTAAGAGACACTTCTAAAAATGAACAATATTTAGTTGTCAGAAATTATATTTTTGATTAAAACAAAACCATTATAAGAGAATTTTGATAAAATCAAATAATATGATATTTAGGAGCTTTGATAAATGCTAAACTTGAAAAGTCTTTGAAGTAAAAAAAAATCAGTGCGGCAAAAATATTAAGAAATAGATAAAAAAAAATTAGCAATTCCTTATCCAATCCATTTTAGACTTTTGATGTGTATTTTGGACATCCATTTTTACAGACTTTTTCCTTATAAGATGACAACACAGCCTTGTTGGATGGTTCATTCATAGACTTTAATTTCATCATGTCGTAGCCTGAATTTTCTTCTTCTCTTCTTCTTATCTTTACTATTATAATGGGAGAGGCAGGCATAGCCTGAATTTTTTGAAATTCCTAAACTACCCTTATATAAAACAAAACTTTGATTTAATGTTTTACTTTAATTCCCAAACTACCATCATCTATCTATTTAAATAATAGAATCACAGTCAATCGCGATTTATGTCGTTTTCGACGTAAATCACATTCATCAAATGGAATGTTAATCACATTCATCAAATGGCTACAACCATCCATTAAAGTTGTTTAGAGAGTCAATGGATTTGTATGGCTATTAGGTGTTTTTGGACTTTCGGACCCTTAGTCCTTTAAATTTCTTTTTGTTTCATGTGCATTTTGGCCACATCCATTGACTGACTTTTCTTATAAAATGACTTCACTACTTTATTAGATGGTTCATTCATAGACTTTAACTTCACCATCTCATCTTTTATACTCTATTGATTCATATGTATTTTCGACGTATTCATTGACTTTTTTTTGTTTTTTTTTTGGTATGCTCTAATCATTTATCATATGGTTAGTGGCGCTCCTAAGGTCGTCCCACTAGCTTACGAGTTCTTGTGAGCTTATTCTTGTGAGCTTATTCTTATGAATTGCTTGAAAACCTTCCTTATGCTTTTTCAAATACATGTTTATGAGAAAACGTCGGTTCATGCAAGTATGCGCGTTCGTAAGTGATAATAGGGGTTATCGTGATCGTGAGCATAATCAACATCATATAGCATTTCAACAATTCTATAGACATATGAATTATTGAAGGAAAAACATATATATATATATATAACATTTCACTTAATAGTTACCCAATGGGAAAATCCCCTAAGTGATATCCTCATTTTCTTAACTTAATCTTCATTCATGCATTTCATCAAACATGTAGTGTGCAACACTATCTTACGTCTTTTAACATATGATTTCATCTTCACATTTCATCAAACATCACAGGTGTATCTGTTATTGGTACAATGCTCATCCATCATTTCTATCACACAACATCATCACATCCTACTTGGCATCCATTCGCCTTACATTCACAAATTTATCGAGGAGGTGAAATCATGTCATTGTATATAGAGTTAAATATGAATATGAGCTGCTGGTTCAAGTGATAAATATGCCTTGAAATATAAATGTCATTTTGGGAATTACAGAGAGATGAATTTTTTTTTTTTGGTCAACAAATGATATTGCATAGATTAAAAGAGGCTCAATTAGGGTTACAAGAAACTTTAGTAAGAGACACTTCTAAAAATGAAAAATATTTAGTTGTCAGAAATTATATTTTTAATAAAATCAAAACCATTATGAGAGAATTTTGATAAAATCAAATAATGTGATATTTTGGAGCTTTGATAAGTGATAAACTTGAAAAGTCTTTGAAGTAAGAAAAAATCAGTGATGCAAAAATATTAAGAAATAGATAAAACAAATTAGCAATTCCTTATCCAATCCATTTTAGACTTTTGATGTGTATTTTTGACATCCATTTTTACAGACTTTTTCCTTATAAGATGACAACACAGCCTTGTTGGATGGTTCATTCATATACTTTAATTTCATCATGTCGTAGCCTGAATTTTCTTCTTCTCTTCTTCTTATCTTTACTATTATATTGGGAGAGGCAGGCATAGCCTGAATTTTTTGAAATTCCTAAACTATCCTTATATAAAACAAAACTTTAATTTAATGTTTTACTTTAATTCCCAAACTACCATCATCTATCTATTTAAAGAATAGAATCACAGCCAATCGCAATTTATGTCGTTTTCGACGTAAATCACATTCATCAAATGAAATGTTAATCACATTCATCAAATGGCTACAACCATCCATTAAAGTTGTTTAGAGAGTCAATGGATTTGTATGGCTATTAGGTGTTTTTGGACTTTCGGACCCTTAGTCCTTTAAATTGCTTTTTGTTTCATATGCATTTTGGCCCCATCCATTGACTGACTTTTCTTATAAAATGTCTTCACTACTTTATTGGATGGTTCATTCATAGACTTTAATTTCACCATCTCATCTTTTATACTCTATTCATTCGTATGTATTTTGGACATATTCATTGACTGACTTTTTTTTTTTTTTTTGGTATGCTCTAATCATTTATCATATGGTTAGTGGCGCTCCTCAGGTCGTCCCACTAGCTTACGAGTTCTTGTGGGCTTATTCTTGTGAGCTTATTCTTATGAATTGCTTGAAGGCCTTCCTTATGCTTTTTGAAATACAGGTTTATGAGAAAACGTCGGTTCATGCAAGTATGCGCGTTCGTAAGTGATAATAGGTGTTATCGTGATCGTGAGCATAATCAACATCATATAGCATTTCTACAATTCTATAGACATATGAATTATTGAAGGAAAAACATATATATATATATATATATATATATATATATATATATATATATATATATATATATATATATATATATATAACATTTCACTTAATAGTTATCCAATGAGATAATCCCCTAAATGATATCCTCATTTTCTTAACTTAGTCCTCATTCATGCATTTCATCAAACATGTAGTGTGCAACACTATCTTAGGTCTTTTAACATATGATTTCATCTTCACATTTCATCAAACATCATAGGTGTGTCTGTTATTGGTACAATGTCCATCCATCCTTTCTATCTCGCAACATCATCACATCCTACTTGTCAGAAATTATATTTTTGATAAAATCAAAACCATTATGAGAGAATTTTGATAAAATCAAATAATGTGATATTTAGGAGCTTTGATAAATGCTAAACTTGAAAAGTCTTTGAAGTAAGAAAAAATCAGTGAGGCAAAAATATTATGAAATAGATAAAAAAAAATTAGGAATTCCTTATCCAATCCATTTTAGACATTTGATGTGTATTTTGGACATCCATTTTTACAGACTTTTTCCTTATAAGATGACAACACAGCCTTGTTGGATGGTTCATTCATAGACATTAATTTCATCATGTCGTAGCCTGAATTTTCTTCTTCTCTTCTTCTTATCTTTACTATTATAATGGGAGAGGCAGGCATAGCCCGAATTTTTTGAAATTCCTAAACTACCCTTATATAAAACAAAACTTTGATTTAATGTTTTACTTTAATTCCCAAACTACCATCATCTATCTATTTAAAGAATAGAATCAAAGTCAATCGCGATTTATGTCGTTTTCGACGGAAATCACATTCATCAAATGGAATGTTAATCACATTCATCAAATGGCTACAACCATCCATTAAAGTTGTTTAGAGCGTCAATGGATTTGTATGGCTATTAGGTGTTTTTGGACTTTCGGACCCTTAGTCCTTTAAATTGCTTTCTGTTTCATGTGCATTTTGGCCACATCCATTGACTGACTTTTCTTATAAAATGACTTCACTACTTTATTGGATGGTTCATTCATAGACTTTAATTTCACCATCTCATCTTTTATACTCTATTCATTCATATGTATTTTGGACGTATTCATTGAATGACTTTTTTTTTTTGTTTTGGTATGCTCTAATCATTTATCATATGGTTAGTGGCGCTCCTCAGGTCGTCCCACGCTTACGAGTTCTTGTGGGCTTATTCTTGTGAGCTTATTCTTATGAATTGCTTCAAAACCTTCCTTATGCTTTTTGAAATACATGTTTATGAGAAAACGTCGGTTCATGCAAATATGCGCGTTCGTAAGTGATAATAGGTGTTATCGTAATCGTGAGCATAATCAACATCATATAGCATTTCTACAATTCTATAGACATCAATTATTGAAGGAAAAACATATATATATATATATAACATTTCACTTAATAGTTACCCAGTGGGAAAATCCCCTAAATGATATCCTCATTTTCTTAACTTAGTCCTCATTCATGCATTTCATCAAAATGTAGTGTGTAACACTATCTTAGGTCTTTTAACATATGATTTCATCTTCACATTTCTTCAAACATCATAGGTGTGTCTGTTATTGGTACAATGCCCATCCATCCTTTTTATCACGCAACATCATCACATCCTACTTGGCATCCATTCGCTTTACATCCACAAATTTATCGAGGATGAGAAATCATGTCATTGTATATAGAGTTAAATATGAACATGAGCTGCTGGTTCTAGAGATAAATATGCCTTCAAATATAAATGCCATTTTGGGAATTACAGAAAAATGAATTTTTTTTTTTCGGTCAACAAATGATATTGCATAGATTAAAAGAGGCTCAATTAGGGTTAGAAGAAACTTTAGTAAGAGACACTTCTAAAAATGAAAAATATTTAGTTGTCAGAAATTATATTTTTGATAAAATCAAAACCATTATTAGAGAATTTTGATAAAATCAAATAATGTGATATTTAGGAACTTTGATAAATGCTAAACTTGAGAAGTGTTTGAAGTAAGAAAAAATCAGTGAGGCAAAAATATTAAGAAATAGATAAAAATAAATTAGGAATTCCTTATCCAATCCATTTCAGACTTTTGATGTGTATTTTCGACATCCATTTTTACAGACTTTTTCCTTATAAGATGACAATACAGCCTTGTTGGATGGTTCATTCATAGACATTAATTTCATCATGTCGTAGCCTGAATTTTCTTCTTCTCTTCTTCTTATCTTTACTATTATAATGCGAGAGGCAGGCGTAGCCCGAATTTCTTGAAATTCCTAAACTACCCTTATATAAAACAAAACTTTGATTTAATGTTTTACTTTAATTCCCAAACTACCATCATCTATCTATTTAAAGAATAGAATCAAAGTCAATCGCGATTTATGTCGTTTTCGACGTAAATCACATTCATCAAATGGAATGTTAATCACATTCATCAAATGGCTACAACCATCCATTAAAGTTGTTTAGAGCGTCAATGGATTTGTATGGCTATTAGGTGTTTTTGGACTTTCGGACCCTTAGTCCTTTAAATTGCTTTCTGTTTCATGTGCATTTTGGCCACATCCATTGACTGACTTTTCTTATAAAATGACTTCACTACTTTATTGGATGGTTCATTCATAGACTTTAATTTCACCATCTCATCTTTTATACTCTATTCATTCATATGTATTTTGGACGTATTTATTGAATGACTTTTTTTTTTTGTTTTGGTATGCTCTAATCATTTATCATATGGTTAGTGGCGCTCCTCAGGTCGTCCCACGCTTACGAGTTCTTGTGGGCTTATTCTTGTGAGCTTATTCTTATGAATTGCTTCAAAACCTTCCTTATGCTTTTTGAAATACATGTTTATGAGAAAACGTCGGTTCATGCAAATATGCGCGTTCGTAAGTGATAATAGGTGTTATCGTAATCGTGAGCATAATCAACATCATATAGCATTTCTACAATTCTATAGACATCAATTATTGAAGGAAAAACATATATATATATATATATATATAACATTTCACTTAATAGTTACCCAATGGGAAAATCCCCTAAATGATATCCTCATTTTCTTAACTTAGTCCTCATTCATGCATTTCATCAAACATGTAGTGTGTAACACTATCTTAGGTCTTTTAACATATGATTTCATCTTCACATTTCTTCAAACATCATAGGTGTGTCTGTTATTGGTACAATGGCCATCCATCCTTTTTATCACGCAACATCATCACATCCTACTTGGCATCCATTCGCTTTACATCCACAAATTTATCGAGGATGAGAAATCATGTCATTGTATATAGAGTTAAATATGAATATGAGCTGCTGGTTCTAGAGATAAATATGCCTTGAAATATAAATGCCATTTTGGGAATTACAGAAAAATGAATTTTTTTTTTTCGGTCAACAAATGATATTGCATAGATTAAAAGAGGCTCAATTAGGGTTACAAGAAACTTTAGTAAGAGACACTTCTAAAAATGAAAAATATTTAGTTGTCAGAAATTATATTTTTGATAAAATCAAAACCATTATGAGAGAATTTTGATAAAATCAAATAATGTGATATTTAGGAGCTTTGATAAATGTTAAACTTGAAAAGTCTTTGAAGTAAGAAAAAATCAGTGAGGCAAAAATATTCAGAAATAGATAAAACAAATTAGCAATTCCTCATCCAATCCATTTTAGACTTTTGATTTGTATTTTGGACATCCATTTTTACAGACTTTTTCCTTATCAGATGACAACACAGCCTTATTGGAGGGTTCATTCATAGACTTTAATTTCATCATGTCGTAGCCTGAATTTTCTTCTTCTCTTCTTCTTATCTTTACTATTATAATGGGAGAGGCAGGCGTAGCCTGAATTTTTTGAAATTCCTAAACCACCCTTATATTAAACAAAACTTTGATTTAATGTTTTACTTTAATTCCCAAACTACCATCATCTATCTATTTAAAGAATAGAATCACAGTCAATCGCGATTTATGTCGTTTTCGACGTAAATCACATTCATCAAATGGAATGTTAATCACATTCATCAAATGGCTACAACCATCCATTAAAGTTGTTTAGAGCGTCAATGGATTTGTATGGCTATTAGGTATTTTTGGACTTTCGGACCCTTAGTCCTTTAAATTGCTTTCTGTTTCATGTGCATTTTGGCCACATCCATTGACTGACTTTTCTTATAAAATGACTTCACTACTTTATTGGATGGTTCATTCATAGACTTTAATTTCACCATCTCATCTTTTATACTCTATTCATTCATATGTATTTTGGACATATTCATTGACTGACTTTTTTTTTTGTTTTGGTATGCTCTAATCATTTATCATATGGTTAGTGGCACTCCTCAGGTCGTCTCACTAGCTTACGAGTTCTTGTGGGCTTATTCTTGTGAGCTTATTCTTATGAATTGTTTGGAAACCTTCCTTATGCTTTTTGAAATACATGTTTATTAGAAAACGTCGGTTCATGCAAGTATGCGCGTTCGTAAGTGATAATAGGTGTTATCGTGATCGTGAGCATAATCAACATCAGATAGCATTTCTACAATTCTATAGACATATGAATTATTGAAGGAAAAACATATATATATATAACATTTCACTTAATAGTTACCCAATGGGAAAATCCCCTAAATGATATCCTCATTTTCTTAACTTAGTCCTCATTCATGCATTTCATCAAACATGTTGTGTGCAACACTATCTTACGTCTTTTAACATATGATTTAATCCTCACATTTCATCAAACATCATAGGTGTATCTGTTATTGGTACAATGCCCATCCATCCTTTCTCTCACACAACATCATCACATCCTACTTGGCATCCATTCACCTTACATTCACAAATTTGTCGAGAACGAGAAATCATGTCATTGTATATAGAGTTAAATATGAATATGAGCTGCTGGTTCAAGAGATAAATATGCCTTGAAATATAAATGCCATTTTGGGAATTACAGAAAAATGAATTTTTTTTTTTTGGTCAACAAATGATATTGCATAGATTAAAAGCGGCTCAATTAGGGTTACAAGAAACTTTAGTAAGAGACACTTCTAAAAATGAAAAATATTTAGTTGTCAGAAATTCTATTTTTTATAAAATCAAAACCATTATTAGAGAATTTTGATAAAATCAAATAATGTGATATTTAGGAGCTTTGAAAAATGCTAAACATGAAAAGTCTTTGAAGTAAGAAAAAATCAGTGAGGCAAAAATATTAAGAAATAGATAAAACAAATTAGCAATTCCTTATCCAATCCATTTTAGACTTTTGATGTGTATTTTGGACATCCATTTTGACAGACTTTTTCCTTATAAGATGACAACACAGCCTTGTTGGATGGTTCATTCATAGACTTTAATTTCATCATGTTGTAGTCTGAATTTTCTTCTTCTCTTCTTCTTATCTTTACTATTATAATGGGAGAGGCAGGCGTAGCCTGAATTTTTTGAAATTCCTAAACTACCCTTATATAAAACAAAACTTTAATTTAATGTTTTACTTTAATTCCCAAACTACCATCATCTATCTATTTAAATAATAGAATCACAGTCAATCGCGATTTATGTCGTTTTCGACGTAAATCACATTCATCAAATGGAATGTTAATCACATTCATCAAATGGCTACAACCATCCATTAAAGTTGTTTAGAGAGTCAATGGATTTGTATGGCTATTAGGTGTTTTTGGACTTTCGGACCCTTAGTCCTTTAAATTGCTTTTTGTTTCATGTGCATTTTGGCCACATCCATTGACTGACTTTTCTTATAAAATGTCTTCACTACTTTATTCGATGGTTCATTCATAGACTTTAATTTCACCATCTCATCTTTTATACTCTATTCATTCATATGTATTTTGGACATATTCATTCACTGACTTTTTTTTTTTTTTTTGGTATGCTCTAATCATTTATCATATGGTTAGTGGCGCTCCTCAGGTCGTCCCACTAGCTTACGAGTTCTTGTGGGCTTATTCTTGTAAGCTTATTCTTATGAATTGCTTGAAGACCTTCCTTATGCTTTTTGAAATACAGGTTTATGAGAAAACGTCGGTTTATGCAAGTATGCGCGTTCGTAAGTGATAATAGGTGTTATCGTGATCGTGAGCATAATCAACATCATATAGCATTTCTACAATTTTATAGATATATGAATTATTGAAGGAAAAACATATATATATATATAACATTTCACTTAATAGTTACCCAATGGAAAAAATCCCCTGAATGATATCCTCATTTTCTTAACTTAGTCCTCATTCATGCATTTCATCAAACATGTAGTGTGCAACACTATCTTAGGTCTTTTAACATATGATTTCATCTTCACATTTCATCAAACATCATAGGTGTGTCTGTTATTGGTACAATGTCCATCCATCCTTTCTATCTCGCAACATCATCACATCCTACTTGGCAACCATTCGCCTTACTTTCACAAATTTGTCGAGGATGAGAAATCATGTCATTGTATATAGAGTTAAATATGAATATGAGCGGCTGGTTCAAGAGATAAATAAGCCTTGAAATATAAGTGCCATATTGGGAATTGCAGAAAAATGAATTTTTTTTTTTTGGTCAACAAATGATATTGCATAGATTAAAAGAGGCTCAATTAGGGTTACAAGAAACTTTAGTAAGAGACACTTCTAAAAATGAGAAATATTTAGTTGTCAGAAATTATATTTTTGATTAAATCAAAACCATTATGAGAGAATTTTGATAAAATCAAATAATGTGATATTTAGGAGCTTTGATAAATGCTAAACTTGAAAAGTCTTTGAAGTAAGAAAAAATCAGTGAGGCAAAAGTATTAAGAAATAGATAAAAAAAAATTAGCAATTCCTTATGTAATCCATTTTAGACTTTTGATGTGTATTTTGGACATTCATTTTTACAGACTTTTTCCTTATAAGATGACAACACAGCTTGGTTGGATGATTCATTCATAGACTTTAATTTCATCATGTCATAGCCTGAATTTTCTTCTTCTCTTCTTCTTATCTTTACTATTATAATGGGAGAGGCAGGCATAGCCTAAATTTTTTGAAATTCCTAAACTACCCTTATATAAAACAAAACTTTGATTTAATGTTTTACTTTAATTCCCAAACTACCATCATCTATCTATTTAAAGAATAGAATCACAGTCAATCGCGATTTATGTCGTTTTCGACGTAAATCACATTCATCAAATGGCTACAACCATCCATTAAAGTTGTTTAGAGAGTCAATGGATTTGTATGGCTATTAGGTGTTTTTGGACATTCGGACCCTTAGTCCTTCAAATTGCTTTTTGTTTCATGTGCATTTTGGCCACATCCATTGACTGACTTTTCTTATAAAATGACTTCACTACTTTATTGGATGGTTCATTCATAGACATTAATTTCACCGTCTCATCTTTTATACTCTATTCATTCATATGTATTTTGGACGTATTCATTGACTGACTTTTTTTTTTTTTTTTGGTATGCTCTAATCATTTATTATATGGTTAGTGGCGCTCCTCAGGTCGTCCCACTAGCTTACGAGTTCTTGTGGGCTTATTCTTGTGAGCTTATTCTTATGAATTGCTTGAAAACCTTCCTTATGCTTTTTCAAACACATGTTTATTAGAAAACGTCGGTTCATGCAAGTATGCGCGTTCGTAAGTCATAATAGGTGTTATCGTGATCGTGAGCATAATCAACATCATATAGCATTTCTACAATTCTATAGACATATCAATTATTGAAGGAAAAACATATATATATATAACATTTCACTTAATAGTTACCCAATGGGAAAATCCCCTAAATGATATCCTCATTTTCTTAACTTAGTCCCCATTCATGCATTTCATCAAACTTGTAGTGTGTAACACTATCTTAGGTCTTTTAAAATATGATTTCATCTTCACATTTCTGCAAACATCATAGGTGTATCTGTTATTGGTACAATGCCCATCCATCCTTTCTATCACACAACATCATCACATCTTACTTTGCATCCATTCGGCTTACATTCACAAATTTGTCGAGGATGAGAAATCATGTCATTGTATATAGAATTAATTATGAATATGAGCTGCTGGTTCAAGAGATAAATATGCCTTGAAATATAAATGCCATTATGGGAATTACAGAGAAATGAATTTTTTTTTTTTTGGTCAACAAATGATATTGCATAGATTAAAAGAGGCTCAATTAGGGTTACAAGAAACTTTAGTAAGAGACACTTCTAAAAATGAAAAATATTTAGTTGTCAAAAATTATATTTTTGATAAAATCAAAACCATTATGAGAGAATTTTGATAGAATCAAATAATGTGATATTTAGGAGCTTTGATAAATGCTAAACTTGAAAAGTCTTTGAAGTAAGAAAAAATCAGTGAGGCAAAAATATTAAGAAATAGATAAAACAAATTAGCAATCCCTTATCCAATTCATTTTAGACTTTTGATATGTATTTTGGACATCCATTTTGACAGACTTTTTCCTTATAAGATTACAACACAGCCTTGTTGGATGGTTCATTTATAGACTTTAATTTCATCATGTCGTAGCCTGAATTTTCTTCTTCTCTTCTTCTTATCTTTACTATTATAATGGGAGAGGCAGGCGTAGCCTGAATTTTTTGAAATTCCTAAACTACCCTTATATAAAACAAAACTTTAATTTAATGTTTTACTTTAATTCCCAAACTACCATCATCTATCTATTTAATGAATAGAATCATAGTTAATCGCGATTGATGTCGTTTTCGACGTAAATCACATTCATCAAATGGAATGTTAATCACATTCATCAAATGACTACAACCATCAATTAAAGTTGTTTAGAGAGTCAATGGATTTGTATGGCTATTAGGTGTTTTTGGACTTTCGGACCTTTAGTCCTTTAAATTGCTTTTTGTGTCACGTGCATTTTGGCCACATCCATTGACTGACTTTTCTTATAAAATGTCTTTACTACTTTATTGGATGGTTCATTCATAGACTTTAATTTCACCATCTCATCTTTTATATTCTATTCATTCGTATGTATTTTGGACATATTCATTGACTGACTTTTTTTTTTTTTTTTTGGTATGCTCTAATCATTTATCATATGGTTAGTGGCGCTCCTCAGGTCGTCCCGCTAGCTTACGAGTTCTTGTGGGTTTATTCTTGTGAGCTTATTCTTAGGAATTGCTTGAAAACCTTCCTTATACTTTTTGAAATACATGTTTAGGAGAAAACGTCGGTTCGTGCAAGTATGCGCGTTCGTAAGTGATAATAGGTGTTATCGTGATCGTGAGCATAATCAACGTCATATAGCATTTCTACAATTCTATACACATTTGAATTATTGAAGGAAAAACATATATATATATATAACATTTCACTTAATAGTTACCCAATGGGAAAATCCCCTAAATGATATCCTCATTTTCTTAACTTAGTCCTCATTCATGCATTTCATCAAACATGTAGTGTGTAACACTATCTTAGGTATTTTAACATATGATTTTATCTTCACATTTCATCAAACATCATCCGTGTGTCTGTTATTGGTACAATGCCCATCCATCCTTTCTATCACGCAACATCGTCACATCCTACTTGGCATCCATTCGCCTTACATTCACGAATTTGTCGAGGATGAGAAATCATGTCATTGTATATTGAGTTAAATATGAATATGAGCTGCTGGTTCAAGAGATAAATATGTCTTGAAATATAAATGTCATTTTGGGAATTACAGAAAAATGAATTTTTTTTTTTGGCAACAAATGATATTGCATAGATTAAAGGAGGCTCAATTTGGGTTACAAGAAACTTTAGTAAGAGACACTTCTAAAAATGAAAAATATTTAGTTGTCAGAAATTATATTTTTGATAAAATCAAAACCATTATGAGAGAATTTTGATAAAATCAAATAATGTGATATTTAGGAGCTTTGATAAATGCTAAACTTGAAAAGTCTTTGAAGTAAGAAAAAATCAGTGAGGCAAAAATATTAAGAAATAAATAAAACAAATTAGCAATTCTTTATCCAATCCATTTTAGACTTTTCATATGTATTTTGTACATCCATTTTGACAGACTTTTTCCTTACAAGATGACAACACAGCCTTGTTAGATTGTTCATTCATAGACTTTAATTTCATCATGTCGTAGCCTGAATTTTCTTCTTCTCTTCTTCTTATCTTTACTATTATAATGGGAGAGGCAGGCGTAGCCTGAATTTTTTGACATTCCTAAACTACCCTAATATAAAACAAAACTTTGATTTAATGTTTTACTTTTTTTCCCAAACTACCATCATCTATCTATTTAAAGAATAGAATCACAGTCAATCACGATTTATGTCGTTTTCGACGTAAATCACATTCATCAAATGGAATGTTAATCACATTCATCAAATGGCTACAACCATCAATTAAAGTCGTTTAGAGAGTCAATGGATTTGTATGGCTATTAGGTGTTTTTGGACTTTCGGACCCTTAGTCCTTTAAATTGCTTTTTGTTTCATGTGCTTTTTGGCCATAACCATTGACTGACTTTTCTTATAAAATGACTTCACTACTTTATTGAATGGTTCATTCATAGACTTTAATTTCACCATCTCATCTTTTATACTCTATTCATTCATATGTACTTTGGACATATTCATTGACTGACTTTTTCTTTTTGTTTTGGTATGCTCTAATCATTTATCATATGGTTAGTAGCGCTCCTCAGGTCGTCCCACTACCTTACGAGTTCTTGTGGGCTTATTCTTCTGAGCTTATTCTTATGAATTGCTTGAAAACCTTCCTTATGCTTTTTGAAAAACATGTTTATGAGAAAACTTCGGTTCATGCAAGTATACGCGTTCGTTTGTGATAATAGGTGTTATCGTGATCGTGAGCATAATCAACATCATATAGCATTTCTACAATTCTATAGACATATGAATTATTGAAGGAAAAACATATATATATATATATATATATATATATATATATAACATTTCACTTAATAGTTACCCAATGAGAAAATCCCCTAAATGATATCCTCATTTTCTTAACTTAGTCCTCATTAATGCATTTCATCAAACCTGTAGTGTGCAACACTATCTTAGGTCTTTTAACATATGATTTCAGCTTCACATTTCATCAAACATCATAGGTGTATCTGTTATTGGTACAATGCCCATCCATCCTTTCTATCACACAACATCATCACATCAAACTTGGCGTCCATTCGCCTTACATTCACAAATTTTCGAGGATGAGAAATCATGTCATTTTATATAGAGTTAAATATGAATATGAGCTGCTGGTTCAAGAGATAAATATGCCTTGAAATATAAATGCCATTTTGGGAATTACAGAAAAATGAATTTTTTTTTTTTGGTCAACAAATGATATTGCATAGATTAAAAGAGGCTCAATTAGGGTTACAAGAAACTTTAGTAAGAGACACTTCTAAAAATGAAAAATATTTAGTTGTCAGAAATTATATTTTTGATAAAATCAAAACCATTATGAGATAATTTCGATAAAATCAAATAATGTGATATTTAGGAGCTTGATAAATGCTAAACTTGAAAAGTCTTTGAAGTAAGAAAAAATCAGTGAGGCAAAAATATTAAGAAATAGATAAAACAAATTAGCAATTCCTTATCTATTCCATTTTAGACTTTTGATGTGTATTTTGGACATCCATTTTGACAGACTTTTTCCTTATAAGATGACAACACAGCCTTGTTGGATGGTTCATTCATATACTTTAATTTCATCATGTCGTAGCCTGAATTTTCTTCTTCTCTTCTTCTTATCTTTACTATTATAATGGGGGAGGCAGGCGTAGCCTGAATTTTTTGAAATTCCTAAACTACCCTTATATAAAACAAAACTTTGATTTAATGTTTTACTTTAATTCCCAAACTACCATCATCTATCTATTTAAAGAATAGAATCACAGTCAATCGCGATTTATGTCGTTTTCGACGTAAATCACATTCATCAAATGGAATGTTAATCACATTCATCAAATGGCTACAACCATCCATTATAGTTGTTTAGAGAGTCAATGGATTTGTATGGCTATTAGGTGTTTTTGGACTTTCGGACCCTTAGTCCTTTAAATTGCTTTTTGTTTCATGTGCATTTTGGCCACATCCATTGACTGACTTTTCTTATAAAATGTCTTCACTACTTTATTGGATGGTTCATTCATAGACTTTAATTTCACCATCTCATTTTTTATACTCTATTCATTCATATGTATTTTGGACATATTCATTGACTGACTTTTTTTTTTTTTTGGTATGCTCTAATCATTTATCATATGGTTAGTGGCGCTCCTCAGGTCGTCCCACTAGCTTACGAGTTCTTGTGGGCTTATTCTTGTGAGCTTATTCTTATGAATTGCTTGAAAACCTTCCTTATCCATTTTGAAATACATGTTTATGAGAAAACGTCGGTTCATGCAAGTATGCGCGTTCGTAAGTGATAATAGGTGTTATCGTGATCGTGAGCATAATCAACATCATATAGCATTTCTACAATTCTATAGACATATGAATTATTGAAGGAAAAACATATATATATATATATATATATATATATATAACATTTCACTTAATAGTTACCCAATGGGAAAATCCCCTAAATGATATCCTCATTTTCTTAACTTAGTCCTCATTCATGCATTTCATCAAACATGTAGTGTACAACACTATCTTAGGTCTTTTAACATATGATTTCATCTTCACATTTCATCAAACATCATAGGTGTATCTGTTATTGGTACAATGCCCATCCATCCTTTCTATCACGCAACATCATCACATCATACTTGGCATCCATTCGCCTTACATTCTCAAATTTGTCGAGGATGAGAAATCATGTCATTGTATATAGAGTTAAATATGAATATGAGCTGCTGGTTCAAGAGATAAATATGCCTTGAAATATAAATGTCATTTTGGGAATTACAGAAAAATGAATTTTTTTTTTGGGTCAACAAATGATATTGCATAGATTAAAAGAGGCTCAATTAGGGTTACAAGAAACTTTAGTAAGAGACACTTCTAAAAATGAAAAATATTTAGTTGTCAGAAATTATATTTTTGATAAAATCAAAACCATTATGAGAGAATTTTGATAAAATCAAATAATGTGATATTTAGGAGATTTGAAAAATGCTAAATTTGAAAAGTCTTTGAAGTAAGAAAAAATCAGTGAGGCAAAAATATTAAGAAATAGATAAAACAAATTAGCAATTCCTTATCCAATCCATTTTAGACTTTTGATGTGTATTTTGGACATCCATTTTGACAGACTTTTTCCTTATAAGATGACAATACAGCCTTGTTGGATGGTTCATTCATAGGCTTTAATTTCATCATGTCGTAGCCTGAATTTTCTTCTTCTCTTCTTCTTATCTTTACTATTATAATGGGAGAGGCAAGCTTAGCCTGAATTTTTTGAAATTCCTAAACTACCCTTATATAAAACAAAACTTTGATTTAATGTTTTACTTTAATTCCCAAACTACCATCATCTATCTATTTAAAGAATAGAATCACAGTCAATTGCGATTTATGTCGTTGTCGACGTAAATCACATTCATCAAATGGCTACAACCATCCATTAAAGTTGTTTAGAGAGTCAATGGATTTGTATGGCTATTAGGTGTTTTTGGACTTTCGGACCCTTAGTCCTCTAAATTGCTTTTTGTTTCATGTGCATTTTGGCCACATCCATTGACTGACTTTTCTTATAAAATGACTTCACTACTTTATTGGATGGTTCATTCATAGACTTTAATTTCACCATCTCATCTTTTATACTCTATTCATTCATATGTATTTTGGACATATTCATTGACTGACTTTTTTTTTTGTTTTGGTATGCTCTAATCATTTATCATATGGTTAGTGGCGCTCCTCAGGTCGTCTCACTAGCTTACGAGTTCTTGTGGGCTTATTCTTGTGAGCTTATTCTAATGAATTGCTTGAAAACCTTCCTTATGCTTTTTGAAATACATGTTTATGAGAAAACGTCGGTTCATGCAAGTATGCGCGTTCGTAAGTGATAATAGGTGTTATCATGATCGTGAGCATAATCAACATCATATAGCATTTCTACAATTCTATAGACATATGAATTATTGAAGGAAAAACATATATATTTATATATATAACATTTCACTTAATAGTTACCCAATGGGAAAATCCCCTAAATGATATCCTCATTTTCTTAACTTAGTCCTCATTCATGCATTTCATCAAACATGTAGTGTGCAACACTATCTGAGGTCTTTTAACATATGATTTCATCTTCACATTTCATCAAACATCATAGGTGTATCTGTTATTGGTACAATGCCCATCCATCCTTTCTATCACACAATATCATCACATCCTACTTGGCATCCATTCGCCTTACCCTCATACATTCACCACACATCCATCTCTTTCTCATTTATCTTAACCTTTTAGGTTACATGATTAACTTCATAAAATGAACTCAAAATATAGGGTAATACTAGGTTAACTATAAGAGTGTACTAACCTTGAAGACTTGAAGGAGATCTTGAGAGAAATGGGATCCAAGCTTCAATGAAAAAGGATCTTGGCTTGAAAGAAGAGATCCAGGCTCCAATGGGTCCTCCAATCAACTCTTGCACCAAACCCTAGCTTCTTCCCTCTCTTCCTTCTCTAAAATCTCAAAAATATATACTTGAGGGTTTATGAAACCCCACGAATTGGGGCTTATATAGAGAAAAAAAAGGGGGGGGGGGGTCAAAAGACCATGCATTTACCCTTAATGAAATTTGCAAAAACGCAAAAGACTGAGTGATCGGTGCTTATAACCGAGCAATCGGTGTTTTTGACTGAGCGATCGGTGTTTTTGACCGAGTGATCGGTTGAAAACACCCTCTTTGGAATTTTTCCCCATACAAATTTTTGGACCAGTCAATAGATACTTATCACTCGATTTTGGACCGAGCGATCGGTGCTCTGCAAATTTTGACACTAAGTCCATTTTTCACTCAATTCCCCTACTTGGACTTATCTCACTTCTATTCTAACCTTTTTTCCTTTTTTTTTTCACCCTCATAATTTAGGGAAAACATCTCTAAGGGATTTACCACTCTAATACATCATATTAATCATTAATTTAGGCTACACAAGATTTAAAATTTCTCATTTCATAGAAAATGGAAGATTACAAAGGCTTAAAGCCTTGGTACTAGTTCCAATACATGGATAAAAGTTCCGGGGCTCTACAATTTGAGTTCATGGGCCATCGTGTCTCTTTGTGCCTTTTTGTATATAATATATTTTTTCTCAGAAGTTTAGGGGAGCTAGAGCCCCCTCCCCTAGCTTATGACCCTCTCACAGGCTATTAATAAAACAAAACAATAAGATAAGTTTGAGGGAATTATCCAAACCCAAAACTTGGGTTGTAGATTGTTGTCTCATTCTATTATATAGAACCTAGTAGAGACCCCGTGCGATGCACATGTAATAATTTAAGAATATCTAAAATTAAATAATATTATTTATTTATTTAAATATTAAGTAATATATTTTAAGAATTTTTGATAAAAAAAATTATTTGATAGACATTATTATTTGTATTAATTGACTGATTTCATAATAAGAATTCATTATTATTTAATAAAAATCATAAGTTTCTTACTATGAACTTAAATTATTACACCCAAGTGTTGGAGATAAGAGAGGACTCTACAATAGTGGAGATAGAGAGGGTTCTAGGATGAGATTGTGGGTCCCAAACCTACTTGCAAGAGTTGGAGATAAGAGAGGACTCTACAATAGTGGAGACAGAGAGGGCTCTAGGTTGAGATAGTGGGTCCCAAACCTGAATGGTCGGGATTAAAGAGAAAAGTCACGTGTCATCTCTAAAATAAAACTTATAGGATTGAAGGAATGGGAGTTTGGACAGCAAAGAGAGAAAGTCTTATTTCTTTATAGTTTAAGTAATAGATATAAACAAGAATCATGAGAGGATTACCAAGGATTTAGCAAGATTAAAGGGATTAGAATCCCAAAATGGATAATGTATGTAACGGCTATCTCAAAATATGGTTGCCATATCAATTTGGTTTGAGGAAGAATGTTCTGTTGCTTCACAAGGGTTGATCTAGTGCTTCACAAATATATTTTCTCTAATACACCCCCGCAAGTTAAGGGGCCGTTGACGAACCATTAGCTTGTCCTTTAATTTCTGAAATCGAATAGTAGAAAGGCCTTTGATGAAGATGTCAGTAACCTGATCTTTAGTACTGATATATTGAACATCAAGATCTTTTCAGACCACTTTCTCTTGAACATAATGATAATCTACCTCCAAATGTTTTGTCCGGGCATGAAGGATAGGATTCGATGCCAAAGAAATCAAAATGATGTTATCACACCAAATAAGAGGAGTTCACAAATAAAGGTGAAGATCTTTTAACAAAGATCGTAGCCATGAGATCTCAGCTACAGTTTTGGCGAGTTGATGATATTCGGACTCCGTGCTAGAATGTGATACAATGGGCTGCTTTTTAGCACTCCAGGAGATTGGATTATATCCAAGATAAATACAATAACCATCAGTAGAGCATCTATCATCTGGGCTACCTATATAATCAGCATCAGAATAAGCTTCTAGTTGCAACATCCCAGGTTGAAAGAAGAGACCATGATCAAAAGTACCTTTGACATATCTCAATACATGCTTGACTGCAATCCAATGAGTAGTGGTTGGATGATGCATGTACTAACACGGTTGATTAACTGAGTAAGACTAGTCTAGGCGAGTCAAGGTAAGATATTGTAGAGCCCCACCACACTTTGATATTCAGTAGGATCGGGAAGAGCATCACCATCTGTTGGAGCCATTTTCTTACCACTGAGGGTTGGAGATGTATCGGGTTTTACACCATCCATTTTGGTGCGATGGAGGAGATCGACAACATACTTGGACTGAGTTAAATAGAGCCCTTTTGGAGTGAAGTCAGCTTCGAGACCAAGAAAGTAATGCAATTTTCCAAGATCTTTCATAGAAAACAACCATCCTAAATTGGAAATAAGCTATAATAAATGAGTCTCATTGTAATTGGTGAGAAGAATATCATCAACATGGATCAAGAGCAGCATTGTTATGTTATTGGGATGATACATGAACAAAGAATAATCAACTTTGGACCCTACAAACCCCAGATCTGCAAGATAATCTGAAAATCATTAAAACCAACCACGGTGCCTATTTCAAACCGTATAAGGATTTATGAAGGCGGCATACATAATCAGGAAACATAGGGTCCTCGAAACCCCGAGGCTGACACATGTAGACTTCTTCATTTAAATGACCATGAAGAAATGCGTTTTGTACATCAAGCTGGGGAATTGGTCACTGTTGATGTATAGCAAGTGCAAAAACAGTCCGGATTGTGGTATGCTTGACAACAGGACTAAAGGTCTTGGTGTAATCAATGTCTTCCTATTCATGAAAGCCGTTGGCTACAAGTCTAGCTTTGTAGCGCTCAAGAGATCCATCAAACTTACGCTTTATCTTGTAAACCCATTTGTTGGAGAGTACATTCATATGTGGACTACGTTTGAAAAGAGACCACATGCCACATTTTTGTAGGGAGGGACTATCAAAATTGACAATGCTCTCAAATCAATACTCTAGTGACTTATTTTTACCCATTGAACATAGTTCCTAGGACGTCCATTCACATAGGTTGGGTTACCATCATTTCCATTCATGTAATAGGCTTAAGCTTCACTCCCTTAATGTTTCACTCACTAACATTTTAGCTAGTCATTTAATTAGTGGATCTACCAGATTCTTTTCAGATCTTAAAGATTAGATAAATGACTCAGTCACCGATTAGTTGCTTCACTATGTCATGTTTTTAGGCATATATCCCTATTCTTTCCATTATAAGTTTTCTTTTTAGCTAAAGTTATAGCGGCTTGACAATCACAATGTAATGAAATTGCTGAAACTGGTTTAGTCCACAGAGGTATATCTGATACTAGATTCCTTAACCATTCAGCTTCCACATTTTCCTTCTCTAAGGAAATAAATTATGATTCCATAGTTGATTAAGTTGTGCATGTATTCTTGGATGAATTCTAAGATATTGTTGCACCTCCTAAAGTAAATACATATACACTTGTAGACTTAGTTTCATATGTATCTGAGATCCAGTTGACATCAGAATATCCTTCTAAAACATAAGAAAATTCTACATAATGTATGTAAGCTCCCAATTTTTACACCACTTCTTAACCATAGTTAAGCTCCCTGGCCCTAGGTTAACCCCAGTCAACCCCAAGTAAACCCCAGGTTACCCACAGTCAAACCCTAGGTCAACCCTTCTTAACCCTAGTTAAACCCTAGGTTAACCCCAGTCAAGTCCTAGGTCTAACCCTAGGTCAATCCTTCTTAAACCCAATCAAACCATAGGTCTAACACTAGGTCAACCTTTCTTAAACCTAGGTTAACCCTAGCTAACCCTAGGTCGAAACCTAGTTAAACCCTAGGTCAAAACCCTAAACCATAGGTTAAACCTTAGTCAAACCTTAGCTAAACCCTAGTCAAACCTAGCTAAACCCTAGGTCAAACCCTAGTTAACCCTAGGTCAACCCTAATCCACTCAAAGTCAACTCTAGGACTAGCCCTAGCCTAGCCCTACAACCCTAGGGCATGGGCCCAAGACCCATGAAAAACCCAAGGCCCCTAGGGCTTAAACCCTAGCCTGGGCCCAAACAAGGCCCAAAAATTCAACAAACCTCAAGTCGTACCGCGTGTACACAGGTCAGGCCAGTTTGGGTAAAAATCAGGTAATGGCGGTAGAGTTTCTACCGCTATTATCAATTTCGTCTTGTAGGGGAATGGTGGTACTGGAATTACCGTCATTCCCTGTTTGCGTGTTTTACAGCTTACCTGCTCCCCCCAATGCTCAAGCACGCGTTTGGACAACCCCACTCCTCCCTGCAGCCTCCGCCAACCTTTGTACTAATGCCCCCTGTGCCCCTAGACTCCCCTTCTATAAATTCCAACCTCCCTCCACCCTTCTTCCCCATGCCAAAACCAACCTAAGAGAACCTTGCTAAAATCTAAAGCCCCAAACGCCTGTAGACGTCTGTAGCAACTCCCTTCACCTTAGGGAATATGGGAGTGCCATCTCAACCGTGCACCACCACCACCACTGTCTGTGCATGACAGTAGGGTAGGGCCTTCCCCTACCCCTTTTTTTCTATAAAACCATTCTCTATGAGCCCCTGGTCCTACTCCAGGGGACCTTTTCTCATGTTGTTTTGTTACAAATACCCTGAGCAGGGATTCCCCCTACCTTCCTCATTGGTATGGGGGATCCCTCACAGGTAAAACCTTAGTTACGCAGCCCCTCAGGCCTTCCAAACCTTTTGGGGGACCCTCAGTTCATGAGGGATCCCCTGGAAGCATTCTGGTACAGCCCAGGAGGAGCACATTTTAGTTTTTGGAAAATTTCTAAAATTGCAGTAAACACAGTATTGACATTCTGGATATTTCCATTTCAACAACTTTAGACCCTTCGTGGTTGAGCCCTGGTCCATTCCAAGGCCTGGACTTGGTCCCTAAGATCTCCCTAAGCCTACCCTGATCCTTCTAAGCTGACCCTATAAGTTTAACCGTGGTTAAAATGCTAAAAAAGGAAACTGTTTAGAATGGAGGTAAACATTCTTCCGTCATTCTGAGATTTCATTTACTAGTACAAACATGGTCACTGTGGGCCCATTTCAGATCAAGCCCAGTGCCCACAATAGGCCCTAAACACATGAGGATGTCCCCTAGCTAGCCTTGAGGGTCCATGACCTCATAGGTTCACCCCCGACATTCCCCCTGACTTACAAAATCATTCTCAGGTATAACTGAGAATTACGGTAGACTGTCTACCACAATTCCAATTCTGTGAAGAATTGGAATTGACGGTAAACAATCTACCGTCAATCCTAATTTCTTTAAAATGGGCTTTGCACAGGGCCCAAACCTGGAAAGAAGTCATTCTAAGCTCTATAGTAAGCCGAAATCCGTGCTCACAATGTAGGCTAAAGTTTTTGGTTCCTTTAAGATATTTAAGGAATATAATTAAAGTTGTCCAATGGTCACGACCAGGATTGAGTATATCTAGTACTCAATCTTCATACCATATATGCAATGTTCGGTCAAGTGTAGTTCATTGGAAACATTACACTACCTATGACTTTAGAATATTATAGTTGTGATATTTATTACTTTTATTCTTTCTTAAGTGAGTACTCAAGTCATAAGGTGTATTAACTGGAACTGATTCAAATAGATTGAATTTCTTAAGATTGTTTTTTACATAATGGGATTGTGATAATACAATGCCCTCAAATGTTCTAGAAATTTTAATTCCTAGCTAGAATTAAATTTGATTCTCCCATATCTCTCATATCAAACCGGGAGGATATAAAACTCTTAGTTTTGTTTACTATTTTGAAATTGGATCCCAAAATTAGCATGTCATCTACATACAAACATATAATAACACTAGTTTTATTTGTGAATTTACTTTATCCCCATTTATCAGTGATTTATAATACAACCATTAATTTTAAGGACTCTATCAAATTTTGTATGCCACTGCTTATGTGTTTGTTTTAATCCGAACAACGTATCCCTCAAGTAGTATATCCATATATATTTATTCTTATAAATTGTCATTTAAAATTTAGTTTTAACATCCATTTGATGAATCAATAAATTAAAACATCGATGCTATAGCGATTAAAACTCTAATAGAAGAAATTCTAGTTATGGAGAGTAAGTGTCAAAAAAATCTTTGCCCTCCCTTTGTTTGTAACCTTTAGCTACTAGCCTAGCCTTAAATTTATCCACGAACTCATATAATTTTAATTTATTTTTAAATAGTCATTTGCATCTTATTGTTCTAAATCCACGAGGAAGACTACCAACACCCAAGTTTAATTGGTTAGAATTGATTTTATCTCATCATTTATAGCCTCTCCAAAATGCAACATTTGGAGAAGATAAAGTCTCATGGTATGTTGTTGGATCATTTTCAATCAAAAGGATGTGTAATAAAATCTGTTCCAAAACTAGATTCTTTTCTAGCTTTTTTGCTTCACCTCAATTCTAAGTCATTTTCATTACATTTTTCCAGGTTAGTAGTTTTATCCGAAGCAATATCTGATTGCTTTAAAGACGATGTTATAGTTTTTGTTTTTTTTTTTTTGTTGAGAGACAATAAAAACATCAGGAAACCACAGGACCATTTTGAGAGCTTCTAAAAACCTAAATTATCTGGCAATGCCAAGGAGGTAAAGATTGAATCTGAAAATTCCTAGCCACGATTAGACCCATGTTGTGCCAAGCTAGTTTATGAGCATAGGTGTTGGCATGAGGAGGGAGATGGAAGATAACATGATAAGGAATTTTTGAATTTCCTGCCGGACTTCGCCCAAGGCTGTAGCAATTTCAATTGGCCCCTTAAGGTAGTTTTCATTGAAAATATATTTTCTATGAATTTTGCATCCCTAACTTCTATTATTGTATTAGGTTCCACTGCATTATTTTGATCTAATTACCTAGAACCTATAAGCTGCACTATTTTCTGTGTATCCAATAAGTACACACAATCTATAGTTTGTGGTCCTATTTTCTTTTTCTCTTTTTAATTCTTGATAACATTATTTTAACTAACCACCCAACACTTTGATGTATTTTAGGTTTAGTGTAATTTTTTGGATAACTCATGTGGAGTTTTACCAATTTTCTTGTGGAGTATTTTATTTCAACTATTACAAGCAGGAAGGATTTCATCCCTCCACAAGTTAGATGGAAGACCCAAATTCCCTACCGTTGCATTTCAGTTCTATTTTTTCTTTCCACTATGCCATTTTGTTCTAGTGTATATGGAGCAGTTGTTTCATGAAAAATACCATGATTTTTACAAAATTCTACGAGTATTTACTTCGTTTTTATATTTTATAAACATTTCCATGGCTTCATCTTTACTTCTCATCAAGTAAAGCTTAGGCCTTGTTTGGTTAAACTTCTCTGAAAAGTGACTTTTTAACTCCATTCTTTGCAAAATGTGAGCCAATAAAAGTGTGGTGACTTTCCTCAAAAGCTGAAACCTTCCCTTTCACTGGAAGTCAGTGGAATTCACCCCTACCAACTTCCCTTAAAAATCAAAATTTAGACTTCTATACAATAAATGAACAACAAACTACATGCAATTTTTTACAACTCTTAATTTTCATAAAGAAAGAAGTCAAGTCAATCCAGAAATTTATCCAAACACAACGTTAATATATCTACAAAAGTTGTCTACAAAGATTATGCAATATTTTTTTACCTCCTCTAGTAATAGTGCTCTTAAGATGTCCTAAATCATTATGGATTAGTTTAGATTGTCTTACAATAGTTTTATAAGGTGTTTTCATAAATTTAGATTCAATGCAAGTTTCATATTTTTTAAATTCAGTGTTAGACATTTCTAAAATAATTCCTAATTGTTTCATCTATTTTATATAGCAAATATTTACATGAGGTAATCTTGCATGCCACGTATCTAAATATTCAACAATATAAGCAAAAACAAGAGCAGCCTTATTTGCATTTTCATCAATTACATTCAAGATAAAATAGACCATTTGAACAGTAACCCTTCCCCACAAAATTCCTATAACAAGTCAAAATAATGTATCAAACTTCAAAACAAGTTTAATTCCCACTTTGACTAACAATTAAGCAATGACTAAGTTCCTCCAAATATTTGGAACATAGAGGACAACCGAAAGTGTCAAGACTTTCCAAGAAGTCAGCTCCAACAACTTCTACTTTTGCCAATGACATATGATGATAGAGTTCCCATAAACAATCTTTCTCTGCCTTTGAAACCTCGTATGAGGTAAAGGCTCCTTTGTTGTTACAAATATGCTTAGTAGCACCTGGTCCACTATCCAGTAATTTGCCTTGACTAGGTTAACCTTATAGACAACTACTACAATAACCTCTGCTTCAGTTAAGTAAGCTTGAGGGTTACCAAGAATCTTATCTTTCCTCTTTATATACTTGTAGTCAGCTGCATGGTGCCTAAGCTTACCACAAACAAAACATCCTCCATTCTTTTTCTCGAAGTTCATGTTGTTATTTCCTTTCAACGTGTTAATAGAATTCTTTTGAAAATTCTCTTTCTTCTGCTTGAAATTCTTCACATAATTTTTCACTACTAAATTAACCTTAGAGGATATCTCCTTGGCCATTTCTGCTTGGTCTCTTTTCTGATTGTTTTCTTCAATCCTAATGTGAATCACCAAGTCTTCTAGAGATTGATCCTTTCTTTTATGTTTCAAGAAATTTATATATTCTTAATTTCCATTATGGAGAAAGCTTCTCACTTAAAGCATTAGCTTGGAATGCTTCATCTTTTACCATTCCTTCACTCAAAATTTCATTCACAATAAGTTGGTAGTCATGAACTTGAGATATGATTTGACTTTTCATCAATGATTATTAATTCCAAGAATTTTCCTACGGCATAATTTTTTGTTTTCAGCTTCCTCAATTATATAACTTTTCTTTAGGGCTTCCCAAATGTCATTAGCATGTAGTAATTTGCAGTAGACGTCATAATAATCATTTGAGAGTGCATTCAAGATATAGTTCTTGCAAAGGTAATCTTTCATTGTCCCAAATTTCTTTATTTCCATCCTTGTAGGTTCATCATAATCAGCTAAAAATTTGGGTTTGATTAAAACATATGAAACATCCAATGTCTCTAAGAAAAATCACGTTTTATGTTTCTGCCTTTTGTAATTATACCTATTGAAAATTTTTAGTTTGTTAACTTTGATTGTTTCTACTAGCATCCATTTCAAAATTGACTTTAAGATTGTTATAAAATATGCAAGTAATTCCAATAGTAAATTAATTATAATGGGTGTAAACAGAAATCATAATCATAAGCATAAACCACAAGTTACAGATCTAATCCTTATTTGAGCTTCAAGATCAATAACCCTTGTTTTTGAACTAACGATTACTAATAGATTTTCACTGTAATTCCATAATAATATTCCATCCAAAATGCAAGAAATGTTCCAGTATAACCTATACTAGAAATAGAAAATTAGAGTGTTGCCCAAGTATTCGACCCTAGAGAGCCGAAGGGGGGGATGAATAGGGTTTTGGCAAATTTAAAATTCTACTATGGTCCTTTGTGCAGAATTTAATTTATCAAAGGAATAGCAACTAAAGTAAATTAAATAATGCAAATCAGAAAATTAAATGCTAAAGTTAGAGAGAACAAACACAACGATCTTGTTTACGAAGTCCGGTAATCCCACCTACGTCCCCGCTTAAAGCTACTCGCGAGAGGATCCACCATGATTCAATTATCGTATAGACTTCTTTGTTGCCCAAGTGTTCGACCCTAGAGGGGGGTGAATAGGATTTTGGTAAATTTAAAATTCTACCATGTTTCTTTGTGCGGAATTTAATTTATCAAAGGAATAGAAACTAATTAAACTAAGTAATGCAAATCATAAAATTAAATGTTAAAGTTAGAGAGAACAAACACAACGATCTTGTTCACGAGCTTCGACAATCACGCCTACGTCCCCACCTCAAGCTACTCGCGAGAGGACTCACCACGATTCAATTATCGTATAGACATTTTCGGGGTGAAATCCAAACCTTTTATATTCTTCTTCTAGGTGAAGATCAAGCCTACTTGTAAGAGAACACCCTCTATTGACTTTTCCCGAAGCTTCCCACTTTAATGCAAGAATTCACCGATTCTTGAATTTCTCAATACAACAAGTATAAGGTGTTTACAATCTTGAAATATGCTCCTTAGATGAGCTGGATAAGATCTCTTTGAAGCTTTAATAAAATCTCCCAATAGTTGGAGTTGAATAGCTCTAGAACAGAGCATTGAGGATTTTTGGCTTTTTCACTAAGGATATAAGAAAATCAGCTTCTAGTGAATGATGAGTATTTATAGATTGATCAATTGTTGTTTTTCATTCATAAGTGATCTCATTTTATAGCCCATAAGGATTTATGGCTGTTGTTGGGATAATAAATGGAAACTAGTTGTTATTGTGTATTTCGAGTCATCCAGTAGTCGACTGGATGAGTCATTTAGTCGGTTGGATGATCACAGTGGCCAGATTAAATTATGCCTTCACCTCGTTAACTGGATGACTCCATCTAGTCGACTGGATGGTGTAATTTTTTAACAGAATCCATTTTTAGAGATCTTAAATATGAGATTTGATTCCAATGCCTCCTACATTATCTTTATCAAGATAATTATCAACTTTTTAGGTCCTTAAAGTGATTTTTAATTAGGTCTTAAGGTACCTATGGCCATTCTAAGTTTGTGAGCTTTTCAACACCAACTTTTGAGGACTTTTTACATTGGTCCTAAGCACTCTAAAAGACTACAAAATAAACTGTGAAACCTTTTTGAGAGTTTTCAAGCTTGATTCTTAGATCTTCAATAATAGTTATAATCTTGAGATCTTCCAAGACTTCTTCTTCATCTTTTTGGCATAAACTTCAATTTGGTCTTCTAGAATGATTGAAGCTTCTTTTGACTTTGATTACTATATGCTTCTATAATTTGACTTGAATGCTTCTTATAGCAACTTGGATGGCAATTCCATGTCATTTGAGTTGAATGGCTGACTAATGCTCTTGTACATTGTTTTTTCATATGCACTTTAAAATAGACATTAGTAGTACAAAAGTCATTTTATTATTTAAGTTATCATCAAAATTAATAAGCATACCTATGGTTGTAACATTTAGGCTAATAATCTCCCTCTTTTTAATGAAATGAGATTAAGCTCCCCCTCAATATGTAAATTTATTGAAATTTTGAGGAAAGCTCCCCCTAAATATATGCATTATAAAAATAGGACATTTATGTAATTTTTTTGCATATATTTTAGAAAATCATTCAAGAGATCCCAAATATATATGTTGTAGCACAATTAAGCATAAAGAGTCAAGATCTGAAGTGAGATTCATCATGTCATATATATGTCCAAAAAGGTACAATGAGTTCATGACATAAATCAAAAAGAATACATTAAAAAGTGTTCAAATTAGACATGTCATATATATAAAAAAAAAAAAAAACATTTTATCTAAAAAAAAATACATTTCATCTCCATTTTCTCTACTCCCCCTAGCATCGTTAAAAAATACATAAAGGAAGTCTAGTGCTTCTTCTTCTTTGGCTTTACAAATAGTGAGTCATCATCACTATTGTTGTCTTCTTCTTCTTCTTCATCACTAGAAGTGAGAAAAGTAATGATAGGGCCTTCAGGAAAAGTTGCTTTTCCCTTGGGGTTTTTTCCTTCTTCAGCAGGCTGGGCTGCTCTAATAGAGTCAACTCTCAGACTCAACAAATCAATACCTAACTGGGTAACTCTGGATGAATTCTGGTAAATAAGGGGTGCCTAAGAAGAAACCTGGGTGGCCATCTGAAAAACTAAAGAGCCCTGAGCTCTAATGTGCTGATCTACTGACTCAGCTCTCCCCTTGATGGTTCTTATCACATCATCTATCTTGACTAGCTGCCCGGTAATGTCTACCGCTCTCCTCTGAATAATAGAGGTGGTGGCATCCACTCTCTCTTTCACTATCCTCATCTCTACACTTATGTCCTCTAGTCTAGCATCTATAGCCTCATATCTATATCTTCTATCTGATTGGAGCCCTACTATATGGGTCTCTAGTGAGGCTAATCTCTCCTTGACCTCAGATTGGAAGCTGACCATGCTCAAACTCAAAGAGTCAATCTTCCTCATCATCAGACTGAGGAGATCACTATCAAAAGATGGTCTAAAAGGGATCTCATGTTAAGCAAAGGATCCACCTATCTCAAAATGGTGTGGAGGTACTCTGGGTGGTGAAGGTATAGGAGATGGTACTGGAGACTGAGCTGGAGTCTGGACTAAATACTCAGGAGAGTGAGGCTCTATTGTTGCTGCTACTGGATATGTAGGAGTCACAGTAGGGCTAGCTGAAGATGATGGACCAAGGGCTATAGAAAGAATAGGCTCACTCGAAGGAGCACATGTAGAAGACTGGATAATGGATGGCTTAGGTATCCAGACCTTCATAACTTTGTGCCATAGGTATCCCATCCTCATGATGGTGGAGGGATCATAGAAGTCATGGTCAGAGGATGCTACCTTGTCAGAGTAGGAGTACAAGGGAAGGTTAAAATACTGGAAAACATGTGTGAGAGTTTGGCCATAGGGAAGGCATGCAGCCTTCTTCTTCACACTATCAACCATAGTTTGAATAAGAAGATATGAAAGATCGATGTGCTAAGTGGTGAGGATGCACCACATTAGAAACACATCAAAATATGATAGATATTTCCTACTGCCTGATCTAGGAATTAGATTATATGAGATGATGTGGTGGACAATTTTGGCTTCAAGGGTGAGGTCTTTGATTCGAGGTTGGAAAGCCTCAGTGAAGTCTTGATTAATACAAATGAGTTTTAAGGCTTTCACAGGATTGAATCCTTCATGAACAGTCCATTCCTTCACTGTGTAGGATTCGAAATCACCTACTGAAAGTCCAAGAAGTGTGGAAAATTCGCCACAAGAAAAAACAATTTCTTACCCACAAAGGTAAGAAGTGATTTTTTGGGTGGAAGAATCATACTCAAAGTGAGTGTAGAAGAGCTTGACAAGCTCTGGATATATTGGCTCACGGGATTAAAGAAAAGAGAATCATTTCAGAGCTGAGCTTTGTGATTTTTCCTAAACCCCTTAGATCTAGAGTAATTGGGTTAAGGAACTTACCATAGACCACTGGTCTTTGGATGAAGATTTCCTTGAATTTCTTCTCAGATTTGTTTGACTTGAACCTCGAAGATCTCTCATTGGAAGAGGAAGAGGCTACCCTTTCCTTTTGCTGATTTCTGTTTTTTAGGGTTTGGTTCTTCACTTGGATTTTTGGTTCTAGTCATTTCGAATTGAATTGAATGAATTAGAAGGAGTTTTGAAGAATTAATGGAAGTTTGGAAGGGTTAGAAATGAAGAGAAATGATTTGGAGGGAAGGAAACCAAACAATTGTGGAATAGAAAATGTTAATGATCGAGCAATTTGGGAATTTCGGGGGTCATATTTATAGTCCAACCATTTAGTCGATTGAATGAACAATCTAGTCGGTTGGATGGATAAAAATCAACACTGCCTAAATTTCAACTATCTAGTCGACTAAATAGAAGAGAAAATTTTTTTTAAAAAAAAAATCCTATTTTGTTCTAAATCCAACTCTACCAAATTTTTCTCTTATCTAGTCAACTGAATGCACCATCTAGTTGGCTGGATAGAAGAAAAAAAACATGAAATTTTATGTTTTCTTCTAAATCCAATAACTTATTCATTTTTCATTAATTAACCATTCCAATACTTCTTTTAAGCATCATTGATCATAATTAATCAATCAAATCAAAATTTAGCATTTTTGATCATCATTTTAAATAATAAAATCATTAAGCACTTAACTTGATTTTTAATAAACATGAAGCATTATTAGGCATATTTTAATATTATTGTAAATCATTAAGCTTGTCTATCCCTAGTTCTCTTCTCAAGGTACTAAATTTATCATATTGGGGGGGTTTTGTAAATATATCGGTAAGTTGGTTATTTGTGTCAACAAATTCCAACACAACATTCTCATTTTGAACATGATCTCTGAAAAAGTGATATCTTATCTCAATATGTTTAGTTCTTGAGTGTTGAATGAGATTTTTAGTCATGCAAATGGCACTAGTGTTATCACATTTAATTGGAATATTGTTATAGTAAAGTTTAAAGTCTTCCAATTATTGTTTTGTGTGTAAAGTTTGAGCACAACAACTCCCGACTGCTACATACTCAGCCTCGGCTGTAGATAGAGCTACGGAGTTTTGTTTCTTGCTAAACCATGAAACTAGTGAGTGTCCTAAGAAGTGACAAGTATCATTTGTGCTTTTCCAATCAATTTTGCATGCCAGCAAAGTCAGCATCAGAATAACTAGTTAGTTCAAGTGATGTGTTCGTTGGATACCATAATCCTAAATCAATTGTGCCTAGCAAGTATCTGAAAAAAAAAAATTTGACAGCCATCATATGTGATTCTTTTGGACAAGATTGGAATTTAGCACATATGCATACACTAAACATAATGTCTAGCCTACTTGTAGTCAAATACAGTAAACTTCCTATCATGTCTCTATACTTCTTTTCATCAACATTTTTATCTTTTTCATCTTTATAAGTTTGTTTGGTGGACTTATAGGAGTATTTATTTCTTTTTATTTTCCATACCAAACTTCTTAAATAACTCTCTAGTGGACTTGGCCTTATTAATTAAACTTCTTTGATTAGTTTGCTTAATTTGAAGTCCAAGAAAGAAGGTCAATTCTCCCATCATACTCATTTCAAATTCTTCTTACATAATTTTAGCAAACTCTTGACATAAAGATTCATTTGAAGATCTGAAAATGATATCATCTACATA
Source organism: Tetracentron sinense (assembly GCA_015143295.1). Classification (NCBI taxonomy): domain Eukaryota; kingdom Viridiplantae; phylum Streptophyta; class Magnoliopsida; order Trochodendrales; family Trochodendraceae; genus Tetracentron; species Tetracentron sinense. The sequence goes on along the minus strand of CM026556.1, from coordinate 21,909,307 downwards.
TATTTGGACAATGAGCATATTATTATTTTCGGATTTCATAAACAAAGTTGTATCAATTTTTTCTCTAATGAATTTATTATCAATCAAGAAACCACTTAACCTATCATACCAAGTTCTAGGAGCTTGTTTTAGTCCATATAAGGCTTTTGTTAATTTCAATACAAGATTAGGAAATTTATGATCATCAAAGTAAGGGGGTTGTTCAATACATACCACTTCTGAAATATAACCATTTAATAATACATTTTTTACATCCATTTGGAATAGTTTGAAGTCCTTATAACTTGAAAAAGCAAGTAGCATTTTTAGAACTTCTAGTCTAGCAACCGGGATAAATGTTTCTTCAGTCTATACCCTCTTCTTGGTTGTAACCTTGAGCTACCAATCTTGTTTTATTTTTTATTAGATTTTCGGTCTCATCTTTCTTGTTCCTAAACACTCATTTAGTTCCAAAAGTAGATTTATCTTTTGGACTAGGTACTAAATCCTAAACTTGGTTTTTTTTAAATTGATTTAGCTCTTCTTGCATAGCCATTGCCCATGATTCATCTTCAATGACTTCATTTGCATTCTTAGGCTCAATTTGAGATAAGAAAGCAAGGTTGTTACAAACATTTCTTCTTATTCTAACACCTTGTCCTATATCACCAAGAATAAGATCTTTTGGGTGATCTTTTACTAATCTTCATGCTTTAGGAAGTTGATATATATCTTCAACATCATTATCTTTCTCATTTTCAATTTCAATAAGTTTATCATTGTTAGAATCTACTTTATCTTGTTTTTCTTTTTCTTTCTCATTTATTTTTATGTTTGAGATATCTTTATATATTTTGTCCACTTTATCAACTATCTCATCTTCATCATTTTGATTCTTATTAAAAGGGTTAACCTCATCAAAGACTACTACATGTATTGATTCTTCTACTATTTAAAAGTTTTTGCTAAATACTCTATAAGCTTTGGTATTCATGGAATATCCTAAGAAAATTCTCTCATTTGATTTGGACTCAAATTTTTTTTAAATGGTGTTTGTCATTTAATATGAAAAACTTACATCCAATGTTGGGTGATCTCCCACTCCAAAGTTCATAAGGAGTTTTATTTAATTTATTTCTTATTACTACTTTGTTAATTACATAGCATGAGATATTAATGACTTCGGCCCAAAAGTAGTTTGGTAGATTATGTTCCTTTAGCATAGTCCTAACCATTTCTTGAAGTGGTCTATTTTTCATTCAATTACTTCATTTTGTTGAGGAGTTCTAAGTACGGAGAAGTTATAGTTAAATCCATTTTCTTCACAAAATAGTTCAAGTTCTTAATTTTTAAACTCTCCTCCTCTATCACTTCTTACATTATTAATAGCATAGCCCTTTTCATTTTGCACTCTTTTACAAAATTTTATAAATAAAGTGTGTGCTTCACTTTTATGTGATAAAAATAATACCCCAGTATACCTAGAATAATCATCTACAAACAAATGCATATATCTTACCACCTAGGTCCAAACAATTCCATATAAAGAAGTTCTAGGGGTCTAGATGTTGAAATTTCTTTCTTCCTTTTAAGGATGTTTTGATTTGTTTGCCTAATTGGCATGCATCACAAACTTTATCTTTAATGAACTTAGTTTTAGGTAAGCCTTTAACAAGCTCATTTCTAGATAATTTAGATAATAAGTCAATGCTAGCATAGCCTGATCTTCTATGTCATAGCCAACTAGCTTCATTTAATGCCCAAAAACATATCATATTTTGAGAAGTTAGATCTTCAAATTCTATTGTATAAATATTTTCTTTCCTATCGACAATGAATAAAGTATTAATGTTGTCATTATCTTTAATCATGCATAAATTTGATTTAAATGATACAATTAACCCCTTATCACATAGTTGGCTAATACTTATAAGATTATGTTTCAAACCATCAACAAGCAAAACATTTTCAATAAAGGAAGAATTGCTCTTAATGACATTACCTATACCGATGATTTTCCCCTTTGTGTTGTCCCCGAAGGTCACATGCTCTCCATCTATAGGAGTAGATGATATAAAGAGCTTTTTGTTCCCAGTCATGTGCCTTGAGTAGCCGTTATCAAAGAACCATGTTGACTTGGAGCTACTTGACTTTAGGCATACCTATAAGATAAATTTAAGTAACTCTCTTTGGTACCCAAACCATCTTGGGTCCTCTAAGATTAGTCTTAGGAGGAGATGTTCCCTTCAGAACCTAAACTTGCCTAACTCTCTTCTTCCCGATATATTTATAAATAATGTTAGAAGAGGTATTAGAGCTATTTGATGTGTTAAAGAAACCTTGATAGTTCTTTTGTTTGATTAATGAGTTAAAGCCAATTCTGGCCTTATGAAACACACAGTGTTGTTGCCCTATTAATGCATCTAAGTTCTTTTTTCCATTTGTGAACTTAGTTACAATACTAGTCAAGTCCTCAACCTTAGTTTTAAGATCTTTGCATTCATTAGTTGAGACTTGAGGCCTTGAGGTGATTTCCTCTTTTTCATTTTTTAAAGTTTTATTTTCTTTTTACAAAACTTCATTCTCTTTTTGTAAAACTTCATTTTTATTTGATAATAAGGAATTTTCCTTTTTAAGCAATTTGTTATTTGATGTAATTTTTCGAAATTCAACATACAATTCATCAAATGTTTCCCTAATTTCTTCGTATGAAAGAGATTCATTAGAGGTAGAATTTATTTCATCATCCTCATGAGCCATTAGGCACAAGTTGGTAACTTAATCGCTTGTGTTGTCTTCTGATCCACTGTCATCGGAATCATCCCAAGTTGATTTCATAGCTCTTTACTTGAACTTATTACTCTTCTTGAGTTAGGGACATTCGGTCTTGATGTGTATCGATTTCTTGCATTCGTAGCAAATGATTTATTCTTTTTTGCTTCATTCTCCCTTAGAGACCTTATTGGAAAATTCCTTCTTGAAGGGCTTTTTCTTGAAGGGCTTTTTATGTTTAAGAAACTTCTTGAACTTTCTAGCCATGAGGGCTACATCTTCACCATCCTCACTCTCTTCCTATTCACTCTCATCCACTCGAGAGGATTTTAGAGCAAGACCATTCTTGGCCTTTGGCCCATCATCTTGTTGATCCTTCATTATGACCTCATGGGTCATAAAAGATCCGATGAGCTCATCCATTGTCAATCTTGTGAGGTCCTTAGCTTCTTGAATAGCCGTCACCTTGGGAGCCCAATGTTTTGGTAGTGAACAAAGCACCTTCCTCACATTCTCTGCATTAGAATACATATTTCCAAGGGACTTTAATCCATTCAAGATATTTATAAATCTAGTAAGCATATCACTAATGGATTCATCCTTTTCCATTTTGAAAATTTTATATTTATGTTCTAACATGCTAGTCTTTTTCTCTTTTACTTGGTTTGTACCCTCATAGGTAACTTGGAGTTTATCTCAAATTTCCTTGGCCGAGTCACATCCCAAGACTCGATTAAATTCTTGAGGGTTTAGCACAATATAAATTGCTAATGCCTTTAGCATTTATTTGTATAAGTTTAGCATCAACCTCATTCCATTCTTCCTCAACTTCAAGTACTTGTACCCCATCAATAGTTTTCTTAGAAGATGAGGACCTTTGACTATGACTCTCCAACATTCATAATCAAGGGCTTGGATGTAATACATCATCCGGGTTTTCCAATAATTGTAACTCTCTCCATTGAACAATGAAGGTCTAGTGGTTTATTGGCCCTCTCCTTATAAGCTAGTTGCAAAAATGTTTGTCATTATATATCTTTACTCTAAGATTATTAAATTTAAATTTAGAGACCAAAGCTCTGATACCAATTGTTGCCCAAGTATTCGACCCTAGAGGGGAAGTGAATAGAGTTTTGGCAAATTTTAAATTCTACTATGTTCCTTTGTGCGGAATTTAATTTATCAAAGGAATAGAAACTAACTAAACTAAATAATGCAAATCAGAAAATTAAATGCTAAAGTTAAAGAGAACAAACACAACGATCTTGTTCACAAGGTTCAGCAATCCCGCCTACGTCCCCACCTCAAGCTACCCGCAAAAGGATTCACCACGATTCAATTATCATATAGACTTCTTTTGGGTGAATTCCAAACCTTTTACAATCTTCTTATGGGCGAAGATCAAGCTTACTTGCAAGAGAACACCATCTCTTAACTTTTCCCGAAGCTTCTCGCTTCAATGCTCCACTGATTCTTGACTTTCTCAATACAACAAGTATGAGATGTTTACAATCTTGAAATATGCTCCTTAGATGAGTTGGATAAGATCTCTTTAAAGTTCTAATAAGATCTCCCAACAGTCGAAGTTGAATAGCTCAAGAACAAAGGATTGGGGATTTTTTGGTTTTTCACTAAAGATATGAGAAAATAAGCTTCTAGTGAATGGTAAGTGTTTATAGATTGATCAATAGTTGTTTTTTTATTCATAAATGATCTCATTTTATAGCCCTTAAAGACTTATGGTCGTTGGTGGGATAAAAATAGGAACTATCCGTTTAAATATAATTGTTACTGTGCATTTCGAGTTATCTAGTTGACTGGATGGGTCATCTAGTCGGCTGGATGATCACAGTGGCCAGATTGAATTCTAGCATTCATCTAGTCAACTGGATGACTCCATCTAATTGATTGGATATTGCAATTTTTACACATAATCCATTTTCAGAGACCTTAAAGATAGGATTTGATTTCAAGGCCTCCTACCTTACCTTTATCAAGATAATTACCAACTCTTTAGGTCCTTAAAGTGATTTTCAATTAAGTCTTAAGGTACCTATGGTCTTTCTAAGTTTGTGAGATTTTCAACACCAACTTTTGATGACATTTTACATTAGTCCTAAGCACTTTGAAGACTAAAAAATAAACTTTAAAACCTTCTTGAGAGTCTTCAAACTTTTCTTGGATCTTCAATAATAGTTCTAATCTTGAGATCTTCCAAGACTTCTTCTTCATCTTTTTGGCATGAACTTTAATTTGGTCTTCTAGAATTATTGAAGCTTCTTTTGACTTTGATTGTTATGTGCTTCTACAATTTGACTCAATGCTTCTTTTAGCAATTTGAATGCCAATTACATGTCATTTGAATTGAATGGTTGACTAATGCTCTTGTACTCTGTTTTTCATAAATACTTTAAAGTAGACGTTAGTAGTACAAAAGTCATTTCATTATTTAAGTTATCATCAAAATTAATAAGGGTACCTATGGTTGTAACATTTAGGCTAACATAGATTACTTATTGAATTGACAATTGAGGTGTAGTTCATCCCCCCCCCCCCCCCCCCCCGCGAAGATATCTCATAGTGCAGATGGGTAATTGGTACCCAATCACCAGGATTCAAAAATTGTTCATCCAAGGTAAATGCGCACATGTAATTACCCAGACACAGACGAATTAACTTGTCCAATTGTTGCCCTGTAAGAAAACAAAGAATGAAAACTGATACAGACAGACTGTATTAGAGGTGTATTTGAGCAAAGTTGAGCCGAGCTTGGCCAAGTTTGAGGTTGGTTTGCATATCCTCGAACTTGGCTTGAGCCTTGCTTGACCTTGATTCAAGCTCAAATGTTTAGGCCTAAGCTTGGCTTGAAAAGCTTGATCGAGTTTGAGCTCCGTTCGATCTCGAACTTTATTCAAGCCAAGCTGAGGTCGAGTTGGCTCAAGCTTGATTCACAAAATTATTTTATTTAATTTTAATAAAAGTATTTATTAATAATTTATAATACAAGAAACTACATAAAATTTCTACATTTATATACGAAATACGAGTTGGGAGAATAAAGAGTTAGATCATAGTTTCTACTTTTAACTTCTTAACTTTTATTTTTATTATCATAAAATTAATCATGAATAAGAGCTCTGGTTGAACAGTCAACTAGAGCAACCTAAAATTTGCCTTGGGAAGTGGATTTTTGTAATTATGAAAACAATGAAGGGTAGTTTTTAACAGAGAATTTTTTCCATAAATACCCCTTCCCAAGGCAAATTTTGGGTTGCTCCGGTTGACCGTTCAATTAGAGCTCTTGTTGATAGTTATTCTCTATTATTATCTCTTAAACTTGTTTATTAAAATTACTACAATCTATAATTAATTAAAGAAGGTTAAAATATTATTTTGTATAACATTAACAACAAATATTGTGTGTGTGTGTATATATATATGGGTCGAGCTAAAGCCGAACTACACCTTAAACGAGCCAAGCCTGATCAAACTAAGCCGAATCAAACAAGGTCTATCTTGAGCTTGGTTTGTTTAAATATTCGAGTACAAATAAAATCTTGGTTTGATTCGTTCGAGTTTGAAATACTAGTTTGAGCTTGGCTCAAATGAGTCGAGTTGAGTCGTAGAACTAGCTTGGCTTAAATGCAGCCCTGGAAGCAGAAGAGAGAATGAAGATGATTCAGGTGTCCTCTACAAAGAAGAAATCATTCTCTTATAAATAAACTTACTCAAACGGTAATGGGTGTATTTAATCCCCACTAAAACCCGTTGAGAACCAAAAATGGAAAGCCATTAAGTTGCTTATTAAAGAATTAGACCGTTGATAAGAACTTGCCCCCAAAATATTTTACCAATGTGGGACAAAAAACCATGCCTTGTTAAACCCATCCCTTGTTTTGTTTCACACTAAAAAACACAAGATGCTTGAGTGCTAAAAGGGGTGTTTGGTTTCTGTGACAAGTCTATCCTCAACAGGCCTTCATCCCACAAAAAGATATTACTTTGCACATTTATTTTTGGTTAAAGAGGTAAAGTAACATCTTATAAACACACACACACATTCAGGTTACTGCTAAGGTGCCATAGACAACAAACTCTTTTTCAAATCATGTTTTATTAAGGTAGTGTTTGGCAAATCTATTTTTAAGAGCTTATTTGTCTTTTTTTAAAAGAAGTAGAGCTATTCTTAAAAAAGCTTTTTAGAATAACATTTAATTCAAAGATCTTATTAGTAGAGAGTAGAGGTTTTTCCACTGTTTCAAAAAATGGCCTAATGATACTTTTTGAATTAGAGCTTTTGTCAATGTTCCGGGTAGAGGTTTTCTTCCTTCGAAACGACGTTTTCAGACAATTGTGTCCCTTCAACTTCTGTGTAATATCAAGTATGCCCCTTTATAAAGAATGGTTTCTTGTTCTTGTTCTTGGTTTAGTTGTTTGCCTCCTGATTTAGGGTTCTCTTTACACTATTAAAGAAATGACATCATATGCCCTTCCCAAAAGCTCTAAAAGCTTGTTTTACCAAACAAGCTTTTTGGGAACAAGAGCTTTTTCTTAAGGAACAAATTGGGTTCATCAAACAAACTTACTTCATGAAAAGACCTTAAAAATAGCTCTAATTTAAATAAACTCTTATTAGAGCAGATGATATTTGCCAAACAAACTTCCTATGACAATGTGGTTCAACTTGTACGCACATGAACTTAGATACAAATTGATTTATTACAGATTAAGTTGCGGTATTCCGACTCAAATGTAGCACCTAAGAGGATACATAACTCTAAGAACCTCTCGTAAAACTAGATTTTTGAGGTGCAGAATTTGTTCAAGAAGGGGCAGCCCAGAGATGAAGTTGCTGACGCCTCAGACCCATCTATTGAAGGGCCTTTGATAAGGCTTCCAATCAATTCGTCGGCGTCATAGAAGAACTCGACCTTCTCAACTCGCATTGATTCATCGACCTGGAAAATATTGTAAGAAAACTAATGAGCATTTGTGGGTAGCGAGAGAGAGAGAGAGAGAGAGAGGGGTTGCAGGGCTTTGAACTACTGCTAAAAAAACTAACTATATAATGTTGTGAATGTATAACAATGGAGAAGAAGAAGAAGATAAAGAATTAAGGAGAAGAAACGGATACCGTGAAGATGCCTATTCCATAAAACTCTACCATCTCTCCTGTGGGAGCATGGCTTTTGAAAGGACCCTCCATGAAAGCCCAATGCCTAAACTTGTATACGATTACTGGAGGACCCGAATAAACTTGAAGAATTTCCAAAGCGAACCCACGAGGGAACGTCGTTGTGAAGATCCGATGAGACGATTCTGATGTTTCGACAGATGGATTATATGCACGTAAACTCTCGGGCATGGAGGTCTGCAAAAATATATTGTAGCCTCCAATTTTCATGCCCTCTCCCAGGGTCAAGGGTTTTCTTCCTGTATTACATCCATCGAAGCTTGAAAGCTTTTAGAACTAAATGAGGAACTGAATTAAGGATTTGCAAGAGAATAGAAGAAACATTTAGTACCGTTGAGGCTAATAGTAAATTTCTCTGGGTTTATGGTTTTGAAGTCATGGACAGAAGTTTTATGGAAAATCTCCATTTCCCATGTCTTCACCAGGCGTTGCACCCTCTCCTCCAAGGATCCCTTGGACCATTCCTACAATAAATGAAAAATATATTAATGCATAAATATAAGATATATGATTTATAATTAAACAAAGGAGAATAATGTCCCGGCAAAAAAGGGCATATTTTGAAGAAAGGAGAGAGACAGAGAGATGCTTTTGAAGAAAGGGGGGGTGAGAGATATTATATATAAATATATATATAGTAAACTTTTATATGTTGTTGATAATATCAAATTGTACCTTTTTTTTGGTAAAGCTATCAAATTGTACCTGGATCTTGATAAAAGACTGGTTTATTAAGAATTCTTAGAAGTGAACAAATGGACCAAAGGGCTTATACAGAGATGCAAGACCTCTAAAGATGGAAAGACAATCAAAACAAATCTCCCTAGCATCTCTATCCACAATACGAGAGAGAGAGAGAGTTCTAGGTACCTTGGTTCGGCCTTCTTCAAAGAGCTTGTTGACAACACCAAAGTTGGGAGGTCCTCCAAATCTCCATTGGGTATTCTTCTCCCCTTCACCATATATATGTGATCTATACTTATCTTCCGCAATGATCACATGTCCATGACCTTTAGTCGAAGCCATACAGAGAAAGATAGCGAAATAAGAGAGAGAGAGATGGGTGATGTGCACTCGGGGAGAGGGTTTATATAGGTAAAAACAACCGTAGCCAAGTCTCATTTGTTCTCCGAACTTAGTCTCCATTGTCCACTTTTTTTTTTTTTTTTGAGTGGGGTTGGGGAGTTGTAAATAAATATGGAAACCTTTCCCAAAAAGAAAAAAAAATTACATTTACATCCCCCCCAAAAGGTTTGACGAAAATACACATAGACCCCTTAAGGTTTCACTTTTCAAAATATTGACACATACACCCCTTCCATCATATTACCATTAGTCAACTGATAGAATGATGATGTCATGTGATAAAATAGTATGAACTACCAAAAATATCTTTTCTACTAAAAGTTGTCATTTTTCACTTTTCTCATTAACGAAATTGTCCTCTCATTTCTAAATGAAGTTAAATCCTCTAGGGTGACAATGTGTCCTTTCTGACACCCCTTGAGGTGGCCACGTGTCCTAGGGTTCACCCTCTCATCCTTGTTTTTATTTTTTTGAAATATTAATTTCTTTTTTAAAAAAAATTTTAAAAAAATTGTAATGCTTTTTTAATATTAAAATAAAATATTTAAAAAAAGAATTAGTATTTAGAAAAAAAAAACCAAGGATGGTTGGGTGAACCCTATGGGTGGCCACCTGTCCTTTTGACACCCCTTGAAGTAGTCACGTGTCCCTTTTGACACCTCTTAACTGTGGTTAAGATTCACCCACCCCCCTAGGGTTCACTCACCCATCCTTGGTTTTTTTTTAAAAAAATATTAATTCTTTTCTTAAAATTAAAAAATTGTTTTTATGGCTTTTTTTTAATATTAATTAAAAAAAGAATTAATATTTTTAAAAAAAACCAAGGATGGACAGGTGAACCCTTGAGGTGGCCATGTGTCCTTTTTGACACCCTTTGAGGTAGCCACGTGTTCTTTTTGAAACCCCTTAAATGGGGTTAGATTCACCCACTGCCGCACCCCAAAATCTCATCTAGATTAATGTGAAACTTTGGCACCTGACTTAACCATCAACTTTCATAACTTCCTGTCATAAAGTATTTAAGGCAATCTAAAACATGAACCTGAAAATTTTTCTTTAAATAAATCATGATCAAGTCTAATGTCTCGAATTAAAACTAAAACAAAACCAATAATTCCAATCATCCATCCTGATTCCCAATTATCAATTTAATCTAATCATAAAATCTAAAATTAAGTCTATTACAATGTCTTAACTGCAAATATAAATACTAATAATCTAATTTTCCAGGAAATGGCCAACGGTCCAAATTCCATTTGCCATCGGAGTAATCACCTACTGGCTCTTCCTCTTCTTCCTCGTACCCTTCCTATTCTCAAGGTCCTGGGGCACAAATATCAAACCTAAAACCTGTCGACAACAAAATTCATCGACTGAGTAACAAATTACCCCGCGTATATATAAGTTTCTAGCTAACAATATAACAACATTTAATATAAAGCATAAATTAGAATTTTAACATGACATGTGAACATACAAACAATTCAGAGTACGGAAGCATAATTCAAATTCAATTTTTATACGTGCTCACTTGTACTTATTTCTCTTATTTATCTTACTTGTCTTTCTTGTTCGTGAATTTATCCAACAACATGCATAGTACAATAACTTGAAATAACTCTACCCCATTTATTGGATAGAGACTAACATATATCTTACTTTCCGAGGTACCACAGGGTTTACACATTATGCGGTGTATACGGCTTTTCTACACATTATCCGGTGTATACGGCTTATCTTGCATTGATCTTAAGCTTGTGGGTACTCAGTCAATGTAAAACTCAATCATACAGTCATACTTGTGTGCTTGTATACTTGCGTAATACGTAATATCTTGCTTGTTACAATGCTTATACATATTTCTTTTCATGAGTGAGTGTGAGTGAAACAATAATAATTGTCAATCATACATCAGTTTAAACATGCAGAATTTGTCATAGCTGATCAATATAAAAGTATGTCTATCAACTTTTCAATAATAATATAAGGAGACAATTCAATTTATCATGCCTCAATTTTCAACACATAGTTATGATAAAATTAATCTCACAGAACCCTAGTTTCATAACACATCATAATTTCAAAGCAAACTCATAATCTTTTCATCGATTTCAACCATCATTACTTCCTCCATTCTCCATCATCTATACACCACAAGATCATTCTCTTTCTCGTTGTTGATATGAATAACAAAAATCATAAAACCATCTTTGGCATCACAAATATCTTTTACAATAAAAATTATCACGAAACATCTCTAAACATCACATTCATCTTTCATAATAAAATCATAATGAAACATCTCTAAGCATCACATTCCTCTTTCATAATAAAATCATAATAAAACATCTTTAAACATCATATTTATCTTTCATAAGGGACAGACATATTATAAACATGCTTAATCTTGTTTTAAATCTAACTCTTTCTTATTGTTTATATCAAAATCACCATATTGGTAGGAAAGAATTTATATTTATCTCTCACAATCGCTTCCCTACAATCAATTGCTTGCGAATGAGATTGATCTAAGCGGCCTTTTCGCCTTTTTTCCTTGCAAAACTTTTGATATCTCCTCTTGAATCTCTCAAAATCATCTTCTCTCTCTCTCTTTTAAGTTTAGAAAGCCTTAGAAACCCTCAACCCACGAACATAAGGAGTATTTATAGTGTTGGGGGCCCTAGGGACTCAAAAAAAATATTTAAAAATCACGCAAACCGAGGCCAAAACAGCGTTGTTGGCGATCGATCGCCACCGCCGACGATCGATCGCCACCGCCGACGATCGATCGACCGGAGCGCCAATCCATTTTCTTTTCTTTTTTTTCTTTTTTTTTTTTAAGTCTTTTGTTACTTTTTATCTATCTTTCTTTTCATGCAATTTAACTCTAAAAATGTCTTAAATTAAGTAATCTATTTGGGTTTCAAAATCAATGTGTTTCACATAAAATTTATAAGTTTGATTACATTAAGTTTTTAAGCACAGGTTTTCATAGAATTTAATAAGCATCGTGAATATCAAGAATAATAAATCTGGAGTTCTACACCCACCCCTAGGGTTCACCCATCCATCATTTATTTTTTTTTTAAGATATTAATTTTTTTTAATATTTTAATATTAAGAAACCTTTTTAAAAAATTAAAATTTAAAAAAAAGAATTAATATTTTAAAGAAAAAAAACCAAGGATGGATGGGTGAACCCTAGGGGTGGGTGAATCTAACCCTATTTAAGAGGTGTCAAAAAGGACACGTGGCCACCTCAAGGGGTGTCAAAAAGGACACATGGCCACCTCTAAAGGTAGTGGTGTAAAAATGGCCCGCAGCCCGTGGACCAGCCCGGCATGGCACGGCACGTTTAATGGGTGGGCCGGCAAGCCACAACGCACCTAGTGGGCTGGGCTTGGGCCCTGTTTTTTTGCCAATAAGCCAGCACGGCACGCGAGACAGGCACGGGCACGGCCCACTTAGCCCGCCTTCTCCAACTGCTCTTTGTTTTAGAAAAAAAAATTACATTTATAACCCCCCAACAACCATACAACAGCTAGTTTGAGGGGCAAAAGTGGAAATAGGTCATTTAAGCTCACAAATGACCAAAATATAATTTCCAACAACAATATAACGGCTAGTTTTAGGGGTATTTTAGTCATTTATCAATCTAAAATTCTTTATATATATCCTAACCTCTAAATCATTTTTTCTCACACAAATCTTTCATTCTTTCTCAATCTCTCTATATTCTACAAGCATACAAGCTCTCTCAAAATCTCAATCTCTCTACATTCTGCAAATATACAAGCTCTCTCAAAGTCTCAATCTCTCTACATTCTACAAGTCTACAAGCTCTTTCAAATTCTCAATATAATGAGGTAATTAGTACTTATATATGTACTAAAACTCGTTGGAACTCAATTTATCTTATGTTAAAATCTGCTGTAAAATATAATGAGGTAATTAGTACTTATATTAGTACTAAAACTAATGATATTATTTTAACCGAATATGATTTGAAAATGACTTTTAATTTTATGGAATTTTTGAAAGTATTTAATAATGCTACATAAATTTGTTCAGGTGTATATTACCCTACTTCTTGTCTTGTACTAAATCAATTGTATTGTATTGCTAATACTTTTGCTAAATATAGAGAAAATCAAATTTTTTGAAACATTTGTTATGAAATGGAAATAAAATTTAAAAATATTTTGCACTTATACCAACAATTTTTTGTTTAGCTACAATAATAGATCCTAGGATTAAATTAGTTGGTGTAGAAGTACTAATGCATGGAATTTGTTCATTTTTAAATATTGAACAAACTATTAGTTGGAAAGAAATTAATAACTTATTAAGTTCAATTTATCAATCATTTGATTCTAAATATTCTAATAATATAAGACCTACTTCTTCTTCTTCATTCACTTTTTTTAATACTGATGACATAGCTTGGTCAGCTATTGCCAATATCCAAACACGCACTGTAAGCTCTACACGTACTGAGCTTTTCAAATATTTAGATACTGATTGGACTAGATTTCTTACCCAACAAGAGCTAGCCCAATTTGACATTTTGACATGGTGGCAAACACATGAAAGAAATTTTCCTATGCTTTCCATCATAGCACATGATCTACTAATACCTCCGGCCTCAATAGTAGCATTGGAGTCTGCTTTTAGTGCAGGTGGTAGAGTATTGATCGAGAGAAGGAGTAGATTAACTTTCAAAATTTTGGGGTGCTTAATGTGCATAAAGGATTGACAGGATAAGAAACTATGACTACAAGACACCAAGGATGATATAGCCGAAGATTTTGCAAACTTAGATATAAGCAACGAACCAAATTAGTGATAATATTGTGTGTTTTTTTCATTATTGTAACTTGTTAGGCTTGAGCAATGCAAATGATTGATAGTTGGGTAGGTGCCAACCTAGTTGGGATGTATTCAAACTATAGTGATGCAATTCTCACCTTTATTTAGAATTTTGTATTGTACCAACTACTTGTATAGTTGTATTAGAAATTTCAAAGATAAATAAAATGATATGTTTTTGAATTTTAGACCGATAATGATGCCTTTGTATATTAATTTTATAAGTATAAATTTAATTTAAAAATTTACAAAAAAAAAAGCATGCGGGCTGGCCTAGGCACGGCCCACTAGCACTGCACGACACGGGTACGCCATGGGCTGTGCCAGTGGGCCGTACCTCGGCCTCCGTATTTTGTTAGTGGGCCGGCACGGCACGGCACGGCACGGCCCGTTTAATTAGGTGGGCTTGCACAGCACGGCACGAATGAGCGGCCCATTCGTGGGCCGGCCAGCCGGCACGGCACGGCCCGTTTGACACCTCTATCTAGAGGGGATCAGATTTGGTCTTGCTCTAACAAGACCAAAACCGTCTTACTCTCTGTGGGTATTTAACATGTGGCCAACACGGCCCGTTTGACACCTCTATTTAGAGGGGATCGGATTTGGTCTTGCTCTAGCAAGACCAAAACTGTCTTACTCTCGATGGGAATTTGACATGTGGCGATTAAAAAGGGGAGAAGAAATCAAATGGAGAGAAGTCAAAAAATAGAAAATGAAATAACTTCTTCCTTTTTATCACCACATGGCGGACGTTGTACATAGGCAAGATGGTTTTGGTCTTGGTAGAGCAAGACCAAATCCTATCTCCCTCTAGAGGATTTGGCTTCATTTAAAAATGAGGGGATAATTTCGTATATGAAAAAAGTGAAAAATGACAACTTTAGTAGAGGGCATTTTTGGTAGTTCATACCACTTTATCACATGACATCACTATTCTATTAGTTGACTAACGGTCAACTGATGGAAGGGGTGTAAGTGTCAATATTTTGAAAAGTAGGGATATCTAATGTATTTTCTGAAACCTGATGGGGTCTATATGTATTTTCATCCAACCTCAGGGGGTGTAAATGTATTTTCTCCACATAAAAAAAATATGGAAAAAAGTGCTAGCCCTACTCTCGGTCAACCTTTATTCTCCCAATCCACCAACCATGCACCTATCCATTTTATTGAAATTAAAGCACTTTTTCACAAAAAAGTGGACAAATGGTTGGTAGAGAATGAGAGTATGAGTTGACTAAGAATAGGTCTAGCATTCCTCAAATTCGGAATGTGACCTATCTGTGCTTATAATCTAGGACTTTGCTACTGAGACCGACTCCCGTGTGTCTCAGGTCGGTGGTTTTAAAAAACGGCGATTCACCTAAAAGGTCATGCTTTGCATTTTTATTACCTAAAAGGGCATGCTTTTAACATATTTATCAAAAAATACATACTTTGTATTTTTATTACCTAATATGGTATGCTTTTGACATATTAACCCCTTAGCTATGCATATAAAACCAAACAAGAATAAGGGTAATATTGGAGTACACACCCTATTTGGTAAAACTTTTCAAACCATGTCCTTTTCGGTGATATTTTTTTATTTTAAGTGATATTTTTTATTTTAGGTGACTAATTGGTACTTATCTCTTTAGAAAAAAAAAAAACCATAGGATTCGAAAAACATTCGAATCCCGAGTTGAGACACACGGTCAAGGGGTTATCTCTGCCCTAGGTCTCATAAGCTTTATTTTATAAGGACTTTGCTACTAAAGGCCCTTTAGGGCTGAGACCACCCTGGATGGGGGTGTTAAGCACACGAATTAACAACATTCGTCTCTTTTAACTCCTTTAATTGTGATTAACATTTTTTAACATTTAAAGTTAAATCTTTTTAACTTTAGGTTTTTTTTTAAAAAAAAATTATCCTAAGGGTAAAAATTTCCTAACCACAGTGAAAGGGCATTTAAAGGGACTTTGTGGATGACGATTGAACTTGGTGGTTGTAGCGTGTAATAGATCAGCCAACACCTCCCCTGCTAAAAAGGGAGGTGTGCGGGTTATTAAATTTGGTTAATATTCAGTCACTTAAATAATCTAACTTTGATATTTAAAAAATAATAATAATAATTTGACCACAATTAGCCGCCTATGAAGAATTCCGATTCCACGTGTGCTGTTGACTAGAAGAGGAGCTGCTGTTCATCTGTCGTTGTTCTTATCCCTATTAGCAATCTTTAAGGTTTTAATTTTGAATTTAATTACGAAAAGCAACATATGCGACTACATGGGCCTTGGATTGTCTCTGGCGAAGCCAGAAAGGGCTTGAACATGACATACAACAAAGAAAGATGCTGACGTGAATGGCAAGCAAGCACCAAGGAGAAAGGAGATAGGATCACAACTTCCAAGAGAATTCAATTGTATATGTGGCACATATATATTAATTGAGATCGAATCACAAGCTCACAGCCAATCATGATTGAACTCAGGGTGGTTCAATCGCATCCACAGGTCAACAGGCGTTCTTTTTGACCCTTATTTACGATGGTTAAGATTTACCAACTCCTATGGTTCAAAAATCTAACCTTGGTTTTTAGAAATTCTTATTGAAAAATTTTAACCATAGGGTTAAAATTTCTTAACCTTGAGGTTAATTTTTTTTTTTAAAAAGAATTTCTAAAATCCAAGGTAAGGTTAGATTAGTGAACCCTAAGGGTTAAGGAACTTTAACCATAGTTAATAGAAATTAAAAATGACATGTGTTGACTTGTAGGTGTGATTGAACTCTCCATGAGTTCAATCTCAATTGGCTGTGATTCGAGCTCAATTGGGTGTGATTGAACCGTTCAAACGGTGGACGGATTGTTCGAATGGTCATAGCTACGGGAGCTTTATAATCTTGGCACCCTTTTAATGGTTTTGGGAGCGTTCGAACGGACAAGGCTACGGGAATTTTGTTCAGATGTTGTACCGAGACCGTTTGAATGGTTATGGGACCATTCGTAGATCCCAGACAAAAATGACTAGGATGAGATTTTCGAGAGGGTTTTGAGCTGGGCTTGGGCTTGATTTAGGCCATTTAGACAATGGAGGAGGGCTTTTACGCCTTGATGGATCCTTGGAGCTTTGAAGAGACGGGGAAAAAGTTGTGCAAAAATGGGGTGTTGACAGGTGTCTCAACAGATAATAAAACACGGAGCCAAATCATCTCCAGTGATAACCGGATTTGGCGAATCCGGTTATCACCCCTAGAGGTCACCACGTGTCTCCTTTGACACCCCTTAACCGTGGGTAAGGTTCACCCACCCCTAGGGTTCACCCACCTATTTTTGGTTTTTTTTTTTTAATATTAATTCTTTTTTTAAAATTAAAAACTGTTTTTAATATTTAAAAAACTCTAAAAACAGTTTTTTAATTTTTTTTTTTTAAAAAGAATTAATATTAAAAAAAAAAAAAAACCAAAAATAGGTGGGTGAACCTTAGGGGTAGGTGAACCTTACCCACGGTTAAGGGGTGTTAAAGGAGACACGTGGTGATCTCTAGGGGTGATAACCGGATTTGCCAAATCCGGTTATCACCGTAGAGGATTTGACCCCACGAAACACTAGCCCATTAGTGTCTTAAATACTAACCGAAAATATGACAAATTCTGGCCTAAAGAAACAGATTTTGCGATTTCCTGTCAACTGAAATTCACAACGGATCGTCTGATTTAGCTACTTGAATTCCAAACTGTGGGAAAATAAGCGAAATCAATCGACCGGTATTCACCTCTGTTGATCGGTTTCCCAAAACAGTCCCCATACTTATCAAAACTCCCCCAAAATATTTACGGATGTGGGACTAAAATCCATGCCTTGTTAAACCCATCCCTTATTTTTGTTTTACACTTGTTTTGTTTCACACTTAAAAACACAACATGCTTGATCAGTGCTAAAAGGTGTGTTTGGTTTCTGCGACAAGTCTATCCTCAACAGGCCTTCATCCCACAAATGACATTACTTTGCACATTGTAATCAGTTAGTTGGAGTATTTTTGCATTTTAAAGGGTGAGTTAATTTAGAGGATATATGATGCTAAATAATTCCATAAAACACAAGAAACTCTTTTCCAAATCATGTATTATTTAGTAACTTCCTATCACAATGTAGTTCAACTTGTACACACATGAACTTAGATACACATTGATTTATTACAAACTAAGAAGAGGTAATGCCACTTATTTCATAGAAGGCATAATTCTCAGAACCTCGCGTAAAACTAGACTTTTGAGGTTCAGGCCTATTTGTTCAAGAAGGGGCAGCCAAGAGATGAAGTCGCTGACGCCTCAGACCCATCAATGGAAGGACCTTTGAGAAGGCTTGCAATCAAATTGTCGGGGTCATAGAATAATTCGAGCTTCTCAATTCGCATCGATTCATCGACCTGGAAAACATCCCGTAAAAATATTGTAAGAAAACTAATGAGCATCTATGGATTAGTAACATTAATTTAGAAGATGAAGAAGAGAAAGAAGGAGAAGAAAAGGATACCGTGAAGATGCCTATTCCAAAAAGTTGTACCATCTCTCCTGTGGGAGCATGGCCTTTGAAAGGACCCTCCATGAAAGTCCAATGCCTAAACTTGTATACGATTACTGGAGGACCCGAATAAACTTGAAGAATTTCGATAGCGAACCCACGAGGGAAAGTAGTTGAGAAGATCTGTTGAGACGATGCCGATGTTTCGACAGATGGATTGTATGCACGTAAACTCTCGGGCATGGAGGTCTGCAAAAATACATTGTAGCCTCCAAGTTTCAACAACTCTTGCAGGGGCACTGGTTTTCTTCCTGTATTACATTCATCGTTGCCATTAGAAGCTTGCAAACTTTCAGAACTGAATTAAAGATTTGCAAGAGAAGAGAAGAAGCAATTAATACCATTGACGGTAAGGGTAAATTTCTCAGGGTTTGTTCCTTTGTAATCTTCCACACGAATTTTATGGAACAACTCCATATCGTATGTCTTCAACATCCGTTGCACCTTCTCCTCCAAGGATCCTATGGGCCATTCCTGTAAGAAAAAAAATTAATGAATGAATACATAAATATTATTTTAATTTTGTTAAGCTTAACCATAGTTAAAGGAGTGTTAAAAGGGACACGTAGCCATAGCATTAGATTACCTATTCTAATGCGGGGGTGTGCTAATCACTGCCCATATAAGATTCATGATTTATAAACTAATGAGAATAATGTTCCCGTAAAAAACAAAGCATGTTTTGAAGAAAGGAGAGAGATGCTTTTGAAGAAAAGAGAAGAGAGATATTATATATATATATATATATATATATATATATGGAGAGGTACTAATGAGTCATGCTCAGCTTTTAATGAGCGGTACTAATGAGTCATGCTCAGCTTTTAATGAGCGGTCCCTCTAGAAAGATGGCATGTGGCATAGTTCATTAATCGCTTAGGGTTCACCGGACCCTATCTAGGATATAGAAATGACTAATCTTTCTTTCTTCGATCGGATAGTCTATAAATATCCAATCAAGCTAATTTTTTGCCACATGTCTTTCGAGCAACCCGTCTTGACATCCAACGGTCAGATTCCGACACAACTTGCCACTTGTCACATTACTAGGACCGCTCATTAAGTTCCTATGAGCATGGCTTATTAGAATGTTACTCTATATAAATATACTTTTATTTCTTGTTGAAAATATCTAAATATTGTAACTGATATTTTCTTTAACATTAGTTTTGGGAATAACACCTAAACGCACGCGCACACATAATTAGACCTAAGGTTTCTGCTAGGGTACCATAAGAGTAAACCCTCAACCACTCCAAAATCTAAAAGGGCTCGACTTATGGAGGATTTTTGGTCCCTTATACACCCCTACGTACGCTTTAAATACACACTCGATGTGGACTAACCAAGGGAGAGTAACACACAACCGCTCAGTGGATTCTTTTTTTGAACATTAGTTTTTGGGAATAACACCTAACTAATTACACATACGCACATCGAGTGGGTACTTAACTGTGCAGGGATGTATAAGGGACCAACAGCCCTCTATAAGCCGGGTCCTTTTGGAGTGTGGTTGAGTGAGTTTACCCTTATGCACCCAACCTAGATCTTTATAAAAGATTGGTTGAGAATTATTAGAAGAAGTAAACGAAAGACCCAAAGGGCTTATATATATATATAATAGATGCAAGACACCTATAGATGGAAAGACCATAAAAACACAGCTCTACGGAAGGATTGGGACACAAAAAACACGACCAGAGAGAAGATGGTGTTTGTTATCACTTATCAGGAAAGTACCTGGGTTCGGCCTTCTTCAAAGAGCTTGTTTACAACATCATAGTTGGGAGGAGCTCCAAATCTCCATTGGGTATTCTTCTCCCCTTCACCGTACATATATGATCTGTACTTATCTTCACCAGTGATCACATGTCCATGACCTTCAGTCGAAGCCATCAAACAGACAGGTAGCGAAATAAGAGAGAAAGATGGGAGAGAGAGAGAGATCAGAGAGATGGGTGATATGTTACTCGGGGAGAGGGTTTTTATAAGAAAAACAAGTGCAGCAAAGTCTCATTGGTTCTCCATGGTCGTACTTTTGTTTTTGGATTTTGTAAATAAATACATAGGGATCGGATTTGGTCTTATTGCCTATGATCAACACGCGACATGTGGTGAAAAGGGCAGAAATATCAAAGGGAGAAAAGTAAAAAAAAAATAGGGGATGTTCTCCTCTTTATACCACATGTCGGTCGCAAGACCAAATCCGATCCCAATATGTGACCCGCAGCCCCTGTTCTATATTCCAAAAAAAAGCAGTCCCTGTTCTAGATAGAAAAAAGTCGTTGAAAAAATTAACTTCTATTTTTTTTAGTGGAGTAGATTAAAAGCTAGCCCAATGGACTAGACGAGGGGCTGCTGCTGTCTTTGTTCTTATCTCTACTCAGCAATTTTTAATGTATTAATTTTGAATTTAACTACGCACAAGCAACGAGATCAAGCCGAATGTGATTGAACTCGGGATAGTTAAATCACATCCAAAGGTAAGCACGTGTTTATTTTAACTCATATTAAACATGATTAAAATTTATTGAAGAGCATGAGATTTTAGGTGGGCCCATTTCAAATGGTAGGGTTTACCTGAAATACCATGCTCTTAGAACATGGTCTCGGTGGTCTTGGTCCTAAGTAGGTTTAAGAGGTTTTATCCTAATTTTTTTAAAAAAAAATTTAACTCTAGGTTAAGAAATTTTAACTTTATGATTAATTTTAAAAAAAAAAAATTCTTTGTTGAGGCACCAATCAGTTCCCTCCTCGACCATGAACATGACATTTAGGCAACGTGGGATTAATGTTGTGGAGGAAGATGCGATGTAATAGGAAGATGCTAACGTGAATGGCACGCAAACACCACAAATCTATCAACTACTTCCTAGCATTTATTTGCTATCTGATCAACGACATCAATGGATCAATTTAGATGGTTATGCTCGGTGGATAACATATTCTATGGATTGGTTGAAAGGGTATCAAGTAACACACGCTAAACACACTCACACAGTCAAACGGACTCATCCAGTAGGCGCATGTGATAGATATCTTATGAGAGTAAAATTCTCTATCTACCTCTCATGTCTAGATTGGATAGCGTTATAGAAAAGTCAGTCACAATTGTACGCTTTGAATTTTTCTCAAGACTTCAATCCGACTACCGTAGATAAATGATATTCAAAGTAAAAAAAAAAATTGTTTTTAAGATCGGATTACCGTCAATTGCGATTGCACTTGGAATCCTCAATAACACAAAAACCTATTAAAGAGTGCCCTACTATCAGTCAACCCCATACTCTCACCCTCCACCAATCACCTATCCCTTTTTTTTGTGTGTGAGAAAGTGCTTTGATCATTTCTGAGAGTATTTTAATCATTGCAGAATGGATAGGTGATTGGTGGAGGGTAAGAGTAGGGCTAGCATTTCTCAAGTCATTTAAGTGGTCTTTTAACTCTAGTTAACAACTTTACCTTTTAGAGCTAATATCATTTTTCTAAAAATCAAGGTTAGATAGTTGAACCGGCCCTAAGGGTTAGTGAATCTTAATCACAATTAAAGGGTCTTAAATAGGATACGTGTTGACTTGTGGGACGTAACCAGACTCCAAGGAGTCCAATATTATTTTGGTTTTCTTTTTAAAAATATTAACCTTATTTTTTAAATATTTTTCTAAAAACTAAGATATTGTTCAACCTCAAGGGTTAGTCAATCTTAACCATAATAAATAGGGGTTAAAATGGACATATGTATGGTTGTAAACGGATGGGGATATTATCCATATCTGATTCGTATCCGAATTCGCTTAATTGGATAATTATCTGAATAAGTAGATAGCGGAGTGAATTCGGATAGTAAATTTGTTATTCGTTTATAATTGGATACTAGTATATCCGATCCGATAAATATCCATCCGCTTATGTAATATAAATAAATAATATATTTTAAATTTAAAAAAATTAATATAACCTTTGAAATATTTTTTAAAAATAAAAATTTATTTATTCATTCATTTTTTAAATATAAATTTAATTTTTTAAAACTTTTTAAAAAGTAATTGGATAATTCGGATACTATCCGAATTCGAATATTTTAATCGAAGT
Organism: Tetracentron sinense; assembly: GCA_015143295.1. Taxonomy (NCBI): domain Eukaryota; kingdom Viridiplantae; phylum Streptophyta; class Magnoliopsida; order Trochodendrales; family Trochodendraceae; genus Tetracentron; species Tetracentron sinense. The sequence continues at coordinate 21,886,747 of CM026556.1, read as the reverse complement.
CAGATACGGATATCATATCTCACTATCCGCCAAATATTTATTCGGATTCAGATTTTCGAATATGAATTCAGATATACTAATATCTGCTCCGAATCCGCTCCATTTACTGCCCTAGAAAATTTATAGACAATAAATACAATCACAGTTGTTGTATAATCATGATAGGAAATCAAGTAAATTCTAATTAAATTTTATTGTCAACATAAGATCGTTGTTATATTAAAATAGTGATGTTTAAAAATATTTATGATCATGATTATTTAGTAATTGTGATTTAATAGTTCCTACGAGATTTTATAATCACGTTTCCATTTATAACTGTGATCTCAAATTCTGTCAAAAACTTTGCGCAATCTCAATCGCGATTTATATGAATAAATAGGAGTTACTATCAGTCTAATTTCCATTACAAAAGTAATTAGTATTTTTGGCATTAAAAGATATTTTTGACTGGTAATTTTTCCAAAAAACACTATCAATTCTATAAAAAACCACTCATGGGTAAAGGTTAACCCGTCCTTCTGTCTGACAATCTTGATTCTCAGAATCACATAGCCTCTCTGATTTCATTAATGTTGACATTCTCAATGTTTGTCCCAAATCCTCTATCACACCCCGAAATCCATATACACAATATACCTTGTATTTGTATAGGTTTTCAAAGCGTGAACCTGGGACAAAACCCAAAAGTGAATGCATTTTATCAACATATAAAACTATTACAGATGTATACATAATGAGCATACTATAAAGTGTTTAAACAGAGTATAAAGTGTGACTATGTTCTCAAAAAGATTCCTCCCTACAATCACTCACACTCAAAAGGCGATAAAGAAATATTCTTCTATGCTCTCATCTCCTCAAGAGCTTCTATAAACCTTCAGATATCTCCTGAAAAGGTCAATATAGCAAGGGTGAGCACATAGGTCCGCAAATGAACACGCATAACACATGCAATAGATGCAATCATACGTTATTATTACATTTCACTCAATATGCAGTTAATGACAACGCAAGTCAATTCATTTTCTCCATTTGAATTACTTGGTTAACATCCAGTGGCCCTCGGCAACACCTATTGGATCACATGTCTAATCTCCTACGGCGGCCTTGGCAACGCCTCATGGGCACGATTTTCGGATTGCACACCTATACCTCTAGTTGGCGGCCCCCAGCAACACCTCAAGGCCAAGGGTGAAATTGTACACCGTACATTTCAAGTTAAGTCACCTATAGTCTAACAGTGTACATAACAGTTCGAATGGTCATACGATCGTTCGAACAGTTTCAAGAGAGAACAATTAATATTTTTAAACAAATAGTAGCAACCACCGTTCGAATGGTGGACAGGCCGTTCGAACGGTCTGCTCACAAATTTCGGGAAATCAACCACATTCCCTCCTAGATTGATTCTAAGCATTTATTACACTAAAGAAGACATTAAAAATAATAAAGAAATGCATTTAAAGCCTAACAAGGGTGTTTACTTGCCTCAACCCTTGTCGCAACCCAAAATACCCCCTAGGAGTTAGGGATGCTTTAGCTCGTGACTTATCATATCAAAATCATCCTGTGAAAACACACAAGGCAATTACATAGCGGAAGCAAGATTCTAACTAACATAAACCTGTGGTTTGTATTCCAAGTCCGAACCAACAGATTATACAAAATATAAAGTGGACATTCCCCACTTTCAAAATACATGACCCTCTCCCTCGCATCACTCAACAATAGTCTAGATAGGGCCCCCTATCTAGAGCTCTATCATCCTAGTAGTGATCCATAGCAAGCTCCGGCTCGTAGTACTCCGCCTCTATCCAAGGCTCAGGAGCATGTGCATCCGCAAAACCTACCGAAGTCAACAATTCGGCTGAGCATGGAATACTCAGTGTGTACAAACTACTAGCTAACAGTGTTATAAGGCAACAATATCATGCGAGCACATAGAGAATTAACAATTCATATTTCATGCTTTAAACCAAACTTGGAAATCATACTTTTACAAGTGCATAGCTTTTTAAACCTTATCTTTTGAGCTTTCGTAGAAAACAAAACATATCTTATGAGGTCGTACGTAAATCAATCACTTATGAGTTCTTAAGAATGCTTATGAGTACTTATGAGTTCTTATGAGTCATGTGAGCCACATATGATGCCTTGTGAGATATACATGATGCCTTGTGAGATATGAATGATGCGTTGTGAGATATGAATGAGCTTTTGAGATACTTATGAGCATCTATGATCCCGCAAAATCACTTGTGAGTTCTTATGAGGTTTCCTTAAACATTTCTTATGAATTTTGAAACATCCAACTTATGAGAAATCTGATTCATGAGAGACTAAACCTTTTGACATAATAGCATAATCCTTTGAAAACTTGGAATATAACATGTGAGAACTTTGAGTATCATGTTAGACTTAGAATATCTTAAACATAGCACATAGCTCTTCTGAGTATCATGAAAATCATAAAATACCTTAATAGCATTGAGATATATGCATAAAGTATCATCCATCATAAAAATCTAGACTTTCTTAAACATAAAGGATTACTTTTTGTAGAAAACATCATATAGTGAATAACAAATGGAAGTCATAGAGAATTTATAACAAGGCTAGATAGTAGATTATATCTACCTTAAAAGGAAATTTTTACACTTCTATGGATCATAATCAAGCTAGAGGAAACTTGGTTGAAGCTTTGAGAAAGCTGGAACCTTAATTGGAAAACAAATCGAAAACCTCTTTTTTTTATTTCAGAATTTTAGAACCACCTTGGGTAGAAAACCCAAGCTCTAAAACACTAAAATTAGTAAGGTACACACCTTAGAAGCAAAGATTTAGCTTCAGTTTGGTCTGAGCAGAACTCTTTGAGAAATCAAAGGTTTCTTCTTCTTCTTATCTTCCAAAAATCCCCAAATCTATGCTTAGGGTTTGAGTACATGAAACCCACGAAATCCCCTTCTATTTATAGTCTAAAGGTTGCCAAAAATCCAAAAACCCCTTATGAAAATATCCCCCAAGGTTGGTGATGAGTTACAGCTCATTACTGGACGTTTTTGCCCATTTCTGGGTTGAATTCGTCGCCGAAATTCGGCCCCAACACAATTCGTCGCCGAATTTAAACTCTGCCTAGGCAGGTTTTTCCCTCTTTGGTATTTTGATCATAACTTTTGACTCGCTTATCGGATTTTAATGATTCAGCTTGTGTTGGACTCGTTATTCAAAGAGGAACAACTTTAATGGTTCTACAAATCTTAATTTTGAGTTCTAAAAGGTGTAAATGGGCCCACAAGTGGACTGGTCCTGGGATAAATTTCAGCAGACCAAAATTTACAGCAAACCAGTTTACAGAAATCTGGCATTTGACCCAACGTTGACTCAAAATCTGAAAAAGTGGTAAACATGAACCTCGAAAAGTGTTTCAATAGCTATCCAAAATTTCAAGAATCAATCAATTCCGATCAGCACTGAGAATTCTAAAGCTCCTCAAAGGTGAGGGTATGTTTAGGCATCACTCTTCTTCACAACTTTGATTATGTCTTGATCACACAAGAGGGTCTTTAGGACCTTAAACAAACACCCTTAGAGCATTTTTCATGCTCTTACCAGTGACCTAACCCATTTCTAACACCATAATAACACTCTACTCTTTCCTTTACCCAAACACACCTACCAATACTTAGGGTCTTTCATACCCTTGACTTGAAAACACTTAAAATTAAGTATTTCATACTCTTGTTATTTCATCTCAAACACCCAACAACAATACTTAAACTAATTTAAATCATTCTTATTATTGCTCATAAACTAAATTACATAAATATCTCTTGACTTTCACAAGACTTGTGTCCATGACACTATTCACAGCACTATTCACAACATTGTGAACTTGGTTCTCAAGGTTCTACATTCACTCTTAGGGTATTTTATACCCTATGCTTTTATATACTTAGTATATTATTATACTCTTGTTTTGAGATATTTTCCCCAAATCAAAAACACATGAAAGACTTTAGGCCTTTACATACAGTAGGGAAGTGAACTATTCACATGAACAGTGAACCTAAATTCTGGGGTTCTACAACCCTAAAGTTTTAGAGTTTCTAGAATATGGAAAACCCTCAAATGGGTTTGCATCAAGCTTTTGATTTTTCCTTAGCATGAACTCCGAATCTTGGCCTTGAATCTCTTTCTTCAAGCTTCAATCTCCAAAACCCTAGCTTCATCTACTTCTTCCTTCTTCCCCAAAGCTCTCTCTCTCAAATTTAGGTTTTCTAATGAAATGAGAGATTAGGTTATCTCTACTTATTTATACTAAAATCCTTTTATGCCCTTTTTACTTAAATAAACTCATTAGTTATATTTGGTTACACTCAACGCTAAACTAAAATGTGTTATGCTCATTTTAGATTATTCCACCTAAGATTATAATTATTCTCATGGTCAAACAATACTACACTGGAATATTACTAAAATACTCATTTTTTAGGAAATTACAAAAATATCATTTGTATTTAAATTATGAATTTCAGAATCACTACATCCTCATACTGGCAGATTATCGCTTAAGAGTTCTCTATGAATTTGCTGAAGATGCAAATGTCACCTACAAATGGATTGTGTCATGGTTTCTGTGAACACGATGATTGTATTTGAAAATGAAACCGTGATTAATATGCATATTTGTAGTAATGAAAAGGATACCAATGCAAATTTAATTTCGTTATACATAAGGTGAGACAACTCAAGAATTAAAGTTATTTTATTTTCATTCCTATTATTATAACTTTAAGACTTACACCTTCAATTGATATTTATTTTAGAAAAATAAATGAATTATTGGGGCTAGAAATGAGCAAAGCAAGTTTATGTTTCTTAACCTAGAACAAACTGTAAATATTGATAGCAAATAAATTAGCTTTAGCTAAGGATGACCAAGTACTCGTTATATATTACAATATTGGGTAAGTTTCTGCCTACATCTATCTAGGTTTCATGTTATTTTTGTCACTTATGAAGCATATATGATTACTAGTTTTTAAAGTTGAGTATTCATTTCAAATAATTTTTTGTAATTCACTATTCAATTACAGGGAACATTGATGTTTGAGTTTAATCATTCCAGAAATATCTTCAGTATAATTGTTGGATCCATTGTAGAAAAGCATATATGTACAAAAATTTAAAACGTCTTCAATGAGTTAGTAATTCTTTCATTTGTATATTTTACGTCTATGTTTATGATTTGTATTATCTTTACATAATTGATCAAATTACTGTCGTAAGGGCAATGGTATATAAGGCTAGTGATTTGAAAGGCAAGTATACAAACCCACAAAAGTGATATTCAATAATATAAAGTTGATCAAGACAATAATTAGTCCATCTAAATATTGTTTCACAAATTTTATGTATTAAACATAATTGACATTTCATATATTATCTTTTTTGTGTAGTGTCCCAAACAAAAAGATAACTGAAAATGTGGTTATTACATTATGTTGTACCTAAGGAACTGAAAGTATGCCTCTTTTTAATTTTAGAAAAACAGTTTTTGAGGGGCATACATTGAATCTCAAGATTTGACTAAGATTCTAATTGATTTTATTTAATGAAGGTTGGAATAACAATCATCTTTGCGACTTTGAAATTGTTAAGGCAAATTTACGTTTGAACAATATTCACAAAACTTCACAAATGTCAAGTCTCATTCGCGATCCACACGAACCTTCTTTTTCCTTTAAAGCTTTCTCTAATGGAAGCTAATGGCCCTTCCAAATTTTCAGCTCTAGAATCTTGAAATAAAGATCATTTTGTAGAGACCCGAATCTTTTTCATGTTTTTATTTCATTGTGTTAAGGGTATTTTAGTCCTTGTGATGTTTGATGTTTATTGTTTTTCTTTTATGCCTAATTATTGTGGTGTAAACTAGGCTTAATCAACTTGTAACGGATGGATGTCATAGCACACCCTAAACTTTAGGAAGCTCTAGTTTTAGCACCGTTTACTGGAATTGTGTGATTCTTGAACCATTAGAAAGGTGTTGGAACCCTCTTCGAGGTTCATGCTTAGTGTTTTTCCTCATTTTGAGTTTAAGTCAAGTCAATAGTGAGTTTTGTCTAATGGAAATGCAGATCAGTCAACTTTAGGGACAATTTAGTCTATTAATTAAGTGGAAATTGGAAATTCTAAAACGCCAGAAATGTTCATTTTCGAGAGACGAATCCAACGCAAGTTGAATCGTCAAAATCCGATGAACGAGTAAAAAGTTATGGCCAAAACAGTAAAGGGAGTCAAAACCTATAGGAACCGATCGCTCGGTCAGAACCAGCGATCGATCGGTCCAAAACCGATCGATCGGTATCTATCGACTGGTCCAAAATTTTGTATGGGGAAATTTTCCAGAGAGTGTGTTTTTGACCGATCGCCCGGTCATAAACACCGATCGATCGGTAGGCAACCGATCGCTCGGTCATTACCACCGATCGCTCGGTCCTTCGTGTTTTTGCTGATTTTTAGTAGGGCTTTTTGGTCTTTTTGTTCTCAGACCTTGAGGCTATAAATAGGGGGTCCTACTCGAAATATTAAAATACTCCACCTGGTTCTAACCTAATTTGGCAAAAAAGGGGAGAAACCCTAGGGTTTTGAGAGAGGGTTTTGCTTGGAGAAGAAGGAGGTTGCTAGAAGATTGAGAGAAAAGTTGGGAGATCGTCCTCAAAGCTTCTCCAAATCGTCTCGGGAGCGTTTTGAATCCAAGGGAAGGATTCCTAAGGTCGATATACTATCCTAATCAACTTTAATTTAAGGTTTTGTAAATGTTAAGATGCTAGGAATGGTAGAAATAGATGTTTGATGCATTTTCCCTAATTTTCTAAGAAGCAAGCTAATTATGGATGGATATGTGGATTGGAAATGTGGATTAAATGTGGATAGAATGTATGGAGGATGGGAAATGTATGGAGGATGGGATTAATTGTGGATGTGGATGAATATATGGATTGTATGGATGAAATTATGATATGATGAATGCATGAAAAGGTAGAGAAACAATGGATTTATATTATGTGTACTCAAGGTGGTTGTGAAAATGTCTGTGAGAATAAATGCTATGATACTTTTATGAAATGGTGGTAAATGGATTATAAATGATGTTAAGAATTATGATAAGAAATATATATGTGATTGTTTGTTAAGTACACTTAATTACTTGCTTGGGAATTGATAGTCGGGAAGGTAAGAACTTAGAGGAACATCTCTCAGACCGGGAATTCTCTAACTATTTGGTATGGGACAATATAGTGGAGTTTCCATGGTGGGAGGTCGGAATCTAAGCAATTACCAACTCGAATGTTAATTTCGACACTTAAGCACATATGCACGTGTATGTTAAGATAAGAGTCTCACAAGTCACACATATGGACTACAAGCATAAGCATGGCATGGTCCGTATCCGCCAAGAACGGCATGTCTCATTACTGTGTGATCTGAATAAGTGCATAAGGCATGGTCCGTATCCGCCAAGAACGGCATGTCTCATCCTTGTATGATCTGAATAAGTGCATAAGCATAAGCATCTCACAAGCACGTGGTCTCGTAAGCATAAGTACCTCATAAGTGTATGGTTTTCTAAGTCTAAGATTCTCACAAGTACACGAGTCAAGGTGATGATATGATGTATATGCGCACACGTTCTTCCGCACTCTGATTATGTTATTATGCTATTGGATATGTTTCTGACTAAGTGCAGGTATATCATTATTGTTGGTTAGATTTTATATACACTGAGTACCTTTGTACTCAGCCGGACTTTGTCTTGGCAGGTTTAGAGCAGGAGTACACGGCGGAGCCGTGGGTTGAGGAGACTTACCTCGAGGAAGGAGGTGAAGGTGAGCCTGCCGAGGAGGGAGCCGGAGACTTGGGCGGCTACACCTCTTAGTTTACATTTCTTTTCATTGAGAGAGTTTTGTATTTGACTTTTAGAGGATGTTGCTCAGTAGACTTCTTATTAGTTGTGTATCAGACTTGTTGGTTCATTGTGAGTTGTGTATCAGACTTGTTGGTTCATTGTGAGTTGTATATATAGACCTTAGACTTGTGCAAGTTGGATTGGGTTTATATATCGGAATTTTATTACTCTAATTTTTGGGAGACTCGTGTAGTAGCCTTGTATGCATGGTTTGTAAGCAGGTTTAAGTAATGTAGCGATTCCAAAGTCCTATTTTAGCCTTGTGGGATTTTGGGGTCGTTACACATTTCTTGATGAATCAAGATGGCTTGATCTCCTTCTTCTTGATATTCAAACTAGAGCACAAAAGAAGAGAGAGATGGGTGACCGTACACTCCTAGAGAGAGAAGAGGGGAGGGCATGAGATTTGAGGAAGGAGAGAGAGAGCTGGCCGTATGGGATATCTCTCTAAGAGATGGGTGTCCACTCATATATATATAGGCAAGCTTGGGTTGCTTGCAACCCAAGACTCCTAATCCTAATCCAATTAGGTTTCCTCAACCTTATCCTAATCCAATTAGGATTCATCAATTGTTTCCTTAATGATTATTCTCCTAATCCAATTAAGATTAATCTTAAAAGAAACTAACATTATCCATTAGTAACTAACTAGTCTTATCCTTAACCAATAAGGAATCTTTAATTAGTAACTAATAATGGAATATCTAACAATTAGGAAATCTTTAATTAGTAACTAATTAACTAACTAACCTTATCCAATAAGGAGTTATTAGTTAGAAACCAATTAAAATAAGGTTACTCCTTGAAGTGGGCGTCCCACCCCTAGGTGGGCCCCACTTCCACACACCCCTTAGGGTTCTAAACCCTAACGGTGATCCTTTTGATCTTTTATCAAAATCTCTAATGGGTCTTACCCATTTGGTTTATCACATTCAATGTGATTTTACCTTTTAGACCTTCACTATACCATATAGTGATTACTTAGAGAAATTAATTAATAATTAAATTAAAAATGTTAAGAAGGTCCTAGTGTGTGAGATCTAAAGGAATCTCTTATTTCCGGTTGTGGGATCAAGTGCTTAACCTTTTGGTTGAAGCATTGTTACTAGGAAACACTTTCCTAAAACTCCATTAGGATCATAGAATTTTATCTATGTCCCTGGACTTCCACCAATCGCAATAATGTCCATTAACACAATGTAATTAACCTCCAAAAATTAGAGAATTACTTGTAAGTACTATCTCACAATATATTTATAAATGAATCCTTCAACATTCCGATATCCCTTGTAAGCTTTCGGGATTGGAACAATTCCACTGTCTAGTCCCTAGCTTATGAATAGAACCCTTTCTCATGATTACTTTTTCATTGAACTGAACCTCCAAAACACTTTTGAAGAAACATTAGAAAAGAACTGACACACACACACACACACATATATATATATATATATATACTTTTCCATATTAAAAATATCAACTTCGATAAAAACCATTTTTACCGAAAAGCATCAGTACTGGATTTAACAGTTCAGTTCAACAAGTATCACCTTGATATCATTATCTTCAATTAAGGAGTTGTGGATTCCTTATTGAGTGTTTACACACTTCTCCAAACATTGTATACATGACCCAACGTACCGGGAGTTAGTCCTGTGTATTGGACATTACCGATTGACACATTAAAGCTATATAGACAGATGTTTGATAAGATGTTAACCTCTCAGGTTTAAGGACAATTTGTCGAATGGATAACTCTAATACAATCGGACAGTGTATTCCATAGGGTATCCACTAGTGACCCCATACAGTATAATGTATTTGCTATATATACTCACATGTTAGTCAAGAGTCAGCACTCTATGTGAATGAGATTCATCACACTATCTTATAGAACTACACATGTGCAAGTCATGATGAAGTACGGCGCCCAACCAGTATTCTAGAGGCTTTGAACAATATTAGTTTTACAAGGAACTAGAAAATCATATCTCCTCGCAACCTTTGCATGATTTTCCTACAATATTACCGACGAAACTTTATGTCATCATCAAATGAGACAGTAATTGATATAAATACCATTTATAGTTGGCTATGTGAATATGATGTTTGTCTAATCAACATAGAAAAGTATCTTATTGGCTTTCGAGGGCATATATGTCCAACAGGAACATCATCACTATAAATGAAATAACAATACATGATAAAATCATTGATTGTTTTATTAAGAGTGATGAAACATATAGTGATAAAGTAAAAAAAGGACTTAAAAAAGATCTAGTTGAATACTTGAAAAGTATTATTGTTTACATTATTATGTGCATATATGTATTATGATCATACTATATTATTTAATGAAAATATAGTCTTATGGTGTTATATTATTCATTGATTTATAGTTTTTTTTTTTTTTTTATAGATGAACAAATTTTACTATTCAATTTAAAATTCAAAGTACATTACATTATTTACAAGTTGGTGTGTGGATGAATGTAATATTTTATTCATATATAAATTTAGAAGTGATGGTGAGGAGTCATAGGAGGTAAGAGTTGCATTAAGAAATATTTTAACCAAATAGAGGAATATCATGATTACAAAAAAAACGTGGGAGAAACGATCACGGTTAATAAAAAACTGTGATCTTAAGCTTATCTCGACATGTCTTAATTTAGTAATTTTTAATCTCGGTTAATTAACATTTACAGTCACAGATAAATAACTGTGAACATTTCTTTTACATAGGATCGCGTGTTGAAAGATCACAATTGTTTCTGCTTGCGATAACCATCATCAATGCTTTACGACCGTGAATATAAACCATGATCAATGAGCTGATTTCAGCACAACAGTGCTGCTGGAAGTTAGAATAGACAATTTTTAGGCACAAAATAGTTGGGGTTTGCATATGCCCCTAATAGGCAATTTTTAGGCACAAAATAAGCACAAAATAGTTGGGGTTTGCATATACCCCTAACCGGTTACCAAAACCCTCAGAACCAGTATGAATTCAAAACCGGCCAATTTTCCTGTGAACCGTGAGAACCGGCCGGTTGAACCGGCAACGAATTCCAATAACCGGCCGGTTCTTGCAAACATTCTAAACTACATTTCAGGTCATCTTTCCTACCATAATGGCCAGAAAAAATAATAAAAAGAAAGCTTCTTGGCGAGGACCTTCATCAACCTGTCTTCATGTATACACTCTTCACCAACAGTCCTTCATCAGCTTGATCAAGGCAAAAAGACTGCTGAAATTCTTAACTCCTTTAGGCAAGTCGACCTCGACGAATGGAAACCAGAAAATTGTAGATCATGATTTGGTGGCCAGACTGATGAGATTATGGAGAGAAGGGCATTGCAGGAGGTGGTAATTGCAGTAACGCTCACCCACGGCCCACGCGCAGAGAACAATTGGAGCTTTAGAATCCATGGCAATTTCTCATAGAAAGAGAGGTGTTACCTTTGGAAGAGATGCTAAAGTTACAATCAATGAGATAAGATGTCTATCAGGCCAACTCAATAAAGAAGGGAAGAGGAAAGTAAGCGTTAATGATAAATTGTCAGACAAGTTAAACTTTTTGTTTGGGAATGCAAACCCAATGTTTTTTTCCTCAATTTTTTTTATAATTTCAATTGTCAACACATGACATTCAAACAATTGAACGGTAGAAGATGGTTCTACACTCAAAAGTCTTATTTCTACCTTAAACAATTGAATCGACTGGTCAAATTGGTTGAACCAGTGAAACCGGGAACCGATCACCTAACCAGTTCGATGGCCGGTCCGGTTATTAAAACACCGCTTAAAATAGTGCATGTAACTAGGGACAATGTAACCGGGGACAAACTATCTACCGCTTGTTACTGTTTAAGCCTATTTGCATTCTGTCAGTGTTGAAAATCTGGCAGCATTGAGACTACTATCCAAATGTAATTCTGATTTGAATCCTCTTGAGCACATTAGAATTTCAAAAAAGCACATTAGAATGCCCTAAGTAATTATTGAATTAGACTACTTATGCTCCATAACCAAACGAAAAAACTTGTCTTAGTTTTCTTTTTAATTTTATTTTTTCCTATTTTGGTTGATTTTGGATGAATAGATTTTTAGGTGTTGTTTGGATCAACTTCCCCCAATAACTTCTGGCTTCAATGAAGTCAAAAGTCAGTGAGTTAGCGTTTGGTTTGTCATTTTTCATTTAACTTCCCATGAAAATAAAAAGTCTGAGGAAGTCAATTGTTAACTTCCCCGAAAAGTTGGGGAGACTGCTTCCGAAGGAAATTAATTTTTTTTACTTCAGCGGGAAGTTGTCAAAACACTCCTCAAATGATAGTATATAACTTATCAACACCCCTTTTTTTTTCAGTGTTTCACATAACGAAACCCTTGCTCTCTTCACTACCCCCACTCGAGTTCCCTCTCAATTTGGGTATCGTTTAATTCCACTAAGTTCAATATGAGGATTTGCATATATTTCTCCTACTAAAATGCATGACTATTATCTTTCTTGGTTGATTTAAATTACAGTCCTTGTATGACTATAATCTTTCCTGGTAGAACGCATTAGTTCATATCTTAGACCCAATAATTTTCTATGGTAATCTTTCCTAATAAAATGCATTAGTTCTTATCTTAAATCTCATAATTTTGGCGAAGTTTAGGATTTTCTATGTTTGTAGTAGATTCTATAAATTCACTGGGATTTTATATATATATTTGGGTATCAATTTGATAATATATATAAAACTTTCATAAATTACTTTTTGTAAGTGCAAACCAAATGCAATGTTGACTTTTGAAAATTTTAAAATTGCTTTTTAGATGTGCAAATCAAATACAATTTTTCCATCTAAAACTTCTAACAAAGGTTAACAAAGTAAATCAATCCATTTGAAATGTTTGGCCCTAAAACTCCAAATTTGTTAAAAACTACCAGCTATATAAAGGCAAAACAAGTTTAACAATGACAGCCAAACTATTCGGGGGATCATTAATCTACAATTAGAAGTTATAATTATTGTCTTACTAACTAGGTAGGTTCTATAAATTCACTATGATCATATATATATATATATATATATACTATTATAATGGGAGAGGCAGGCGTAGCCTGAATTTTCTGAAATTCCTAAACTACCCTTATATGAAACAAAACTTTATTTTAATGTTTTACTTTAATTCCCAAACAACCCTCATGTATCTATTTAAATAATAGAATCACAGTCAATCGCGATTGAACTCGGGGAGGGTTCAATCACACCCGCGGGTTAACACGTGTCCCTTTTAACTCCTATTAACTATGGTTAACTCATTCCCCTCGCTTTCACGGCATCGCACGTGCCACCCGCTAGTATATATATATATGGGAAATGATCCATAGACATATGAAATAGAACATATATGTCCACACATGCATACATCCATTGGATGGAGAAATCTAACGGTTACCATAACATCACCCATTTATGTATGAAAGGGCATTTAAGGGATTTCAATTTTTTAAGAGACTAGTTTCTATCTATCACGCCTCTCGTCTCTTCCTTCCTCTTCGGGAGATCCAACTCCCCACTCTGTATCTTTCTCTCTCTTCCTCATATCCAAATTGGGCAGTTGAAATTAGAGATCCACACAAGGCTAGTTGACCCCCACCAACCCTCCCTATTCTTCTGTGACATAAAGTGAGTACCTCGGTACCAAGGCAAAACATTTCAACAAAGCACTATTCTCAGTTCAACTCTGTGTTCCTCAAAACAAATCCATTGACATGAATGATCACAACCACATAAAAGTCGGGATAAGTCAGGATGCAGATGATAATCTGGATTTTCATTGTCATTTTTTCTATATATTTTACTGTTGGTTGGCCATGTTATGGGGACTCTCATTGCTTAGAAGGTTGTGGGTAATAAAAGAGAGGCCAAGCAAGTAGCTTCACTTCTTCATCCAAATCCATCAAAACATCACCGGTACCACTGAAATACAAATGTAATAAAATAGTATGTGTAAGTATAAAAGCATGTAGACTTGATACTTGTTCGGATATAAATTTAATGTAGAAGTATTATGGATGATAAATTGTTCTTACTGACAAGGTTCTAGAAGACGGGGGTGGGGGGCTCCTGTAGAGGTTAGGACTATAGTATTCATCACTTTCTCTGTGGCGAATACTAAAATTTTGCAGAATTTGGACGGAAGTTTTGCAGAATTTGGTGGTAGAAGTGCTAGGGAGGGCTTGCAGGCGGCAAGCAGGGGAGTGACGGTAGCAAGCAAGCAAGATGTCAGAAGTTCAAGAAACGGGGGTGGCCTTGCCATGATTTCATTCAGTTATGGCCTTCTCGGAGATAAAACGAAGGAAATAACACGGCGATGGAGAGAGAGAGAATGCCGGAGGGGAGAGAGGACATCGTGTTTCTCTTAGGAAACTAAAGATAGAGAGTATCTTTTAAAAAATATTCAATTTCCTTAAATACCCTTTCACATATAAAAAGGTGCGCGATTGTGGCTGTTAGATCGGGAGATCTATCGATTGTAAGTATATGTGTACTTATATGTTCTTTTTCATATGTCTACGAATCCCTTCCCTATATATATATATATATATATATATATATATATATATTTATATTTGGGTACTAAACCTTAAGGGGTGTAAATGTATTTTCTCCTAAAATTTATGGTTCTATTATTCCACCAAAAAATTAATTATTAAATATAATAAATATATATATATATATATATATGGATTTCATTCTATTATTCCACCAATATATGTGTTGTATTCACAACAATCTTATGTGCAAATTTGGTTAATTTTTTTTTTTTAATATGCTGTATTCGTGACAATATTATTTATTTCACCTTATATTTCTATATCTAGGATTCGACTTTTATCATTGATAATAAAAGGAATTTAACCATTATAACAAAGAAAAATTTGATTAAGAGGGAGAAGAAGAGACAAAAATTAGAATTTGTTTATACTTTCCACCGGCACTAACTGAATAGAAACTAACACCCAATCGGCATTGCGGCCTAAATGTATATCTCGAACCAAAAATAAAAAAATTAAAGATAGTCGAGCCAAAGTGAATAAAAATAGACTTCTTGTCATTAATTTCAATGGTTTATATAATTTTTTACTTTTGTTTGGATTATAATGCAAAATTCATCAATACATATCATTAAGATAATTTTAAATTTGTATTTTATTTTTTCAACATTTTGGTAGAAAATTAGATTATTTTTTTTCATTTTCGCATAAAATTACCCTTAAGATATTTTTTTTTGTGTAGCCATTACTTATCTACATCAATGTTAGCTAGCTTGGTACTGGAGCTCCTACAACTCTTAACCTTGAGGGGATTAGATATCCTACCTCCCTCCATTGAAGGTCACACCCCTACCACTTACACAATTTTTTTTTTCATTTTATGAGATACTATTATGTATTTTAATTAGTTATAATAAACTCTAATTACCAAGCATTCGTAAAAGTATCTAATAAGATAATAAGATCATAAGTAGACTGGGTATTGTAGGTGTTATTCTACTCTTTTTTTAACTTATTATATTAATATTAAATGTTCTAGGCATCATTTGATGTCATTGGGTCAATCGGATTTACCCCACCCAAAGCTTCGAACCGTTTTCAACTTCAACCCGCCCCATTGATCGGGTCAGTGTCAGTGTCCCTTTGACTCCTGTCTGGGTTTTCAAACATTGACACATCTCATTAACTCACCCAAATGCACTAGACTTTGTGCCAGAGAAAAAATGACTCCTTATAACCAGTTAAATTTTATTAATAACATTTAAAATCAAAAAATTAAAACATATTTATTAAATTAAATATGATATTCAAACTTAACTTTGGCTTTGTGTGAGTGTGTAAGTTGTGTCAAAAAAAAAAAAAGCCAAAATGCTAATGTGTGTAGACCTTAGTCTACATAGTCCCACATGGTTTTTCTCATTGTAGGTATGCCTCCTTAAGAGGATTCCTAGCAGCCTCACCAAATTTCACTCACCAAAATAACCAAAACTCACATAAAGTGATTTTGGTGAACCACTATTTTAAAACACTCCCAACAGTCTCACCATTTTAACCAAAAAAAAAAATGAGAAAAGACAAACAATATTTTATCAATTGTGTGGGAAAACAAAAAGGAAAAAAGAGAAAAATATTATTTTATTGTTTGTGTGGGACCAAAAAAAAAGAAATGAAGAGAAAGAAACCTTATTTTAATATTTGTGTAGACCAAAGGTGAGAAAGATTTAACTTTGATAATACTCACTAAACTTGGTGAGTATGTAAACTCACCAAACCGATTTTTGAGACTGCGAGCGAAAGATGTGTTTTGTGTCTAATGTCTATTGAACTTTCACCAATAAAAAAAAAAAACTTAAATGTCACATATTTCAAAACATAGCTAATTTATTTTATATCTATGCTTATTCAACCAGCTTTAAGGTGCTCTCATAGGATTAGTTTTGGGTTTTCATTCGTGAACCCATTTATACAAGAGTTGAGAAGAGGATTGCATAGAAGATGGAACCATCAGAAACCAAATTTAATCCCCAAAAGCAATTTTATTTGCTGTACGGTCCGCATCATGGTTTGGTCTTTTAATTAAAAGACCGCATCACTTGGTTCCTTCTTCTAACTGCTCCAAATCTAAATCTAATCTTTCGAAAAAAAATCAATTACAAGACATTCATAATAAAAACAAGTTCTCCCAATTTCAACCCAAGGAAAAAAATCAGAAAATATAAAAAATAAAATAAAAGCAGTTGGGAGCTCAGATCTATGGTTTTGAGTCAATTATCAGCACAAATTAAATCAGAGTGGTGCATGACATTCTTACTCATCACAGCCCCCTTCATCACTACTTCAAAGAAAGAGAGATTCTGCATAATCATTAAGGAAACCCTAAACCCTAGAATCACAAAAACCATGTAAAATCACATAAACGAGAAAAGAAATCAAAAGATACGAACCCTAATCGCTGCTGCAAGACGAAGAAGAAGAAGAAGAAGAAGGAAGAACGAGATGTTGTAAGCATTGGTAGGGCTTCTACTTGTATATATATAGAACAGCACAAAACCCTAATCTTCTTTAAAAGGATTACTCTTACAGTTTTACCCTCATCGTTTTGCTATAATTCCAGTATTATCATACTTGTGTTGTTACGCGCTTTTTTGCGTTGCACATGTGCATCGATCTTGACCGTTCAAACAACAACACCTTGTCCTTTTAAGAGTTCTTCAATGAGACCAAATCCCTCTACGGTGATAATCCGATTTGGAAAATCCGGTTATCTCCCCTGAGGTCGCCACATGTCCATTTTTGACACCTCTTAACTGTGGTTAAGATTCACTTATCCCAGGGTTCACCCACCCATCCTTAGTTTTTAGAAAAAAAATATTAATTCTTTTTTTAATATTAAAAAAACCTTTAAAACAGTTTTTTAATTTTAAAAAAAATCATTATTTTTTCTAAAAACCAAGGATGTGTAGGTGAATCCTAAAGATGAGTAAATCTTAACCACAGTTAAAGAATATCAAAAAGGTGGCAAATCCGGTTATCACAGTAGAAGATTTGGTTTCTTCGTCAATTCGCTACTATTAGATCATGTTACATCTAATTACTTAATTTATTTTTATAATTGGCAGTACAAAACAGCTGAAGATGTTAAAGAGTAATACGGCCTCGGATTGTCTCTGGCGAGAAAGGGCTCTCAGGTTCCATACATTGTGCGACACTTGGCTTGGCGTAAAAGTGGAGAGAAGTCATTCCATTTTCTCCCCCACAATTTTGATTTCTCCCCATTTGATATATCACACCCTTATTCTCACACACTAATCACCACATGTCTTATTATAGGTGGAGAAGTCAAAATCATGGGCCCCATGATTTTGACTTCTCCACCATATGTCACCTCTTCTATGGAACCCCGAGATAAGCCCTTTCTGGCTTCGCCAGAGGCAAGCCAAGGCCGAGTAATACACTGTCGCGTACGCCATTTCAAAATTTCAATTGAGTGATCAGCTATTAGTGACAATTAAAAACTACAGAGGGCCATGGGTAGTCATTCTATGAACATCGGCCTCTGTTTTGAGTTCTAAAGCAAGATGACAATTGTGTTTTGCACTTTATTGGTCCGATGGGGTTAGTATTTGTTCCAGGTGAGGAAACACCACGCTCAACTCTCTCTCACGGGTTGAACCTGTGACCTCCCTCCTATCGAGGGCATACATCACCACCAGGCTATTCCGGGCTGACAATGCCCATTTGGTATCACTCCCAAGAACATTTCTCTATGGGAATAGAAAGTTTTAATGCTCCGTTTGTTTTGAGGTAAAATAGGGGAAAACAAATGAATTTCATGGAAAATGTCATTTTGCATGTGTACTTTTGTTAGGGCAACTAACATTTTCGGTGAAATTCATTTGTTTTCCTCTATTTTACTTGGAAACAAACGGAGCATAAGTTTCAATTTCCTGAGAATTGAGAATAGAGAATTGTTCATTGGGAGTGATGCCAAACCTGCCTTAAACATAGTACAAACTTTTGAAAATAGACTAGTTGTAAACATGTCTATATATTGGCCAAAATAAAGAAGGAAACTCCAACAGTGAACGAATCAAGCTTAATGATCATATAAGCAAAAATGGAACAATTAAAAAAACAGCACTTGGTAATTGTGATGAAGCAAACAAACAAACCGAGGGAAGAGCCATAATAGTTTGCTGAAAAATGAAAACAAAAACAAGTCTAAAATCAAACAATGCAATAAATAGTTCCTTTGGCTCCACCAAAAAGAATCTGAATCCTCTCATGCACAACACATGCTTCAAGCAAGTAACTAGTTCGTCTTTTTAATAAAATCCTAGCTGAGTTAACACTAACACTAGGGGTTGGCGCAACAATGTTATTGCTTAAGATGTTCTCCCAAGCTTCAACTCTTATCACAATGTATTTTGGCTGATAAAATTCTCTCAATTTCGTACTCCCCGAAAACCATTATTTGTAAAAGTGATTATTTGCCAATAAATTTCACACAATCAATTCTTATCACAATTGATTTTTGCAAATAAAATCCAAACCAAACGCCACCTAAAACCATCCGTAAATGTTTTAACACTTATTAAGAGTGCCCTCTCCAGACTTCTGATTTTCTACATGTCCCATTTCACAATGCAGAATGTTAACATTCATTGAAAATCGATTGGAAAGCCTTTTACAGCGACTCTTATGGCAAGGCAAAGGGTACAATAGGGAAATGCACCTGGTCAGATGGGATTAAGCTTACAAGCACAAGGATTGCTAGGGTTTGGGATTCATATGGGCTACCATGTATGAATCAATCTATGTTATGTAAATGGATGTTTTTTTTTCTTTTGGTAGGCAACCACATCATTTATCTATCTATGTCAGGGGTTAGCGCTCAAAAGCAGCCACACCGGGACTTGAACACGAGTCAGTCCTCCCCAAAGGGAGACACACTACCACTGGTACAAAACCCCTGGTGTGTAGGTAAATGGATGTTCTAGGGGGCAATTTTACTTTGTTTAGTCAGAATTCATATGACACTGCAGAAGCATCACATCCCCTTTATGAACCACCATGTGCTCTATTCACCAACTCATTTTTTGGAATTTAAAATTCAGTCCAAACCAAAATTTTCTTCACCCTGTCAACGCCCACCCAAAATTCAGTCCAAACCAAAGTCTACATAATTTTTGAGCAGAAATTTTCTTTTCCAGGGTATAATAATTTTAGAAATTTGGGACTTCTCAAAGGAAAAACTACAAATAAAAGTCTGCATTCCAATAAAATTGCCACCTGAATGGGAAACAGAGTCCCTGCTTTCTTTTCTTCCTTTTTTTTCAAAGCTCTACAAACTGCTTCTTGACATAGGTTCTAGGAGAGCGCATAACCGAGGCTGTGCATTTGCATATTTCTGGCATAGAGTAATCAGGTAGATGAGTTTCAAAAGCAAGGCTTAAGACCATACATAATATTACTATTATATTTTGAAACCAGAAACAGAGCCCTGAAGCCAATTTCTTCAATTAACTTTTGTTAATAATGGGGGACTTCACTCGTTAAGTAGAAAATTACAAAGAGGAAGGATAACAAAAGTTAAAGAATAAGAGTCTATTTACACCTTTCCCTATACTAAAAGGAAGTTAGTGATTTTCAATTTCTGTGCAGGGGGGAAAAGGAAAAAAATAAGACCATCCTTGCAAAATCCTACGATCCATCCATGAATCCAGAGTCTCCAAGGATCTTTAAGACCTCGGCAACAGCTTAATATAAGTCTCGAGTTAGAAGTCCATCGAACAAAATCAAATCTTATTTCAAGGTGTGATTGAAAAATGAAACGTCAAAATGTACAGTGTTTCATTGTGAGAACTGAGTTCTACCTTAGAAAATGAAATGCGCAGCACCTATATTCTAGGTTCCACACTGGGTTTCTTCTCATCATTGTGTATGGTCAAATACAGGATTAATTGTAATCATTATACCTGCTGGCTCTGCAGCAAAGTTTTACTCAAGAGTCCAGCTGCTGAAGTATACTCCAAAGCTTCTATGTGTTTCTTCAGTAAAAAAGAGATTATGGTTATTTGTCTGCAACTTCTTCACCCCCTAAGAAACAAGTACATGCTTATTAGAGAATTTTGAATGCAAAAACTTAAGAAAAAATTATGAAAATACAAAGAAATGAATGTACTTGCCAAGTATGTTGACGTTGAGAACAATGCAAGGCATGCAGTAATTGGATCCAATCTGACAGTTGCTATTTTAAATTATGATGAATAACCAGGAGAATTATCCATCTATCTGACACGAGATGATGTAGCTTTGGATTGGTGATGTTGTCTCTTCCCACTGCCCAGACCACTGTCACTGATACTTCCTTCAAGAAGATTATCATGGACTTCTGAAAATTCCCTTGTCCTAGAATGCAAGGGGATAAGATAATTATCATCCCTAGAGTTCCTTTTCTGCTTCTCATGCCGCTTCACATTTTCAGATATCTGGTGGAACGTTTCATTTATTTTCGCAATTCCTCGTTCCACTGGTTCCACTACGTGCGAAACGGTAAACTTCATGTCATCAACCATCTAAGAACACAAATAGAACAAAAGAAGTCACCAACATAGAAAAGGATACACTTATCATGAATTCAAAAGCATATCTAATATGATGTAAGCCAAGAAAAGTATCTCACAATTTCACCACTTCCAAGGACCACGTCACGGACACTTTGTTGGAAATTCAAACGTTTTTCTCTCTCATCGTGCCGAGCAAGGCGTATCCTAGTGGACCTTCCACAGTCTCGAACCTCATCTGCATCTGGAGGTGTTCCTAGTGACGCATAGTCAGCCATTACAGATACATTACGAACACATCTTTCTCCACGCTCATAAGGCTTAGCTGGGAAGACGTAAAGGTGTACCACAGCGGCAACACCCATCTGTTTGGCATAAGTATAAAGTCAAAATACTTCAACAAGAATAACCTCTTGAAATTTCCAGAAAGAAGACAACAACAAAGAAAATTTCACTAAATATGAATGCCAATAAGAGAATTCAACAAACAGGAATATAAAACAATGTTGTCTTGAAAAGACTAAGGTGGCGTTTGATAAAACTTAAAATAAAAGCTTAAGCTTATTTGAAAATTGAGCTCATTTGGATTAAGATTGTTAAGTTAAAGTTTAATTAGGATGTCTAAATCTTTTTAAAATAGAAGTTTTACCTCTAAAGAAATAAGAAGAAATGAGATACTTTTTTCTTTAGAGGTAAAACTTATACTTCAAAAAGATTTAGACATCCAATTAAACTTTAACTTTACAATCTAAACTCTAAAGTCTAAATAAGCTCAATTTTCAAATAAGCTCTACCTATTCAATAAGCTCTTAGTTTAAGTTTTATCAAACGCCACCTAAATTCCTTTGGTAATGCCTCAAATTCCTTCATGGACACTGAAAAAAATAAGAAGAAAGAGGAGCTGGATATGTCAAAGTACATTTAAGTTTCTTCTTGGATCCTTGTAATCGAGTTACGGAAACTTTAGAAAATATATTAACAACCAAAAGCCAGAAGAGCTAAAACAACTGCAAATCATGGACACTGAAAAATAATTTTCATTTGAGATGACATGTTAAACAACTATGACTTAGTGATTAACTTATAATTTCTTATTCAAATTAGTTGTCATGCTTGGTCCCTTGTATAATTTTAACTTGCCAAGGAAAATATATATAATTATCCTACTACTGGAGTTGAACGGATAATTATATAGTTTCTTTTAATGTGAACAGATCCCCCAAAAAAAACAAAGGAGAATCAAGATTAAGAAGTCACCAATGAAGAGTCAAAGTTCTTTATTCCAGCTCTAATGTTCTTTACCACAATGCAAAATGTTAAAAATCAAACCCTATCCATCGTAGAGCCATGATATAGAGAACGTAGTGGACCTTGATGTATGAGATTTGTATACCGAATGCAGCACAAAATGTAAAGCGCGATGCATTCTAATATCATCATTTTAATTTAGGACGTATTCTTTTGTGTCAAACTGTGTTTGACTAAATATGTTATTCTTTAGGATAAAGTACAAATAGCTATATTAAGGTTTACACATGAAGGTTTATTTCAGATCATTTCAATGTGGAGCATGTTTTTATGTAGGAATCCTCTATCCTTCCAGGAGTTCCTTTGACTTTCAGCAATTCTAATAACTCTAGTTTAAGTCATTCAGTCTTTTATCTCATGAAGGTTTATTTCAGATCGTTTCAATGTGGAGCTTGGTTTTATGTAGGAATCCTCTATCCTTCAAGGAGTTCCTTCGACTTTCAGCAATTGTAATAACTCTAGTTTAAGTCATTCAGTCTTTTATTTCTTGTCAAAGAGTTATGATTGATTTTTACAAGGTATCTAAATTTGGAAAGAAGTTGGGGTGAAAATGGAGGAGCTGATGTGGAACTGCAAACAGGGTATTCCTCCAGGTAGTTTCAGTTTCAAATCAGCTTATACCAGATGTCCTAAGCATAGTTCAAAAATTCGAAAACTCGACTCGAAAGTTAACCGGGTTGAGTAACTCGGAAATCTCGAAAAAAGCTCAACTAGGAAATATATATATATATATATAGAAGGATATTAATGAGTCATGCTCATTAAAGCTTTTAATGAGCGGTCCCTCTAGAAAGATGACATGTGGCAATGTTTTTTTAAAACCGACGGTTGGATGTTGAGGTGGGTCCATTGAGAGACAAGTGTCAAAAAATCAGTCTGATCAGACATGTTTAGACCGTTCGATTAGACCCTAGTTGTAGAACCCCAGAAGTCTGTCATTGTGCTGTGAACAGTGTCGATGATTAGTGTTTTTAAGGCTAAAAGGCTCATGTAATGGTTATAAAAGTATGGTGAATGAAAATGAGTTTTGGGTATGATTAAAGTGTGTAAAAATTTGTGTGAGGTGTTAGAAGCAAGGGTGAAAGTACCCTAAGTGTTCTAAATGTCAAAAATTACGAAAATAGGCAAAATGGGGACCAACCGGTCGACCAACCCCTAATCCGGTCGACCGACTGCCCCGGCAGTTTGTATGGGGGACTTTTCCAGAGGGGGGTTTTTTGGTCAGTTGACGGGATGTGGTCATCCGGTCGACCGACTAACCCATCCGGTCGACCGAATTTGCATCCGGTCGAACGATTTGTGCCATTTTGCTTGGACGACTTGTATGCTTTTGAGATCTTTTGGGGGACCTTTTGGGTGTTTCACCAAACCCCAAAAGGTCTATATAACCCCATTTCGTGGGATTAGAGCTTCACACAAGCTCTTAGCAATAAATTGAAGAGAAAAGAGAGAGAGAAAGAGAGAGAAGAGGGTTTTGCCAAGTGTTCTTGGGTTGGTGTTTTGATCAAAGAAAGAGTCCTTGCTACCCCGGTGTTTTCTAAAGAGCTTCAACCATAGGGATTTGGTCTTGTTCAGGTACATACAATCTAATAGTTTTTAATTTCATAATCCCCAACTAAAAACTATGATTGAAGACTTTGTGCTTCAATGAAAACTAGTAGGGACTCCTATTAGTTACTTTGATGTGATTATGTGATGAAAGCAAGTGTATTGTCATGTGTACTTGTTATATGATGGTTTTAAACGAAAAGATCAAAGCATGTGCCATATGTACAATATGTATGCACAGTGAAATTGAAAATGGATTTCCACATTTGATTCAGTAATTGCATGTGTATATGATGAATTACCATATGAAAGCATGCTATGTTATGACGTTATTATCTAGTGGTTTGTATACGCTGAGTATTCCATGCTCAGCCGATTTCTTATCATCGACAGACAAGGTTTAAAAAAAGGGTTTTGGATACCGTAACGGACACAGCCGAAACCTTTACGTAACGTCGTTACGTAACGATTTCGGCATTTACTTATTTTTTATTGTTTTTTGCTCCAAAAAATTTCAATAAATATAAAAAATAAAAATATATAATAAATGAGCAATAAGATTCTTTTAAAGCTAATATGAAGCTCAAAATTTATAAATAAGGAAATTAGATGGGTCAAAGGTTGAAACCATAGTTCGAAAACTCGGCGAGTCACCCTAGTTACTCGACTCGATTGAATTTCGAGCCGAGTCACCATAAAACTCAAAGGAGGCACTATTTGCCAAGTTACTCGGGTGACTCGGTCAAGTCGAGCCGAGTTTTTCGACTCGCCAGACTAGGTAGAGTCACGGAAGGGTATTTTTATAATTTTCTTAAACCTGAACTTGAACGTCACACTACTTTGCATCATATTTTTTTGGGTCTACAAAGACAACCTATTATGGGTTCTACTAAACCTAGTTTATAGGTTTGAGGCTGTAAAACCAGCGTATTTTGAGTTCTTTTAACCCAAGTTTTTCAAGTTATTACATATATATTCCGAGTTGGACTGAGTTGATTTTTTTTTTAGTTTTCCGATTTACTCGACCCAGCTAACTTTCGAGTCAAGTCGAGTTTTCGGGTTTTTGAAAAATGGTTGAAACATACCCGAAATAAAGAACCTACCTTAGATTCCTTCAAATCTATGAATTAAACCCCAAATCAAGTTGTTAATCAACAAAAAAACAAAAGGATTTTAGGAAAAAAATGTACTAAGAATAAATAGAGATGAAGAGAGGATGCAAAAATAAGGTTTAAGAATGAGCTTAGGGGTTTTCGGAACCCAATCCTATGACCGAAACCTTTACATATCAGGCGTAACACCCGTTACGTAACGGTTTCGGGCGTCAAGGTTTTGTTTCAGGATAAACGGGTAAAGGTACGGTATCGGGTATCGAAGGCCACCGAAACCTTTACATAACGGGCGTTACGTAACTATTTCGGTGATTTTTTAAACCATGTCGGCAGGTCCATTCGATATTGCTCTTGAGCCTTGGGTCGAGGAGTACTATGAACATAACCTACTATGGATCACCTGCACGAAGATAGAGCTCTAGATAGGTGGCCCTATCTAGATTACTATTGAGAGGAGTGAGGGAGTAATTCATGTATTTTGATAAGCAAGGAATGTCTGCTTTACACTTACTATGTTTTGTTTACATCTGTTGGTTCAAACTTGGAGGATATACAGGTTATGTTTTAGAAATTTTCAGTTCCGCTATTTGTATGCCTTGTGTATTCTCACAGGATGGTATGATATGATTTAGGTCACGTGCCAAAATTCTCCTATCTTCTAGGGGGTATTTTGGGTCACAACACTAGTTTATCAGCATTAACCCCCTAGGGTTCACTAGACCCTATCTAGGCTATAGAAATATCTAATCTTCCCATCTCCAATCGGATGGTCTATAAATGTCTGATCGAGCTGATTTTTTGCCACTTGTCTCTTGGTAGATTCGTCATTGCATCCAACAGTTGGATTTTAGAACCTGCCACGTGTCACATTATTAGGGACCACTCATTAAAGGCTTTAATGAGCATGACTCATTAGAATGCTACTCTCTCTCTCTCTCTCTCTCTATATATATATATATAAATACTAATGCAAAATAATTTCTACTTTCTATAATTCTACTGCAAACTTCCAAATTAAAAACAATCCTAAAAGTAATTGTAATGCTAAAAGCCTAAAATCAATCCTCTTCTCCTTCTCGTCTCGAATGAGATCTCGATATGGGTCAAATGGGGTTTAATAAAAATAAAAAAAACAACTATGTCCTCATGTGACTTGTACGAGTCTTTCGAGTCGAGTCACTCAGCCTAACTCGATCGAGTTGAGTTTTTGTTTCTGTGGTCCTGACCGTACTAAAATGATGATGGATTCTCATCAACGATCCAATAAAACATTTTTTAAGATTTTGGAGCTCTTCAAAAATTAGCAAGACCAAGGCATCAATTGACTTTATAGTTCCTATAACAAAGATTGGTAGACATCAGACTCTTCAAATTATTAGATACAATCATTTATTATTCATCAACCGTATACAATAGAAGTGTATAATTATTTATTTATGGTGCTCTTTTTTGTTAGTGGTGTATTATCTTTTTGAGAGCATATCTCTTAAACTCACGCGTGTGTGTGTGTATATATTATTTATTTTTATCGCCTCACCTAGTTAGTCCTAATCACCTAGGACATCGCCTTGACTACATCGACTCCACAACAAAATAGAGTCGTTATACGAAAAAAAAAAAAAAAAGACACATGAAGTAGCAAGAAATCTTCTACTAGCAATACAAGTTGATAAGAGATACTAACTGATGTGGTGCTCACTGCGATGTACCTTATTAACTGCATGCTATCCAAAGTGTTAAGAGTACAAATCTCCACATTACTTGTTACGTCCTGACTATTTGGTATTCAATCTTCCCTTAAATGTCTTTGAATGCACTTGTTTTGTTCATGTATTGGGTCCTAATCACTCTAAAACTCAATTCAAAGTCTATGAAGTGTCTTTTTTGGGGTTACTCCACTCAAAAAAGGTACAAGTATTTTGGCCTTGTTACCGGAAAGCATTTTGGACCTTTGGTACTATGGATGTTTCATTCTTCGTGTCCACTACTTACTTTTTGAGTATTCCTTTTGAGGGGGAGAATAGTAGTATTGAAGAAGTTCATTTTCCACTTCCGTTGCCCTTTGATATTCCTTATCATCGTCAGAGTCGACTAAAAGTGAAAAGAAAGAGCTGCAAACGTACTCAAGATACCCTAAAGTATAAGTTACATCAACTGACCAGCCACCTCAATTATTTCTAATGATGATGTTCCCATTGCATTGCGCAAAGGTAAACATACAATGTACCACTCTTCATCCTATTTCTAACTTTGTGTCTTTTACCTCTCTTCCATCTCCTCTTCTAGCATTTGTCTTCCTTTAATTTTGTGCCTATTCCTTCTAGTCTTTAACTCTCTTCCATCTCCTCTTCTAGCATTTCTCTTCCTTTTATTTTGTGCCTATTCCTTCTAGTGTTGAAGAGGCTTTGATACCACTCTTCATCCTATTTCTAACTTTGTGTCTTTAACTCTCTTCCATCTCCTTCTAGCATTTGTCTTCCATTAATTTTGTGCCTATTCCTTTTAAGTTTTTAACTCTCTTCCATCTCCTCTTCTAGCATGTGTCTTCCTTTTATTTCGTGCCTATTCCTTCTAGTGTTGCAGAGGCTTTGAAACAAAGCAAGTGGAAGGAGGTTATGTGGGAGGAAATGAAAGTGCTTATCAAAAATCATACGTGGGAACTTGTTAACACTCCCGATGACAAGAAGTTAGTAGGGTGTAAGTTGGTGTGCATTGTGAAGTATAAGCAGGTGGAAAATGGACATGTACAAGACCAGATTAGTAGCAAAGCAGTAAACCCAAAACCACGAGACCTTTGCTCTAACTACCAAAATGAATAATAGTAGAGTAAATGCGGACATTGGAGCATCTAGTGCGCAAGTGTACGAGCGGAGGAGGATAGCCCCTACACATGTTTCCTTGTGGATGGACAACATGTACATGGGGTTGATTTGAGCTTTTGATTGATGATTTTGATGCATGATTTGGAGCGTAGGCCTCATGTGCACCATATGATTCATCATAAAGACCCCACATTGGGAATATTAGCACATGGGAAGAATTCAGCATGTCTTCTTTAAGTTTAGGAGATAATTTGGGCTTTTACAAGGCCCAAATAGGGCCCTGTGTATGGTACTAATAAGTTATAATATTAATTTAAGTAATTGAGTTTACTTTAGTCTTATTACATGTTATTAGGTTTTTATTATGTTTTAATCTTGGTCGCCGATTAGTTTAATGGCTTAGATTACGTAAGAGGTTTTAAGAGCCTTTATAAATAATTGCAAAGACTCTTTTATGAAAGAATTTTAATGATTGAAATTTATGAATAGCTTTTTGCTTTGTGAATCCTATGATGCCATGGTGTGAAGCCAATCTTGGAGTGATTCCAAGGTAAACCTAGATCTCTTCCCTCTTCTTTGTTTTGATCTTTTATTTTCTGTTTTCTCCTTGTAAAACCTTAATCACCAAACCCTAGATCTCTTCTTTTTCATTGCTCTCTTTATTTTCTGTTGTTTGTCGCAAAACCCCACCAAACCCAACCCTAGATAGCAAACACCCTTACTGTCCAGCCTTCCCACAACCCCTCCTTGCTGTCCAGCCTTTCCCCAACCCTCCTACAGTCCCCTGTTGCTGCCAGCCTTCCCCAACCCTCCTCCTACAGCTACCCCTACACTTGTCCCCTTGTTGCTCCTGCACCTACAGCCCCTTCAACAGCTCCTATCCCTTACTCATTGCAGTTACAATGCTACTATATTCCCAAAACCCAAAAAACAGCAACCCTGTAAACCCTAACTTAATCCAAAACCATAAATCAGCCTCTTTAAACTTAACCCTAATTTTAAATTGTAATTAGCTTGCTGCTGGGTTTTGTTCTATTGTTGTGATCCAATTCAATATTGTTTGAAACCCTAAGTAACATGTATATTACAACCCACTAACCCTTGTTGAGCCTAGCCCTATCTTTTGAAATCCTGAAGTGAAATAAGGAAATTACATTAATTATTGAACAGAAATCCTTAAGCTAGTGGAAGTTCCTACTTCCATTACGTGGAAGTTCCTACTTCCATTACGATCAACCTAATCAAATTTCATTATTGCAAAATTGTGACTTGACTAGGTTGTTTAATAAATCTTACTTGATTTTCTTTTGAGTAAAAGTGTGAATCTTGATTGTTTATACGTCTTATTAATGCTGCAATTTCAAACTCAAAACTCTAAATCATCATCCTAGATTAGTTTGCATTGCACTGCATCAGTTACTTTCTTTTGTCGTGAATTTATCTTAGCTTTTTAATCAATTGGATGTGAAAAATGTGTTCCTTCATGATGACTTGCAAGCATGGTTCAAAATATCGGTATCGGTCGCCGTATCGGTTAGCTCAAAATAGGATACGTATCGGCGTATCGGTACCGTATCGGTTGGATACGGCGTAAAAATTCAGGATACGCTAAAAAAAGCTTGGATACGCAAGGAAAAACTTAGATACCTTGCATAAAACATCTTTTAATACAAATATAAGCTAAAAACAAATTAAATGAAGACCTTCAACTACATTTATAATTATACATATGAGAGTTTAAAAATTTATAAGTCAAAAAAGACGTGCGCGTTGATAAATATGCATGAAAATACAAACAATAATCAACCAAGTATAAGAAATATAATCTAGAATTAATCATCATTAGTATATATCAACTTAGAGTAGAAAATTTAAGTTATCTATACTTAACATTCAGTGATTATCTATTTTAATTGTTTTAGATATCTAAAGAACTTATGAATACACATTAAAGTTGATAACTAATTGAAATTTAGCAATTTAGTTTCCAAACCTATTTCTATCTGCAATTGACAAGCTCGATGTTTTTTCAGGACTTAATCAATATGGGAAGATGAGGAAATTGTTGAATTATCGAAGACCCTACATCAAGATCAAACGAAGATGACTGTAATTTTATTTGACTGTGAAGTGGATGTAAATATAATTTTTATTTTTTATGTAAACAAGCAGGGCTTTTGTTCAATTTTTTTATTTTTTATTTTTGATGTAAACAAGCAGGATGACTGTAATTTTATTTGGTAGTTGTTAGTCTATACTCTGTTTGTTTGGGCTCTTTATGATTCACTATTTGTGAATCCTCATTTTTTAATGAAATTATTTTTTATCGATAAAAAAAAATGTAAACAAGCAGGACTTCTATATCTATTGAGTGGTGTTCAGGTGATTACAAGCTTAATAGGGTTAATTTTTTTTTAAAAAAAAAAAAACAACCAAGGTTAGATTGTTGAACCCCAAGGGTTAGTGAATCTAAAGCACAGTTAATAGGAGTTAAAAGGGACACGTTGACAAGTGGGTGTGATTTTTTTAATAGGGTTATGATTATTATTATTATTTTTAAAACCTTGGGAGTTCAATCACACTTATTGACTGTCCCTTTTAACTCCTATTAACTGTAGTTAAGATTCACTAATCCTCAGGGTTTAACAATCTAACCTTGGTTTTTAGAAAAAAAATACATATATGATGTGTCCCCTTTTAACTCCCTTTGACTATGATTAAGATTCACTGACCCTTAGAGTTAAAGCATCAAACCTTTGTTTTTAGAAATAAATAATAAAAAAATTAATGTGTCCCTCCCTTTAACTGTGGTTAAGATTCACTAACCCTTAGGCCTTAGGGTTAAAACATCTAATCTTAGTTTTTTGGAAAAAAAAATTTAACGTGTTACCTTTAACTCTCTTTAACTATGGTTAAAATTCAATAACCCTTGAGGTTAAAGCATCTAATCTTGATTTTTAGAAAAAAAATTAACCATAATGGTTAAAACTTATTAACCATAGTTCAAGAACTGTTAAGGCAATGTAAGGGAGGGGTCTTAAAAAAAAAAAAAAAAAAAAACTATTTATAAATAAGTACCTTTTGGTAATTAATCAATCATTATGGTCTTTTTTCGTAAAAGACCATTACCACTTTACCAATCCTATTCCTATTCATAACATCAGAGCTCAGATATCAAACGAAGAAAACAAAAAAAACAGAGGAAAGAGAGGAGAAGAGAAGAGGGGAAGAGCCGAAGGGGAGACTCACCCTCGGCAACGGCGACGGCGACGGCGACATCGACGGCGACAGGTTCTTCCTTCCCCCTTTCTTCTTCTTCTTCCTCCTTTCTCCTCTTTTCTTCCTTCTTGCTCCTCTTTTTTTTCTTTTTTTCTTTTTTCCTTCTTCTATTGCAGACAAGTGAATCCTATAGGATTTCACGAAAAAAAATCACAGCAAAAAGAAAAGGAAAAAAAAAAAAAAAACCACTGTAAAACGGATGCGTATCGCATGTATCGGTGCGTATCGGTACCGATACGCACCGATACGGATAAGATACGCTGTATTTTTTTCCTTCCGGCGTATCTATGTATCGGTAGGCTGAAAAACCGGTACGTATCGGCCCGTATCGGCCGATACGTATCGATATTTTGAACTATGCTTGCAAGAAGTGTGCATGGTTCTTTGTCCAGGATTTCAAGCTCAGGGTCAAGAAAGAAAAGTTTGTAAACTAAAGATGGCCATGTACGAGTTAAAACAATCTCATATAGCATGGTTTGAAAGATTCAGTGGTTAAATGAAGAAGTCTAACTATATTCAAAGTCATGCAGATCATACGTTAAAACGTTATTTGTAACGCATATGAGAGGCACAACTATTACTCTTATTGTATATGTTGACAATATTGTGGTAATAGCAAAATCTGAAAAAGTTTATTACAAAGGAGTTAGAGATTAGAAAATCAAGGGCATTGAGGTACTTTCTTGGAATTGAGGTTGCCAGATCCAAGAGAGAAATATTCATATCACAAAGAAAATTTGTGTTGGACTTGTTATGAGAAACAGAAAAAGTTGGGTGGGTGTTAAGCTCATTAATACACCTACTTGGGTTAATCTCAAACTCAATAATGGGGGCTAGCCACTAGAGGATGTTGGTATGCTCAAAAGAAAAGTTGCAATTGATTTACCTATTGTTAGGGTATTTATTTGTCCCTAGTTCAATACATTCCTAGCATTACATGTGTTTATTTATTTTCATATTTTATACATGCTTAATTGGGGATTTTATTAGCAGGTGCAGGTTTGCACTAGACAAATCTTACATGACAAGAGCTTTATTTGTTTACAATTTAGGTTGTTTTTCACTTTGTGTCATGTAACTTGTGTTGGAATCATGTAATGACCTAATTCACCGTTTGATGTGTTTGGGTGAGTTTGTGTCAAGTCATGTACTTCAGTTTGGTTTGTCACGAAATTACCAAAGGGGGAGATCATAAGTCCATATTTGGTATTGGCTTATTCCGTGGTCAAAACGGGTCGTGTCATGTATCTTGAGTGTTTGCCTATAAGTGTGTCATGAACGTGATTCATGAAGACTGAAAAAGATCAACTGAAGGCATTTTAATCATTGCATTCATCTCACTCCGTAGGATACAAGTGACCTAGATACCATGTTACTTTAGATGGAATTGACCTAGATACCTAGCCTATAACTTAGGTGGATTGACCTAGGAAAGTGTCTTTACTTTAGGTGATTAGTAGCTTGCTCTTGCTTGAAGATTTTGAAGCAAATAGGCATTACCGTCTTTCGATCAATACAAGGGTATTTTGGTTCTTTTCAGTCATCCAAATTTTACCAAAATTTTAAGGTTAGATTCTAGATGACTCAAAGTCGTTATTGTTCAAATTTGAGCTTAATCCAATAAGACTTGACATCTCTAGAATTATTCGAAGTTTCAATGGCAGAACTGTAAATAATGTGAATAGTAACTACATGAATAGTATTTTTAACAATTCTAAACACTTTAAACTCTATTTTTAGCTTCTATTTGTAAGGTTTGTTCCCCAAAACGAATTAGAAGAGTTTAGAGATTTGTGACTTGTGAGAGCTTTATTGAGATAATTAGGGTTTCTTAAACTCATTCTCCTCTCCTCTCCTTTCCTCTTTCACCCTAGAGATTGCAAGTCATTGATTCTTTCTTATTTGCTTGTTTATTCTCATTATTGAGATTCAACTAGGGTTTGTTTGAGTTAACAATCATCAACCCGTTCTTTCAAGAAAAACTTGGTCGGAGCAATCCGAAGCCTTTGCGAAGGAGATCGATACGAGGATCGCAATTATTTGGAGACACAAGAGAAGAACAGACTACTGTGGTTGATCATAGGACTTGCAAGTTCGTGGTGACTTATTGAGGCGTTGAGGACTGAGAACTAAAGATCGTTGTGTCGAGTCCGGTTGAGTACATTTCAAGTATTGTAAGTTTTTGTTACTTTGTCTTAGTGATATCTTTTGCTGAACTAGGTCCCGTGGTTTTTTTCAGAATGGTGTCCACATAAAAAAAACATTTGTGTTGTGGTTTGTTTGTGTTTCCTTATTCTACACTTCAATTAATCCTCCCTTAATTAATAATTTAATTGTTAAAATTGAAATAGGGTAGATAGACTTCTAGGAAGATCTCAACTCAAAAAAAAAAAGGATGATCTCAACTCAAATATTATTTTGGGATTTATCGATATTTTTCAATTGGTATCAGAGTAGGTTCACTAATTTATTATTGCGATCTTATTTTTTATTCGGTGAATATGAATCCGCAACGCGATGGTGGATCCGTCTCTTGTCCCCCATTGTTTAATGGGAGCAAAAATAATATTTTTAGGTTGAGCATTCACTAACCCAAAGGGGGTGGGGGCTAGGTCTTCCTAAGATGTATCCACTCAATTTTACTTTATGTAAATTATTAGCTAATGGAGGATAAGCATAAACAATTAAAGTGCGGAATCAAGAAAGACAAGCAAACCACAACACAAATATTTTTACGTAGAAACCCTTCTGGGAAAAACCACGGTACCTAGTCCAGCAAAGATATATCACTAAGAGTAAGAGCAAACAAATACTTACAAGACTCGAAGTGTACTCAACCGGACTCGACACAACGATCCTCGGTACTCAATCCTCCGAACCTCAATAAGCAATCACGAACTCGCAAGTCTTGCAATCTATCGCAATAGCTTGTGCTCCTCTTAGATCTCCATAACTTATCTCCACAACAACCATGATCCTTCTCGGATCAATCTCCTTCATAAAGTTTTCGGATCACACCAGCCAACTGTTCTTTAAAAGGACAGGTTGATGGTTGATTAAAACAAACAAATCCCAGATGGATTCCAACAATTAGAATACAAGCAAGCAAAATTGAATCAATAGCTTCCAATCTCTAGGTGGAAGAGGAGAGGAGAATGGGTTTTGAGAAACCTTAATTATCTCAATAAAGCTCTCGCACAACTCTCTAAACTCGTCTAGTTCATTATGGAGAACAAACCCTATGAATAGAGGCCAAAAACAGAGTTTTAAAGTGTTTAGAACAGTTAAAGACACTATTCACATGGTAACTATTCACGATATTTACAGTTTTGCCACTAAAACTTTTAATATCTCTAGAGTTGTCAATTCTTATCGGATTAAGCTCAAATTTGAACCATAACTACTTTGGGTCATCTAGAATCTAGCTTAAAATTTTCGTAAAATTTGGATGACTGGATATGACCAAAATATCTCTCTATTGATTGAAATGTAGTTTTGCCTATTTTGCCTCAAGATCTTCAAGCAAGAGCAAGCTACTAACCACCTGAAGTAAAGAAACTTTACTAAGTCAATCCACCTAAGTTATAGGATAGGTATCTAGGTCAATTCCACCTAAGGTAACATGGTGTCTAGGTCACTTACCATCCTACGGAGTGAGACGAAGGCGATGATTGAATTGTCCTCAAGTTGATCTTCTTCAGTCTTCATCAATCACGATCATGACACACTTGTAGGCAAGGAATCAAGATACATGACAAGACTAATTTTGACAACGGAATAAGCCAATACCAAAGATGGACTTACACCTATCACCAACTGACAATATTACCTAGGCACTTCAGTTTTCCCAAATTTTGCCGTGCCGACACCTTGACACGACACGACACGACACCACACTCCTTGGTACGTGCTTACACCATGCCATAGCGACGTCAGCATTATGGTTAGGCATGTAACACTTCAAGCATGTCGTGCCATTAAAAAAAATACAATATATATATTTAGATTTAGGAACTTTTTGTGAAGTTGTGTAGCCTTTTCGACAACATAGAGGAAAACTTACTAGGAGAGGTGGCACTAACAACGATCAATATGTTCATCTCTCTTTTTAGAACTTTGGTATATACATTTTTAAAAAATGGGGACAAGTAGTCCCTCTCTATTCTTATTATTTTCTTTATATTCTTTAGTTAAAATATATTCATATATATAATAATAATTTTCAAAAATATATACATCCGTTCCGCTGTATTGGGATTTTCGGAGATTGTCATACCGAACACCTTTAGACACCTGCACACTTGGCACCTGTACCACATGCCTAGGTAACACCGTAAATTCATCATAATATATCATTTTCAATTAATTTAATCAATCAGTTCATACACAAACCTTGAAACTACTGAAAGAGTACTGAGGTATCTAAAATCATATCCTGGTAAGGGGTTGCTTTTTCGGAAGAATTGAGTATTTACAAGTTGAAGGCTATATGATGCTGACTGGGCATGCTCAATGACAGATAGAAGATCAACCTCAAGGTATTGTACTTTTGTATGTGGGAACTTAGTCAAATGGAGGAGCAAATAATACGCAGTTGTTGCACAACCTAGTGCAAAAATAGAATACAAGGCAATGACACATGGAGCAAGTGAGTTGTTATAGTTCATGATTCTTATAACAAAGCTTGAATTTCCAGTTCAATCTAAGATGAGACTATTTTGTGAAAACAAGTCAATCATTAGTATTGCTCACAATCCAGTTCAACATGATGAAACCAATCATATCAAAATGGACAAACATTCATTCAGCAAAAAGTGACTTCTGGTATAACCGTATAAACAATCTTCCATTTATCAAGACAAATGATCAATTGGCTGACATTCTCACAAAGACGGTTATGTCTAATCGATATCATTATCTTTTTGGCAAGCTGGGCAAGTTAGACACTTATGCCCCACTTAAGGGGGTGTTGTGATGGGGCTAAGTTGATAAGCCCATAGTCCTTTATGTTATTTGGTAGAATTAGGGTTGCTGAAGGGGCAAGGCCTAGGCCTTATCAGGCCCGGCGCTCACTTACTAAAAATGTGGCCCTAGCCTCGGAGGGCCCGAACTAGTTAGACCTAATCCATACCCTCAAGGACTAGGGCAAGGTTAGGGCCTAAAGATGAGCAAAGACATTTTTAAGTCGTGTGATTTAGTAGATTTGTTTCTACACTAATTACCAATTTGGCATGCAACCCTCGTCCTTTATTCAGGTTTGGTCTCAACCTGACATGCTACCCTCAACCTTTATTCTGGTTTGGAAATTTTTAAGTCGTACGATTTAGTAGATATTTTTCTACACTAACTATCAACATTACATGCCATGCAACCCTCGTCC
This sequence comes from Tetracentron sinense, assembly GCA_015143295.1. Classification (NCBI taxonomy): domain Eukaryota; kingdom Viridiplantae; phylum Streptophyta; class Magnoliopsida; order Trochodendrales; family Trochodendraceae; genus Tetracentron; species Tetracentron sinense. The sequence continues at coordinate 21,850,206 of CM026556.1, read as the reverse complement.
TTTCTACACTAATTATTATTCTTTTATAATTAATTTCTACTAAATGAAACTCAATCTACCTTGTGTTTAACTATCAAAAATGTCTTTTAATACATCTAACTTTAACATCTATAGTGAATCACTACTCACCGAACGAATCTAATTTACAATGTCTGATTTTAAACAACTCCTAAACTGGTCAAGTACCATTTCACTAGTGCTAAATGCAGACACAGAAGCAACCATCATCAATAAAATTGGATAATTTGTTGAATTAAATTTCCATCAAAGCAATATATATATATATATATCAAATTTTCTGCATTAATCTCTTAATTCTTCCAAATACTTGATCTAACTTTGTTTTTAATTCTATATTAGTAGTTTGACTCGTTTCTTCTTCAAACCTCAAAAAATCATATTCATCATTTTTCTTAAAACTTATTGCATCAACGTTTTCCACAATTGACATTGTGTTGGGGGTTCCAAATTTTATATTACACTATTTATACAGAATTCTAATAGATTGTTATATACACTCATTTGTTATATGAGGATACCAAATTACCCTCATTTGTTATATATAAAATTGTAAAACATATTCTAAGTATAGTTGCTTACGTTGAGGATCAAAGATTATGGAAATTTAAAATTTTTGATTATAAATTATGTCAGTCCAACCAAACTAAGATATTCCAACAAGACAAGGCTTTGTTTGTATTTTAGTAATCTAGCTAGCTTGCTAATCCACCAGAAAAATCAGGTGAGAGATGAGTCTATAAAAGTAAGACTTGAGAGATAAGAGAGAGCTCTAATCTTACCACATTTGAGAAATAAATGAGAACTCTAATGTGTGAGATGTGTGAGAGAGTGGGAGATGAGAAGAGAGCCAAGAGCTTTAAGCCTTTAACCTGTGACGAGAGAGAGAGAGAGAGAGATGTAAGTTGGTGGGGTTAATGGGTTAGGTTAGTAGAAAACTTGAATAAATTTTATAGAGGGGTTGGTAGAAATTACTCCCACCCCCTTACTTTTGTACCTTTGAACTTGGGTCTTGGAGACTTGAGGAAAGGTCAATATCCTCCAATCATGGTTCAAAATCTCAATATCGGCTGCCATATCGGTAAGTTCAAAATAGGATACGTATCGGTACCGTATCAGTTGGATACGGCAGAAAAACTCAAGATATGCCAAATAAAGCTTGGATAAGCAAGGAAAAACTTGGATACTTTGCATAAACTCTTTTTTAATGCAAATATGAGCTAAAAAAAACTAAATGAAGGTCTCCAACTGTTAGCCTTTAGGTTTTAACCTAAGGTAACATCTTTGATTTTGATGATAACACAATAAGAATGACAATTGTGTTACTAATGTTCCATTGAGTTTAAGTGTAATTCAGTTTATGAAGAGCATTAGCACATCATCCAAGGCAAAAAGATGGAAATGCAACCAAACTTAAAGAAGATTCTCCATCAAGCTATAAGAAAGCTATAGGATCAAGTTGAGCATATTGAAGATCATGCCCAAAATCCAAGTCGGATCTTAAAACTAAAGAAGAAATCTACTCAAGATCAAGATTGAAGATTGAAAACTCTCGAGAAAGTTTTATAGTTTATTATTTAGTCTTTGAGAGTACTTAGAAATTATGTAAGAAATCCTCAAAGTTTGGTCGGTTGAATTGCTCGATACTTAAATTGACCATAGGTGTCTTAAGACACATTGAATATCAATCTAATGATAAATATTTTGTCTAAGTTAAGGTTAAAGACCATGGAAATCATGCCTATCAATTTGGTTAAGAGAAGATGAGTTTTCTGTAGAAATACAGAGGACTCGTCGACGAGTAGGACTGTGGTCTCAGCTGTAACGACCCGGAATTTTAATATAATAAAATTATGTGTTTATGGGTCCTTAATGAAGGTTAATTAGTTAATTATTTGTTAAATTAATAAGAAGGGGATTTTGCTCAGGGTTGAAATGCACCGAGGAAATCTCAGTATCATTTGGCAAAAATTCGCACACAGTGTGCCGGTCGACTGCCAGGACACACCCCTACCATATCGGTTCCGTCAAGTATCATTTCGCGGGACCGCATGGCCATTATATGTGATAAAATTGAGAAAAACGGGAAATTTCCATATTTCTAGAAATTAAGTGGGACCCAATATCTGTTGAAGATCCTAATAGAAATCCGTGCGGTTAGCACTAATGCGTGTCGGTCGGCCGTGGGGACTAATGTCTGTCGTCACGGCAGTTAGTTATCTCAAACGAAGAAACGGCGGCCTGTTTTGTGTTCGAAATCAGGAAATTAGTGGGTTTTGCAATTTTCTTCCGGACTAAAGTGTAGCTGTCAAAACTCAGTATTTTTCCCCGAAATTTTTACAGTAGGTGTCGGACTGCCCCAAGTTCGGTCACCTGAAGTGTCGTTACTGTCGGGTGTCATAAAGCAGGGTTTCGGAGGGCATATACGTGAAAATGGGAAAATCCGGTCAAGGTAGTTGACTTAGTCAACTACCACTTTTCCACACCAAATGGGTCATGTGCTTTTGCACATGATCTAAACCCCATTTAAGGTTTATATAAATGAAGGTCAGCCCCTCATTTGCTCACGGTTTAGAGTTGCAAACAGTATTCTGCCACAGCACTTTAGAGAGAGAAAGTGAGGAGAGAGAAAGGAAGTGAGAGAAAGAGGAGAGAGAAAGGGAAAGGGAGGTCCCCTTGAGGTTTTTCGACGTCCCCGACGCGTTGGCGGCGTCCGATTTTCTCTCTGGCTTCTCGTTTTGCGTGTAGAGAGAGAAAAAGGTAGAGAGAGAAAGTGGAGAGAGAAAGTTGCATGCGCTCTACCCCGGGGTTGATCGTCGTTGGGAACGCGTTGGTGACATCTGTTTTTGCCTACGAGGCCTCGAAACGCGTGAAACAGTAAAACACCTCTTTTCTTCACTTTTTCCGCTTATTTTGCTATATTATTTCATGTGATGTATATGCATGTCTTTTCACATGAATGAAAAAGGGGCGGAGACCCCTATATGATGTTGTGATTTTATGTGGTCTCTCGGGGAGCCCAGATCGGGTCCCGGGTAAATTGTATCACCACTCTAGGGTGACGAAAAGTTGTTTTGCATGTCTTGTAAGGCTATGGAGACATCCATTAGTCTGGAAACGCTCCCTAACGAGACGGTGTGTTACCGGAGTTGGTTCACGGGCGCGAGGCCCAAGTATTTCAGTTAATCAAGCGAGGCTTGGGTTAACTGGGGTTAACCTGTGATTAGAAAATCTAACCAGCGTTAAGTATAGTCCGTGGTTCCTCTTTGACTAGGTCAGGAGAGACGGTGCCCAGTAAGGCCCGGGGTTCCTCCGTGACTGATAGTCGGGAGATGTCGGTCTGTTTGTCTAGGTCGTCCGTGGTGCCTCTTGGACTAGGTCAGGAGTGGCGGTGTCCTGCATGGCCCGTGGTTCCTCCGTGACTGGTAGTCAGGAGATGTCGGAGTCCTAGGGAGTTTAAAATGGCTAAACAACAGATAGTGTATAGTCCGGGGTTCCTCTCTGGGTGGGTTAGAAGATGTCGGCACCGTGTCTATCGTGGTCCCTTCTTGATGGAACGTCAGGAGATGTCGGCATTGGTATAGATGTCAGGGTTCCTCCGTAGACTAGCCAGAAGATGACGGTAGGCAGGTTGGTCGGAGTTCCTTCATAACTGATACCCAGGGCGATGGCGGCGAATACACGGTAGATGTGGCCAGTCAATTGAATGAAAAAATGTTCTTATTGGGTGAATGCTCATGTTGTGTGTGTAAGCTTCGGATACGAAGTGGTCTGAGTTGGTATACTCAGAGTTGGTGTATTTGTTTGAGTTGGTGGACTCATAGTTCGGTATGGAATCATCGGATTCCAGGTGAGTTGGGTTGGTATACCCAAGGTTTTGTCATGTTCGGGTGAAAGCCGGAACAGCGTGTGTGATTTTAAATGACTCAATGTATTATGGTTATGATTTAGAGACTTTAAGCTAAACATTTGTGGGTTGTGGCCAATTAATAGTCTTAGGACTCGAAATGAAACATGATTGATGATCGAAACGATAATTTGGTAATATAATTCATAACTGAACCTCATAATTAGAAAGTAAGGTGAGGTCGGGAACCTCTGTTAGGGTGACGTAACCTTAAGTGACCTTGGGTCACAATTTATTATATACTGTTCTATTTTACTGTAACATGCAAATTGAACTGCTTATTATATCATTATTGATGCGTGTTATTATGTGGAAAATAGTTTAGAAGGATTGTGGTTTTATTGGGCTTCATAGCTCACTGACTTTTTGTGTCAGCAGATCTTAGAGTTGCTGACCAGTAAGTGAAAAATCTATCTGGATATTTTGGAAGCTTGTACAAGTTGTACCTGGCGTGATAGAGACGCCTACTTTTGTAAAACAAACTTGATGTAAATAATACAGGTATATGGTTTGTATGATGATTATTGTGATGACAGATGTTATTTGCTTTTTGGAAGCATTTGATAAATGTTTAAATTTCCCGTATTTTCGCGGATAAAGTCTTCCGCTTGCATGATTTGACGAACGGACAGTCGGACACGCGTCTCGGAACTTGATTCCCTAGGCGCGGGTTCGGGGCGTCACATCAGCACTCGTCGATGATGGGCTAACAATAGCTCAGAATTGAATCTAGCAGTTTCACTCATCGACGACTAAACAGTGCACTGGTGCACTCGTCGATGACTGCTTGCAGGAAACGCCCAACGGCTACTCTTTAAGTTCCCAAGATGCCTCCAAAGGCTATATCTTTGAAAGAGTTATAAATAGGATTGATTCATGAATGAAATTAAGAACTCCAGTCATTCCAATCACTCATTCAATCACTCCAAAACTTAGAATTCCAAATCTATTGAGTTTACCCTAGAAATCTCAAAACCGAGTTCTTGAGCTATTCAACTCCATCTTTGAAGGATTCATAGAGGATCTTAATTGTAAATCTTAATTGTAATCTATCAGGTCGTTCTAGGAGCATTTCAAGATTGTAAACACTTATTCAAAGTGTGTTGAAATCAAATGGTCCATAGGACACTTGTCCATGAAGCCGGAAGCTTTGTAAGGTGTGATCTCTACCCGGAAAGAGATTGTAAAGGTTTGGTCTACACCTAGAAGAAGATTGTACGATTGGGTATAAATCCTAGTGAATCCTCTAGCGGGTATAGTTTGAGGCGGGGACGTAGGTAGGTTGCCGAACCTCGTGAACAATATCTTGTGTCGACTTGTGTTTGCATCTCTCTAACTCTTCTCTTAATTTATTGTTTTGCATTGCTTGGTAGAATTGCTAAATTTCTGATCCCTTTTGACTTATATAGTTGAAATTCCGCTTAAGAAATTAGGAATAATTTTTAATTTGCCTTAAGACCCTATCACCCCCCCCCCCCCCCTCCCCTCCCCTCCCCTCCCCTCTAGGGTCCAAACCTTGGGCAACACCAACTACATTTGTAAACTTACATATGAGAGTTGAAAATTTTGTAAGTTAAAAAAAGCACGCGTGCTGATAAATAGGTATGAAAATACAAATAATAGTCACTTAACCAAGTATGGGAAATATATCTAGATATTAAAACCTTAGTCTATAAATAATTAAAGTTCATGAATGCAAATTAAAGTTCATAAATAATTGAAATTTAGCAATTTAGTTTCCAAACCTATTTCTATATCCAATTGATGAGTTCAATGTTTTTACAGGACTTATTCAATATGGGAAGAGGAGGAGATGGTTGAATTATCGAAGACCTTGCATCAAGAGGAAAAGAAGGAAAAGAAGATGACTGTAATTTTATTTAACTATGAAGTGGATGTAATTATGTAAATATATATTTTTATTTTTTTTATGTAAACAAGCAGGACCTCTGTTCAAAATTATTATTTTTTTGATGTAAACAATTAGGATCTCTATGTCTATTGAGTGGTGTTTAGGTGATTACAAGTTTAATATAACTAAGCAGGACCTCTATGCCAACATATAGACAGGTTTTTTTTTTTCTATCTACAATTTTTTTAACAGGTTATAATTGCGTTAAGACATGCCCCTTTAAACCTCATTAATTGTGGTTAACATATGTCCCTTTAAACCCTTATTAATTGTACTTAAGATTCACTAACCCTTAGGGTTCAACAATATAACCATGATTTTTTGAAAAATAAAATTATTTAACTCTAGTTAAGAATTTTTAACCCTTAGGGTTAATATTTGTTTCCCTAAAAATTAAGGTTATATTGTTGAACCCTAAGGGTTACTGAATTTTAACCACAATTAATAAGAGTTTAAAGTGACTAGTGTTGATCTTTGGGTGTGAAGTGCAATTGAACTTGGGAAGGGTTCAATGGCAATTGACTGTGATCCAATCTCAGATACAGATGTTTTTGGCACCTCTCTATTTCTTTTTTACAAAAAGTATATTAGTTTTGTCAAACGCCCCCTATGCCTCCTCACATAACATAAATGGTAGCCCCATTTGCACCCACAGGTCAACACGTGTCCTTTTATACTCTATTAACTGTGGTCAAGATTCACTAACTCTTAGGGTTGAACAATCTAACCTTGGTTATTAAAAAAATTAACTCTAGAGTTAAAAATTATTAACCTTAGGGTTAATTTTTTTAATACTTTAAAAAAAAAACCAAAGTTAGATTGTTGAACCCTAAGGGTTAGTGAATTTTAACAACAATTAATAGGGAATTAAAAGGGACATGTGTTGGCCTATGGGTGCGATTGAACTCTCCCCGAGTTCAATCGCGATTGACTGAGATCCGATTTTTTTAAAAAAATCAAAGAACGGTCACAAGGTTAGGGTACATACCTGTATGACTGCAAATGAGTGAGGCTAGCACTACTACACTCTCGTCAGTGTGCTTTGTTTACCATTAACCAAAAAAAAAACAAACAGCCACAAGGTTAGGCTGAAAGGGGGAGGGGGAAAGAGAAGACCTCTTCGGTTTCTGCGATCGACGACGGCAACGGCAATTGGTGATGACGGCAATGGAGATTGGCGACGACGGCAGTGGTGATTGGCGACGATTTCATCACAGGCACACAGATATGTACCCTAATCCTCATTCTCTACTAAAAATCTGTTTTTCTTTTTCTACTCCACAATCAATTCTGTAGTGCGCATCAGGATCCTTGAAGATTTATAGCCATACAGGTCTTCTTAAAGGGTTTTTTTTTTTTTACTGCTTAAAAACCTGTATTGGCACCGTATCAGTACTGATACGTCCGATACAGGGGAATTTTTTTTCTAGCGTTTCCAAGTATGAGAAAAACCGATACATATCGATAGTTTAAACCATGCCTCCAATATATTTATGTTTATATATATATAATGTTAGATGGGTGAGGGCTGAGGAGGGCAGGGCCTAGGTCTTAACAGACCCGACACTCAAGTCAAAGGGCCTATCAAAAGCAGGCCCGACACTACTCTCAGGGACCTAAGGAGGAAAAAATCTCCATTTTGTGGGCTTTGGAGGGGTAAGCTCCCTCATCATAGGACCAAATTGATAGCCCTAAGTAGCACACTTTTGTCTACATAGTAGTAAGGGTATTTATGTCCCTGCTAAGGCTTTATAATAACATAAAAATTACGCATAGAGAAACCCTAATCTCAATTCATCTTCTTCCCCAAACAAGTCTTCTCTCCTCTTTCTTCTTCCTCACATAAAAAGCTAGGGTTTCATATTTCTACTCTTATATTTCAAGAAATCCTATTATGGAACAATATTTAACTTTTACATGTAAGCAGGCCAGGATGCAAGTAATAATAACAGCATTACTTGTACAATAGAGTATATATACTGGAATAAAGAAAGATAAATTATCTACTTAGACAACCATAGACAAAGGATGCAATGAACAATAATCAAAGATTATAGACAAGGACAAAAAGAAAAAGGAAGCATCAGTACATTCCATACCTCAATGCAGATGATGTAGTCCTGTATACGTGTTTTTAACTCTTGAGCCAAAGACCCTTTAAAGGCTCCTATTGAGAAGAGAAAAGCAACGGCAACACCTTGCCACCATGTTAGGAATACAATTGACTTGAATACCAGAAATTTAGCCAAGGGTTTAATTGGTTCCAACTTCTCTTTGGTGACAGAGTAGAACTGTACAAGGCAATATAAGGCCCATGTCTGACTGAAATTTAGAACAACTGCCAAATATGGATAGCTGCAAGCAAAGATCATAACAATAGTAACTATACAAACAGCTCTTTGTCAAATTATATTCAAGTATGATTGCCATAGGGCCAGGCATATAGAAGACTACTCGCTTGGTCAAAAGATCCAAGCAGGCATGCAAGATTTATGCAGTTAGGCAAGAAAATAGTGGAACAACATTTTAATGAACGGGCATTAAGATCTTAAGAAACACGGACAGACACAGTAAACGAGGATGCCTTACCCGTATCTCCATTCAAACTTCCCTTCTCCATAAACCCCAAAGAATTCAAAAATTATTGCCAAAAGTGCACAGATCGTCTTCAATATCATCTGAAAGACAGACCTTTCAGTAAAATGAAGGAATAATCTCAAACGAATGTAATGCAGCAAAATCATACATACATATTGAACAATGCCAATTTTTACAGCATGATAGAAGTCGAGACCAAGATACCACTGCCTTAAAAAGCAATTCAATGGAAATGGATGTTTCACAACTCCATCTGCATAAGCGGATTCTAGAAGAGGCGTGTTGGAGTTGATTTGGTTCTGATTTTCCATAAACTTAATTGTACTCTCCTCGCCACCTTTGAAAAGCAACGTTTTAATCAAAAAAAAGTAGGGAAATCCCATCAAATCATCAAAGATAGTCCAGAGAATTGAAGGATAACATAATCAAAGATAGCAATTTCTGCTAAACAAGTGCAAGGAAGTCAGAAAAAAACTTGATAATCATTTTGCATTGAAATTTGTGAGGGCAATAATTCGATGGAGATATTTCTATAGATGTTCTTTTATGCACTTTTCCATGCTGCTGACAGGGGAGTATCCTTGCATTCAAACGATACATACACATGCATAGTAGAAATGTGTAATCAAAGTTTTTCCTACGAAACACCTAAGCCAGCACCTGGCCTGGCCAGGGCCACTATCACATAATTTAGGGTCTAGATGGACACTCAATAAGACAAGGTTACCTACTAGTGTCTAGGCCTTGTTTCCTGGGCACTAAAGCACTTGAGACAAAGACCCATACAATGTTAGATGTTATTTACAACATCATATGTGTGTGTGTGTGTGTAATAAACAATTTTTTACTCAGCATACTTTCTACAGTTTTTGCATCAAGCTCTCTCTCCCCCTTTCTCCAAACCGTTCTCTTTATATTCTGTACTAACAATTTGGTCTTATGTATTCTTTTATCTTTATTTTCAATAATTTACAGATATCTTAGAACTTTGTAATTTGTAATAAATGAAAGTAAATTCTTCCATCTCAATTGAGAAAACCAGTCGAGGCATCTTAGCTACGTTGCATGCATGGTGTTCAGCGAGGCAGGATTTTGATGAGTTAGGGTTGTCGTCCTTTTTTGCTCATGGGGTTTGTTTTGTGTTTCAGAAGGGCGCTTTTTCTTGTAACCGTTATTTTCCTTTTTTGTTCACCAATCGATGAACTAATCTTTTGCCCCTTTCTTCTTCTTTAATACTATTTCTGCATTACCGAGGAAAAAAAATTGTTCACCTAGGCGTGGCATGGATGCTTTGATGCATTGATGTACATGAACGTAAACTTACACATACGTGTCGCGGCGCTTTGACTACATTGATGTGTGTGTAAATATATATATATATATATATATAATGGAGATTAGATCCATCATATTCAATGGTGTCTAACAACTATTTGGTCCATCAGTTCAACTCTTCGATCTAGCCCTCAAGTCAGTGGACAAATTCTTGGACAGGGCATAGCCGAACGTAAACTTACACGTGTCGCGGCGCTTTGACTACATTGCTGTACATATTCATGTATGAAAATATATATATATAATGGAGATCTGATCCATCATATTCAATGGTGCCTAACAATTATTTGGTCCCAGTTCACCAACTCTTTGATCTATCCCACAAGTCTGTGGGAAAATTCTGGGACAGGGCATAGCCTATGTTTGGACACTTCTGATCGCCTGAAGATTGGATAGTAAAGATACTCATAATATGATTACAGGCGTGCCCAAACCCAATTACCAAATGCCGTTCACTGATTAAAAGGTCAGACCAGTAGGTTTGTGGGTTACATCTACAATGCAGGTTAGGATTATTGAGGACGATGACATATTTACAAACATATATGCGTACCTAAAATAAAAATAAAAATTGTTATAACTGATAGATTCTCTAGTGTTGCGAAATGGGTGACTAGACGGCTTCAAGTTAATTTTCCACAATCATAAAAACAGATTTTCAACAAGTAAAACCCAAATAATATAAATTTTCAAGGCCTCAAATAAGTTTTGCACAATCATCTACAAGATTTTCAACAAGTAATCCTAGATAATATCAGTTTTCAATGTCCAGAGAAGACGCAGTGGCACCTCATCTTTTTGAAAACAGAAAGTTTGCATATACCTGTTCGTTTTAGATTCTCTCAAAATATCACGGCCACGATTGTCCTTCATATTTGCTCTCTTCTTTAACACTATCTAAATCCACATCTATAAAGCAGAAAATTTCCAGGATTTAAACAGCAATAGTGTCTTAACTACCATGCTATGACAGTCCAAACACCAGCTTATGGGATCAAAACAAAGATATTGTACCATTATACAAATCACTCGCACAGAAGAACAATCCCCAGCATATTCTGTAATATATGTGCACAATTTCATTTTTCCCATCTTGTGGTCTCGACCGAGCAGGATCCTTACAAACCAATTATCCAATCATTCCCTTGATTTTGTGGGCTATATTTCAATTGTTCAACTAAACCCTCGGTAAGGAGTTTTCACATTCTATCAGTGGAAAGAGGAAGAAGAAAAAGAATAAAAAGAGGAAGAGCAAGAGAAGAAAAGAAAAGAGGGAAAAAAAGGAATAGAGATCGTGATTCACATCTCATGTCCTTTATATATTATTACTGAAGTGGGGAAATACACATTTACCCTAATGTGTACTACATGTAATAAACACAGCTTTACGCGTAATACAAACGGTATAATTAACATGAAATAGCATAAATATCCGTCAACACTCCCCCTCAAGATGGTGCATAAATATATATCATGCCCATCTGGCCTAACATTTCAAGTAACCAAGCACTATTAACTACTTTGGTAAGAACATCAGCTAGTTGATCATTATTATTCATATACAGAGTGCACACTTCGCCTTCGATGATCCATACCCTGATAAAGTGGCAATCTATCTCAATGTGTTTGGTTTTAAAGTATAAAACCGGATTATGAACCATACAGATTATTGCCTGGTTGCCACTGTATAAACTCATAGGTTCTTCAACAAGAAATCCCAACTCCTCAATGAAGATTTTTAACCATAACAACTCCCATATACCGTGAGTGAGCCAGCGATCAAAACTCTACCTCTACACTCAAGCAAGCAACCACCGCTTGTTTTAACTTCATCATGTGACCAAATTGCTCCAACGAATGTACAGTAACCAGATGTAGACTTTCTATCATCTTTAGCACCTGCCTCGTCTGCATCTATATAGGCCTCAATCTTCATATACCCATGTTTTCTAAATAAAATTCCCCTACTTGGGGATGACTTGAGGTACTTCAAAATCCTGCATGTTGCCTCCAAGTGTGTAGGTTTGGGAGCATGCATAAACCTGCTCACTATGCTCACGACATAAGCAATATCCGGTCTCGTGAAAGACAAATTAGCCGACCCACTAACCACTGAAAACTATCAACATCTTGTAGAGGAACAATATCCATCTCATCCACTTTGTGATTCTATTCAATTAGGGTGTCGGCCAATTTAACCCCAAGCTTTCCAGTTTCACGTAAGAAATCTAGGATGTACTTTCTTTGAGAGATAATATCATCACGAGATCTAGCAACCTCTATCCTCAAAAAGGTACTTAAGATGACCCAGATCCTTAATCTCAAACTCACTTGTTAGATACTTCTTCAATTGTTCAATGTTTCTCTTGTTGCTCCCTCTCACAACCATATCATCTACATACACAATAAAGACTGTAATATCATCTTGGGTATGCCTAACGAATAATGTATGATCAACCTAACTTCTTGAGTATCCCCTTCTTTTTAATTGTTGCACTGAACCTTTCAAACCAGGCTCTAGGAAACTGTTTAAGTCATACAATGTTTTCTTCAGTTTGCACACATTTTCACCCCCTTCAAGGTGAAATCCTGGAGGAGCCATATAAACTTCTTCTTTCAAAGTGCCACAAAGAAAAACATATTTTTACATCAAATTTGTATAATGGCCACAACTGATTAGCTGTCAATCATAGGATTACACAGATTGAATTCATCTTTGTTACAGGAGCAAACGTATCCTGGTAGTAGATTCCACATGTCTAAGTGTAGCCCTTTGGCTACCAACCTTGCCTTCTACCTCTTAACTAATCCATTTGGCTTGCACTTGACTCCGAACATCCATTTACACCCCACAGATGTTTTTCCTTGAGGAAGATCAACCATTTACACCCCACAGATGTTTTTCCTTGAGGAAGATCAACCATCTCTCAAGTATTATTTTTATCTAGTGAAATAATCTCTTCCATCATTGCTTCCTACTACATTGGATGTTTTATTGCTTCGATGCCAGAGGATGGAATTGAATTGGATGATAGCGAAAAGACACAAACGACCTAGAAGAAGGAGAGAACGCTTTATCCGATACAAAGTTAGCAATAGGATGTTTACACAACCGCTTACCCTTCCTCAGAGCAACATGAATATTAGATTTATCAAAGGACACGAGAGGAAAGTGAAGTACTTAAAGGGAGGCTTTATCTAGATCTGAGGAAATGATTTGGCCGGAGTCCATGTTCGCTTCGGCCCTTCTTTGGTAGACTTGAATCTCCCCTTGTTTCTAACATTCTCTTCTTGAGCAATAGTAACAAAGTCATCAAGAGCCAATGATGAGGAAAGAGTAACCGAAATCGGCAATAGAATCCTTCTCTTCATACTCACTCTCTCTTTGAAGAGATGAATTATTGGAATAGAAGGGGACATACTCGAAGAATGTAACATCCATGGAGACAAATTTCTTACAGGAAAGAGGATGAAAGCATATGCATCCCTTATGATGAGAAGAATTCCCAAGGAAAATTCACTTAAGAGCTTTGGGATCCAACTTAGTTTGGTGGGAACCCAAGATATGCACATAACAAACACAACCAAACACCTTGGGGGGAATAAGAAACAAAGGACTCTCGAGGATTTAAGCTCTAAGAAGAGGACTGAAAGTGCAAAACACAAGATGGGAAGCGACTAATAAGAAGCACAGCAGTTAAGACAGCTTCAGCCCAAAAAGACTTTGAAACATTACACTGTATTAGAAGGAACGCGTTACCTCCAACACATGACGATTTTTCTCTCGGCAAAAAGATTCTATTGAGAGGGGTAAGGACAAGAGTACTGATGTTCTATCCCATTTATAGTCAAATATTTCGTCCACCACTCAATTTCCCACATATTTTCTCCCCCTTGATTAGATCGAAAAATCTTGATCTTTTTTTCAAATTGAGTCTGAATCAACATATGAAATTATCTGAAAATAGTATATACCTCATCTTTTGACTTCACGGGATACATCCAAGTATACTAGGAATAATCATAAACAAAACTCACAAAATATCGATATCCAGAGATAAAGGTAACAAGTGAAGGGCCCCAAACAGCAGTATGAATGATATCAAAAACTTTTATTAGTACTATGAGAAAAGAAGCACGGTGGTGTTTTGCAAGTTCACACACTTCATATCGAAGATCAGACATAGATAAATAAGTATTTAAAAGAAATATGACCAAGACGGGCATGCCAATACAGGACATGCTCTTTAATGACACTACTACTACTATAAGACTGAAACAGTGAGAGTCGCATTGAACAAATAGAGGCAAGCAACTTCACGGCCCATACCAATCATCTTTCTCGTTACCAAGTCCTTAAAAAAGAGTGAATGAAAGAAAGTGACACTACAATTCAAATTTTTGGTAAGGGAACTACCAAGTAGAAGGTTTGCCCCAAAATCATGAACATAAAGATCAGAGGCTAATGAAATCTAGGAAGGAATATTAACATCTCTCTCTCTCATTTGGTTGTCACTATACACTTTGTTTTCTCTATTTTTATCACCCACAATTCCTCTCCCCCCTCTTTTTGGAAATCATTGTAGATTGATTATTTTTGCTGGTTCCCAACACTTGAAATCCAACTTTATTATTCTTTTTTTTCTTTTTTTTTGAGTAGTAATATCAATTCATTAAAAAAAGATTCACCAAAAGTGAATCGCCAAAGGCACAAAGCAAACACTAACATCAAGGACAAGGAAGAACAACAACACAAAAGCAAAAATAAACTCCCTTGATTCCACTAAGATATAATCTCGTCGAACCCTAACTCCTCCAAGTCATATTTATCTGCAACACAATCCCGCAACAAGGCGCGCGACCGATAGCACACTCTCCAAAGGCAAAGCGGAGTTCTCAAAAACCCTCCTGTTCTGCTCTTTCCACAAAGACCACGATAACACCCCTTGTCATAGTTCTATCAAAGTACATCTTGACAATGGAGATTTTGCTATTTATATGAATTGGAGGGCCCCTTATTCAAGAAAATGCAGCATATACAGATATCATATTAGGGAAAATTTCTGCTCCAAGGAATCAGGCGATGCCTCGAGCGCCTCAAGTGATCATGGGGTCTGTTGCCTTGGCAACTATGCATAGAGCAATAAGTAATGTTGACACTTAGGCCGTTCAGTGACTTCAGTCATACCCTGGACCTGGCCTCGCATAAAAAATATGCAACCTAGACAATTGAACTACTGAAACGCTTAGCCATGCCGGTTCTCATCAAAATTTCAGGCCCATGCAAGAAGAGAGAGAGAGAGAGAGAGAGATTTAGGGTTTTGATGGGCTGTGAGAATTGTGCCTGTTCTCCAAGGGAGAGGGAGAGTAGAGCAGTCATTTGTTGCCTTTGCTGTCACTACCATAGTACAACCATCCGATCGAAGAAAAGTGAGAGAGAGAAAGAGAGAGAGGTAGGAAAGTTATAATCACAATTAGAAAGAGAAAATGAGATACTGCCAGTTGTCTATTTGGAATTTCTATTCAAGAGGGAGTGAGAGACATACAGAAATCAATCAAGGAGAGAATCGAATACACAAACACACAAAAGAGAAAGGAGAGGCCATTGTCACACCACATTAGTTGTTGAAAGGATAGATTTGCATAAGAAGAGTGAAAGGATATCCACTGCTGTCAAAGAAGGGAAAATAAGAGAAGGTAGGGAGATAATATTTTTCCCTTAATGTCGTGATCTCTTTAAGGTTTTACTTATGGTATAAGATGACACGATCAATTCAATTCAACCTGGATCGAACCTCTGTTTGACAGAATTTACCCATGGTTTAAAATATCGACACATATCGACCGATACGGGCCGATACGTATCCTGTTTGGAGCTACTCGATACATTGGTACACTGGAAAAAAATAAAAAAAACTCCACTGTATCGGGCCGATACAGCCCTGATACACTCGATACGGGGATTTTTCAGTTAATTTTTTCTCTTTCCATTTACACTAGGATCCACAATACATATCCGATACACACAACTTATTTACATAATATATTATTTAAGTAAATGATTTTAACTTTATTTTACTTTCATTTACTTTAGATATTAATATGTAAATAAGGTTATCCCCCTGGTTATGATGCCCCAGACTAGCCCTATTTATCAGGAGTCACTGGTTATGATGCCTCAACCCAACCCTACTTATCAGGAGCCACTGGTTATGATGCTCAATCTCAGTCTTCGACTGACAGTTATAGACAGATCACGACTCAGCAGTAGGCATATGTACAAATGTATCTGGGCATGGACCGCACGATAATGACTCGGGCACAGTGGTGTCATCATGTCTGGACCACTTATAATGTATCACTCTACTCAATTCCTGATTCCACAATGATAGAGTATGAGCCGGCACGAAGCTCAATGTGGTATTGAGCTTCTATCATGTATGTAATTTGATTTGTGAATACAAGGGTATGTATTTTCATATTTTGATTTATGAATGCAAGTGAGCTTTTATCACTTGGTTAAGTAACTATGGTTTGTGTTTTCGTACATATTTATCAACGCACACGCCTTCTTTAACTTACAAATTTGTTAACTCTCATATGTTTGATTATAAATATAGTTGGAGGTCTTCATTTAGTTTATTTTTAGCTTATATTTGCATTAAAAGAGATTTTATGCAAGGTATCCAAGTTTTTCCTTACGTATCCAAGCTTTTTTTAGTGTATCCTAAATTTTTCCGCTATATCCAACCGATACGGCACCGATACGCCGATATGTATCCTATTTTGGACTTACCGATACGGCAACCGATACCGATATTTTGAACCATGAATTTACCTGGTCCACCTCCCTAGCTAGTTCGAAATCTAGTCCAAATTTTAATACAATAGGGAAGAGATACACTACATGATAATTTGTTGGGCTTGCAAAAACTGTCATTGGATGCTGATGCATGATATGGTGTCTGTTAAAAAGGAAAAATCAGCTTATCAAATTGAGAGGGAATATTGTCTGATATATCAGAAAGTAACTTCTTCAATGCGCATCTAGGAGTGTTGCATCCTTTTGCCATGTCTAGAATAGATGTGTCAAGAGACTCCAGAAAATAACTAATGTAGGAGTTGTCACAAGATTAACATTCTGCTTCCCATGGAACTAGATTCAATCCTTATGAATGTTAAGAAGATATTGACTCCCAAGTTCCAAAAAACAGTCCAGGTCAAACCTGCCCCAACTCCCGAAAATATTTATATAACTTGTAAGCAAAACGATTCAAAAATAAATTGGCGATCTTGCTACGCCTTCCAAATTGAGCTAACAATCTAAACCATTCCAGTGGGCAGAATTCCTTTTTTATTGTATAAGTTGAAGAAAGAGAGGAGCTTAAGAAGAGTTTATATACAAGTATAGTACCAAGTTAAACTGTTAAAAGGAAAAAAGGAAAAAGAAAAAAAACCCCAAAATTGTGAAGTTTGTGGGGCAGTTTTGGAATGGGTAGGCCTTCATAATTCAAGGGAGGAAATTCAGAACTTTTTGTACTAGTTCCGAGGGTCTCAAGGGGGAAGGTTGTAGGAAGCATTGTTTAGTCCAGGGCTTCGTTTACTTGCTTGTAAACCAGTAGGACCTGATGGTTTGTATTCCCTTTTTATTTCCCTATAATAAGATGAGATATTGATCAAAAAATAAATAAATGGCACCGTAAAGACTCGAGTTTCAGTATAATATGTTGAACAGATGTCAAAACCCAAATGTTCCAACTCATACATATAGACACAGATAGGAGAGCAACATAAAGGAAGAGGAAATATTTATTATAGCAGAAAGGAACTTGAACAGATGTTAAAACTCAAATGTTCTAACACATGCATATAGGCACAGATAGCAACATAAAGGAAGAGGTAAATATTTATTATAGCAGAATTCTTCTTCTTCTTCTTCTTCTTCTTCCTCTCTCTCTCTCTCTCTTCTATCCAAACCCTACCCCTAAATCTTAGAATCCCTCATTTCCAAGTTGGTATCAGAGCATAAAATCTAGGCTTCTCTACATCAACACAGTAACCAAGAGGAGAACTCCTGCTGACGTCATCAATCGTACGACTGACATCAATTGTCCAGTCCCGATCACCCATGTGGGGTTTGAAGGTATGCATCAGTAGATCTAGAGTTTAGGAGTTTATTGAGCTATTGTTCATGTGATTTGGACAAGTGGAAGTCAGATCTGATTTTTAAGAAATTCTGGAAAAAATAAAGAAAAAATATCTCCATGTTACCAGATCAATTTGTGATTGTTTGGGGGTTGTTTTGATCCTCCAATTGGTCCTTCTAGGACCCCTTTTTGCTAAAAATCCTCCTGGAGTGGTCTCAGTTCCTGCTTGGAAAGAATGAAGGTACTGGAATGATTTTCCAGCCACCCAGAGTAATGTTTTTATTGAAAAAATGTGGTTTTTCGTTTTTTATAAGCTGTAAAAGCTTGGAGAAGCTTGTGTAAAAAGGTGTTTGACAATGCCAGAAGTAAATCAATCCGAGAAAGGCCACCCAAGTAATAAATTCTCTCCTACGGGGTTAAGTGGACATAATACAGATAGGGCTGTCAATGAGCCGAGCCAGCTTGATTCGTCTTGAAATGAGCCGAGCTTGAGTTGGGTATTTGAGCTAGTTGAACTGAGCAAAACAATTGAGCTCGTTTGTTAATCAAGCCAAACACAAGCAATGAGTGGCTCGGCCCGGCTCGATTAATTTTAATACCCTAATAATATTAATTCACATAAAAGTTAAGAAACTTAAATATAAGTTTTTATTGAGGTAAAACTTAAAAGGAACACGAGAATTTGATGAGCATGTTTAACTCTTAGAATTTTGCTCAGAATTCTTTTTGTTAAAATTATGGTAAACGAGCCTACAATAATAGCGCAAGCACGCAAGCCGGCTTGAGCTCGATTATCTATAAACGAGATGAGCTCAAGCTAGCATTCGAGGGCTCGAATTGAGCTCGAGACGAGCTTGAGCCAGCATATATATGTCTCGAGCCGAGCTTTAGCAACACCTGGCTCGGCTCGTTTACACCCCTAATATAGATGTCCAAATCAGAAGATCACCACAGTGATGTTGAATGGTCCTAACTACCTCCCATCGTCTCAATCAGCTAAGTTGTACCTTGAAGGGATAAGAAAAATAGGCTACATCACAGAGGAGCTACCCCCTCCAAACCAATATCTGTCGCTTATCAGAAGTGGAGGTTTGAGAACTCTACAATTATGGTCTGGCTACTCCATTGTTGCACCAGAGATAAAGAATGATCTTTTCTTCCTACGGACATCCAAGGACATATGGAACACTCTAGAGCAGTCCTATTCCCAAGTGGGAAACATAGGTTGCATTTATCAGTTGCATCAGAGTATTTTTCAGTTGAAACAGGGTGAGAAGACACTTGAAGCTTAGTTCTCTCAATTGAAGAGGATGTGGGACAAGTTGGATCACTATCAAGATCTTCAATTCTCCAACCCTGATGACTTGGTTAAAGTGAAGAAGATGATTGAAAGGAACCACATCTTTGAGTTTTTAGCTGGATTGAATCCGGGAGTATAAACAACCCCGAGTTCAAGTGTTCGGTAAGGAGTCCCTTCCATCCCTCAACCATGTATATTCCTAACTGCTTAATGAAGAGAGTAGGCAGAGTGCTATGATTCGTTCTTCTACCTTGGAGAGGTCCGCCTTAGCCAATGTGTCTTAACGAGGTGGTTGAGGTGGCGGTAGAGGCCGCGACCACAATGTGAGTATCTACGAAAACGATAAGGATAAGCTCACATGTGAGTGTTGTGGGAGTGCGCGTCACACCAAGGAGAATTGTCGGCTTCTACATGGTCGTCCCCAGTGTGCTCAGACAACTAGGGGTCGTGGAGGTCATTCTAGGGGGCGCTTTGGGAGAGACGATGGCATGTTTGCTGACACAGCTACCTCAGTTGACCCCACCTCGTCTACTTTTATAAACATCGATCCCACCTTCATTCCTACTACTAACCATGCCTTGTCTCAGGAGGAAGTTGATCTTTTTCGACATTTTTTTGTCTCAATTGGAGCCACTCTCTGCTTCCGCTACATCATCCTTTGCTTATTCTCGACTTCTGCCCTTATTGTCATCCTTTTTACTACCAGAAACCTCCTAGATCATTAATTCAGGAGCCACTGATCACATGACGAGTGTGTCAGCACTTTTCTCTATTTACCATATTTGTTCGGGTAAAGATAGAGTTAAGGTAGCTGACGGGACACATTCCTCCATATAGGGGAAGGGTAATATATTTGTTACTCCTATCCTTCTCTCTTTTATTTTACATGTCTCCAACATTACTTATAATCTGATGTTTGTGAGTCATATTACAAAATCTTTGAATTGTAGTGCTACATTCTTTCTCACTCATTTTCTTCAAGATTTGGAGACGAGGGAGAAAATTGGCAATGGACATGAGGAAGATGGCTTATACCTGCTAGATGCTTCCCCTTAGTTGTCTCATCAATCTTGTCTTGGCAGTGATGTGATGCAGTGGCATCAACAACTTTTTTGTTATTAAAAAAATTATTTCCACATTTTGTCTTCTTGAGATTTTGACTTGCATTGTGAACCTTGTGTACTTGCAAAAAAATGTAGATCTTCATACTTTTTTCATAGAAATAGAAGCAGTGCACCTTTTGATATCATTTATTCTGATGTTTGGGGGGCCTTCCCCCATTCTCTCCTTGTTTGGTTACAAATACTTTGTTACTTTTATTGATAATTAATTTTGGATTACTTGGGTGTACCTTCTTCAAGCTAAAAGTGAAGTTTTTCTGCCTTTGACCTCTTTCTAATATGGTTAGCACCCAATTCAGCACCCCTATCAAAGTCCTTCAATCTGATAATGGGAGGAGTACATGTCAGGTGCCTTTATTTCTTATTTGTCCGACCATGGCATTGAACATCAAACTTCTTGTATTCAAACCCCTGAACAAAATGGGGTAGTAGAGAGGAAGAACTACTGTTGCATTCTTGATGAATGGACTTCCCTCGCGGCTTCTAGGCTACAAAGCCCCCTTTATCTACTTCTTCCCCACACTTCTGCCTTTCCTATCTCACCCAAAGCCTTTGGTGTGTTTGTTATATTTATGCTTTGATAAGTCTAAACTTGATCCTAAGGCATTCAAGTGCATCTTTCTAGGGTATTCTCTCACTCAAAAAGGAAAAAAGGTGTAATCATCCCCTGACTCGGAAGCTCTTGGTGTCTCTCAATGTCACATTTTGTGAAACCACTTCTTTTTATGCAGTTTTGAAGAACGGAGCATCTGGATAAAGATTTCCTTCTTAAGTACCCATTTCCATTCCTGATTTTGAGTGTGATAGTGGGGCTGACCAAGCTAAGAGTCATTCTAGCAATGACGTTGATCTGTTAGTTTATTCGAGAAGACAACGGAAAAAGCCACAACCTTCCTACGAAGAAGTCTCCTCGGATCCACCTGTTCTAGGTAAAATTGAGCCTCTATCTATTTCTCATGTAATTGATGATACCCATCTTCCTATTGCTTTGAGAAAAGGCACTCGCTCATGCACTCAACATCATATTTCTCACACCTATAACCCTATTTCTCCTTCCTATCGTGTCTTTGCTTCGTCTTTGTCCTCTGTCTCTTTTCCTTGTAGCATTCAAGAAGTCTTATCTTATCCGAAGTGGAAGAAAGCAATGCATGAAGTGATGGAAGTCATAGACAGAAATGACACATGTGATCTAGTTGACTTCCCGAGAGGAAAAAAACCAATAGGATGCAAGTGGGTATTTACTATGAAATACCTGTCAAATGAGATTAAAAACAAAAAATTGTGGGGTTCAACCAAAAAGTAAATTCCTTTAGCTCACCCCTTTGGGATTCATGGTGAACTAAAAGATGACGTGTATATTTGCAGACTCCATCGGGGTTCAACTTCCCTTCAGCTAAAAGCAAGGTTTGCAAGTTGAAGAAAGCTCTATGTGGGCTAAAACAGTCTCATGGGCCTGGTTCGATATGTACAGAAAAGCGATGATTGTTTTTAGATACAGGAAAAGTCAAGCCAATCACACTCTATTCATCAACCGTGGTCAAGGGAAAATCTCTACCCTAATAGTCTATGTTGATGATATTATTGTGACGGGTAATGATCAAGAAGAGATTAAGAGACTAAAAAATCACCTGGCAAAAGAGTTTGAGATTAAAGATCTAGGAGACTTAAAATATTTCCTGGTAATTGAAGTTGCTAAATCGAAGAAGGGTGTTTACCTATCTCAGAGGAAATATGTCCTAGACTTGTTGAAAGAATCAGGGATGATGGGGTGCAAACCTGGTGCTATTCCTATTGAGCCAAATTATAGGCTGGGGACAACAGTGAGGACTGAGGACTCCTTAGTTGATACAAGGAGATATCAGAGATTGGTTGGCAGAATTATCTATCTCCTTCTCAATCGTCCAGGCATAGCCTGTGTGATGATTATAGTCAATCAGTATATACATGCTTTGAGGTATTCTCACTTGAAAGTTGATCATAGAATCCTCAGGTACCTGAAGTACTCTCCAAGTAAAGATCTCATGTTTGCTTGTCATGGTAATATGAGGATAGAAGCATACACAAATGTTAGCTGGGCAAGGTCAATGTAGAAGATCTACTTCAAGATATTGCACATTTGTGGTTGAGAACCTTGTTCCCTAGAGGAGTAAGAATTAAGTTGTTGTCGCCATATCTAGCGCAGTGGCAAAATTCAGATCAATGGCACATGGATGTGTGAGATTGTATGGCTGGAGATGATATTGGGCGAACTTTGTCTTTCCCCTCAGAGGCTTATGAGGCTGCATTGTGAAAACAAGGCAGACATTAGCATTGCACACAACCCTGTGTAACACGACCAAACCAAGCTTATTGAGGTGGATAGACACTTTATTAAGGAAAAGCTTAGTTTGGGAATTATTTATACTCCTTTTGTGAAGACCGAAGACCAACTAGCTGACATCTTAACTAAAGGAGTGGGGAGTCTTCCTCTCTCTCTCTCTCTCTCTCTCTCTCTCTTCTATCCAAACACTAACCCTAAATCTTAGATCTCTCATTTCCAAGTCTTGCTTTGAATACAAAAGGAACATAAAAAATGGAAGACGGAAACATCATTGAGACAATCTTCTAAGGACTTTCTAGGTCATACATTCCAGGTACATAAATCCAAAAGAAAATCATTGCCACTATATGAAAAGAGATAAAAATACAAATTTACTGCCTATGCAAATGCAACATACCCAAATAGGCTATCAAATATGTCTCAAAGCAATACAATGCAAAAGCCTCATGCAGTCCCGCACAATTAATGCAAAATTTAAAAAGGGAAACATAATTGAGCAGATCTTTTTAAAGATTTTCTAGGTCATACATCCCAGGTACACAAATCCAAAAGAAAGATCATTGTCACTATATGCAAAGAAAGAACATACAAATTTATGAAATCTGCAACGTACCTAAGCAGGCTATCAAATATCTCTCAAAGCAATACAATGCAAAAGCCTCATAACAGTCCCGCATGATTTGGCAGTTGAATGCAGCACTTGTATCCGATAATGAAATATACTGACCAAAAACATTAAAATCATAACTACATTAAGTTCACACTAAAGTACAGAGTATACCTTTAAGATAATACAAGCTACTCTTTTGTTGGAGTGTAAAGAACCAGAGCCCACTATGATTACAAAAAAAGGCACATGATAGCAAATTAATAATTAACATGCTAATTATAAAACAGATCCACTATGATTATTTTAAAAAAAAAACATGATAGCCAATTAATAATTAACATATTAGTTTTAGATTAAAGAATTAACTGATTTACAAATTTCCAGTCCATATTAAACTACAATTAAAAGATAATAATCTAAGAGACAACATCCATGTATAGAACAGAGAAGCCCTGGGATAAAAAGGCTTCACATCTTGTGACTTGTGAGCCATGACTCATGTTTGTTGTCAGCATGTCAGCATACGACCCAAAACAAAAAGGATTGTTATATTTTTAAATTAAAAGATAATCCTCAAAGAGACAACTGATAGCTGTAATGATTATAGTTGTCTTATTTGCATGTTGTAGTTTCTAACTGTATAAAGGAGAATCAATCTCTCCCCCTGTATCTCCTTGATTAGTTTACTTTCCCTGTATGTAAACCAATCAAGGGGATATAGGGGGAGAGATTGATTCTCCTCTGTACAATTAGAAACTACAAGAATCTAAATAAGGAAACCATGATCACTACAGCTATCAACAACATCCATGTATAGAACAGCAAAGATCTGGGAAAAAAAAAACAAGGCATCACATCCTGTGACTTGTGAGAGCCATGACTCATGTTTGTTGTCAGCATACCACCCAAAACAAAAAAGGATGGTTATATTTTTCTGGTTTTCCATCTCATTATTAAAGATAACAATCCACCCAGAGGCCATAGTCCACTCTAACAGATGTAAAGTATGCCTTCCTCACAGTATACACTATAAAATTGTGTTTCCCTGATTCAGCATTTGAACCAGAATCAGCTGATAGACCAAGAGAAGATTTTCTGTGTGAAGGAAACATGATTCACCGGAGAAAATAACAAGTGTCCGCATTGATGGCAAAGAGATTGAACTTACACCTGAAAGCATTTTTTTTTTAAAAAGACAGAATAACTCATAATGTATCGAAACTTCACAGAAATTGGGGAAGACTTGTGTGGGTTCATATAGGGGTGGAATTTTCGCCCTGACTGAAAGGCCCTTTGCTCCCATACAGAAATCAGTTTGGGAACTCTGTCGACAAGATGGAGAGTGGTTAACAAGGGCCTACTCGGCTAATCCATCTAAACAAACAAGCCATAACAAATCATCTCAATACTTTCACAAGGGCATTCATTTCCATCATCCCATGTCAATTATGCAAAACAAGGAAATTGGTCTTGTAGTACGGAAATTAAATATGAATTTGGAAATGGAAATGGACTTAGGTTATGGTACAAGACACTTCTTTTTTTCCTTTTGGTAAAGAGGCTATCGAAAGACAATTTGCGTTGTCTTAATTTATATGAGTTTTTCATGTAATAGCACAAGATAAGCGTATTGACAAAGTGCATCCAAGTTGTAGAAGGGGACATGCTAGCTCAGTAGCCTCATCTTAAAATGACTTGCGAACAATGCATTTATTCTATTTGATCGAATTTCAGATAGGTTGGTGTCATCAATATTAATCGTTGGCATCAGTCAACATATTTTAACAACTTAATTAAGATTTACAAGAAATTAGTTGCCCTGCTAATGGCAGTGTTGCATCTAAATAATGATTCTAAAATTCAGAAGTATATTTCGCTAGATCCTGATTTTCAAGGCGACTTGAGGCGATACTAAAGACCCAATGGACACCTGAGGTGCAGCGCCCGAGGCATTCCCTAATGAACTTCTTGCAACAGAAATCCTCCCAATATGAGATCTGTATATGTTGTACTTTCCTGAATAAGGAGTCCTACAATTCGTATAAATTGTAAAATCTCTATTGTCAATATGCACTTTGATAGAACTATCATTAGAGATAGTTCTAGAAATAATAAAGGGGGATTTCAGATTCAAGTGTTGGGAATAGATTTTTGAAAGGGGGGAGAGGGACTGTGAGGGATAAAAAAAAAGAAAAAAATTACAGCCTACAATGACAGTCAAACGAGAGATAGAGAGAGAGAATGGGGACAGTGGGACTGAATAAAAATAGCCAAACAGTTATCTACTCATCCGCAACCCGTGAGTCTCCTGGAAACCTATTACATCCCAATGTTGTTTAAAATTGTTGACAGAGATACACTAATCTCTTTGGAGACGGATTTTCCTTGATGAAACGCCCATTGAATTTAGTATGTTTTGTCCTACAATGATGTATAACACTACAGGAATTCCTACCAGACAAGTACAGTATTTTGATGTGGAGCAATATTTGGCAGGAGATCAGGCCGAATAAGCATTAAAATTAAGAGCAATGTCAAGATGCCTAGCCCATCAATACAGGATACCTCTAGCAGGTGATGACATAAAGTATCGATTCATGGTGCATGCATGAAGTCACTAACATAAACAGGGACAACTGCATAGAATATCAGGACTAGTTGTGGTAAGGCCGATAAATCTTTACAAAACTACCTCCAAACCAACAATAGGCCTTGAATCACTCGTTTGCAATGAGACACCAATAGTTCTAACTATAAGAAATTAAGAGAGTCCAAATTGACACAGTTTTCTTAATCCAAATACTAAGTGTAAAATATCTAGCGCCAACATGGAGAATGCCATCCTGTGACAGTCTGATCTTCTAATTCTAATTTCTAAGTTAATTTAACAGCATATCCAGTCAGAGCTATTGTTTTTTCCTTGAAAATATTTTCCCACAAAATAAGAATTCTTAATACATATTGTTGGACGTGCAAATCACATACTCAATCCTAACTTGATGAAATGCAATTAAAAAATACTTTAATATTTCTGGCGGATTGTTATCCCCTTGTGCTCATAATACACTTAAGAGAGAGAGAGAGAGAAGTAAGATTCAACATACCGACTCCAGTGCATAAACAGGGACCATCAGGATAAGTCCAATTAGAAATTTCTGCTCCTGAAATAACGTAGTAACATTCTTGGCATTAATCCATGAAAACAGTATTACAATAATGACTAAATAAGATACATATGCACCAGCTGTGTTTCATAAGATAAAGTGATGATATTTTATGTGGACATTTACACATGTATACACCGTATTCATATGAAAATATAGAACAGGAACAATGATATGGCACTGAGTTTCAAAAGATGATGCAAGCAGAAACTCTTGAAAAGGAATACAAGAAATGAACCTCAGGTTGATTGTAAGCAGCTATGTGCTCGAAAATAAGATACAGGGACAGAACAAGTGCAACAAGCACAAATAAGCCCGCGCTGAGGATCGGCCAGCTGTAGTGTAATGTTAACACTGCACCCAGGTTGAATGACCACACTTTCCCTGAGTGGCTTAAAGACTCCACCAGACTAAGAAAGAAAAACAAAGAATAGAAAACTCCCCTCCATGCCATCTTGCAGTACTTCAATGAATATCACTTACAACATCCAGATAATAAAATTCCCACCAGTCAGCGAAACACAAAAAATCATCCCAAAATGCTTTTTAAGTACTAATTAACCATTGTTGCCTTCAAACAAATTTGTTGTGAAAAGACTACTCTTATCCTCAAAAGTAAAATGCTGTCATGAGGAAAGCCTGCCTACCACAACTGCAACTGTGGTCAAATAGGAAAATATCTCTAGCTCCTTACGCTAGTATTAATGGCCCAAAAAGAATAATATGCGGGTACCCATAACCCACATATATGCAAAGGAAAACTCTGTCTCACACTCTCACTAAACAGCTATCCCTTGCTCTTCTATAAACTAGAATGGAAGAAACTTTTAAGGACCAGGACCAAGAAACCTGCAATGCAAACGGAATCAAATGTAACAGATCATAATTTATAAACTATAATTGAATTGAAGAAAACTCCTCCAAGCAATTAATGTCAATGTTTAAAAAAAAAATCAAAAAACATGTAAGCATGTTAGGATTTTTCAGGACAGAAAGCAAATAACACATGGACAGGATAATGAAATAATTGTGAAAAAGACCAGGTATGGTTCCTGAAAACACAACGGTTGGAGGATCTTCAACCCAAGTGGCTCACATGTTGAAACACCATCCAAACTCCCAAAGAAAGTCAATAATACAAACTGGAACATACAAGCCATTCATATGCTGCAAGGGTAGCAAACATCCTGAATCGTCATACAGCCAGACATTTTATTTTCAGGTTACATTTTGAACATAGGGCCTTTTTAGTTCTCATAATGAACCATGTTGACCAACTTTCCATAACTTTTGGCAATTTAAATTACAATTGAAATCATTTGATTATGCCTCTGCACATATTGAACATTAAACATAAGCTTTTATAGATCTAATTCTAACAAATTTGATAGGCGTCCTACATGCATATAGACATACATCAATTTATATATTTATCATGAATTGTTTATAAATATGCAATTGCCATCTCCCAACATGACAACACGTATTAGTCCAAGGACTCTACATCCAATTCCGCTTGTAACCAGTGGACATGTGATTCAGCCAGAAAAGAGAGGGTCAGCATTTACAAAGATCATGCAATCTCGAATTCAATTTTAAAGGCCAAACTCTAAGACTATTTTAGGGGTTATTTGCCCATACAAATAAAGCTCAGATGAAAAGCTATAACTTTCAGCAAGTTCTCGCTTTCTCTTTTCGATTCTTGGTGTGTCTACAGTAAAACATGAGTTAATTCACTGATTTATGAGATCTCTAATTCTCTATATATTCATGACTCCATCTGGGCCATTAGCACATGGGACTCAAATTCCACCTGGTGCTCTTCTCATACACTTACTGTTTAAGTTGGTATGCCCAGAATATTCCAGTCTTGCAACTCAAAAAAGTAAAATCTCCAAGAAACCCTTCTTCATATAATTAATTAACAAGAAAGTAATCATCAAAACATTAAATTAATTCTAACAAACCCATCCACCCCTAGTGAAAGAAAAATTAAAAAAATATTTTTTTTTCTTTGAAACAAGAAATCCAAGTTATCCAATATATCAGTTCACACCCAATAAATCACAAATACAGAGTATCAATAACCCAAAAAAAAATACAGAAACAAAAAACTGCAATAACCGAAGTTTCCATCTCTGCATGCAATTGGTATTGGTATAAATGAGAAACATACAAACCCTAGAAAATCAAACATACTTGCAGACACAAAGAGCCTTCAGTTTTAAATCAGAGATCCAAATTAGAAAATATATTCTGATTTTAACATAGTCAAAGATTAATTCCACGGGATTTGAAAAATCGTACCTTATTTATGATTTGTCCAGGGAGAGAGAAATTCGAATGAAAGTAGAGAAAACTCTCTAGGCGGTTAGGAGCCCTATTTTCCTTTTCAGAGATATGTAATACAGTCATACAGATACAGCTGCCCATTTTATATTCTTCATAGGAAACTGTGCTTTTCACTTCACCGTATTAACTAGTGACTTGTTGAATTTTCATTGGGTAAGCGTGGTCGATCGCCGAGTTGGGCGTGAGTTCATGTAAACCAACACGGCAACGGATTTTTTTTTTTTTTTTTTTTCTCAACAATCCTAAAGGCCTCACCAATTTAATAAAAAAAATATTATTTTGATATTTGTATAAGAAAACAAAAAAAAAAAAAAAAAACATTATTTTATTAAGATTTTTTTTCAATACCTATAGGGTATCCGATCATACAATATCCATAGATCTGAACTACCTATTCTAAAGATAGACGATTGATATGCTAATTAGGGGTCACCCAAGAGATATTTGTAAAGGTCAATAGGTCACCCAAGAGATAACCTGTTGGAGAAAAAAATGTGGAGAAAGCATGGCCTGATGAACAGCCACGATTCTTAGGTATTGAATGGTTAAATACCCTAGGAGTATGGAAGTGCGACTCATTTTATTATTTGTATAGGAAAACAAAAAAAAACATTATTTTATTTATTTGTATAGGACCACAATAAAGGAATTGAGAGATAAACATTATTTTATTATTTGTGTGGGACCACAAAAAATAAGAGAGATGAAGATTTGGTTTGGTGAGTACACTCACCAAACTTGGTGAATAATGTACACTCACCAAACCAAAATGGTTATTTTGAAAAGGTTTGAAGAGGCTGCTGGAGACCCATTTTTGTAATTTTTAGTGTTTTGACTCACCAAAAAAACTAAAAAGTTATTTTGGCTGCTAGGAATGCTCTAATGTGTTTTCTTTAACACTCATTAACTGTGATGAAGATTCATTAATCTCTAAGATTAAATAATTTAACCTTAGTTTTTAACTAAATATTAATTTGATTCATCCACAAATGTGGTTAAATTTTTTTCTAAAAATTAAAGTTAAATTGTTTAACCTTAAGGGTTAGCAGATCTTAACTATAGTTAATAGGTGTCAAAGAGAACATTTGGCAAGCTGGAGATGTGTGCACATATTGCCCAATGGAACGTGCGAGAAGCATGCTAGCATCTCCTTAGTAAAACACCTTTGCATGCATTGGCTGAAGAGGTTATGCCCAAGTGTAATAGTCGGTCATCTACAAAGGAAATCCTTTGCTATATCAATCACATGTCGTTGTTGTTCAAAATGCAATTGATTTCCTCAAGCCTTAGTATGTTGCTCGGGCCTCTTTACCTAATGTGTGCCCCCTTCTAATTGGGGTTAAGATTTGCTAACCCTTGTAATAAGTCTAACTTTGGTTTTAGGAGGAAAAACTAGGTCAATATTTATTTTTTAAATCAATTTTTATTTTAAATCTAAAACCAAAGGTAAGGCAAAGAGGCAAGGCCCCAAGTATCATACTCAGGCTTCAGCCTGCTCAAAAACACATAAATAAAATAAGAGTAGTGATTAGAGGACCACAGGGTCCTCTTGCTAGCCGACCACCCAATCAAATTTCATAGAAAAGTTAACTCTAAGGGTTAAAATTTCATTAACATCAATTAAATGAACATGACCCTCTAACAAGTTGACCAATGCGATGGGTCGACTTAATAATAGATGTCTTACTCGACTTGCTTACTACCTGCCTCTGACTGTTATCATAATTTTACTTTTGAATTTAGAGTTCTAAACTGAGTACACTAGGAGAACAGTAGTTTCCTCTTGTCTCATTTTTATGAACACGGAATGATCAGCATTGCTTCTCTTTGACGACCTAAGGGGTGGACATTGATTTTTATATAAAAGCGAAGAAAACAGTGTTAGCCTTAAGGTTTCAACCTAAGGTAACATCAGTAATTTTGATGATAACACAATAATGTAATGTTATTTGTGTTACTATATAATGTCTCCATGAGTCTTATGTGAAATTCAGTGTATAAGAATATTAGCAAAGTTATTCAATGAAAAAACATGAAAATGACACCATCTGTGAAAGGAATTCAACATCAAGTCAAGCAAGCTATTAAAGTAAATTGAAGATCAATCCAAGTCACGAAGAAAACATTTTGATCAAATAAGCTTAAAGATGAAATCAAGACTAAATATCAAGTTGAAGATAAAGACTCTTTTAAAAGGTTTAATTGTTTTATATTTTTGTGAGAGAGTGTTTTAGGACTTATGTAAAAAGTCTTCAAAGTTTGGTTGATTAAAAGCTCGAGACCTAAATTGACCTTAGGAGCCTAAGACTAAAATTAAATAACATTCTAAGGCCCTAGGATATTATTTAAATGATCAAAATCATGATTAAAATAAGGTAGAAGATCAAGGAAATCATGTCCATCATATAGGTCAACTTAAGATGAGATTTCCAGAAGACAACAAGAAATCTCGTCGACGAAATTGTGGAGGTCCACAGATTTCGTCGACAAAATCATCCGCAAAGCTACTGTTTTTATTTGTCTTCATCTTAGCGACGAATTCAGAAAGTCAACCCAATCTCATCGACGAAATCATGCGGAACGCAGAAAAAGCCTGTAACGGCTAGTTTTCAACGGTCATATCTTTTCTAATGTCTCTCAAACGGCTATATATTTGAGAATACTATAAAATGAAATGTTTTATGGACTAAAACAAGATGATTTAAGAACTCCAATCTTTCCAATCATTCTAATACTCACTCTATCATCATTCATTGATCAATCATTTGAGTAAAAAACCTAGAAACTCAAAAGAGTCCGAAATTGAACTATTCAACTCCATTCTTTGAGAGATTCTTAGAGAGCATTAAAGTGATCATCTAGTTCATGTAAAGGAGCACATTATGATTGTAATCCACTTTTTTGTAAAGTGAGAGTGAAATCAAGAATTGGTGGATTCTTGTCCTTGAAGCGGAGAGTTTTGTAAAGGGAATAGAGGATTATTCTCTTGCGCTGTTTAGGCTTGATTTTCGTCCGTAACAAGATTGGTTAAGCTTGACTTTTGTCCAAAATAAAGTTATAAAAGTTTGATCTTCACCCGGAAGAAGATCGTGCGATTGAGTAAAATCATGGTGAATCCTTGAAACGGGAAGCTTAAAGCGGGGACGTAGGCAGGTTGTCGAACCTCAAGAACAAATTCCTTGTGTTTGCATTCTCTAACTCTTCCCTTTGATTTATTACTTTGTATTGTTTTTGTGGTATTACTAATTTTCATTCCCTTTTAATTAGTATAATTTAAATTTTACTTAAGGGAATAGGAAGAAGTTTTAAATTGTCATAGACCCTATTCACCCCCCTAGGGTTGAATCCTTAGGCATCAAACGGAAGGGCACGCTAGCGCTTCACCGCAATAGAGTTTAACCACCAAGTTTAGACCTCAAACCCTTGATCGATTGAAGCACTTAAAACAATTGGAAAGTTTGCCATAGACCGTCCAATTTATCATAATCGATTAGTTACCATGTTGGTTAACCGTATTCTGAAACAAGGAAAAAAATCATTGGCTTATCGGTGAAGAGTAGTTAACTGAGGCCTATGATGATCAATGAAAGAACTTATATGTTTTAAAATAGTTCTATATGGTCTTTTTCTATTCCTTTTATGTCGCATGGTTGAAACCATGAAATATTTATTCATTTTCATTCAAATAAATAAGGAAAATGTATATTTAATTGCATGGTTAGCTTGTTAGAGGACCTTCCAATTGAAAGGTGACATGTAACAATGAGAAACCTCTTAATTTTCTTAGTGGGTTGCATTGGTTAACGTATTATAAAGGTATCCAATTTTCCCCTTATCAAGTGTTGAAATTTGATTAGGTGGTTCGCTAGCAAGAGGTTTTTTTTAGCTAAGGATATTATTAACCTATGATTAGTATTAATGGTTAGTGGCTAGCATTGGAACTTGGAGCTCTTGCTACTCATCACTTAAGGGGGAATGAATCTTGAGACCTCTCTATTGAGAGAGCCACACCCTACCATTGGAGCAAGAGGCGAGGTGTGCTAGCAAGAGGACCTTGTGGTCCTCTAATTACTACTCAATAAATTACTACAACAATTACTAAAAGTTTCATATTTACGTGTCATTTAATATAGATTAGCCCTTGGCTTCGGCCTTTTATTCTTCCAACCGTCTCCTACATAAGAATCTCACTAACTTGCTTTCTTCTGTCTTGCGTCAATTTTATGTACTTGTCAGCACGCCATTTTTGTACCCCTCTTTTACCCAATTCATCAGAGCTCCAAGGTTCAATAAAGGCATAAAAGCTCGAGAAAAGTACGGAAATGGACCCCCAATTACGAAATAACTCGAAAATGGGCTCCATTTTTAGGGAGTTATTTGTGTAGGCTCCGGCAGTGATTTTCATACAACACATGTTTTCCCTTCTTTTTTTCTCTCCAAAATACTCTCATCTCTGTTCAGAGATCCCTTCAACATTGTGCGACCCATTAAGTGTTCAACACAAACTGAGCTAAACTCAAGCTTTCCCCTTCGTTGAACCTTTCATCCAAAACCCAAGCTTTCCCCTTTGTTGCAACTGAGATAAACCCTACTGCTTCATCTGGAACCCTTCAACACAAACTGAGCTAAACTCCTCTGCTTCATCTGAAACCCTTTTGAAGAAGAAGAACATAGGGTAAGTGTTTATAGTGAATGCTCTTTTTCGGTATTTTATGTAATTATAGTGCAATTTCGATGTCTACATTGATCTTTTTTGGGATTTTCTGTTAGTATTGTTCCCATGTTCTCATTTTCGATAGTTACAATGCTTTTTTTCGGTATTTATGTTAATACAATTCTTATTTTCGATGGTTAGAGTGAGTGCTCTTTTTCGGTATTTTATGTTATTATAGTACATTTTCTATGTCTACATTGATCTTTTTTGGGATTTTCTGTTAATACTGTTCCCATGTTCTCATTTTCGATGGTTACAATGCTTTTTTTCGGTATTCATATTAATACAATTCTCATTTTCGATGGTTACAGTGAGTGCTCTTTTTCGGTATTTTATATTATTTTAGTGTATTTTCGATGTCGACATTGATCTTTTTCGAGATTTTCTGTTAATACTGTTCCCATGTTCTGATTTTCTGTTATTACTGATCTTTTTTCAGGATTTTATGTTATTATAGTTACATGTTCTCATTTTCGATGGTTACAGTGCTCTTTTTGGGTAGTTATGTTATTACAGTTTTCATTTTCGATGATTACACTGCTCATTTTCGAGTGGATATTTTAAAATATTGTCTTCACATATTAATTTTATCTCGATATTGCAAATAATGCCTATATCAATAGTTTGCTGTTATGAAGGTGAGTGGAACATTGAGGACCCTAATGCTAGAGGGTACGTGTACATTGGTGGGAAATCAAAGTTGTTACAGTTATCTTCGAAAATGACATATGAGAAACTATTTGATAAAGTTTATTAATTGACTAACACTCGACTAGAAGAGTATGAGATTATATTGGGGTATTTGATTCCTACACCAGCGTCAATCCCTCCCAGTGAAATTACAGACGATGAAGATCTGTGGACATTTCTTTCACATGTCAAGAAAGTATAAAATAAATTATTGTCGTCATTACATATATACATTGGTGGAAAATCAAAGTTATTATAGTTATCTTCGAAAATGACATATGAGAAATTATTGGATAAAGTTTATTAATTGACTAACACTCGACTAGAAGAGTATGAGATTATATTGGGGTGTTTGATTCCTACACCAGCACCATTCCCTCCCAGTGAAATTACAGACGATGAAGATCTGTGGGCATTTCTTTCACATGTTAAGAAAGTATAAAATAAATTCTTGCCGTCATTATATATATTGAAGGTAAAGAAATTTGTACCACAACCACGGTTTGGTTTGAATTCTCCTAATTGTGAATATCAGTGTGGTCAGGAGGAGGTTGTTAATCCTAATATTCAGGAGACTGCCGTTCCTTTCTCTGAACAGATGACTTATGTTCCTTATTTCCTTTCCTGTCCCACTGAGGGGACTTATCCAATGGTAAACTTGACAGCCGGAGTCAACCAATATTCAAGTTTTGTACCCAACACTTATGTGGACAACACTAATACCACGATTAGAGGCAGAAATGAAGATTTTGGGGTTAAAAATGATATAGGTGATGAAAGTATAGAATGATCATCTGAAGAAGATAAACATGATTTTTATAGTGATTTTGATGAAGATGTAGCAACATACAATGTTAAAGATATGCGTCAAGACTTTGTACATAGGGAGACAACAACACACCCGTTGGACACACGGACTATACACTCTCACACGCCGCATGTTGATATTTCTAATTCCTCAACGTCTGCTTTTTGTCGAGTAAGACAAGTATCACCTCAAGCTCCTCCAGAATCATCATCACATGCTCTTCCAGAAGCTCCGCTTGAAGCTCTGCCAAATGTGAACGAACTAGATGACTATGTAAATTAGGAAGCATCTGAGATTGAAGCTGTAATGGAAGCAAGTAATGAAATATCACTTGGGCAATTATTTAAGGATAAAAGACATCTTCAAAATGTATTGTCTAGATATGCGACGGGAAAAAATTTTCAATTTAAGGTTATGGATTCAAATAGACAAAAGTATACAGTCAGATGTCTTATAGATAATTGCACTTGGAGGTTGCGAGCATCGAAGGTGAATGAGGTTGGTCTCTTCAAAATAAAGACTCATAATTCACATCACTCTTGTGGATATCCCTTCGATGGTGTCAATCATCTATAAGCAACTAGTTTAGTTGTGAGTGACATGGTTGTGGGACGTATTGAGACAAATGTCTCATATAAACCCAAAGAGATTATTCATAATGTGTGGGAAGAATATGGGTTTAAGATGAGTTACAGGAAAGCTTGGAAAGCTAAGGAGATTGTCATTGAAACAGTTAGAGATTCATACGATCACTCTTATGCCAAACTCCCTGCCTATTTTCATGAACTTAAAAGGATTAATTCAGGAATAGTAACAATAATAGTGGCCGACCCTGAAAATGGGGCATTTGAAAGGTGTTTTATGGCTCTTGGACCGTGTCTTCGAGGTTTTCAAGCGACTTTATGGAAAGTGATAGCTATTGATGGGACACACTTAAAGGGAAAATACAAAAGAATACTAATCGTTGCAACAACTCTAGACGGAGACAATCACATATTTCTAGTTGCCCTTGGGATAGCAGAGTCGGAGAAAAATGTTATGTACAATTTTTTCTTAACTCAATTATGAAGAACACTTGGACACGTAGATGATCTAGTGGTTGTAACTGATCGGCATGCCAGTTTGATAAGTCAAGTATCTGTTGTATTCTCACATGCAATTCATGGTTACTGCGCATTCCACATCAGCTAGAATATGTACACAACATTCAAGGATAAAGAATTGTATACGTATTTTTGGAAAGTTGTGAAGACATGTAGACAAAGCAAGTTTTATGAGACGATGTGTCAACTCGCAGCCGTAAACCCTCTCGCATTCCAATTGTTGGATGCAATACCGAAAGAGAAATGGACCCAGACCTTTTATAATGCGAACATGTATAATATGCTTACTATGAACATTGCCGAGAGCTTGAACTGTTTGCTGAAAGAATTTGAGAGAATATCCAGTGACTATGCTTATGGAGAATGTGCAACTCAAGATACAGAATATGTTCTACAAACGAATAATCAATGATATACAAATGAATGGCAGACTAACAACATGGATGGAGAAGAAAATACAAAAGGGTCAGGCAGAGGCACATTATCTGGATTGTCATAGAATTGCTATGTATCAATATTACGTGGTTGGGCAAAACAATTGAGATACTGTCAAACTTCTTGAAGGGAATTGCGCTTGTGAGAAATTCTATAAAATGGAGTTGCTTTGTGCACATACCTTGGCTGGATGTAGAAAGTATCGGGTAGACCTATACGATTACTGTTTGCCATACTACATATCAATGGCATACTAAGCCACCTACCAAGAGTCATTATATCCATTGTTTGACAAAAAATCATGGGACCTCCTACCTAAAGTCATGGTAGAAATGGACAGAATTAAGTCACCGGTGGGAAGAAGACGTTCAGGGAGGCCGAAGAAGAACAAAATTCTCTCGCGGGGTGAAGAAAGGTCCACTGTAAGATGTAGACGATGTAAACAAACTGGGCATAATAGGCAAACATGTAATAATGTTATCTCTCAGAGTGGTTGAGTGTATGAGCATTGCAGTGTTTAGTGTTTAATGTAATGGAAACAAATCTAATGCTTAATGAAATGTTTGTTACAAGATTCTCTATTGGATCATGTACTCCGCAAAAACCCCGAATTTGACTCCTTTTTACACTCATTTTCGTCAGTTTTCAAAACATATGAGTCAATTTTGGGATTTTTGCACTCATTTTCGTCAGTTTTTAGAGCATAAGAGTAGTCAATTTCAGGATTTTCTAGGTGTCCATGATACATTTTCGTAATTTTACAAGAAGTTTCACCATTTTCTTTGACATTCTTCAGTTTTCAGAGAGTCACAATGACCATTTTTGGGGTTTTACCACCTATTTTCGTCAGTTTTCATATCATAGAAGATCCAATTTCGGGTTTTTTGCACTCATTTTCATCAATTTTTAGAACATAGGAGGAGTGCAAAAACCCCAAAATTGACTCCTATGTTCTAAAAACTGACGAAAATGAGTGCAAAACCCCAAAATTGACTGCTCTTATGCTCTGAAAACTGACGAAAATGGGTGGTAAAACCCCGAAAAATGGTCACTGTGACTCCCTGAAAACTGAAGAATATCAAAGAAAATGACGAAACTGCTTGCAAAATTACGAAAATGTATCATGTAAACCTAGAAAACCCCGAAATTGACTGCTCTTATGTTCTGAAAACTGACAAAAATGAGTGTAAAAACCCTTAAATTAACTCTTCCTATGTTTCAAAAACTGACGAAAATAAGTGCAAAACCCCGAAATTGGATCTTCTATGATCTCAAAACTGACAAAAATGGGTAGTAATTCAGTGAAAACCCCGAAAATGATCACTGTGATTCCCTAAAAACTGAAGAATATCAAAGAAAATGGCAAAATTGCTAGCAAAATAACGAAAATGTATCATGTATACCCAGAAACCCGGAATTGACTGCTCTTATGCTCTGAAAATTGATAAAAATGAGTGCAAAACCCCGGAATTGACTCCTCCTATGTTCTGAAAACCGACGAAAGTGTAGGAAAATGAAGAAAATAATTTAGTAAAAACCCCGAATATGGCTCCTGTATCCCTGAAAATAGACGAAAATGCCATAAAATGAAGAAAATGAGTTGTACATCAGTGAAAACCTCGAAAATGGCGAAATTGCTTCCATTACATTCTCCAAAACTGTTCTGTACAAATTGTACAAAATCTTACATTACATTACATTCTCGAAAACATACACCCTATACATCACAGCCATAACTATCAGGGCATCCCAGCCCATGAACACTCCACCCACTCAGTCACGGACTTACAGACCCCTTCATAATATCGAAAGTTATTCACTTTCAGAATTTGAGTATATGTCCCTGCAAATACATTTACACAAAGTAAATATGGTGCAACTGATTGAAGATAGTGAAAATCACCAATGTCAGTATGAATACAAAGAATAATACCTGCGTGAACTTAAGGGGTAAGTAAGCATATAAGAAGTCAATAAATTTCATAACGAATACTCCACAATCCTGGCTGCGTATAAAAAAAACAGGTGTTTAGAATGAGCCATGTCAGTGTATTCGTAAATATGAGATTAAGTGCTTTGAAAAACTTATGTATTCTTTTGTTGTGGTACATCTTCAACTTCTACCACCTCTCATTTATTGTCTTCGAATGTTGACTTGTCACCTAACATGTGGAACACTGCAGACATCCTGACTGTTAAAAAAATAATTGTGGCCCCATGACTGTTAAAAAAATAACCGTGGTCCTATGTGATTCAACCGGATGTTCGTAAAAGGAGTCGAGGAGGAGGATACGCCTTCTTGGGGTTCAATCACAGCCAATGCCTAGTGACTTCCGGGGTTGAAAGGGAGGTATACCCTTTCGCATTCCCACATGGGGGTCCCTCCTCGAACCCCCAAGACGGCATCCTTGAAGTCGGACCCTATCCTCCTGGCCATGTCCTTACAGAGATTGTCGTTCTTCATCACAGATTTATAAGTGTCCAAGGAAGCACAATGATGACTGCATAGTTCAAACTGAAACATGACACAAGTTAATACATTGTAGAAATTGTGTATAGTAAATGAGTTGTTTCAATTTAATGGCATACCATGAAACAAATTTTCCTAAAGGCACACACTTGCGTGTATTTGGAGGAGTATTGTTGTTGCCTTTGGGCCAACAGCTCCGTTAATATGTCAATGTGCTGTCATATTTATCCAAAGTTAGATAATATCGTAAATTGGTACTACATTGTGCAAAAATGCCGAAAATGGCAACTGTAATATGAAAATTTGAAGAATATGACTCCAAAAAATGCCGAAAATGGCTTATGTAATTTGCATAATTGTCAAAAATGTTTACTATAATTTGTAAAAATGTCGAAAATGGCAACAGTACTGTGCAAATTTGAAGAAATTGACTCAAATAAATGCCAAAAATGGCTGCTTAACTTGTCTAAAATAACGAAAATTAGTACTGCTATGTGTAGAAATGCCAAAAATAAGTATTGTACTCTGCAAAAATGTCGAAAATAGAACTTTCCTCTACAAATTTGATAAAAATTACTCCAAAATAACGAAAATTATGTTTGTTATAAGCATAAATGCCAAAAATCCAGTATTGTACTCTGTAAAAATGCAACTATACTCTGCAAATTTAATGAAAATTACTCCAAAAATGCCGAAAATGGCTATTGTACTATTAATAAAATGTAATAATGATTATTAATAAAATACAATTCAATGGTGGGTATGATGTAATGAGTTTACCATTGAATCAATCCATGTAGTTGAGGTAGCAATCTCCCCCACAAGTTCCGATGTGATCATAAGATTTTCAATATAAATAGTAGGTTTTCCAATTTGGATGAAATCACACAATTCCTTCATCTCTACAACTGAGATTGGATCATCTTTGAGGTTAACAGTGGTCCCTGTCACCTTCCTTCTTTTTAATTCAATGAAAGGAGAGCGCAGATATTGTGACTTGATGTGTGGCCTCTTTGATACCTGTGTAATATTTGCATTTTCTACCTATCACCAAATATAGAAAGGTCAAAGTCTATAGTATGACGAATAAAATTTACAATAATGTAAATATTCAAAACACACACCTGCACATCTTCAATCGTCTTAGATTGTGGAAGGTCATCAGTGTATTGATTAGTCGGAATGAGATCGATCTTATCAAAATCCACCGATAGATGAGAACTCGGAATGTGATGCATCTTCTCATCATTGACCGAGTATTGATGACTCGGAATTGCATCCATCTTATCATCATTGACCGAATGTTGAGGACTCAAAAATTTGTCGTCCATTTTTGCAAATTTGGCATCAATAGTTGAAGACAGGTTATGTATATCCGAGGACATACGCTCGACAACTCGCTCAGACACTCGGTCAACAATTCTATCAACCACACGATCAAAAAATATCTTCATTGCGCGATCCACTGTATTCTTGACAATAAAATTGATATCATGAACCTGGACATAATCAAAATCAGACAACTGTTAAAAATCACAAATATGAAATCCATAAAATAGCTACTGTGAAACTCAAAAATCTCGAAAATAACTGAAATAACTATCTCGAATCTCGAAAATGGTCACTGTGACATTTAAAAATCCCGAAAATGACTACTGTAATGTGCATAATTGTCAAAAATGATTACTGTAATCTGCATAAATGCCGAAAATAAGTATTGTACTTTGTAAAAATACCAAAAATGACAAATTTGAAATGCAAAAATAAGTATCGTAATTTGCATAAATGCCGAAAATAAGTATTGTACTCTATAAAAATGCCGAAAATAAGTACTGTACTCTGCAAATTTGAAGAAATTGACTCAAAAAAATGCCGAAAATGGCTTATATCACCCTCAAAAATCTCAAAAATAACTGAAATAACTAATTCAAAATAACGAAAAAGGTCAATATAACCCTCAAAAATTCCAAAATTCAGTAATTAATAAGTCAAAATGATGAAAATGGATATTGTCAACCATAACAATCTATATTCGTACCGTTTCTGACCTCTCCTCATTTCTTCTCTTCGTCGCCGGAGATGGGGATGGACTCGCATCAACACCATCATCGCCATCACCACCATCACCACCATAATCACTATCACCACCATCACCAACACAATCACCACCATCACCACTGTAACTATCACCACCATCACCATCACCACCATCATTCTTCACATCACGTACTATTTTTAACTTCTCCTCAGTCCTTCTCCTCTTTGCTGGAGATGGGTATGAACTCACATCATCATCACCACGATCACTATCATACTCAATGTCCTCCACCTTATGTTTCTCTTCCACAATTTCTTTCTCCTCCTCCTCTTCACCACCATCACTATCATCATCATCATTCACATCCTCATCATCCTCAGCATCATCAATTGCTAATCGTGCAAGGAAGTGCTTCACCACTTGTTTTTCTTTCTCTGCAATAGTAGACTTTATATTGCTTAGCTCAATTTGTAATATACCAAATAATATGTTATAAGTAGACATATTATTAATCAAAAGTTATAAGTTGAAGTTAAATATTGAATATTGTAAAACTGCAAAGGCAAGTACGTATGTTATTTAAATTGAAAATTGAACTTGCGAGTGACTTATAGTTGAGATATGAAATATTCTTCCACTGCAGTACATGTTGAAATGTGATTGCATCTGGGGGTGCATTACGAGTACATAGTATCCCAAGTGTTGTAAGCCCAAATCTGTTATTGGTCATAAATTATAGTATTAGTGTAAGTAAAGTAAACACAAATTATCTAACACAATAAACTTACCTGAATTAGTATGTGATATGTTTACCTGAAAGGCAAGAGCACATCTATTGATATTGTACTACTTCTTCATAAAAAGAGAGGTTTCCAAGGCAACCTTGCACAACTGAAAACCCACAGTGCCCCACGGGTGGTTGTTAAAGGCCTCCAACTCGTCAATTAGGCACAAATAACCTGTGTTAACAGCCACATAAGTGTTGGTCCCCACGAACAACAACTCAACGTAAAGGATTAGTGACAGCTTCACCGCATCCAAGTCATTGTCACATGCCTTCAACACCTCAACAATATTTGCCTTTTTAAAGACAGCCAAGTTTCGAAACTTGCGAAACTTGATAGAGGTTGGCGGCGCTTCATGTGTAAGGACTGAAGCCTTGGACACTCGGGCATTAAGGCCTATCATCAATGTAAAGTCCAACACCGTGAACTCTAGCATCTTCTTCCTGTATACTTCAAAACATAGGCCTCATTTACGCCTCTGGAGAAAATGGTGGATTAATTGCATACATAGTGGTATCCTAAGCATGTCATATAAATGGCCAAAGCAACTCTCAATCCAGATTCTCTTCATTTCTGGATTCTCCTCCTAAGAGTTTTATCACCTCAAACCATGTTGTGGAGCATTTTACTGAGGGTTGATATTTTATTTCTTCATCTTTTCCCTTTCTATTACCCTTCTGCTTCACCCATTTTCCCTTCTCCCCCCTTTCTCCTTTTTGGTTATAGGAGCCTTTGTCTTATCCCTACCAACTTTCTTCTTTAATCGCATCTTGTACCTGTAAAATTGTAAAACAAGAAATAACTCAGACAATGCTCACTATTACAAAAGAAAATATTGAAAATGAACACAGAAAACAGGAAAATACCGAAAATACTCACTATTACAAGAGAAAATATCGAAAATGAGCACAAAACCAACGAAAATGAACATAGAAAAACACCAAAAATGATTTGATCACTGTCATGTGAGAAAATCCAGGAAATGACCACAATTACATCGAAAATGAACACAGGAAAACAGGAAATACCGAAAATGATCTGATAATTGACTTAAGAGAAAATCCCGAAAATGAGCAACATACCATCGAAAATGTACACACTACAATTGGAAAATATCGAAAATGAGTACAATACCATCGAAAATGAACACAGGAAAACAGAAAAACACCGAAAATGATATGATCACTGTCATGTGAGAAAATCTAGAAAATGAGCACAATAACATCGAAAATGAACACAAGAAAATAGGAAATACCGAAAATGATCTGATTACTGGCATAAGAAAAAATCCCGAAAATGAGCAACATACCATAAAAAATGCACACACAACAATTGAAAAATACTGAAAATGATCACTGTTAAAAGAAAAAGTCTCAAAAATTAGTACAATAACATTGAAAATGAACACAGGAAAACAGGAAAAACCGAAAATGATCTAATCACTGACATAAGAGAAAATCCCGAAAATGAGCAACATACCATCAAAAATGCACACACAATAATTGGAAAACACCAAAAATGATCACTGTTAAAAGAGAAAATCCCGAAAATGAGC
The DNA here is from genome assembly GCA_015143295.1 of Tetracentron sinense. Lineage (NCBI taxonomy): Eukaryota > Viridiplantae > Streptophyta > Magnoliopsida > Trochodendrales > Trochodendraceae > Tetracentron > Tetracentron sinense. Next base: position 21,806,824 of record CM026556.1, on the reverse strand, counting down.
ATATAACATTGAAAATTATGTTAAAAATTGTGGGGCCCATGTTTGAACTTGGAAATTTTGAAAAAGTATATCACTTACCATCTTTTGCTGAATACCGCAAGCTGTTCTTTTTTTTTTCTTCTTCTTCTTATACCGTGGCTCAATCAAAACTCTTCTGGAAAAGTACGGGTTTTTTCTTTTGTTTTTTTTTTGTTCTTCTTCTTCTACTGTGGCTGAATCAAAAGTCTTCTGGAACAGTACGATATTTTTTTTCCTTCTTATTCAATATGATGCCTGTAGAAGATTGTGGGGGAGTGGTAGCGATTTTTAAGAAATAATTAAGAGTTGTTTCGCATTTGGGATTTCTGAAGGGTTTCAGTTCCAGTTCACAGTATACGTTTCCGGGAAGACACCAATAGTCGCAAGGGTATTTCGGAAAGAAAAACATTTGGGAACACACGTGATGTAGGCTCACACGCGTGAGAGCCTACAAAAATAAATGGCTAAAAGTGGAGCCCATTTTCAGGTTATTTCGTATTTGGGGGCCCATTTCCGTACTTCTCCCTAAAAGCTCCTCCCCAAGGTCCAAGATCGTCAAAATCAAGCTTAAGCACAAAGCCCAGCCCAAAAACCCATTTCAGGCTAAAAACTGCCCGGTCATTCAAACAGCCTGCACCTAGAATTTTTTTAAAAAAAACTTTAGACCGTAATTACGTCATCCCATTCCGAGATGACCTCACCCCTGACCTTTTTAGGTTATTTATAACATGTCCCCACCCCTTGGAAAAACCTATAAATACCTCTTAGTTTTCTCCATTAAACCTAAGCCTTATTTCTCCTAGTCAAAACTCTAGAGAATTCTCTCTAGAGAAAACACTAATCCTTAAGGCTTCACAAAACCCTAGTCTCCACCTCAAAACTCTATTCTCTACCCAACCTTATAGACCTTAATCCTTCACCAATCTTGAGCCATTTCACTCTAACTTGTGCTTGAAACTTAAAGATCCAAAGGAGAGGAGAATTCTCAGATTTTCAGAAGTTGAAGAACACTAAAGGGAGTTCAAATTCCATATTCAAAACTTAGGATGAGCAAAGGCGTTTGATCAACTCTAGATCCGACCTTCTTGCTACTTTGGATTGGGTAAAATCCTCTAAACTCATCTCTATTTCAATTTTTCAATACAACTCCCTGTAGATCCATCTTGTAATGAATTCTAGATCAAAGCTAGAGCTCCAATTCCCTATAATTTCCATTTCTCTTTAGGATTTCACCTTCCTAATTAGATTTAAGCACCTCTATACCAAACATGGTATAGAGGGGTTTCGATCATCTAAGAAAGGGGAGATCCACTTTATTTCATGGTTTGGTGCCTTCTTTTAGCATAACTCAATTGTTCAAGTCAATCCAAAGCTAAAAATCAGATAAAACAGACCTGGTGTACGCAAGCCATTCGAACGGATTGGTACAACATGGCTGTTTTCCTACTTTTTTCCCTTCGATCTGATTTCCATTAAGTAAATTTGCTAGATCTAAAGTTATTAGGTCCTTGTTTGCCTTGTTAGTGATTTAGATCATGTTAAAATACCCAAAATAAGGTTCAGAAAGCAAATTAGAATTCAAATCTGTAAAAATGCACACAGGGCATTCAAACGGACCATGATCTGTTTGAATAGCTCTTATCTCATTCGAACGGCCTGCATGCATTTTCCCTATTTTGGTAATTTTCAATTTGATTTTAATCCTTTAACCCCCCAATCAGACCACACACCCCAAACCATGGTTAATTAAATGGTAAATTGGTGGAAAACAAAATCAGATCCAGCCTTTTTGCGTAAGTCGTCTGAATGGACCTCCAGGCGATTCGAACAGCCTGTTAGCATATTGCTGTTTTCCACCCCTTTACTCTATTTAGGTTAGTTTCTGACCTTAGACTTCATTAACCCCCTCGGCTTCTAAATAAGCCCTTCATATTCTCCCAAAATATCAAAAACTGTGAAAAACTAAAATCTAAAAACATTATAAAATCAAAATCCAAAAACATCTAAATGAAAAAATCTGGTGAACCCCAAAAATAATATTTTTAGGTTGAGAACTCACAAGCCTAAGGGGTGACTAGATCTCCTTACAAGTTTATCTACCATTTTTAATATATGCAATCAAATTATTACCTAAGGGAGGTTGGACATAAAGTATGGAAATAGGGAAGACAAGCAAACCACAACAAATGAATTTTTACATGGAAATCCTTTCAGGCAAAACCACAGAATCTAGTCCAGCAAGAGATATCACTAAGACAAAGCAACAAATACTTACAAGACTCGAACTGTACTCAACCGGATTCGACACTACAATCCTCTAGAATCAGTCCTCCACACCTCGAAAAACAATCACGATCTCCACAAAACTCGCAATTTATCGCAGTAGCCTATTTTTCTCTGTGTCACCTCTTCTTCTAAATTTGATAGTGGCATTGCTCGAAGCCCTTCTTCTTTTAAATTTCAACAAATGTGGTTATCTCACCTGAATTTGTAAAGGTTAGTAGAGGACTCTTGGTCTTTACCTACTTATGCTAACCCTATTGTCTCCTTCTTTCTCAAGCATAAGAGACTAAAAATCTCTCTCAAGAGTTGGAAATAAACATATTTGGGAATATCCATGACAAAATCAAAGATCTTGAAGAAAAAATATGTGAAGTGGAGATTAACTTACAAGACTGTTGGAATATTAGATTGGAAGAGTCTCTTTCTTCCTTAAAGGAATACCTCCAACATGTTATGATCCCAGAAGAGATTTTTTGGAAAAATCCAGAATCAAATGGCTTAAAGATGGGGATAACAACACTAAGTTCTTCCACACAGTTGTCAATCAGAGAAGAATGAAAAATAGTATTTATAAAATTAAAAATACATTGGGTGAGTGGACTGAAAATCAGCAAGAGAGATAGTCAAGGAAGCAGTTTCTTATTTAAGGAGATTCTAACCTCTTCTAGTAATGTTATTGACGAAGGTATCCTAGACCATATCCCTCAACTGGTTTCTATGGAGGGCAACTGTTTTCTATCTTCTATCCCTCTAATGGAGGAGATTAAGCTTGTAGTTTTTGGTCTTGTTGAAGATAATGCCCCTGGCCCTGATGGATTTAATGGTTATTTCTACCGGTCTTGCTGGGACATCATTAAAAATGACTTGGTTATGGCAGTCAGGGAGTTCTTTTAAAATCCTATGCTCCAAAAATCGGTTAATGCTACAGCCATTGCTCTAATTGCCAAATGTGAAGACCCTTCTACTTTTGCCGATTACCGTCCTATCAGCTTATGCAATTTTTTCTATAAGGCTTTCTCCAAGATTTTGACCAATCGGATTGCTACTATTCTTCCCAAGATTGTTTATGAGGAGCAAAGTGGCTTTATAAAAGGCAGAAACATCACTGATAATATCGTCATTGCCCAAGAAATGGTTAATGACATTGATAGGAGAACTTCTGGAGGGAATCTTATTATGAAACTTGATATGGCTAAGACTTATGATCGTATGGAATAGAATTTCATCCTTATTGCCCTTCAGAAATTTGGTTCAAATGATTACTCTATAGGTCTCATCCAAGGTTGCCATCATAACCAAAGTTTCTACGTCATTATTAACGGATCTTTACATGGTTTCTTCACTAGCTCTCGAGGATTAAGACAGGGTGATCCTCTATCTCCTGCTTTATTCATTTTGGCTGAAGAGGTGCTTAGCAGGGGGCTCAAATATATTATGTCTGCTCAAAACTCCTCTTATTACATTGGAAGAAATGACTTTGCAGTTTCTCCCATCTTCTTTGCAGATGATATTCTTATTTTCTGCAATGGCAGCTCAAGAAGTATCAAAAAAAAATTACTGATTTTCTTTCCAATTATGAGGTCTCTTCAGGTCATAAAACTAATAAATCCAAAAGCTTCCTTTATTGTTTTGACAATTTCTCTCTTGCTAAAAAAAGAAATATTTCACGATACACAAGTTTTCAATTTAATTAGTTCCCCATCTTGTATCTGGGTGTTCCATTGATCAACGGCCGTTTAAGAAAATTATTCACTTTCTTCCTCTTATTGAGAAGGTCCTTGCAAGCTGGTCTGGTAAACTTCTATCTGCTGGGGGTTGTCTTATGTTGATTAAACATGTCTTATCATCTATTCTGGTCCACCTTATTGCTGGAATCAGTATTCCAAATGGTATTGCCAGTATGATTGATAAGTTTATGGCCAAGTTTTTCTGGAGTAACACATAAGCTAATAGATATCGTCATTGGATCAACTGGAACAATTGCACTTTGCCTTATTGAGAGGATGGGCTACGTATTCGCAAGATGAAATATTTTGCTTTAGCCTTCAAAACCAAACAGGCCTGTAAGATTTATACTGCGGATAGCCTTTGGGTAAGATTCTTCAAAGCTAAATATAGATTTAATCCTGTTTGGAATGCCCTGCCTACTAGAGGATTTTCTAAACTTTGGACTGCTATATGTGGTGGTTTTCAATTTATGCTTTCTAATTCTTCAGTCCTTATTGGAAATGGATTAAAAGTAGATTTTTGGTTTGACCGGGGGTGTAATGATGAAGCTCTTATTAATTCAGCTTTGGTTACGCCAAACATAAGTCCAATTATTGCTAATATTCTCAATTCAGATGGGGACTGGGACCTTATTCCGATGAGACATCTTCTCTTGAATCCTACAATTGATGTTATAAAAAATGGGGGATACTTCATTTCAAATGAAAATGACAAAATTATTTGGAACAAGTCTTCTTCTGGCCTCTTTTATATTTAGTCTGCTTGGAACTTATTACGGGATATGAAACTTGAGCTTGAATGGACTAAGGCAGTTTTGAACCCGATTGTGCCTACCAAAATCCGTATTTTTTGTTGAAAAATTATGCACCAAGTTATTGCTACTGATGCAACGATTCAAAAATTGAGTATTCCTCTTGCTAGCAAATGTTTCTACTGTCTCTCTCCTCATGTTGAAAGTAACAATCATCTCCTTGTTAGTAGTGAGATTACTCTTATACTTTGGAAAACCTTTTCCTCTTGGTGCTACATTCCCTTTGTCCATTATGATAATATTCAATGTTGCTTTAGATGGTTATGAGCTGCTGCATCTAGACATAATGATCATTTTATCCTTGTGTCTGTATTGATTGTGTAGAATCCCGTAACTCATTTTCCTATTCAGTGAATAGTGTCAATGAATAGTGAATTTTGGTCAAAAATGGTATGCTGTTTGTTATGGTGTATAAATCATGAATAAAAGGAGTTGGAACCAAAAATATAATTGTATATGGGTGTTAAAGCTAGGGTAAGAGAGTGGAAACACTCTAGGTGAGTTAAGGGAAGAATGGAATCCCTCAAAGTGTGAGAAATGGGAAAAACCAAAGGAAAATGGCCAAATTTGCAGGTGACCGGTCGACCACCCCTCATGGCCGGTTGACCGCCCCTCAAGGCTGGTCGACCAACTGTCTCAAAAAATGCCCAAAATGGGCTTTACTATAGGGTGTTTGGCCTGGCCGGTCAACCGCCCCTCCTAGCCAGTCGACCGGGCTCCTGAGGTTTTGCCCAGTTTGGTCTGTTGGACCATTTTATTAAGGGTAGGATGGTCTTTTGACCTCCTATTTGTCTATAAATCCCCACATTTGTAGGTAAGGGTTTCATAAACCCTCAAGGCAGAAATTAAAGAGAGATTTAGAGAGTTGGAGAGGGAGAAAGGGAAAGCTAGGGTTTTCCAAAGGATTATCCTAGGATCAAGGTGGAGCTTGGATCCTTCCTTGGAGCTTGGATCTCACATCCTTATCTCTTCTCAAGCTTGTTCCCAATCTTAAAAGGTAAGTCATCCTACTATCTAGCTTTGGTATGATACAAACATTGAATAGATGATTAAAGTATGATTGTGAATAACCTAGATTCTAAACTTAGGTTTTCAAGCTTGAAATGTTTAGATTGTGTACATGTATTTCAAATTCCTAAATCTACCATGTTTACCTAAATTTTATGAACTATGAAGTGTGATATGAATGTAATAGGCTAAGCAACCATGATGTATGAAATATATGTAAATTGTATGATGCCTATTGTCATGATCCCTATCTTTCAAGTTTTCCATGAATAGTAAGATACTTTTAAGGTTTTCCCATGGACGTCTAATTGCTAGAACACCTATATATGTTTCCTTCAAGTTCTTCCATGTCTATGAGAATATTCAAATGCCCGCATGTTATTTTCTTAAATATCACCATGACATTATGATGTTTACAAATCACTATGCACAAGCATGTATGCATGAACTGAGTTTTCTAAGTATAAGTATATGAATAAAAACCAAGACAAGACAAGTGATTTACGAAATAAATGACAAAGCCGAACTTTGGGTCGGTTAAGGATAGGGCATATCCAATGATATGCCATATCTGGCTCTAAAGAAAACAAGACAAGAAATCAAGGATGTTGGTGTGTCTTTTCTATTTCGTTGAAGGGTATTTACATACCCGGCTCACAAGTTGCTTTCAAGAATTTCGATGAAGGGTATTTACATACCTAGCTCACAAGTTGCTTCAAGGGCACTAATATCTGACTCACAAGACAAGCATGATAAGACAAGCAAGACAAGACAAGTATGATTCAAACAAAAACACGATAAGACAAACACAATTCTCACAAGACAAGAACAAGCCAAGAATAAGATTTTTAACACGATTAGCAAGTTTTGAAAATACGAAAAGATAATTTCAAGTACAAGTTATGAATTTTGTACACATGACTTACATGATGTTTTGCACTTGGGTTTTTCATGCATGCTCACGAATGCATTGTTAAATTTTCAGTATGCTATGAATTGTACTATATCACTGTTAGCTAGTAGCTTGTACTCACTGAGTGTTTCAATACTCAACCGTACATTTCATGTCGGCAAGTCCGGTTGACATCTACAACCCCGAGCCATGGGTTGAGGAAGAGTATGCCGAAGAAGAGACGCTTATCCCGTTATAGCCACAGGAGGATAGAGATTTAGACGTGTAACCCTATCTAGACTATTGCTGAGTGGAGTGATAGTGAAATTATATTTTGTATTTTGATGGGTGGGCATGTCCACTCTTATATTTAGTCATGTTGATGTATAAAGCTTGGAGTACTGTTCATGTATAGAAAAGAAAATTTTAGTTCACGTTTCCGCATTGATTTACGCTTCCGCTATGATTATGCCTTGTATATTTTATAGGATGGTTTGCTAGGTCATGATAGTAACGTCTAAAGTCTCACCTAACTTGTAGGGGGGACTTTGGAGCACGACAGATTGCTTGGGAAATTTTGACTGAAGATGCAGATAGAAATATGATTCTAAGTTGTTGCATACTAAAGTCTTGATTGAAAAAATCAAAGAAGAATTTGTGACATTGGTTCTTGCAATGAGAGTAAAAGTCTGGATTTATCCATTTTATTTCCTTTGAGAGACAATATTCTTATTCGATCGTGGTCTATTTTTGTTAAAAGGCTTTACCCTCCTAGGGGCAAAATGAATTTGAACATTGATGGTACTGCTAAAGGTGATCCTGATAATGCTGGAGGGGGTTGGAGTGATTAGAGATCATAATGAAGATTTCATAGCCTGTTTCTATTCTCACTATGGTTTCTGCTCTAACTTCATAGCTGAAACTCGCGCTCTTCATGATGGTTTAATGCTTTGCAAGAATCTCAATATTTTCAGTTTGATTGTTGAATAAGATTCTAAAGTCTTAGTTGACATGTGGAATGACTTAGCTTCATTGGCTTGGAAAGCTTGGTATTGGGATAACAAGATAAAGAATTTGCTTCTTGATGATATTACTGTTCAACACATATATAGAGAAGTTAACTTAGTAGCTGATGGTTTGGCTAACTTTGCTTGTGAGAGTACGAATTCTGATTCGATCTATTCTTATACTCCCATTCCCAAGAAATTCAAAACTCTCTATCATTTAGATCAAATGGGTATAGGGAGATTCAGATTTGTTAGAAAGTAGCTTTTTGATTTTTCTTGGTTGTAGGGGTAAGGTTTATGCCCCCCCCCCCCCCCCCCTTCCCAATTTTTTTTTTCTCTTGGTTGTAGGGGTAAGGTTTATGTCCCCCCCCCCCAAATTTTCTAATATTAATAAACCGGTAGGGGTCTACCAAAACCCCCTCTCCCTCTGAGAGGATTTTATTAAAAAATAAAAAATAAACAAAGATATAATCTTTAGAATGAATCATGTAAGCTAAGAGGTGCTCAATTGAGCCTTTCATGAAAATAATCGAAGCTTCTCATGTGCAACAGAAAAGTGGCATTATCTTTGGGATTCAACTCAACCCTGATTCAATCGATCAATTCCCACAAGGTTGCACTGCTCGGTGGATGGCAGGGGTACCAAACCTCATTTATGTAGAGCCCCGAATTTCACATGCACTGTTCATGTGAGTAGGGTTGTGAATAGTGCTGTGAACAATGTCTATTTAAGGGTTTTCGTAGCAATCGGGCCTCCCATGCATATGAGTTGTGCCCAACGGGTTACCTTAGTTGGTTTAAGAACTTAGGATCATGATTTATGAGAATGGTGTAGAGGTGGGATTCAAGGTAGATGGGGTATGAGAACACCCTAAGTGTCAAGAGGAACGTCTTAACATTTTCCTCAACTTTGAATAGCTCTAGTTTTCTCACCTCTTATCGGAATCAAGTGATTCTTGAACCATTAGAACCGTATTAGAATCCTCTTCGAGGTTAGGTTCATGTTTAATGTTTTTTTATATTTTGAGTCTAAGCTAAGTCAAAAGTGGGTTTTCTGATTTTTTTTTGCTAAAATTGCAGACCAGTCCACTTGTGGGCCCATTTGAACCATTTAAAACTCAGAATTAGGAGATTCATAAAACATTAAAGTTGTTTCCCTTTGAAAGATGAGTCTAACGCAAGTTGAATTATCAAAATTTGATAAACGAGTCAACAGTTATGGTCAAAATACCAAAATGAGGTAAAATCTGTCGGAATCAGAAAAAGAAGAGTGCGATCTATTGTAAATAAGATGCGATCGATCGCAAAATAGTGCAATCGATCGTAAATTTCTACGATCGATCGCATTCAGGCGAGGTTTTTTGATTCCCTTCGGGTCCAATTGTGATAGATCGCACCAAAGGTGTGATCGATCGCCCTCACACCCAGTTTGCTCTTAAAACCGAGTTTTTTGGGGGTTTTGGGGGAACCTAAACCTAGAGAGGGATTAAGAGGGAGAAAGGGAAGGAAGATTGGGGATTTCCAAGAGGGTTTTATGGAGATCAAGGGAAGCCCAAGCTTGAAGATTTTCAAGTAAGGATCTTCCCCAAAGCAACTAGAGTTCTTCAAACCTAAGAGGGATTCTTCGAAGTTGGGACTCCAAATCAAGGGTGTCTTCATTCCATTGCGGGTCGGTACCCCTTTCTACTCTCCTAGTCATGTCTTCTCTTCTTTTCTTCTTCTTTTATTTGTTTTCCCTAATTTTTGAGAATAAGGATGGTTGGGATGTATGGATGGAGTGTGAATGGACGATGGATGCCGTTGGTTGTGTTGTGATGATTAAAATGGGAAGGGCATTTCACCTCAATAATGAACATACATGATGTGGATTGAATGAAGAATGATTCATGTAGAATAAAATGAAAGATTTAGGTGTTAACCATAATGTACACACAAAGTGTTCGATGAAATGCCGAAATGAAGAAAATGGTGATCTTTGCTAGAAAATGCATGTATGAACTTTCTTTAATTTCTAGAATGGCATGTTGTAGATTTAATTTCTTTATAAATTACTTGAGATATTCATCTAATGCCACGATATTATGCGCCATTTCTTATGCTTTAATTGTACACGAACCACGAGCACGACATGTAGTACATGTGTAGGATTTTCAAGCATGAAACACCGTGTTTTGTTTTCAAGAAAATCAAGTACAAATTTCTCGATTCACGAATACCATGACAAGGCAAAATATAAGGGTAGGTAAATAGAGTTAGGACATATCTTACGATATGTTTTGCCTCGCTTTTGACAAGAAGAATTGCATCTCATTTATGGAGGGGTCTCCCCTCCTCACAAGTTGTATCTCACAAGAAAGAAGGGTCTCCCTTTCCTCGCAAGTGCATCTCACAAGAAAGAAGGGTCTCCCTTTTCTCGCAAGTGCATCTCACAAGAAAGAAGGGTCTCCTTCCCTCGCAAGTGCATCTCACAAGTCGCATGAGCATGTTTAAATTCCAAGCAAGCACGCATGACATGACACACATGACACGACAAGACAAGAATAAGAACACGTCAAGCAAGATGGCATGTTTGTTAAGAGGGGGTTTACACCACTCTCCCTTCAAGTTGATTAATGATATGCATGATATGACGACAAGACTTCACAAGTACGAAAGTGATTTAAAGAATTAGACAAGTCAAGAGTGCAAGGTTATACCGATGTTTTCCTATCATGAATTTTAGAATGCTTGAATATAAATTACTTGTGCTGCTTATCTTTTCCCATTACATTGGTTATCCTGTTATACCTTGCTATGATGGCTATTGGTTAGTTCTGGGAACCCGCTGAGTATTCTATGCTCAGCTGTACGTTTATGTCGGTAGGTACATAGTTCGTTACCTATGTTTCGAGCCCTTGGATCGAGACAAATCATGGAGAGTAGGAGGATGCTTAGCGTGTTAGCCAGAGTTTAGGGGTTGACATGTGGCCCTAGGGTTGGGCCAGCTCCTCAAGAGCCCCAGAAGACCTTCATGTATCTCCTGAAAATATCAACATAGCAAGCGTGATCAATAAGCCCAACAAGATAAACACGTAGTACAACACATGCATCAATAAGTCATAATTACATTTTACTCAATATAAAATTAATGACACTTCAAGTGGATTCATTTTCTTCATTTTGAATTATTTGGTACACATCTAGTGACCACTACCAAAGCCTTTAAAATATCGCACCTATTCCTCTATGGCGGCCCCCGGTAGCGCCCCACGACACAATTAAGATCACATGCATGTTCCTCTATTGGCGGCTCCCGGCAACACCTCAAGGATACTAATGGAATAGCACGTCGTCCACCCAAGGTCAAGTTACTTTGTAATTTAACAATTGTAATAGTGTTATATCTTCCCCGCTACGGCGTCTCATACCACTCATAGCAAGGCTGATCTAACTGTATATTATTAACCAAGGTAAGCTAGCTATATTCTCTCCACTATAGCGCTACAACATCCTATATTACCATAGCAAGGCGGATCTAACTAAGCTGTGTGAGGCCGAAATATTTTAGGCAGTTCATACAAGCATGCACAACAGTTAATTATCATGATGAATGTACAAAATATGAGATGACAGAAATATGAATGTAATAACATTAAAATAGGTGTATCAATATATCAATGAGGATGAAATATGATTATACTAAAAGGAATCCTAAACATGATTGATTTTCGAATTTCTGGTGCAAAAATAGGAAAGTTCGTTCAAACGGTCTCTTGATCATTCGAACGGTCATCTCATCATTCGAACGATTACCCAACCGTTCGAATGGTTGACGGTTTGGGAAAATGAAAAATATGTCAGTGTGCATAACTGTTCGAACGATTATATGATTGTTCAAACGGTCCAAGATTTTGGACTTTTTAAAATACGACAGTGTTCAATCGGGATCATCACTGTTCGAATGGTTCCTAGACTGTTCGAATGCGAACAGATTTCTGGAAAAAACCCATTTTTCACCAAAAACCTCTAAAATCAACATTATTTCTTCCTAGATCGTTTCTAAGTATTTATTACACTGAATATAACATTAAAATCAGTACTAGCATGAATTTAAAGCTTAAAGGATTGTTTATTTGCCTCAAACCTAGAGATTTAAGGTTTTTAAGAAGAGGAAAACCACCCAAATGAGTTTGCTTCACGAGTTCGACCTTCTCTTGGCTAGAATCTTAATCCTCAAGCTCCAAATCCCACACTTCAAGCTTGAACAAGAGCTCTCAAACCCTAGCCTCTTCTTCCTCCAAGGTCTTCTCTTAGTTTAGGTTTTCTAAAATAATGTGCAATTAGGTCAACATTAGCAATTTATACTAAAACCTCTTTTTGTGCTTTTATCCAAATACCCTTATTAAATGTGTTTGGTTACAAGCCTAAGTTAAACCCTTAGTATGTTATGCTCATTTTTAATTATTTCGCTTAAGATAATTAGTTCTCATGGCCAAATAATTTATAGAGATATTTACCAAAATACCCCTAAACTAGGAAATTACATAAATACCTTTATTATTTAAAGTTAGAATTTTAGAATTGCTACACCTTATATGTGTCATACCATCATTTGAGATTTTATCATCCATGAATGGCACAACCCTTGGAGTCGAAACTTGCCCTACAAGTCCGGACAACCTTTTTGGAGTTATGTCTGACGTAATATGTGCATAAGACACTGATAAGAAATTGTTTGTGGTGATCAGATATGAAAAACAAGCATATGATGGAATTTTGTGTTACCTTCTGACTGAGTTGCTTTGCCACATGGTACTCTTTAGATTTTTGAATTGCCTTCAACAAGGTGGCCGTCCTTTTCCTTTTCAAAGTCCACTATTTTCTCCTTTTCTGTGTATTTTTCTACATCCACTGTGGAATGAGGTGTCTTATATAGCCTCCCAGATCTAGTTATGCTTGCAATATTGTTGCAAACTAGGTCAGTTGGATAGGTATAAGGTACTTGATCCGGATATTTTCAGCCCTAATAGCTACTTATATTTGAGCCTCGCTTCGATAAATTATAACGAAATATGTAGTGGTTGGTTAGAGATACCATGAGGTAGAGTACACTTTCTTTAGAGCACTCAAGAAAGTGATCTGAGAAGCCATTTCTCTCTATCGAGCAACATATTCAACGTTAGGTGTGTCATTGCACACCTAACATTGATGATATATTAAACCTGCAAAGAAGCTTTAGTCATACACTGCGTTTGCAGTCAGAAGACTAAATGTTGATAACGTAATTTGGATATTTGGATATGTTGACAAATGGATAGTACGACCACATTAGATCTTATTATCTTGCCATCTAGACTGGTCAGATGCTACATGGACGCCTTAATGCACAAACCGCCTCGACGATGATTAGATTTGATCCTAAGGCGTAGAGAGCTCTTGCACGGTTTGTCATTGAGCTCTTGAAAGTTATAATTCTTAGTGAAAACAAACGACGATTTTGGTTTGTCACGTTCTTCCTCAAGAATTTGGTGAAACTAGATCACCATTTATCCTGAGTATTTTTTTTGTGTAGGTTGACTACCAATCTCCTCTTGCCTGTGGGCGTGTGTGTTCGCCCATTTCCTATCTTGGTAGTATGGATCATTGCCTGGGTTGGCAGTAGGAGGGTTTTGGGACGACCACTGATACTATTTCCCCATGGGCTATGGAAGGAGCCTGACCCCCCATAAGTTCCATTCATATCAACTAGTGTTGACCCCCATAGTTCCATTCACAACAACTAGTTTTAAGGTCCTGATTGCGAATGTGATTTTTGCCCAGGGAGTGGTGCTCTCATCCAACACCAATGATTCCCATAAAGATAGACATTGCAAAAGCATGTGACCTACCTTGTCAAGGCTACTATTAATAATCTTTGGGGGCAAGTGATAGGGACTCATAGTTTAGAGCTTTGTTAATTGATTATGCCTTTGAGAAGATGTCCTCTCTTTAATTTACGAAGTATACTCCTCAAGATTATTTGGTCATAATAATTTATGATGTTTGTTATAGTTGTTGCTGAAGGTGACAGACTCTTAAGGAGTGAGCAAAATAAAATTCTTACAAATCTCAAGCATGCATGGTAGATTCCATTCAGAAATTCTAAAATTAAGGGTGACGACATATGGAAAAGTACATTGTTATGATATAACAATGTACTCTGTTATACCATAACAGTGTATGTGTGTTAAATCATTATTTAATGTATTATGTAATATGTAATACATATTAATAAGTAATAAGTTATGTATATTATGTAGAAGACACTAAGTATTAACTTATAATATATACACTAGTGGGAGACATGTGTGATGCACATGAGAGAGAGAGGGGAAGGAGAGAGAGACTGAGAAGAGGGACTCTAGTGAGAGCATTTTGGAAATAAAAATTAAGAAATATTTTAGGTATTGAAACTTGAGAGAAATTTTGGATTAAAAAAAATGATGAGAGACTCGTTGGCTATAGAAATATGACGTAGGGACATTTTGAGAACGAAAAAACTTTAGGGATATTTTGGGTATAACAAAGAAAGGAGACGGGCGGGTCCTTGACGAGACATTCTTCTTTCAGAGCATTTTGCGAAGAGAGCAAGGAGTCCAGTTAGGCCACTGAGGTCACCATGTGTCCCTTTTAACACTCCTTAACTGTGGTTAAGATTCACCCAACCCTAGGGTTCACCCACTTATCCTTGGTTTTTATAAAAAAAAATGAAAAATTATTTAACCCTAGGAATTACTGAATTTTAACCAGGTTTTAAAATAAATTAATATTTTTTTTTTCTAAAAACCAAGGATAAGTGGGTGAACCTAGGGGTGGATGAATCTTAATCACGGTTGGAGTCCGATTGCGCCCTTGAGGTTACTATGTGTCTCTTTTGATACCCCCTTAATTGTGGTTAAGATTCACTTATCCCTAGAGTTCACCCACCTATCCTTGGTTTTTAGGTAAAATTATTAATTTTTTAAAACCTTAGTTAAAATTCACTAATTCTTAAGGTTAAAATTTTTTTATCATCTTTTTTTTTCTTCTAAAAACCAAGGATGAGTGGGTGAATCCTAGGAGTGAGTGAATGTTAACCACTAGTTAAAGAGTGTTAAAAGGGAAACATGGAGACCTCAGTGGTGTAATTGGAGTCCAAGGCGGGTTATAACTGTAGAGAATTTCAAGTCTACTATTTCATAGAAACCAAGGATAGGTAGGTGAACTCTAGGAGTGGATGAATCTTAACCGTGGTTAAAGAGTGTTAAAAGGGACACATGACTACCTTAGTGGCGTAACCAGATTCTAAAGAGTCCGGTTATAATCATAGAGAATTTCAAGTAAGGGATAGTACGAGAATTAAGCAAAATGAGTAAGGGGAAGTATGAGAATTGTAACGACCCCAAAATCTCACAAGGCTAAAATAGGACTTTGGAATCGCCACATTACTTAAACCTGCTTAAAACCATGCATACAAGGCTACTACACGAGTCTTCAAAAATGAGAGTAATAAAATTTCCGATATATATAACCCAAACCAACTAAATAACACGAGTCTATAGTCAACAATTACAACTACTAAATCTAAAGAGTTTGATATACAACCATAAAAGTCTAATGAGCAACATCCTCTAAAAGTCAATTACAAAACTCTCTCAATGAAAAGAAATGTAAACTAAGAGGTGTAGCCGCTCAAGTCTCCGGCTCTCTCCTCAGAAGGCTCACCTTCACCTCCTTCCTCGAGGTAAGTCTCCTCAACCCACGGCTCCGCCGTGTACTCCTGCTCCATACCTGCCAAGACAAAATCCGGCTGAGTACAAAGGTACTCAGTGTATATGAAATCCAATCAACAATAATAATATACCTGCACTTAGTCAGAAACATATCCAATAGCATAATAACATAATCAGAGTGCGGAAGAACGTGTGCGCATACACATCATATCATCACCTTGACTCGTGTACTTGTGAGAATCTTAGACTTAGAAAACCATACACTTATGAGGTACTTATGCTTACGAGACCACGCGCTTGTGAGATGCTTATGCACTTATTCAGATCATACAAGGATGAGACATGCCGTTCTTGGCGGATACGGACCATGCCTTAGAAATCATGTGGTTGACATGCCGTTCTTGGAGGATACGGACCATGTCATGCTTATGCTTATTCAGAATGTCATACGTATGCCATGCTCATGCTTGTAGTCCACATGTGTGACTTGTGAGACTCTTATCTTAACATACACGTGCTTATGTGCTTAAGTGTCGAAATTAACGTTCGAGTCGGTAATTGCTTAGATTCCGATTTCCCACCATTGAAACTCCACTATATGTCCCATACCAAATAGTTAGAGAATTCCCGTTTTGTGAGATGTTCCTCTAAGTTCTTACCTTCCCGACTATCAATTCCCATGCAAGTAATTAAGTATACTTAACAAACAATCACATATATATTTCTTATCATAATTCTTAACATCATTTATAATCCATTTACCACCATTTCATAAAAGTATCATAGCATTTATTCTCACAGACATTTTCACAAACACTTGAGTACACATAATATGAATCCATTGTTTCTCTACCTTTTCATGCATTCATCAAATCATAATTCCATCCATACAATCCATATATTCATCCACATCCACAAATTAATCCCATCCTCCATACATTTTCCATCCTCCATACATTCTATCCACATTTCCAATCTACATATCCACCCATAATTAGCTTGCTTCTTAGAAAATTAGGGAAAATGCATTAAACATTTATTTCTACCATTCCTAGCATCTTAACATTCACAAAACCTTAAAATAAAGTTGATTAGGATAGTATATCGACCTTAGGAATCCTTCCCTTGGATTCAAAACGCTCCCGAGACGATTTGGAGAAGCTTTGAGGACGATCTCCAAGCTTTCCTCTCAATCTTCTACCAATCTCCTTCCTCTCCAAGCAACCCTCTCTCAAAACCCTAGGGTTTCTCCCCTTTTTTGCCAAATTAGGTTAGAACTAGGTGGAGTATTTTAATATTTCGAGTAGAACCCCCTATTTATAGCCTCAAGGTCTGAGAACAAAAAGATCAAAAAGCCCATACTAAAATTCTGTAAAAATCACGAAAGACCGAGCGATCGGTGGTTATGACCGATCGATCGGTTCTCAACCGAGGGTTCGGTGCTCTTGACCGGGCGATCGGTCAAAAAAGCACTCTCTGAAAATTTTTTCCATACAAAATTCTGGACCAGTCGATAGATACCGATCGATCGATCGCTACTTCTGACCGAGCGATCGGTTGCCTATAGATTTTTGACCCGCTTTACTGTTTTGGCCATAACTTTTGACTCGTTCATCGGATTTTGACGATTCAACCTGCGTTGGATTCGTCTTTCGAAAACGAACATTTCTAGCATTTTAGAATTTCTAAATTCTACTTAATTAATAGACTAAATTGTCCCCAAAGTTGACTGATCTGCATTTCCATTAAATAAAACCCACCATTGACTTGGCTTAAACTCAAAATAAGGAAAAACATTAAACATGAACTTCGAAGAGGGTTCCAACACCTTTCTAATGGTTCAAGAATCACTCAATTCCAGTAAACGGTGCCAAAACTAGAGCTTCCTAAAGTTTAGGGTGTGATATGACATCCCTTCGTTACGAGTTTGATTAAGCTTAGTTCACATCACACCAAATAAATATATAATACAATAAACATCAAAACATCATAAGGACTATAATACCTCTAATACAATGAAGTAAAAACATGAAAAAGATTCGGGGTCTCTACATCCTCCCCCCCTTAAAAGAATTTCGTCACCGAATCTCATCACCCCCTTCGCAGGTGAGATCTTTACAAATACAAAATCTCCGACTTGGAACTCAAGATCTCTCATCTGAGTATCGGCATAGCTCTTCTGTCTACTCTGAGCTGCTTTCAACCTCTCCCTGATCAACTGAACTCTATCCACAGTCTGACCAACGAGCTCAGGACCCAAAAGCTTCCTCTCACCAACTTCGTCCCAACACAAAGGTAAACGACAACTCCTCCCATAAAGTGCTTCAAACGGTGCCATCTGAATGCTAGCTTGATAGCTGTTGTTGTAGGCAAACTCAACCAACGGAAAGTGATCAACCCAACTACCTTGAAAGTCTAACATGTAAGCTCGTAGCATGTCCTCTATGATCTGGTTCACTCTTTCAGTTTGCCCATCTGTCTGCGGATGAAATGTCGTACTAAAATCCAAATAGGAACCCATAGCATGCTGAAAACTCTTCCAGAACTTGGATGTAAATCTAGGATCTCGATCGAAAACAATACTAACTGGGACTCCATGCAAACGGACTATCTCCTTGATATAGAGATTAGCCAATTGATTGGAGTTGAAAGTAGTCCAATATGAAAGAAAATGAGCTGATTTAGTCAATCGGTCAACCACAACCCAAATGTCATCAAAGTTCTTGGCCGTCTTTGGCAAACCAACAACAAAATCCATGGAGATATTTTCCCACTTCCACTCGGGAATAGGAAGAGACTGAAGAAGTCCTGCCGGCCTCCTGTGTTCGGCCTTCACCTGCTGACACACCAAACACTTGGATACAAAGGTAGCTACATCTTTCTTCATACCTTTCCACCAGAAATACTTCTTAAGGTTCTGGTACATCTTAGTACCTCCCGGATGCACGGTGTACTTGGACTTGTGTGCTTCATCCAGAATCTCCCTTCTTAAATCCTCATCCTCCGGAACACAAAGTCTACCCTTGAAACAAATTCCACCATCCCTCCAAGAGAAATCCTCAAACCCACTGTTAAGCGACTTATTCATAGCAGCTTGCAATTCTCCATCATTCCACTGCAGGTCTTTAATCCTGTTCAAAAAGGTTGGCCTGACCATTATGTTAGCCAACAAGGCTCCAGTTGCTCCCACACTGAAACCCGCATTGAGGCTAGACACCTCTTCTAGTAACTTTCATTTTTGGACCATCAAGTGTGCCAAGAACCCAGTAGGTCTCCTACTTAGCGCATCTGCCACTACATTCGCTTTCCCCGGATGGTACTGGATAGAACAATCATAATCCTTGAGGAATTCCACCCAACGACGCTGCCTCAAATTCAGCTCTTTCTGTGAGAATAAATACTTTAGACTTTTGTGGTTAGTGAAAACTTCAAACCGCGCACCGTACAAGTAGTGTCTCCAGATCTTAAGAGCAAAAACCAAGGCTGCTAACTCCAAATCATGGGTAGAATAGTTCCTCTCGTGGTCTTTCAACTGCCGAGAAGCATAGGCAATCACCTTCCCGTCTTGCATAAGAACACAACCTAACCCAACGAGTGAGGCATCACTATACACCACAAAATCTTCACTACCCGATGGAACAGTCAAGATCGGAGCGGTGGTGAGACGCTTCTTCAACTCAAGAAAACTCTTCTCACATTTCTCATTCCACTCGAATCTAGTATTTTTTCGAGTTAGATGAGTAAGCGGAGCTACCAAACTAGAAAAACCTTCCACAAATCTTCGATAATATCCAGCCAGGCCCAAGAAACTTCGAACCTCTGTAACACTCTTTGGCCTTCCCCATCCTTCTACTGCTTCTATCTTAGCAGGGTCAACTGAAATCCCATCTTTTGACACCACATGGCCTAGAAATGCTACTTTTTCTAGCCAAAACTCGCACTTGCTAAGCTTAGCATATAGCTTATGCTCACGGAGTGTCTTCAGGGTGATCCGGAGATGCATCTCATGCTCCTTCTGTGTCCTGGAGTACACTAAAATGTCATCCACAAACACGATCACAAAGCGGTCCAGAGTCGGCTTGAAGATCCTGTTCATGAGATCCATGAATGCTGCCGGAGCATTTGTCAAACTGAACGGCATGACTAAGAATTCAAAATGCCCATATCTGGTCTTGAAAGCAGACTTAGGCACATCTTCCACCTTTATCTTCAGCTGATGGTAGCCCGACCTCAAATCAATCTTGGAGAAATACTTAGCTCCTTGCAACTGATCAAACAAGTCATCGATCCTAGGTAAAGGATATTTGTTCTTGATAGTGACCTTGTTCAGTTGCTGATAGTCGATGCACATCCTCATCGAACCATCCTTCTTCTTCACAAACTACACTGGAGCTCCCCAAGGTGATACACTTGGGCGGATAAATCCAAGACCAAGCAATTCGTCAATTTGCTCCTTAAGCTCTTTCAACTCTGCTGGAGCCATCCTATATGGCGCTTTAGAGATGGGTGCCGTACTCGGAGCCAACTCAATTGCAAACTCCACTTCTCTATCCGGTGGCAAACCCGGTAAGTCTTTAGGAAAAACATCCATGAATTCCTCTACAATAGGGATACTTGAGAAATCTGGTGCTTCCGAGGTAGTAAGACTCAATACCGCGAAACGAGCTAAGTCCTTCTTCTTCAACCCTTGGAAACGAAAAGAGGGCTCACTGATTGGTCTAAAGTTGACCACTTTCCCAAAATAGTCGACATGCCCATGGTATTTGGAAAGCCAATCCATGCCTAAAATGACGTCAAAGTCTTGGAACTCAAGGACAATCAGATCAGCCGGCATCTCTCTCTGACCTACTTGAATGTCGCAATCTCGATAGACCTTATCAGTGATGACTGAACTACCGACAGGAGTAGTGATAGACAATTCACGATCTAACAGACTTGGCTCCATCAGAAACTCTCGTGCAAAACAAGGTGTAACGAAGGAGTGAGTGGAACCAGTATCGATCAAAACATGAGCGAGGAAATCATTTATCAACAACGAGCCTGAATTAATACACAAAGCTAATTTGTCAAATCATGAATACATACATGCATCTTACATCATACCACATAACATTTAATATCACACACATAGCATCAGAACAATATTTTAATTGACTAAAACACAATTAAATATACCCTGCACAATGTCGTCGGACGCCTGTGCATCCCGCTCCGAGATAGCAAACACTCGACCCTGAGTTGGCTGGCGAGGCTGCTGAGGTCTAGGACCCTGTGGTGGCCTCTGCTGTGTGGACTGCCTACCTGGGGGCCTGACTCCCTGTGGCTGAGTCGACTGAATCCCCTGCTGAATGCGGAGTGGGCAATCTCGGATCCGGTGTGAGACCTCTCCACAATGGAAACAACCTCCAGTAATTGCCCTACACTCTCCCACTCTATACCTCTTTCCGCACTGGCTGTATGCATCATACAACTGGGTACCAGCAGTAGGCGGAGCCACCTGAGATGCTCGAGGGGCTGCCTGAGTAGGCCTCTGATACGGGGTAGGCCTAGCAATGGGCATAGGACCTTCTATCCTCGACCTCTTGTCCTGGGGGACAAACCTGCTTGCTTGCATCTTCTCCCTCTTCTTCAAAAATTCCTGTGAATTCTTCTCAGCTATCAAGGCGCGCTGATACACCTCCCTACATGTTTCGAGCTGAAGTATCGAAACTTTCTCCCGAATAAAATCCTTCAAACCTCGCTCAAACCTCTTTGCTTTCATTCTTTCTGTAGCAATCAAGTGAGGAGCGAACCTAGAAAGCTCTACAAACTTGGCCTCATACTCGGCCACTGACATCCTTCCTTGCTCCAAGGTAGAGAATTCAATCTCCTTCTGATCTCTCACAAACACCAGGAAGTATCTCTCATAGAAGATGTCGAGGAACTCTCCCCAAGTCCACTCTTGTCCGGCTCGCACCTCATTCCTCTGCCTAGATGCGGCTCTCCACCAATGTTCAGCCTCGCCTTCCATGACGAAGGAGGCCCATTTCACCCTCTACTCATCGGTAGCCTCAAGCACGGTGAAAATCTTCTCTAGTTGCATGATCCACAATTCGGCAACTGAGGGATCCGTACTACCATAGAAGGCTGGAGGACTCATCCTCCTAAAAGCTTCCACTCCGTTGTGACGGGGTGGGTAAACATCAATCTGCCTCTCTTGCCTAGCTTGACCAGCCGCTAGTAATGCAGTTTGCTGAGCCATAATTTCAGCCTGCCTCTCCATGGCTGCAGCAATAGCTTCCATGGCCCGACCCATATTTGCCTGGGGGGTACCGTCTGGAGTATCCCCATCAGTCACACTGCCTCCTCCATTCCTATTTCTTCCACCCCTTCTCATGCTTACAATCCTGAGAAAAAGAAAACAATCTATTTAGAACACGCTCACATAAATTCCTAAGTCTACGCTTAATCAAAACTCAATCCTCAACAATTTTAAAGTCCTGAACTTGATGTTGCTTCCCTAAGGTTCACATCTTCCTATACCCTACACTTAATACCTTAGCCTTAAGGGCTCTAATGCCTTTTGCTTTGATTGATATCCTCTGGTATCAAACCTGGAGTGACCTAAACTTAACTCCTACTAAGAGGATAACTTAGCCCAAGGGAACCTAATGCCTTGAGCTCTGATACCACCTCTGTAACGACCCCAAAATCTCACAAGGCTAAAATAGGACTTTGGAATCGCCACATTACTTAAACCTGCTTAAAACCATGCATACAAGGCTACTACACGAGTCTTAAAAAATGAGAGTAATAAAATTTCCGATATATATAACCCAAACCAACTAAATAACACGAGTCTATAGTCAACAATTACAACTACTAAATCTAAAGAGTCTGATACACAACCATAAAAGTCTAATGAGCAACATCCTCTAAAAGTCAATTACAAAACTCTCTCAATGAAAAGAAATGTAAACTAAGAGGTGTAGCCGCTCAAGTCTCCGGCTCTCTCCTCAGAAGGCTCACCTTCACCTCCTTCCTCGAGGTAAGTCTCCTCAACCCACGGCTCCGCCGTGTACTCCTGCTCTATACCTGCCAAGACAAAATCCAGCTGAGTACAAAGGTACTCAGTGTATATGAAATCCAATCAACAATAATAATATACCTGCACTTAGTCAGAAACATATCCAATAGCATAATAACATAATCAGAGTGCGGAAGAACGTGTGCGCATACACATCATATCATCACCTTGACTCGTGTACTTGTGAGAATCTTAGACTTAGAAAACCATACACTTATGAGGTACTTATGCTTACGAGATCACGCGCTTGTGAGATGCTTATGCTTATGCTTATGCACTTATTCAGATCATACAAGGATGAGACATGCCGTTCTTGGCGGATACGGACCATGCCTTAGAAATCATGTGGTTGACATGCCGTTCTTGGAGGATACGGACCATGTCATGCTTATGCTTATTCAGAATGTCATACGTATGTCATGCTCATGCTTGTAGTCCACATGTGTGACTTGTGAGACTCTTATCTTAACATACACGTGCTTATGTGCTTAAGTGTCGAAATTAACGTTCGAGTCGGTAATTGCTTAGATTCCGATTTCCCACCATTGAAACTCCACTATATGTCCCATACCAAATAGTTAGAGAATTCCCGGTTTGAGAGATGTTCCTCTAAGTTCTTACCTTCCCGACTATCAATTCTCATGCAAGTAATTAAGTATACTTAACAAACAATCACATATATATTTCTTATCATAATTCTTAACATCATTTATAATCCATTTACCACCATTTCATAAAAGTATCATAGCATTTATTCTCACAGACATTTTCACAAACACCTTGAGTACACATAATATGAATCCATTGTTTCTCTACCTTTTCATGCATTCATCAAATCATAATTCCATCCATACAATTCATATATTCATCCACATCCACAAATTAATCCCATCCTCCATACATTTTCCATCCTCCATACATTCTATCCACATTTCCAATCTACATATCCACCCATAATTAGCTTGCTTCTTAGAAAATTAGGGAAAATGCATTAAACATTTATTTCTACCATTCCTAGCATCTTAACATTCACAAAACCTTAAAATAAAGTTGATTAGGATAGTATATCAACCTTAGGAATCCTTCCCTTGGATTCAAAACGCTCCCGAGATGATTTGGAGAAGCTTTGAGGACGATCTCCAAGCTTTCCTCTCAATCTTCTACCAATCTCCTTCCTCTCCAAGCAACCCTCTCTCAAAACCCTAGGGTTTCTCCCCCTTTTTACCAAATTAGGTTAGAACTAGGTGGAGTATTTTAATATTTCGAGTAGGACCCCCTATTTATAGTCTCAAGGTCTGAGAATAAAAAGACCAAAAAGCCCATACTAAAATTTTGTAAAAATCACGAAAGACCGAGCGATCGGTGCTCTTGACCGGGCGATCGGTCAAAAAAGCACTCTCTGAAAATTTTCCCCATACAAAATTCTGGACCAGTCGATAGATACCGATCGATCGGTTTTGGACCGATCGATCGCTACTTCTGACCGAGCGATCGATTGCCTATAGATTTTTGACCCGCTTTACTGTTTTGGCCATAACTTTTGACTCGTTCATCGGATTTTGACGATTCAACCTGCGTTGGGTTCGTATTTCGAAAACGAACATTTCTGGTATTTTAGAATTTCTAAATTCCACTTAATTAATAGAATAAATTGTCCCCAAAGTTGACTGATCTGCATTTCCATTAAATAAAACCCACCATTGACTTGGCTTAAACTCAAAATAAGGAAAAACATTAAACATGAACTTCAAAGAGGGTTTCAACACCTTTCTAATGGTTCAAGAATCACTCAATTCCAGTAAACGGTGCCAAAACTAGAGCTTCCTAAAGTTTAGGGTGTGATATGACATCCCTCCGTTACAAGTTTGATTCAGCCTAGTTCACACCACACCAAATAAATATATAATACAATAAACATCAAAACATCATAAGGACTATAATACCCCTAATACAATGAAGTAAAAACATGAAAAAGATTCGGGGTCTCTACAAGAATTAAGTAAAATATTTATCAAGCTTTCATATTAATAATGACTATGATAAGGGGAGTTTGTGAATTTGACAAAAAAATCAGCCCACGTTTTTAACCCCGAAATTCTCATTATATTAGTAATAAACTGATGAGAGAGCTCAAAGAAATACCTCTTAAGTGAATGCTTCTTCGTGTTCTTCATCATTCTTTCTTTTCTTCCTCTAACCTTCATCTGAACAATTTTTATTTTCAATTATTTTCTCTTCTTATTAATTTCAAAAATTCAACTGGAATGATCTGAATATCAGATTTAGGTCTTCTTGAAGTTTGCAAAACAATTGAAATTACCACGAATTGAAGGAGGCACTCTACCAACATTCACTCTATCAAATCTGATTTCCAATACTAGCAATGACTAAAGAATAAAAACAGTGACTCCTTAAAGAGAAAATTCTTGGTGATTAAGAATGATCAAATCCTTGTATTTTTTTTTAATGGAAAGTGATAAAAAAAAAAAAACTCTTTGATAGTACCTATTATCGAAAGCTTAACCGTTTGATTGACAATCCAATGGCTTCAGGTCTGCACATGCTTTAAATGATGGCCCCAATTAATGCTTGACACAATTACATTTGAAATCCAACTGTCCAACTCTCAATAGTAGGGTACTATTGAGAGTTTTAAATCACTTTCATTTTTTTTTAATATTTTTTTTATATTGCACATTAAAAGTTACTGGATTGACCTTACATGATGAACCCTATATATCTTGCATTTTTTGTGTGTGTTTTGGACTATATACCTTGCATTGCAATGTTTTGTTTTGTATTTTTTTTTTGTCCTCTATTTTTCTTTACATTAGTTTTACGTTACCAAGTTTAGCACTCTCGCTATAGCGGTAGCTTGTGTTACAAGGGTGTGTGTGTGTGTGTGTGTGTGTGTGTGTGATAGCGTGTGTTATGTTTACCTCTAATTAAAAAAACCTATAAAACTTAGTCCCACATCGGTGGGTTAGGTCTCCTTACCTTTATAAAACACCACCTCACTCTCTTTTTTGAGAGGGTTGTATGGTTATGGTAGCTTGTGCTACAAGGGTGTGTGTGTGTGCGTGCGTGTGCGATAGTGTATGTTATGTTTACCTTTAATAATAATAATAATAAAAATAAAAATAAAAATAAAAATAAAAATAAAAATAAAAAGTCTAGCACTCTCGTTACAATACCTAGGGGTGTCAAGGGGCCAGGCTAATTCGGAGCCCTGCCCAGACTAGTTTAGGTTCAACCCGGCCTGGCTCAATTACATAGTTGGGAAGACGTTGGCTTAGACTTAAGAGACTTATGCCCAGAGGCCCATTAAACTAGGTTGCTAATCGGTTTGGCCCGCTAGGCCCAGCCCAATAAGGACCGATTACTGAATCCCGCAAAATTTAATGTTATCCCTTATTTTCCATAGAAGAGATGGCACGAGCCCGGCCTGTTTAGGCCCAATTAATCTAGCCCATTTATTAATCAGTCCTCGAGGGCTAGCCCGAAATCGGCCCATTGACACCCATAACAATACTAACCACGTCCGCCGACACGCTTTTAGATGTTACTGATGTTCAAGAGTATAGGAAGGTCCGCAGCAAAAAAAAAAAAAAAAAAAAAAAAACGTATATATAGGGAAGGTAGACCTTACTTAAATTCTATACTAGGACGACCATATTATATTGAGAAATAGTTTCCTCCTCAAGGGCAAGGAGGGACTACTCCTCATCACTCTCACAAACAAGAGATCGAATCACAGGCAATTGCGATGGAATTCTGGGAGAGTTCAATCCCTCCCACAGGTCAACACGTGTTCTCTTTAATCCCTTTTAATTGTGATTAAGATTCTCCAATCCTTAGTATTCAATAATCTAGCCTTAGTTTTATAAAAAATATTTAACTTTAGTTAAGCATTTTTAACTATTAAAGTTAATATTTTTTAACATTTTTTTCAAAAAACTAAGGTTAGATTTTTGAACTTTGAGGGTTAGAGAATCTTAACCAAGGTTCATAAGAGTTGAAGAGGACACAGGGGCGGAGCCAGGAATTTTTCATTGGGGGGGCCAAAATACATGTATACAAAAAAAAATTTGGTTTGAGGGTATGGGATTTGGGGGTTCGGGGGCGTAGCCCCCGAGAAAATTTTTTTTGGGGTAGTTTTTTTATTTTGAAATTTTTTTTTTCTCGGTAATACCTTTGAGGTCGCCACCTGTCCTATTAATACCCCTTCATTGTGGTTAGGATTCACCCACCTCCTTGGTTTAAAAAAAATATATCAAATTTCTTTTTGAACCCTTGTTAAAAATTCACTAACTCCTAAGATTAAAATTATTTAAATATTTTTTTAAAAAATCAAGGATAAGTAGGTGAACCAAGAGATTGAGTGAATTTTAACCATAGTTAAGGGGTGTCAATAGGGACATGAGCATAAGGGGACTCCATTGGGGGGCCACTATATATGTAACAAAAAAAATTGGGGGGGCCACTACATCATATAGGACAAAAAAATTGGGGGGGGGGGGGCCAAGTATACTAAAAATATTTTTTTTTAATTGAGGGGCCCACTAGTCATACTAGTAGAGAAGGGATTTACAAAAAATTTGGGGGGGCCATGGCCCCCCGGCTCCGCCCCTGAGAGGACACATGTTGACCTGTGGGAGTGATTGAACTCTCCCTAAATTCAATCACGATTGGCTGTGATTCAATCTCCACAAACAAAGCCTTTTTAAGTGTGGTCAACAAGTTTGAACGCCTATGGTTTAATTTTTTTTCTAAAAATCAATGTTAGACATATTAGTCCTAAGGGTTTTTTTTTTGGTAACTCAGAGGCTCCCCAATCCTTCGGGTCAGGACTAATCTCTAACGGTTAATGAATCTTAATCATAGACTACAGGAGTAAAAATGGGACATGTGGCACACAAAAGGGACGAGATTATAAATCTCCTCCTCGACCTAAGGAGGGGATTATTTTCCTATGAAAAATGCTTAACTTACTGTCTCATTAGAATATGTAGTCAAGTGTAAGTCTTCATGATCATGCCCCTTTTTTTTTACACCCAACTGTAGTTAAAATTCATTAACTCTTTAAGTTAAGCAATTTAACCTTAACTTTTAAAAAGATAAAAAATAAAATTATAAATGTTAATTTTCTTAAGATTAATCACAATTAAAGGTGTGTTAAAAGGGGACACATGGGAGGGATGTGTGTGATTATAGGTTTGAAGTTGAGATTGTAGGGCGTGTGTCATTAGTTAAAAAAAATAAAAATAAACCATAAACATGGCTATGTATTGTGTGGTAATCACTGCCCTTTTCCTATTATCTTCCCAAACAGGTTATCTTTTGCGGAAAATAATCCTCCTTGCACCTCGGGGGCGGAGTTAAAATTCACTTATCCTCCGGTTAAAACATCATTTTTTTTTAATCAAAGTTAAAACTTGTTAATCATTGTTCAAAAAAACAAAAAAAAAAAAAACACTTTGGAAGAGCATGGAGGGAAAAGCTCATCTTTTTCATCCTTTAAAAAAATAAAAAAAAGATACAGAGGTTACTTTTCAGTCACTTCATCATTTATAATTGGGATAAGTACAGTTTAGTCACCCTAAATACAGTGAGGACATCTCTATGATATTCCCTCCAACATCAACCCATATTTACCATTTTACCATGAAATCCATCTCTCATAGAAGCGCCACTATCATGACCTCATCTGTCCACTCATCCTAAAGCTGTAATTTCACGACCAAGTGAAGAAATATAAAGAACCCTTGGAGACTTGTAAGATAATCTACACAGGAGTCAGCTTCCTTTGTTTTGAGAATCGGAGAGAAGAAAAATGAGTAGCTTACAAGAGGAGGAGCTGTTTCAGATGGTCCATGACTTCATTGAATCAGAATCACCATCACCATCGCCCATGTCCTTCACTTCCTCACAAGTCCTCCCTCTTAATCACCAATCTACATACCTCACTTTACAGGTCTGTTTGCATAGTTCCAAATTCCCTTGTTCTAATTTTATTAATTAGTTTTTCTTAAGTACATGTGTTTTGATCTGTTTTTGACAATCTTAATTTGTTTGTAGGAGATTCTTGGGAGTGTAAAAGACGTTGAGATTGATGTTCTTGAGAAAGTCTTGAATTATTTGAGAAATATGAGAGCAGCAAGGAAGACTACTAATCTACAGAAGTGGCTTGTGATGAGGTTGAATATGGATGGTTTTGATGCTTCTCTATGTAAAACTTCTTGGGTCACTACTTTGAGTTGTCTTGGAGGTGGGGTTTCTTTTTTTTTTTCTTTTTTTAAATTAAAATTTTCTCTTTTTTTGGCTCTTTTTCAGTTTCCTTGATTACCCATATCTGATTTTGTTTATTTTTATTTTATTTTATTGAAAACTGCTCTCTCTGAGAACTTTTTGGGTTTACAGGTGATTATGAATACATTGATATTATGATGAAGGATGAGAATGGTGGTTCAGTAAGACTGATAGTAGACATAGATTTCAAGTCTCAATTTGAACTGGCAAGACCTACACCAAGCTACAAAGAGCTTTCTAATACCCTCCCCTCTATCTTTGTTGGGAGTGAAGAAAAGCTTAACCAGATAGTCTCTCTCCTTTGCTCAGCTGCTAAAGAGTCACTTAAAGAGAGGGGTCTCCACATTCCTCCATGGAGAAGAACCAGTTACATGCAGTCTAAGTGGCTCTCAGACTGTCAGAGAGTCTCCATTACTCCTTTTGTCACATCCAACAAAGAAATTAGTAAAGATAACAGTGCTGATGCTAGAAGTGGAGCACATAGTTCCTCCAAAATTTTCAAATGGACTCCTCCAATGGTGAAGGCTAGAAAAGGGTTTTAAGTGGTAGGTCTGGCTTGTCTAGCCAAATCTCCAAGATGAGCACTGACTGATGCTAAGTTTAGCTGGGGATCCTAACTCCCAAGTTTTCTTAAGAACTCCTGAGTTTTGTTAAGAAATAGGGTTCTGCCTCAAGTTTTGATGACGTTTATGTACCTTTTTGTTTTGTGAACACCAAGTCCTTTTTGTATTGAGGCATTGGCTAGCTAACAGTAACATTTTAATTTTGCTGTCATGGTTCCTCTCTCATATTCCTTCTTTTAGTTTTTATTATTTTTTTTAATTTTTAAGATTTTAAATTTTTTTTTTTTGAACTCACACACGCTAACATAACAACACACACGCGAGCGAGGCAAGATTTTTTATTTTTTGGCACAAGGGTTGTTGCAACATTGATAAATACCTAAACAACCTTTAAGGGGTGGACCATTGGTTCGGCACTTACGCCTCATGAAGCGGAAGGTCTTGAATTCGACTTCACTCCCTCTTTTGGATCCCTGAAGGTCTTGAATTCGACTTCTCACTCCCCCTTTGGATTCGACTTCTCACTCCTCCTTTGGGTCCAGCCCTTTCAGGAAGTTTCTAGTGTTGGGTTGCACTACCTGATTTGTTGGTTTGCCCAATTCGGGTTCGGCAATTTAGAGTCATGAATCTGGTTTTTAGGGGTTAATTCATTTCTCTGCCTAAGTTTTTTAGTTTGGTTTGCTATTTAAGAAGGTAAAATAAATAAATATTTTATAATATATATATTTAAGTATGTACATAATATATTATAAATACTTATTTAAAACACCATAAAAACGTTTGTGTAAATAGTTTGTGAACTCAAAAGTATAAATTTGCCGAACCTGAAGAAAATGGCAATGGATTTGATTAAAAAATTCGACAAATTAAGACCGTTTTGAAAACCATTGTAATTTACTCAATTTCACGAACCACTTTGAATTGAACCACAAACTAGCGGTTCGTTATAGCATACATTGAACTTGGTAATTAACCTTGGTTCGTTACAGCATACATTGAACCTGGTAATTAACCTTGGTCTGACACCTTGAGTTACTATATATATATATATATCTATATATATATATATATAAAAGAAATGTTCTTGGTACGATTTTATTTATTTTTTAATTTTCTTTCATCTATATTATTATTATTTGTTTTTTTATACATATTTTCATTTGGTACACATCCTGTTTTGTCCATTCCTGAAGGTATCTTTGGTAATAAAAATGTAGATTTTGTATGCTGAATGGTGATCAATTTTAGGTAGATTCTTTGACAGATCCAATAAATAAATAGAAAAAGAAAAGAGAAACTTGAGGACTAAGTCAGAACATTCAGGATATAAAAATTGTTAAAATATTCTGGAAATGGTTTTGGGCAGGCCTTTGCCACCTAAAATAGTTAAAATATTCAACTTTATCCAATTAAAAAGTTGTGATGTAGAACCAAACAGACTAAAATCCGGATGTGGAAAGAGAATGTAAAGAAACCAGTGGCCCTAAAAAACTAGTGGCAACAAACAACGGGAGCTGTATGAAAAATGCTCTTCTCAAATTCCATTTTAACTGTCCACCTGGACTGTCTTTTTCTCCCGAATTAGAGTGATGACATGTATAGTTTGTACATGTACCATACGGCTGTTCTTCTTGGACTCTAGGTAAAATGATAATTATACACAACTCACACAGATAGGCAAACCAAACACACATAGGATCACACAAGATTTGGACTCCCACACAAAAAGATTTGGACTCTTGTTAATTATGTTATTTTTGAGTTATGGCCGGTGGCCCACTTTTTGAATTGTTGATTGATGCTTAGGTTCAAAAATTGTGTAAAGGGGTATGTATGGTGCACATTTGTTTCAATCTAGACCATCTAATAAGTGAACCAAAGTTGCAGAGCTCCAAGACCAAAAATGAAATCTGATAGAAGGATCTTAGATATCCAATGCAGTGAGTTATGACCCATCTCATGTGCTACATATTCTAGTTTTTCAGCATCACCCCTTGATTAAGTAGGGTTGAAAATGATTGGAATTTGATGTGTTATTTATTTATTTTGTTTCATTTGAAGAATCAATTATTAAATTATAATTTTAAATAAACGACTTCTTACAGTTATACCAAAAGTCAGTCTTATTGTGTGTTGTGTGGGTTTGAATCGTTTGATGCTGTCCATGAACGGAAAACAAGCACATTTAATGGTAGACCTGTCCCACATTGATTTGGAGAGGGAGTGTGGAGACAGGATCACAGCCAATTGCAATTGAATTCAAGAGAATTCAATTGCATATGTGGCACATGTTGATTGGAAGAGATTTTGTTCTTCAAAATTTGAATTTCCCTCTATTTTTTCCTCATCCAATCCACATGTATTGCAATTGGCTTTGATAGATCATAGCCAATTGCGATTGAACTCAGGGAGAGTTCAATCTCACCACGGGTCAATAAGTGCATCTTTTAATCCATACTAAATGTGGTTAAGATTCACTAACTCTTAGTTTCAACTATCTAACCTTAGTTTTTAGAAAATAAATATTAACCCTAAGGGTTAAAAATTCTTAACTAGGGTATAAGAAGGTAAGGTTGATTTGTATTGAAATGATCAAATGGGGGTTTGATAGAAATTCAAGATTTGAGTTTAATGAGGTTTTTGCAAATTCAGTTCAGCCTAAGTTTGATATCCAAACCGTTCTAAATTGAATTCCCTAGAAGGTGGTGAAAGCAAATGAAGAACAACAGAGAAGAAGATAAAGAAATTGTGGTTCAGAGGAAGAGAGAAAGAAGCAATGAAGAACTTTCAGTAAAACAACATTTTCCAAAGAAATCCATCAATCTCTCTCTCTTCTGATCTCAATTCTCAGGAAAAAGTCTTTTTGTCTTTTGGGGTTTGCCCCTATTTATGGATTTTTGGGTGAGGTCACAACTAAGATACAGTTGGCATAGTTAAATATATAACTATTTGTTACTAAATATGTGAGAGAGAGAATCAGATTCCACTGAATCCCTAAGGAGGAAAAATAACGCTTTTAATAAGTAAATTGCATTCAGTTCCCTCGAGAAAAGACATTGTTTGATCATTCTTACTTGTTTATTCCTTTGATTGAGATTTATTTAGGGTTTGTTAATTGAACAACCATCAACCCGTTCTTGTTAAAAACAACTTGGTCGGAGTAATCCGAAGCCTTTGCGAAGGAGAACGATCCGAGAAGGATCGTGGTTATTTGGTCGGAGGAATCACATTAACGGAGATCGATCAAAAGATCGTGGTTGTGGAGATCTAAGAGAAGTATAGGCGGTTGAGGTTGATCACGGGACTTGTGGGTATGTGATGACCTATTGAGGCGTGGAGGACTAAGAACTGAAGGATCGTAGTGTTGAGTCCGAATGAGTTAGGTTTGAGTCTTGTAAGTTCTTGTTGACTTTTTCTTAGTGATATCTCTTTGTTGGAGTAGTAGGTCCCGTGGTTTTTCCGGAAGAGTTTCCACGTAAAAACCTTTGTGTTGTGCTTAGGTTGTCTTCTTTATTTCCGCACTTTATTGTTCATCATCCATTAGTTAATAATTTAATTGCTAAACTTAAAAGGGTAGATAGACTGTTAGGAAGATCTAGTCACCCTTTTGAGTTTGTGAGTTCTCAACCTACAAATATTATTTTTAGGGCTCACCAGATTTTTTCAAAATCAAATAATCCACATGGAAAGCTTTTCATTGTATGCCATCAACATAAGGTTAAATATTTTTACTACTTTTTTCTTAAAAAACAAGGTTATATTGTTGAAACCAAGTGTTAGTGAATCTTAACCACAATTAATATGAGTTAAAAGGGACACATGTTGATCTATGGTGCATGTGATTGAACTCGGGGTTGAATGTGATCCGATCTCTCCTAAGGGAGTGTTTCGATAGAGTTGGAATCATGTTCAATTGCAATTGAAATCGGGAGAGTCCAATCACATCCATAGGTTAACATGTGTTTTAACCCATGTTAACTGTGGTTAAGGTTCACTAACGCTTAGGATTAAACAATATAACCTTGGTTTTTAGGAAAAAATATTAACCCGAAGGGTTAAAGCTTCTTAACCAAAGATAAAAAAAAAAGAAGGCAATTAGAGGGGCTTCGTGAGTGCTATTAAACTCTCTCGAGTTCAATTTCAATTTGACATGATTTAGACTCTTTTGATTTAGATTCTTTAGGCCATAATCATTGAGATTAAGATTATAATTATTTAAATTATAATCAATAAAAAGATAGTAACTACATGCAATTGATCTCTTTGGTTCACTTGATGAAAATATTAATTACATATGCCACACTTAACAAAAGAAAAGAAAAAAACAAA
This sequence comes from Tetracentron sinense, assembly GCA_015143295.1. Lineage (NCBI taxonomy): Eukaryota > Viridiplantae > Streptophyta > Magnoliopsida > Trochodendrales > Trochodendraceae > Tetracentron > Tetracentron sinense. The sequence continues at coordinate 21,773,080 of CM026556.1, read as the reverse complement.
GAAAAATAATGAACTATTAATAGAAAAATGGAAGGGGAAGTAATAAGAATGGGATGGGGAATGTTGGAAAGATAACTCAAATCAAGTCGAAGATTGGGTGTGAATGAAAAATTATCATTTTTTTTTCCATCTACTATAATGGATAAATTCAATTATTAATTACATGAAATAAAATTTAAAAATATATAAATAATAATAATAATAATATTATTATTTTTCATTGATTCTAATCAATTATATATAGTCAACTACTTTAGTTGCTAACCAAATGCTCTCATTTGGGCTATAATCAATTCTAATTAGGTTTACCGATTATTACCAATAAAGTAATGTAGTCTAAGCCAAACGGCTGTTGACCATCATTCAACTTACAAATCTATCACAAACCCACTCACAGTAATGACAAGGGTTTGGGGTGCTTGGGTTGCCTTCTGCTTTTTTAGGATCCATGCATCACGATTGATGCATCCCATCTTGTACCAATAGGAGGGAGTACACGTTTCATCCAACCTCTCAGTAAAGTAAGGGGTCTCATCTAGACCATTTGATCTCGATGATCATGTTAGTATATCATCCTGGTCACCAATCACTCACACTCATTAGATTTTGTCTTTGAGAATGTAAGGTATCTTTAATTTATTTATGATTGTATGTGTTCGGTTGTAATTAGTTTGTCACTTGAGAGTTGGAAAAGATATTAATAGAAATTAGAGATGGAAATTATTATTTTTGTAATTCTTAAGAAAATTACTATTTTATATCTTCTTTCTTGAGAGCTTCTTAAAATTTGAAGCCATTTCAAGTATATAACAAGTTAGCCTTTTTTTTTAATAAAAATGTTTGGACATCAAGAGCACACTTTTCTCGTGGTTTTTTTTGTCATCTTCCCTCCAATAAGTTTTTTTTTTTTTTCTAACAAAGTGGTATCAAAAGCTGGTACATGAGATCTTCATTTCGATGATAAGAATTACAATCAATATATAGATTATTCAAATTAAGGAGTAATATGAGTCCCAAGATTAATGGGATATAGTTGAGATCAGATATATGGAGCTGAAAGATCAATCGTGACTCTTATTCGACAACTCAATGAGAAAAAAAATTCGAAAAGGACAAGAAGACATTGTTCTCCATTGAGCAAGCGATAGATGAATTTTTTTTTTTTATAAAAAAAATCCATCGATAACTTCAACAAAACAAGCATGAGATACACTTTTTGCATTATATAATGATAATAAAAAGTAAAGAATGTGAGATTATAAACTCTTAGAAGTGAGTTTGATACACTAAGAATGAAGGACTTTGAAGTTGCCGACAAACATTTTAGTTAGATAATTTCTATTGTTAATTGTGGTGAGAAGCTTGAAGATCAAATGACTATTGAAAATATTAAGAAACTTAAATAAAAAATTAAATCTATTATTGTTGTAATAAAAAAAATCTAAAGATTTGTCTAGATTTTCATTCAAAAGTTTGTTGGTCTCACTTTAATACCCTAAACTTCATATGAAGCAACATGGTTCTTCTTCCATTGAGCAAGTTTTTAAAGTCAAATCTCTTTTATGAAAGGTTCTAAAGTGAGAAGAGGAAGAAAAGAAAGAATTAAATTTTATGAATAAGAATGAAATAATTGTGGAAGAAGACACCATTTTCTTGCTTATAATGTACAAGAAATCTATACTACTACTATAACCTTGTTGATCTCCACGTGAATCCTCCAGAGACCTCTATTTGATCTCTAAATTGTTGCCATGTGTCACATTCTTATTTCAAGATTGGTAGTGGTTCCACTTCAACCCATGTGAACCCATAATTAGGTCACTAATTAGTAACTTATTAAATGAGAATGGTTAATTCTAAGAAACCCTCTCTCTGCCCCATTCATCTTCACAAGTAACTCTGCTATGAAGATCAAATAAATAAATAAAAATATTAACCCCCTCATGCCTCTCTCTTTCCATTCGTATCCCCTCCCGTCTAAATAACTACTCCACCTCATTTCCATTCATCTATCTCACCTTTCCAATCGATTAAGTTCCCCCCTCTTTCATTTACTCTCTTATTCCCATATCTTCCAAGAAAACCCTCCCTCTTCCCCTAATTCCTCTATCTAAATAACTCCTTCATCTTTTCCCCATTCGTCTTCTACCTCTCTAATGGATAGAAGAAAACAATGCGGCTCTTCTCATCTTCAACCTCCATTTTTCTTCTCTGATAATTCTATGTTTGATCTCATCATCGGCATTGGTTACATGTTTGATTTTGTTTCTTTTCCCTGGAGTAATTTATGATGAGGACTTGTGTTTTTCATTTCAGAAAGGGCTAAATATGGTTTATATTGAGGAAAAGTTTTACCTTTTTTTTTGCACACGATGATTTATAAGGGTTTTGGATAATTTTCAGTTCATTGAGATGGAAGACGAGTTAGGGTGGAAATCCAAAGAAAGATACTTGGAACTAGATCACGTAATGTTATTTCTCTCATTTTTTTAATTGATGAACTTATTCATTTGATTATCTCCCTTTTGCATTTAGTTTGATATTTTTATGTATTTTTGTTCATATTTTTCCCTTTGGAGGAAATTTTTGTATTTTAATTTTCTAGAAATTCTCCAAATATCAGACGTGGGGTATTAATTTTTGCTTGTCTCTTGATGTATTTACAACTCTTTTTCTTTTTTCTTTTTTTTTAATATAGAGAAGTTGCAAGCTTTTTTATTTAAATTTACTCCCTAATCCAAAAGATGTGTGTGTGTTTTTCCATATATTAGGTTTTTTATCGATCAATATATTGGGTTTTGATCTTTTCTGAACATCATTGGTTAGGTGATTTATTTTCTGGTAATTCTACTTATTCAGATTTAGTGCTTCATCTGAGAAATCCCCCATGTAGTTTTTGTTCTCAGTGTCTTCAAATTCCAGTTGGATATTTCAAAGAGATACATGATTTCCCTTTTAAGTTTTGCATTTGTTTTTGTGTTTTTTAATTGTTAAATATTTGAATAAATTTATTCTTTTATTTACAAACTTTTCTAAGAAGTGCATGTTCCAGATTCTAATCAAATTTCATGCATACTTAAAAGAGAAACCTGTCGATATGTCCAATGGAGTGTTTGCACTATAAGGTCTCATTTGGGATCACTTCCAAGGAACAGTTATCTATTCCCTAGGAATAGAGAATTGTTCATTGGGAGTGATTCTAAATGAGCCCTAAGTCTCCTTTTCGGAAGAATCAAGGTCTTCCGCTCCAGTTTCTCAAGATATTCATTCATACATCCAGAGTGCTCTGGTTTTTATATTCTTTGTTGGACTCTAAAAAGAGAGAAGCTTATAGGTTTCCAAATATTTTGCTTAACATCTCTTTGCTAAAATGTCTTTATTTATCTTATTCGTTTAATGAAGCAAGAACTATAAATACAGATGTTATCCATAAATTTGGATCGGAAAGTGATTTAAAACTCTTGACAACACTACTATCCAAAGCTCCATCGTCAGAGTAGAAATAAAACAACACTAATCCTGAGTGGCGTAAGCACAAACTATCGTTGGGGTTTACTATGTTTTTTTTTTACTTTTTAGTATTGGATGCTAACGCCTACATGCCCTTATTTGTATCTAGAGGTATGAAGATTGTGAGATTCAATCTATTTCAGGAAGAACATTTCAGATGCCTGAAAATTGATTCCTCTGTGTTTCAACTGGATGATGACAGGAACTCAGAACTATCACCTACTAATAGTACTAATGAGAGCTCACAGTGCTGTTATCATTACTTAAGAGTGCACAACTGCTTATAGACTATAACTACCACTATTTTTTATTTGGCCCTATTTATTACCGCTACCATGTTGTCGTTAAGACTCAAGCCGACTTGCATCCCTAACCTATCGGTTAGGTGTTAGGACTGCCTTGATCTCCCACATGTAATTTTCTTTTGACCCAGTTATTCATATGTAATACAAAATGCATCTTCTTCCTTCAAATGTTAGTTCAACATTTTGTTAACATTTGAATTTAAGGAATTCAAATTGAATGGTTGGTGCGAAATTGGAATTTAGCACCCTTGAAACAATGCTTTGTATGAACCATGAGATTTTTGCAAACAAGTTTTCAAACAATGTCTGCAAAATAGGACTAAACACAACACCTGACTTGCTGAAATCCCACAAAAGAATGGCTAAGGCTTGCACCAAATAGGATTTGAGGTTATGCACTCATTATAGTGAACATAATACATACCGAAATGCATGAAAAAGTTAAAGGTTTACTCTTAAGAAACCTTGGCGGTTACCTTGGGTCTGATCGTGTGTGTCTTTCGTATCACCTTACCTATTAACCAAAAAAAGTACATGAACAAAGTAAAGATGATGTAGATGTATGCCATTCAAATCGGTTTCAACAAGATCTCCTGGAGAGAAAATTGAGGTTGACTCTGCTTTTGAAGGGCAACACTACTCACAACTAACCTTTTATCAATCTCATATGACTGAAAAGAAAATGAGCTACTTTTGAATAGGCTGGAGAATACAACGGTCCTTGGGTTCACATTGTTCAATCCATGGCCTAAAAAATTCAATGACGTATCCGCTAATATTTATTCTCTTCCCATCTATTATTGTCATTGAGTTTCTTTCAATGTGAATTCACTTTACTCTTCACATTTTCATGTTCCTATTAAATGTGTATTTTCACATTTTTAAAAAAAAATATCATCTCTCGTCATTTTGATTTTTTGTTTCATCTTAACTTTTGTCCCATGCATCGCATGGGGTGTTTGCTAGTAACTAATAATAAGGTTTGGTATCTCAGTAGTGGTTGTAATAACCACATGATAAAAAATAAAAGTATCTTTGGTTACTTGGATGAGTCAAGTCAAAGCGAAGTTAGAACTGGTGATAACAAGATGTTTGCGATTAAGGAAAATAGGGACATTATTATTCAAACAAAGAAATGGTTTGTATCTCTAATGTCCTTTATATTTTGAGGCTTAAACACAATCTTTTGAGTGTTACATAACTTTTATTCAAAAGATGTAAAGCTCAATTAAAGGAAGATGTATGTGAATCAAAGGAAAAAAGATGCTCGCATAGTTATTCTGGGAATGATTCAAAACAAGATATTTCTATTAACGTTTTAAAGTAAAGTTTTTTCCTTCAACAATTTTATCAAAGATAAATCAAAGTTATGACATCTCTATTATGATTACTTGAGTTTCAAAACTCTTTCATCTGTACAAGAAGAATATTGTGAAGGGCATGTCAAAATTGAACATTAAGATCAAGTTTGTGAAGGATGTGCACTTTAAAAGCTTTATAGAGACTCTTTTTCAATGGAAAAGTTACAAGATCGTGAAAACCACTTGAACATATATATTTGGATTCATGTGACCATATCCACATGACTTTAATAGAAGATAATCGTTATCTTTTACTTTCCATTGATGAATATATTAGAAAGACATGCGTTTACTTTCTTAAAAACAAAATTGAAAGTGTTTGGATGCTTCAAAAGTTTCAAGGCATTGGTTGAAAAGAAAGATGATTTTATATTGAAAACCTTGCAATCTGATCAAGGTGGTAAATATGTATCTCATAAGTTTGGATTTTTAAAGAGAAAATAACATACAACATTAATTTGCTAGTTGGTACACCCATCAACAAAATGAGATTGTTGAAAGAAAAATAAATATAACAATTACGAAATTAGCTAGATGCAAGTTAAAAGTTAAATTAATTCCTAATATGATTGGCGCGAAAGCCTTTGCATGTGACGTATATATTTTGAATGAGGCTTTTTCAACAAGTGTTCAACATGACCCTTCAAAGTGGACATAAATCGAGTGTTGAACACGTGAAATTTTTTAAAACATTTCATATTCTCATATGTCGGATAGCATTTTTTATCATCAAACCTGCATGCGTTCTGCATTCTCCAAATATCCTAACAGATAAAGCAAGGAAGGGATAAACGCAAAAAGCCACTAATGGTCTCCAAATTGGCACAAGTAAAGAATCTAACCAGACAAGATTGGATAAACTCATTTTGAACCAAATTAACACCAAGGATGTTACAAACAGGAATCCATAAAGAAGAAGCCAGCTCTCCATTGCTAAAAAGATGTGAAAGAGATTCCTCATTTGGAGAGGTACAACAACAAAATTTACTCAGTAGAGGAATCTTCTCGTCTTGAATATTGCAATCAACAACGATGATATTAAAGATTTTCCATATGAGAATAGATATTTTAGGAGACAAATTTGCCGACCAAATGAAATTGGACCAAGATATAGAAGGACACCATGGATCCGAATGAGCTCCCAGGCCGACTTTGCAAAAAAGAGCCTGAACTATTATTCAACCAGACCATTTTATCCTCTTCAGAAGAGATAATTTCAAGATTGATAATAATCTCTTGATAAATATATGAGGGAATAAGAGCTTCAATAGAATGGAGATCCAACCCAGCATCACTCAGAAGCTCGTTAATAAGAGGAAAAGATGTAGGATAAGACCGAGCCACCTCAATAAGAGGAAAGTCATAAATCCAAATATCCAGCCAGAAGTTAATGGTAGTCCCATTACCCAAAAGCCATTTACCATTGATCAAAACTTGCTTTATGCTAAAGTACATATCCATCCACCATTTCTTATCACTAGGAGTACTAGAAATCATCCATGGATGAGCATCTTTAAAGAATTTTCATTTAATGAAATGACTCCATAATCCATTTGAGTTCAGAAGAATCCAACCTCTTTTAAATTGAAAGGACTGAGCAATATCCTCCAATTTGCGAATCCCTAGGCCACCTTCCTTTTTTAGGTCTAGTAATCTGATTCCAACTAATCCAGTGAACCCTTTTGTTATTCATGCCATCATTCCAAACGAAATTTGAAAAAACAAACTCCACCCTTTAAATGACACCTTTAGACACCGATGTCACAAATAGAGTATAAATAGGAATAGAAGCAAGCACATGGTAGAAAAAATAATACCATGCCAACCTTCAACTCTTCTTCTAATTTTCTCAATCAAGAAGTCAAAATAAGAAAATTTTAGTTCTGCTAGAGAAGATAAGAATACCAAGGTAGATGAAAGGAAGCTCTTTACAAGTAATACCCGAGGTTGCCTCAATATTGGTTTTATACCTTAAAGGACGATTAGTAGACAAAAGTCCTTGCTCTTGGATTTGTTAACTAACTGCTCAGAAGATTTCTCATACTCAAAAATGTACTGGAATAAATTGGATATAGATCTCTTAGGGCCATTGTAGAAAATTAAGGTGTCATAAGCAAATAACAAATGATTGACAGGAATATTATTCATATGCCCATAGTAGAATCTTAGATTGCCTGAATAGAAAATATTCTTTAAACCTCTGCTCAAAACTTCCTTCACGAGAATAAATAAAGCAGGAGAGAGCGGATCTCCTTGTCTAAGACATGAGAAGAAGGAAAAAACCATGAATTTCCCCCTTGATAACTATAGAGAAATAGAGTCGCTATGCAAGCTTTAATTAATTCGATAAATTTTTGGCCAAATCCAAACTTATAAAGAACACCCAAAAGGAAATCCCATTCCAGCCTGGCATAGGCTTTAGCCATATCCAATTCAAAAATAACATTACCACCTATAACTGATTTATTCAAGTCAGCAGTCAAATCCTGAGCTAAGGAAATATTGTCCCCAATGCTTCTCCCCTTTACAAAAGCACTTTGTTCATTTGAAATGAGCTTTGGCAAGATAGAACCCACATGAGTCGCCAATATTTTAGTCAAAATTTTGTAAAGGAAGTTGTAGAGGCTAATAGGTTTGTAGTCAGAGAAAAATGACACATCTGACTTCTTAGGTATAAGACAAATCAAGGTGGAGTTAATAGCTCTCGAGAGCAATGCTTCATTAAAGAAAAACAACACAACAGCCATTAAATCCACGTTGAAATATCCTAGCAATGTTGATAAAAAGTCCCAGTAAAACCGTCAACACCTGGAGCCCCAAAATCAGACATGCTGAAAACGATATCACGAACCTCGTTCATAGAGGGAATTCTGCACAATTTCTCTTGATCATCCTCAGAAACTAAGGATGGAATACAAGATAACATACTCTCTGGAACCGAGTGCACCTATGAAGAAAGTAAAGACTAAAAGTTCTACTTTACCAATATCATCATTAAAGGAAAGCATGTTCCCATTGACATCGTTGATGTAGTGAATAAAATTCCTTTTAGCCTTTATATTTGCGATGGAGTGAAAATATTTCGTATTCCTATCACTGTCACGACGTAAAATCCCTCTTAGAAGTTTTGGAGACTTTGGCTTGTGACCCTTTTTGTTATATCAAACCATTCTGCACAATATACAAGGCATGCTAATAGCAGAAGCAAAAATTTCTTTTAATACCATAACTGTCTCCAAGAGTTTATACAGAGAACAAAGTAAAGAGCGAACAACCTCGCTCAACAAAAACTATATACATGTCACTCACTCACATCGCTCAATAATATGCCTTGTAAGGCCACCTGTCAAGATCCTTTCCCTCCTCGGGATGACTGCCTACTGGATCCTAAACATACTCCTCTTCGACCCATGGCACGGATGCGTAAATGTCAAAGGTAGTACCTGTCGACATCAAAATGTACGACTGAGTATTGAAACACTCAGCGTGTACAAGCTACTAGCTAATAGTAATATAATATACATTATGACATGCTTGCAATATAAAATAATACACTCATATGGATGCGTAAATCCATGTGCCAAAACCATTCTTAAAATCGCATGTACATGCTTATTAATCATACTTTAAAACTTGTTTTTCATATTTTCAAACATGCTTTTCGTTCTTAAAACATAGTTCTTGTCTTGTTCTTGTTGTGTGAGAATCGTGTTTGTCTTGTTTGAATCGTTCTTATCTAGTCTTGTTGTTGCATGAATCATACTTGTCTTGTAACACATGCTTGAAGCCAAATTTTAGTTATCTTGAAAACGACTTGAAGCCAGGTATGTAAATACCCTTAATTGAACGTGCTTGAAAATAAAAACTAACATCCTTGAGCAACCCTTCCGTTTGACATTATCATTCTTGCTTGTCTTTTCTTGAAGCCAGATATGACATATCCTTGGATATGTCTTATCCTTGACCAACCCAAAGTTTGGCTTTATCGTGCGTGCTTGTATAAATCATAATTTGTCTCTTTTAAAATTCTTGGGAACTTGTAACTTAAGGAAAACCCGATTATGCAATGCATACATATGTATAAGTGCTTGTGAACATCATGGTAAACTTAAAAATCATTTAAACATCCAAACATCCTTAGGTGATTTCATTTCAAACATTAGTATATGCATATATAGGCTACACAACTCAATTCTATCCACAAACATGCTTTACATCATGGTTTCATAATGGGGATCATAATGAAAGCAATAGTAGGAAGTATCTACTCATACAAGGTCATACACCTCAAAACAAACCCATTTATTACCCTTAGTGCATAACAAAGCTAACTAGTAGGGTGTACTTACCTTTTTAAGACCAAATCCGTTTTGGTTGAGAGCTTTAGAAAGGTTGAGAAGACTTGAAGAAGCTAACTTCGGACTTTGAGAAGCAAAATCTTACTTTACCTTTGATTCCCAAGAGAAACCCTAGCTTCTTCCCTTCTTTCTATTTCAAAATCTCTAAAAATATGCCTTAGAGGGTTTGTGAAACCCTAACCCACGAAATTTGGGTATAATAGGCTAAGGAGTTGTAAAAGCCCTTTATACCCTTAATGAATGGCTTAAAATACCAAAACAAGGCAAAATTGCACAAGTCAGTCGACCAGATTGCCACATCCCATCGACCGGCCAAAAACCCCCTCTCTGGATTATTTTCCCATACAAATCATTGAGGCAGTCAGTCGACCGGATTAGGGTTCGGTCGACCGGATTGGTCCCCACTTTTGCTATTTTTCCTGCTTTGATGTTTTGACCAAAACTTTTGACTGGCTTATCGGACTTAGAAGATTTAACTTGTGTTGGCCTTGAAATTTAAAGGGGAACAAATTTGTATCTAATGTACAAGTCCTAATTTTGAATTATTAATGGTCTAAATTTGCCTTAAAGTGGAGGGCTTTTCTTGACAAATGGGATCATACTTTGATCACATAACCCTCGAGACTTTAATACATGCCATAACATATTTAACATTTAAGTTGCAACCAAAACCTTCTTGATTATTAATAACCATTCATGAAAATACATAAGGCTTTTAGGCCATTTAGAACACTATTCACCATATTATTCATAGTGTTATGTACAAAGTGTCGGGGTTCTACATCCTCCCCACCTTACAAGAATTTCGTCATCGAAATTAGGACGATACAAACACATGAAACAAAACAAACTACTCAAAAAAATAGGGGTATTTTTCCCACACATCATCCTCACGATCCTATGTGGCTTCTTTGGCCGAATGATGTTGCCAACGCAAAAGGACCAAAGGAATAGTCTTGTTACGCAAAAATTGATCTCTACAATCCAAGATCTGAGCCAGTTGTTCCACTAATGTAAAATCCTCATGGATCTCCAAAGGATCAAGATAAATCACATACGAAGGGTCCGGGAGGTATTTTCGGAGCATGGAAATGTGAACACGTTGTGCACCGCGGCCATGTGTTTAGGTAGAGCGATCCGGTAGTAACCTCACCGACTCTAGTGATGATCTCAAATAGACCCACATACCTAGGGTTGAGCTTGCCTCTTTTTCCAAACCTTATAACACCCTTTGTCGGCAAAATCTTGACAAACACATAATCACCAATCCGGAATTCAAGATCTCTCCTACTGGAGTTGGCATAGCTCTTTTCCTAACTTTGGGCAGTTTTCAACCGCTCCTTAATGTTCTTAACCCTGTCTGCGGTCTGCTCGATCAACTCGGGATCCAACACTTTCCTTTCACCAACTTCATCCCAATATAAAAGAAACCTGAAACTTTTCCCATACAAGGCTTCGAAAGGTGCCATCTGGATGCTCGCCTAGTAATTGTTGTTGTAGGCGAACTCAACCAACAGCAAGTGATCCTCACAACTACCCTAAAAATCTAACATGCAAGCTTGGAGCATGTCTTCTATAATCTGGTTCACTCTCTCGGTCTGCCCATCAGTCTGATGATGAAATGTGGTACTAAAGTCCAGATGGGAACCCATAGCACTCTGAGAAGTTTTTGAGAACCTGGAAGTAAACCTTGGATCCCTGTCTGACACAATACTCACTAGCACCCCATACAAACAAACCACTTCCTTGATGTACAAGGCCATAAGCTGAGTCGAATTACACGTAGTCCGATAGGGAAGGAAATGTGCAAACTTCGTCAAACGGTCCAATAGAGCCCAAATAGCATCGGAGTTTCTTGCTGTCCGTGGCAAGCTAACTAGGAAGTCCATAGAGATGTTCTCCCATTTCTACTCGGGAATAGGGAGGTGCTATAAAAGACTTGCTGGTCTCTGATGCTCAGCCATCACCGGCTGGCACACCAAGCACTTGACACATATTCTACGACTTCCCTCTTCATGTTCCGCCATCAATAGTGCCCCTTGAGGTTCCGGTACATCTTCGTACCCCTAGGATGCACATTATACTTGGACCGGTGAGCTTCATCCAAGATCTCATGCTTGAGTTTCTCATCAGTGGGAACACACAACTTTCCCTTGAATGTGATGATAGCATCACCATTCAAGGAGAACTCCTGACTGACACTACTGACAAACTTATCCCTGTAAACCAGTAAATCGGCATCTGAACCCTGCAGCTCTCGAATCCAGTCTAGGTTATAAGGCCTAACTGTAATGTTAGCCATCGCTAGCCCATAGGTAGGAATGTTGAAGCTGGTGTCAAGCTTAGACACATCCTTCAACAACTTCCACTCTCATACTGTCATGCGAGCCAAGAGTCCAGGAGGCTTCCTACTTAGAGCGTCTGCCACCACGTTGACCTTATCCAGGTGATACTGGATAACACATTTGTAGTCCTTCAAGAACTCTACCCACTGACGCTGCCTCTGATTCAGATCATTTTAGGAAAAAAATATTTCAAACTCTTGTAATCCGTGAACACATCAAACTGCTCCCCATAAAGGTAAGGCCACTAAATCTTCAATGCAAACACAACTGCGTCAAGCTCTAAGTCATGCATAGGATAGTTCATCTCATGATCTTCCAACTACCAGGAAGCATAGGCGATGACTTTCCCATGCTGCATCAAAACACATCCTAGCCCGATATGCTAGACATCATTGTATACCACAAATCCACCACTCCCAACTGGAACTGTGAGAACGAGGGCCATAGTAAGTCGCTTCTTCAACTCATGAAGCATATCTCGCACTTATCACTCCAAGTGAACTTAGCATTCTTCCACGTAAGATAAGTGAGTTGTGCAGCCAAGTTGGAGAACCCCCTCAACGTATCTCCTGTAGTAGCCTTCCAATCCGAGAAAGCTGCGTATCTTGGAAATGCTTTTAGGCCTCTCCGAGTTCATTACTGTCTCAATCTTCATGGAGTCAACTGAGATACCCTATGTTGATACCTCGTGGCCAAGGAATGCCACTTTCTCCAACTAGAACCCGCACTTACTTAACTTAGCATACATGCTATGCTCTCGTAGAGTTTGTAGCGTGAGTCAAAGATCTCGGTCATGATCGTCCCGTGTCCTGGATTACACAAGGATGTCGTCCACAAAGACAATTACACACCGATCTAGAGATGGTTTGAACACCCATTTCATCAAATCGATAAAAGTAGCCAGCGCGTTTGTCAGACCAAAAGGCATGATTAGAACTCATAGTGCCCATACCGAGTCCTACAGGCAATTTTGGGAACATCTTCAGCCTTGATCTTCAACTGATAATAACCCGATCGAAGATAAATCTTGGAGAAAAATCTCGGTCCCTTCAATTAGTAGAACAATTCGTCTATTCGAGGCAATGGATAACGATTCTTGATCGTGACCTTATTCAGCTGCTTATAGTCGATGCACATCCTCAACGACCCATCATTCTTCTTCACGAAGAGCACTGGAGCTCCCCACAGTGAAACACTTGGTCGGATAAAACCAAGGTTCTACAACTCCTCAATTTGCTCCTTCAATTTCCTTAGCTCTACTGGGGCCATCCTGTATGGAGCCCTAGAAATTGGAGTAGTGCTTAGATCAAGCTCTATAATAAACTCTATCTCCATATGTGGAGGTAACCACGACAAATCCTCAGGAAACACCTCCAGGAACTCACTCACAATTGGGATAGTTGAGGAGTCTCGTGCCTCTGGGTTTGCTAGGCTTAGAGCTGCAAAGCTGACAATATCTCTCATCCGTAGCCCTCGAAAGTGAAACGACTTAACTCCATTCGACTTGAAGTTCACCACCTTCTCAAAACATGCCATATGCTCGTGGTGAGTCGAGAGTCAATCCATCCCCAAGATGACATCAAAATCTTAGAATTCCAGGATGATAAGGTCGTCCTTCAACTAATGCTACCCAACTTGGATGACACAATCTCTGAATACTCGATCCGCAACCACTGACTTGCCAAGTAGAGTCGAAATGGACAACTCACGCTCCAACTGACTCGACTCGGATGAAAAGCCCTTTGTAAAGCTAGGCGAGATGAAAGAATGAGTGGATCATGTGTCGATCAACACCTGGGCTAGACATTCATTCACCAGCAAGGTACTTGTGTATGATAATTAATTAAATGTCAACTCATAGCCTCATAAACCAATATGTATAAGTAACATGTTAGATACATATAATCAAATGTACAATTATATCATCAAAATTCCACTTAACAACTTGATTTACGCATACCTTGCACAACATCGTCTGATGCTTGTGCATCCTACTCAGACATGGCAAAGAACCTACCTTGGTTCACCTGATGAGGCCGCTGTATGGGCCTAGAGGCATAGGAAGACCCCTGCTAAGAAGTCTTTCGAAATGGGGGCCTGCTCCCCTGAGATTGGGTTGGAAACTACCTATGCGGACAATCTCTGATCTGGTGGCCCTGGTCACCACAGTGGAAAGATTCACCTGATAGATTCTAATAATCCCTGGCCTGGTGTCTCCTACCACAGTATGCACAAAACCTCAAAGGTAAAAGTAGAGGGTGCAGACGATGCATATCTAGTGGCCTAAGTAGTGGTCGAGCGAGGAGCCTGCGTAGTAGTCAGGCAGGGAGCCTACGATGCAAAAGGAGGCTACTGTCGTTGTGCTAGCCCGGAAGTCTGGTACGGGGCAGTCCTGGACCTCTTCTCAGGTGGCGTTGAGCTACTAGACTGGCCTCTAACCATCTCCCTTCTATTGAAGAACTCCTCCAAGTTCGTCTTCACCAACTGGGCCTTGTCATAGACCGCTGCATAAGTCACAGTACAAAACATAGAGACCATGTATCTGAGATAACCCTTCAGGCCACTTTTGAAATTCTTGGCCTTCATAGCCTCCATGGCTATCATGTGTGGAGCAAATCGAGACAACTCTGAAAATTTAGTGTACTCGGCCACCGACATATTACCCTGCACCAGGGTAATAAACTCCATCTCCTTCTTCACTCTAACTCCTACAGAGAAATATTTCTTGTAGAAGATGTCTAAAAACTCTCCCTATGTCCACTCCTGACTCGCTCGGGTCAAATCCCTCGTTCTGATAGCGGATCTCCACCAATGGTCTGCCTCGCCTTCCATCATAAATGCAGCCCAAGTAAATCTCTCCACCTTAATCGGCCTCAAAACATAGAAAAACTTCTCCATCTGCATAATCCATGCCTCTGTGACCAATGGATCGATGCTGTCGTAGAAGATAGGAGGTCTCATCCTTCGAAAAGCCTCAATACCCGCCTGCGCTTCATGTGGGGGAGGAGGTGGCGGTACCATAACTGGCATGATAATAGGTATAGTTGCAGAATGCCTAGCTGCGAGCATGGCCAATGTCTCAGCTATCGAAGTAAAAGCCTGAGCAAAGTTGGGCGGTGCATTACCTGCTAGAGGAGGAGATGATCCATTACTCTTAGTATGGTGTCTACGACCCCATATGCCACGTTTTATGACTGAGTCCTGAGAACAATAGCAAAACACGAGTTTAACTTAGAAACCATGATTGTTTAAGCATTGAAATTCAACAACATCAAGCATTCATATAAGAATCGAGCATACATCAATATATACACACCATAGTATAATAATACACTTGCGGTTCCTAGTGAAGCTAAGACACAAGATCGGTTTAGTTCCAATCGGTTATGGACTAAGACTAAATGATTAGTCTATAGTTGGAAGACGACTCTTTTCTTGGACCTAATGCCTTGTCTCAATCATGGTATCAGACTCTACGTGACCCTAGAGAACCTATTGCCTAGGCTCTGATACCAACTCTGTCGCGACTTAGTTGGAATTAGCTTTGGAGGTGCATGTTAGCATACGTAGTGCAACTTCTATCCTAAGGTTTCATGGTGGAATCCATGGCCGCTGGCCCTATGGGAGGGGGTTCTTCTTCTCGACCCCTAGATAAATCTCTTAAGTATGCAAAGGCTGCTCGGATGAAATCCTTTGCTGAAGTTGCTAGTGCCTCACGATCTTTGATTCTTGAATCAATCAATATTTCTAAACCTATTGTTGCGTTTCAAGGAGAACCAGCCTTGTTTCTAACTCCAGATGAATCTGCTAAATTAGCATCTCCCCTAAAGCTTTCTCTTGTTGCTAAATGTTCTTATGGGACACCATCTTTCCCAACCATTAGAGAATTTTTTAAGCTTAATTTTCACTTGAAGTTTGATTATCATATAGGGGTGATCGATTCTTGGCATCTTTTCATTAGATTTTCTGCAGAAGAAGATTATCTCACCATATATCTGAAAGAATATTGTTATATCAATGGCCTTCTTCTCCATTTTATCAAGTGGACTCCGAACTTTTGTGCTGGAATAGAGCCTACCATTATTCCGATTTGGATCTCTCTCCTGAATCTGCCTCTCCATTTATTTCAAGAACAATTCCTTAGATCGATTGGATCTACAGTAGGGAAAGTACTTTGTGTTGATGGACCGACTAAGATGCTTACCAGGCCAAATAAAGCTAGATTATGTGTTGATCTTGATATCTCTAAAGCTAAAACGTCTTGTATTTGGTTGGGTATTGGATCTGCTGGATGATGGCAACATATCATATATGAAAAGGATATAGCTTATTGCTCTTTGTCGCGACCCAAAACCCACCCTAAGAGTTAGAGTGAACTTTGGACGACTAATCATGACTTACATGACTTGCTAGACAAACCATCCTGCAAAAACCCATAGAGCATATACGATAGAGGGCGATAATAGCGGAAACATATAACCAAGCACAGCGGAAGTCTAACAAACCTCTATGTATATACATACATGATCCAAGTTTATACAAAAAGAAACCAAAAGAAAGTGCGGACATGCCTGCCAAAATACATGGATATATCTCTCTCAACTCACCCACAGCTATATCACTCAGAATCTACAACCACCTAATGGTAACCCTCTACTGGAGGTTCCTCCAGAGGTTCCTCGATGTACTCCTCCTCCACCCAAGGGCTCGGAGCACAGACATCGAATGGAGTAACGGCTCCCTCAGAACCTGCCAACATAAACGTACGGCTGAGCATGGAATACTCAGCGTGTATCAAATACTAACCAACAGTCATAACATACAGATAGCGATACATAGAGCAAGAAACAATTCACACATATAAAGCAGGAATAATTCATATCATAACAATAAAGTAAAGCAGTATATAATCATGCTTGCATTCATAAAAGCCGATAAAACTCTTGAAAACACTGTGCACTTGACTTGACTCAAGGTACCATTTTCGTGCTTGAAAACTTTGTCAGCACCCCATTTTTACACCCCCCTTTTTTTAACTATGGTTAATTAACTTAACCATTGTTAACTTAGCCTATATCCTAAGCTAAAAACACAAAGCCCATGGCCTTTTTGGGTTTTAGGGTGGGACATACCTAAAAAAAAAATTAATTAAAAAAAAAAAAAAAAAAAAATTAAAAAGGGGAGTTGAAATTTTGGGCGGCAACCCCATGTGGCAAGGCCAACAGGCACTAGCCCACACATGAAGGGGTTGGGCCTTAAAGTGGAAACCCGAAAACAACAACAAAAAAAAAAAAAAAAAAAAAAGAAACAAATTTTTTTGGCACTATTCATCTTCTTCCCCAGGCAGCGTACCAGTAGCCACGTCCTCTTCTCCCTGCCCCCCTCCTGGCTCTCGGTCACAGTGTCCCCCACGCCTAGTACTCGCAAGCCTTATCCCTTCCCCAACTCTCCTTTAAAACCCCCACCAATAGCCACTGTTTGGGGGAGGAGTTTTCAAAAAAAAAAGCCACAGTCAAAACGCTGCCAGCCTCACTCTAGCCATGTCCAAACCCCCATCTCACTTGAGACCTACCCTTAAGCCAGCCTTACAACCCCCGAGTTCGCCTCAACCCTTGAGCCATCCCCTCTGCGGTCCAAGAAAAATTCTGCAAAAAGAAGAAAACCACAGTAAAAAGAGTTGGGAAACAACCACACCTGTGCCGCCACCACATACCCCCTATCACCTTCACCTCCGGCAACACCATCAATCTACGATAGGTCACCAAGCTCGGCCAGCAACTCCACCTCCAGCAGCTGATCTATCCGGTTAGCCTCCATGAATGTCCCCAACACCACTCCATCAAACCCCACTAACAGCCCCTGATGCAGTTGCAGTCCCTACAATAAATTGTTCTCTCGCAACAGTAACAACTTCCTCATCCACGTGCGCTTGTAGCATCAGCAGCCACCACCTCTCTCTCCTTCGGCCAGATCTCACTCTCAATGTCAGTAGCCCTCCCTCTTTTCACGGTGAAAAATACCCAAAGCCAGGAGCCTCTAGTTTCTTATCTAGCGAGCCAATGCTACCAGCAGCAAGAGCTTGCTCCATGTGAGTAGCCGTACATCTTCAATCCCTTCAGACCTCCTTCCTCTCCTCCGACAGGTATCTCCTCTCCCACTCTCTTATCTTATTTTGTTTTGCTTTATGGTTAGCTTAGGTTTAGTTCAAATTAATTTTTTGGTTTAGTGTTGGATTAACTTTATCTGTTGTCTTAGATCTATTCTTTTATAGTTTTAGAATTTGTTTTTTGTTTTAGATCTTTAGAATCTGTTTTAGGGTGCTACTATAATTTATTTTTTAGATTCTTAGATCAGCTTTAGGATGGATTAGTTTCTGATTTTTGTAGTTGCTTAGATTAGGTGAAGCTAGATATATATAATTTTCCTTGGTTTAGTTTTAATCTGACGTTTAGTTTCAAACCCCATTTTTCTTAGGCTAGATTTAAACTCTACTTTTAGTTAGGTTACTTTAGTTCCTGATTTTTTTAGATATCTACTTTAGGTTAGTCCAAACTTGTTACTCTTAGCTTAGTCTAAATATGTCTTTGGTTAATTTATCTAGGTTAGTTTTAACTTGTATAAAACAATTGATTCTTAGGTTAGTTTTAACTTAGCTAAAGTTTGATTAGTCTTAGGTTAATGTTTAGTATTAACCATAGGTTAGCTAGTGTTAAATAATTAGTCATAAAAATCTGTTAGTTTAGGTTAGTGTCAACCATAGATTAGTGTAATCGGATTTCTTTTCTTGTGGTTTCTTTCAATTAGTTTATCAAGTCTAGTTTAGTTTTAGATTAGCTTTGATGGAGTAATTTCCATTTTTGGATGTTTATTAGATGTTTCTTTAATTCTTAGCTTAGGTTGTAATTTGATTAAATCATGTTTTTATTATTAGTTAGCTTGTAATTTGATTAAATCCAAGTCTTGGCAGGTGTAACTTAGATCTTTGTTAGCTAGTTTGCAAAATCTGATTTCTTTTGTTGTCGGCTTAGTTTACTGGATTTAAAGCTCTAACTTAGTTAGTCTTAGGATAGCCCTTGAGTTAATCTTAGGTTAGAACTAATCTGTTTAAAAAAAAAATTCATTAGTTTTCAATTAGTTAATTAAAATCCTTTCTTTAGGGGATCCTTAGGTAGTTTCTTAAGACAATACCTAGTGAATTAGATTAACTCTAGGATAACTTTGAATAAATATAGTTAGTTTAGGCCCGTTGCTCCGCAACGAGCCAAAACTACTATTTAAAAAAATCCAAAAAAAATGAAAAACAATTAAAAATACAAAAACAATACAAAATCAAAAAGACCAAAACATGCTTGCTTGCTTTCTTAACTGTGGTTAGGCTCCTTAATCACAGTTAATACCCTTCTAATTGCGGTTAGACCTTACTTTGCACTTGACCAACTCGGTCAGTCAAACTCTAGCCTCCGGGCTAAACCCTCGACCACCCTTGCACACACACACACCCCTAGCCTTGGCACGGGCTCATGTGTTAGAACTACGCTCGGTCTGATCTCATCTTGTGAGTACGTAGGCAACCCTATTCGGGTTCGACCCTAGCTATTTAGCTTTTTTCATTTTTTTGGATTAGTATTTGATTAAATACTTAGGCATTTTAATTAAATTCTGAGATTAAACTTGGCTTAAATTTAGGGAGTAGGTAACCATTATAAAATGGGGGTCCTGGGGTGCCTAACACCTTCCCCGGGGCTTAATCGAACCGCTTACCCTAACTCTGATTAGACTATTTGCCTTATCAAAATCCCGGGACCTATCCCTTAGAATGAATAGGTGGCGATTCTTAGTCAAACGCATAATGTGAAAGTGGGTAGGAAAATATCATGCTCACAAACTTGTCTTGTCTATCTTGCTTGATTCTTGTATATCGTGTCATGCCATGCATGTCATGCGTGCTTGCTTGTGATCATGTAACTTGTGAGATACACTTGTAAGATGTACTTGTGAGATGCGCTTGTGAGATGCCTTGAGAGGGAAGGGAGACCCTTCTTTATGCAATGCACTTGAGAGGGAAGGGAGACCCTTCTTCATGATATGTATGTACTTGCGAGGGAAGGGAGGCCCTTCTTTATGCTATGCACTTGTGAGTGAGGGGAGACCTCTCGTGGAATGTTTGTTCTTGTTTTCTTGTGAAAAGCGAGGTAAAACATATCATAGGATATGTCCCACCTCTAATCATGTTCTTGAAAATACGATAAATCATGTCATGTATGCCGTGCTCATGGAAGTCGTGTGCGTACTTGCAATTGAATTTAAATATGACATGTTTGGGGATTTCACAATACATTGCACATCACCATTTAAAAAAGTAACAAATTAAACAATTTAGGGAAAGAGCGAAAACACACTATCATAACCCAAACAATTTCCATAAACTTTAAGCATGCATTTTCTTAATTTACTATTCATTTTATTCACCTTGGCATTCCATCAAACATGGTATGTTCATTATTTGTTAACCCTACAACATGCTTTTCTTGGTGGGTTATAATTCCATCATACATGTTTGTTCATTATGGACACAATGCCCTCCCCATTTCAATTATCACAACACAACCATTGGCATCCAATCGCCCATTCCATCTCTATTCACAACATCCACACATCCCAACTCATAGCACAAGTATAGATGAAGGACAACAAAGAAACATGGAGGAAAATAGGAACTATAACTAGGAGGGTAGCAAGAAGTACCGACCTTGACAAATGAGGAAGCAACCCCCTTTGCAAACGTGTGTGAGCTGCTGCCCTCGCTTGGGGAAGATGCTCCTCACAAGCTTGAACCGAGAACTTGAGGGAAAAACGAGCTTGAGTGATCTAGGGTTCTTAAAACCCCTTAGATTTCTTCTTCAAAGCAAACCCTAAGTTAGGAAAACCCCTTTCTCTTCCTCTTTAGCTCTCAAATGTGTCTAAGTGTTGTAAATGAGCCCTAAAGGTTCGGGCAACCCTTAAAAGTAAAGAGTGAAACGCCAAAAGACCGAAACACCCTTACTGAAATTTCTGCAAAAACACGAAGACCGAGCGATCGGTGTTTATGACCGATTGATCGGTTGCCTACCGAGCGAACGGTGAATTGACCGAGCTCTCGACCAAAAATCAACTTTCTGGAAAATTTCCTCATACAAAATTTTTCGACCAGTCGATAGCTACCGATCGATCAGTTTTGGACCGATCGATCGCTCCATGGACCGAGCGATCGGTTGCCTGCAGGTCCAAACTGTTTTGGCCATATCTTTTGACTCGCTCGTCGGATTTCGACAATTCAACTTACGTTGGGTTTGTGCTTCGAAAAGGAACATTTCTGACATTTCAGAATTTTCAATTTCTTCCTTATTTATTAATTGTACTACATTAAAGGCAAAATGGCTACAAAAGTGCCATGCATTAAAAGTGAAAAAGTCTGGGGCTCTAAACTCTTATTGTTCTAAATAGGGTCATTCAGATTGAGTTTGCCGGCTAGCGCTTAAACATGTCCAAGGTGAAGAAGATCATGATTACATCAACAAAGGTAAAGATAATACCAAAGAAGGTCTGAAAATCTAAGTGAGAAAGGAGAAAAAGAATAAGCTTGATTCAGTGCTAGATTCAGTACATAAAATAACAGATTCTACTGAAGCTAGCATAGAATCAGACAAGATGTTAATTGCAGATTTTGCTCCGTCGAAAAAAATAAATAATGACAGAGATGAAGAGCTTACGGTTCAACACACTGTAGAAGAGCCAAACAAAGAACCAGTAATAGAGACTCACTACGATAATTCTTATAAGGATATTTCTAATACTGGACAGATTTTTGAGAATCACAGTGAAGGTAATATCTCACCTTTTGAAAATTTTGGCAATGATTCTATGCTTACTTGCAGATCTAACCTTAACTTGTTGAAGAAAAGTTCTGTTTCTTCGGTTCCTCCCACAAAGAAGATCATGTCGGATTTCAATTGGCTATCCTCTTCTTCTTGGGAATTTCACCATGAGATAACTCATCATTCTTTTGATAATAAAGATAGCTTTTTAATAGATGGAAAAAAATTTCTTGCCCAGATTCAGCACATCAAAAAGTTTTCAAAATTTGAGGAGGAGTTAATTCAAAAGCAAAAGAAAGGTATCCCTCTAACAGACATAATTACTAGATCTAGAGCGCAAGCTCCTATTTTATTGGTAGATCATCCTATTGTTTCCAATGATTAGTATATTATCTTGGAATATTCGAGGTGTTGGTAATATAGCTTCTAAAGTCAGGTTAAAGAATCTTGTGAGTACTTATAATATATCTATGCTGGCCATTATGGAACCGATGCAGTCTTCTAACAGTATAGTTGCTCTCAGCAAGTTGCTTAATATGCAAGGTTATTTTTCTCATGATAAGATATGAATCTTTTGGAAAGATTGGCTGAATGTCTCTTTACTTGCTTCTCTAGACCAAGCTCTTCTTGTTGATGTGAAAATTCAAGGTTTAGACATGATCAGATGCGGTTTTATCTATGCCAAATGTCTTAGCAATGATAGGCTGATTCTGTGGAATGATATTACTTTTCTGTTATCTAACTTCAATGGTCCTCTCCTTCTGGCTGGTGACTTCAATGCCATTGCTAACACAGGGAAAAAATTGGGCGGTAGAGATCCCAATATTCTTTCAATGGATGAATTTAATGCTTTTATCAATGACATGGGCCTTATTGATCCTGGATTTCTGGTAATAAATTCACTTGGTGCAACAATCAGGCGGGTCTTAACAGAATCTATGCCAGGCTAGATCGTATTACGGTTAATGTGGAGTGGAGCAATAAATTACTAGCTCCTCAGGTCTCGCATTTATCTAGGCTTAATTCTGATCATGCTCCTCTTAATATGCAGTTTGAGAATGATAGTGCTCGTAAACCTTCTAACTTTAAATTTTAGAAGATGTGGCTTAATCATTCTGATTTTAAAAGGTTAGTCTCCGAATCTTGGACTATTCCTATTTTTGCTGATCCTACTCATGCTTTTTTCTTAAAACTTAAGAGACTTAAACTCTCTCTTAAGAATTGGAATAGGGAGACTTTTGGGAATATTTTTGTTCGAATTAAAGATCTGGAGGAGAAAATTTGTGCTACAGAGATTTTACTTCAAGAGAAATGGGATGCTAGTATTGATTCTCAGCTTTCCAATTTAAAGGATGATTTACAGCAGGTTATTGTTCAAGAGGAAATATTCTGGAAACAAAAATCCAAGATAAAATGGCTGAAGGAAGGAGATAATAATACGAAGTTTTTTCATGTTGTTGCCAATCATAGAAGAAAACGGAATGATATTCATAGAATAAAAAATTCCTTGGGTAATTGGGTTGAGAATTAGATTGATATTGGTGATTAAGCTATTATTTTTTTTTCGGAACCTTCTCAGTTCTTCAAGAAGAGATATTGATGCTGATATTCTTAATCTTATCCCGCAGTTGATATCTGAGGAGGATAATTGTATGCTTTCTTCTATGCCTTCTATGGAGGAGGTTAAACATGTGGTATTTAGTATTTCTGAAGACAGTGCGCTAGGTCCAGAAGGTTTTGATGGGCACTTTTATCAAGCTTGTTGGGAGATTATCTAGAATGATATGTACTCTGCAGTTAATTTTTTCTTCCTCAATTCGGTTATTCCTAAGGCTGTTAATGCAACATTCATTGCGTTGATTGCTAAATGTGATGATCCTTCTACTTTCTCCGATTATAGGCCTACCAGTCTTTGCAATTTCTTTTACAAAATATTTTCTAAAATTTTAGCTAACAGACTGACTATTATTCTTCCCAATATTATTTCAGAAGAACAAACTGGATTTATTAAAGGAAGGAACATCTCAGAAAATATTACTATTGCTCAAGAAATGGTCAATGAAGTTGACAGGAAAGTTTTTGGAGGTAATATTATCATTAGCTGGACATGGCGAAGGCGTATGATAGCATGAAATGACAGTTTATATTTGAGGTTTTGAAGAAGTTTGGTTTTTGTGATAAGTTTATCAATCTTATCAATGGTTGTCTTCAGAATCAAAGTTTTTCGATCATTATTAATATAGCTTTGCATGGGTTTTTCACCAATACTAGAGGTCTCCGTCAGGGGGACCCTCTCTCGCCTTCTCTTTTTATATTGGCAGAAGAAGTGCTTAGCAAAGGTCTGAAAGGCATTATTAATCAATAGAACAATTCTTACTCCTTGGGGAGAAATGGTTTTGTTGTTTCTCATCTCTTGTTTGCGGATGACTCTCTCATTTTCTGCAATGGTAGTGCTCGAAGCATAAAGAATATTTGTGATTTTCTTTCAAAATATGAAGATTCATTGGGGCAGAAAATTAACAAAGAAAAAAGCTCTCTCTATGGTTCTGTCAGACTCTTTTCTGCTAGAAAAAGATCCATATCTTTCAGAACAGGTTTCAACTTAAGCAATTTCCTTTCACTTACTTGGGGATCCCTTTGATTAAAGGTCGCCATAAATTAAGTTATTATCTTCCCATCATTGAGAAGATTCAAAGTCGTGTGGCAGGGTGGTTCGAGCAATTACTTTCAGCTGGAGGTCGATTAATTCTAATTAAGCATGTTCTTTCCTCCACTCTGGTTCATATTCTTTCTGCTATTTCGATTCCTTCTAGTATTGCTTCTAAAATTGATAAAATTATGGCTAATTTTTTCTGGAATAGTTCGGAGTTGAATAGACATCGTCATTGGATTAAGTGGAAGAAATGCTCTTCACTGTATATGGAAGGAGGATTGGGCATCAGAAAGATTTCTGATTCTGCTAAGGCATTTCAGCTTAAGCAAGTTTGGAAGGTTTATACTACTGATAATCTTTGGGTGAGGTTTTTTAAAGCCAGATACAGTTTTGATCATGTGTGGAATGCTTTACCCACCCGGGGCTCATCTAAACTTTGGATCGATATTTGTGAAGTTTTCCATATGATGCTTCCCAACACTTCGGTTCTTCTTGGGAATGGAAATAAAATAAATTTCTGGTTTGATCGTTGGTTCAAGGATGATCCTCTCATATCTCTGGTTATTGAGAATCCTCAACTCAATCCTTATATTTCTCAGATCCTTAATGAGGATGGTGAATGGAATCTTTCTCAGGTGAGTCATCTTATTCTGCCTTCTATCATTGATGACATTAAAGATGGCAACTTCGCTATCTCGAATGAAGAGGACAAATTTGTTTGGATTCCCAACTCTACTGGAGAATTCTCTGTGAAGTCTGCTAGGGATATATTAAGGAATAAAGGGAATGAGATTGACTGGTATAAACATGTTTAGCATCAGATTGTTCCTGCTAAAATCCGTATATTCTGCTGGAAAGTTATGCTTCGTGTTGTTCCTACAGATTCAATGATTCAAAATATTGGCATTCCGATGGTTAGTAAATGTTATTGCTGCAATTTCCCTTGTGTTGAGAATACTAATCATCTTTTGAACTATTGTGACCTTGCTTCTTTAGTGTGGTCTTACTTCTCCTCTCGGAGCTTCATTTATTTCAGTAAGCTGGATTCTATCCAATGTACATTACAAAGGTGGTATAGAGCGGCCTCTTTTAGGAAGAATGATCTTTTTATTCTCTTGTCGGCTCTGATTGTTTGGGAAATTTGGACAGAGAGATGTAGGAGGAAGCATGATGCTAGAATGCGCAATGCTAGTTCTCTTATAAATGCCATTACTAAAAAGGTTTGTGATATCCACTCCTTGTATGAGAAAATGCATTTTGATTTATCCCCATTATTTCTATCGAGAGTGCTTGCTATTAGTAAATTTCGAATGATTTTGGTTAAATGGATTTATCCTCCCCGAGCTAAGTTCAAATTAAATATTGATGGTGCTTCCAAAGGTAATCTTGGTAATGCTGGAGGGGGGTGTATTATTAGAGATCATAAAGGTAATGTTGTGGTTGGATTTTTCTCTTATTATGGCTGTTGCTCCAATTTTATTGCGGAAACCAGAGCCCTCCTTGATGGTTTAATTCTTTGTGAGAGTCTTCATCTTTGCAATGTGATTATTGAATCTGATTCTAAGTGTTTGGTAGATGAGTGGAATGGCAGAGCTTTTGGGCTTGGAAAACTTGGTATTGGAATAAGCAAATTAAGCCTTTAATGTCTGATGGCACTCACCGAATCACACCTTTAGAGAAGCTAATATTGTGGCTGATGAACTAGCTAATATTGGTCGTGCCTTGCTCTCTTCAGGTACTTTTAACATGCATGATGTTATCCCAAGCAAAATCAAAGCTCTTATTCAGTTGGATAAATCAAGTGTAGGGAGTCTCAGAAAAGTGAGAGTATAATCTCTTTTTTAATTTTAATTTTTGTGTCTCTAGGGGTAAGGATTATGTCCCCCCCTCTTGTGTTTCTAGGGAAGGTTTTATGTCCCCCCTCTAGTATCTGTAGGGGTAAGGTTTTATGTTCCCCCCTCTAGTGTCTGTAGGGGTAAGGTTTTATGTCCCCCCCTCTTGTGATTGAAAAAAAAAAACTTTGTCGCGACCCAAAATCCCCCTTAGAAATTTTGGAGACTTTGACTCGTGAATTTTCTTATTATATCAAACCATCCTACACAACATACAAGGCATGCTAATAGCGGAAGCAAAAATTTCTTTTTAATACCATAACTGTATTCCAAGAGTTTATACAGAAGAACAAAGTAAAGAGCGAACAACCTCGCTTAACAAAAACTATATACATGTCACTCGCTCAAATCGCTCAATAATATGCCTCGTAAGGCCATTTGTCAAGATTCTTTCCCTCCTTGGAATGACCGTCAATTGGCTCCTCAACATACTCCTCTTTGAACCATGGCTCCGGTACACAAATGTCAAAGGGAGTACCTGTCGACATCAAAATGTACGACTGATTATTGAAACACTCAGCTTGTACAAGCTACTAACTAACAGTGATGTAATATGCATCATGACGTGCTTACAATTTAAAATAATACACTCACATGCATGCGTAAATCCATGTGCCGAAACCATTCTTAAAATCGCGTGTACATGCTTATTAATCATAATTTAAAATTTGCTTTTCGTGTTTTCAAGCATGTTTTTCGTTCTTAAAACATAGTTCTTGTCTTGTTCGTGAGAATCATGCTTGTCTTGTTTGAATCATGCTTATCTAGTCTTGTTCTTGCGTGAATTATGCTTGTCTTGTAACATATGCTTGAAGCCAGATGTTAGTTCTCTTGAAAACGACTTGAAGCCGGGTATGTAAATACCCTTCATTGAATGTGTTTGAAAATGGTAACTAACATCCTTGACCAACCCTTCCGTAGACATTATCTTGCTTGTCTTTTCTTGAAGCCAGATATGATAGATCCTTGGATATATCCTATCCTTAACCAACCCAAAGTTTGGCTTTATCATGCGTGCTTGTGTAAATCATAATTTGTCTCTTTTGAAATTCTTGGGAACTTGTAACTTAAGGAAAACCTGATTATGCAATGCATACATGTGCATAAGTGCTTGTGAACATCATGATAGAGTTAAAAAAACATTTAAACATGATTAAGTGATTTCATTTCAAGCATTAGTATATGCATACTTACGCTACACAACTCAATTTCATCCACAAACATGCTCTACATCATGGTTTAATAATGAGTATCGATAAAAGAAATAGTAGGAAGTATCTATTCATACAAGGCCATATACCTCAAAACAAACCCATTTATTACCCTTAGTGCACAACAAAGCTAACTAGTAGGGTGTACCTACCTTTTTAAGACCAAATCCCTTTTGGTTGAGAGCTTTAGAAAGGTTGAGAAGGCTTGAAAAAGCTAACTCCAGACTTTAAGAAGCAAAATCGCACTTTACCATTGGTTCCCAAGAGAAATCCTAGCTTCTCCCCTTCTTTCTATCTCAAAATCTCTAAAAATATACCTTAGAGGGTTTGTGAATGTCGGGAGCCAAAATCTGCCTTAAGAGTTTAGGAGACTTTGGCTCATGACTTGACATACCATATCAACCATCCTGCATAATAACAAAGCATACTACAATGGAAGCTAACAAAATTTTTCTTTTATACATACATGATCATATTTTAAGAGTTTTATACAATAACAACATGACTAAATGTAAGAGTGGATATGCCCACCCATCAAAATACAAAATATAAAACTCTCTCTCTCTCAGTAGTCACCCTGATAGATCTAAATGTCTAAATCTCTAGCCTCCACTTGAGGCTCTAATGTAGGCTCCACATGAGGCTCCTCCTCACCATAGTCTTCCTCGATCCACGAACTAGGAGCACAGATATTGAACGGTGTACCTACCGACATCAAAATATATGGCTGAGTATTGAAACACTCAACGAGTACAAGCTACAAGCTAATGGTGATATAATACAATTCATAGTATACTGAGTTTAAACAATACATTCATGTGCATGTAAGAAACCGAACTGTAAAATCCTCTTTTAAATCACATGTGCATATTACATAGATCATACTTGAAATTAGCTTTTCATATTTTCAAAACTTGTTCATCGTGCTTAAAACATTATTTTTGGCTTGTTCTTATTCTAATTATGTGAGAATCATGTTTGTCTTGTCTTGTCTTGTTCTTGTTTGAATCATACTTGTCTTGTCTTGTCTTGTTCTTGAAGCCAGATATTAGTGCCGTTGAAACTACTTGAAAGCCGGGTATGTAAATACTACTCATCGAAATACTTGAAACAACTTTAAGCCGGGTGTGTAAACACCCTTCATTGAAATGGAAAAGACATACTAATATCCTTGACTAAACTCAAAGTTTGGCATTATCATTCTTGCTTGTCTTTTCTTGAAGCCAGATATGACATATCCTTGGATATGCCATATCCTTGACCAACCCAAAGCTTGACCTTGTCATTCATTCGTGGAATCACTTGTCTTGTGGTTTGGTTTATTTTCAATTTCTTGTATTTAGAAAATCTCGGTCAAGCAATACAGGCTTGTGCATAAGGGATTTTGTGAACATTATGTTATCATGGGAAAACTTAAAATAGTCGCATATTAGAATTGAAAGCATAGTTACATTCATGAATATACCTTTAAACATACATTCATATTCATGGGTAATCATTAATATAGCATACATTGCATAAATCATGGGTACTTAGCCTATTACATCCATAACATGCTCAATAATCATTACATTTAGGGAAACATGATTAATTTCAAAAATAGGAACTACTCATACCTAAATATCAACATTCATGCTTTAATAATCTAGGTTTAGGATCTAGGTTATCACTAAATCAACTAGTAATGCATACTTACCTTGCAAAGGCCAAATCTTGGCTTAAGAGATGGCTTGGACATGAACTTGAGCTTGAGGATGAGGATCCACGCTCGAGGAAAGAAGATCCAAGCTTGAGGAAGCTTTAGAAGCAAAGATCGAGATCCTCCATTGATCTCACACAAAACCCAATTTTGGAACCCTAGGTTATCTCCCTTTTTCTCTCAAAAGTTTATCTCTAAGTGTTAGAACACTTAACCCCTCGAAATTTGGGTATTTATAGAGTTAGGGTGACCAAAACTCAAAAATACCCTTCACGCGTAACTGTTCCCAAATTCTACGCATTTAACTCGTCGACGAGTGGGCTCACTCGTCGAGGAGTTCGGGTTCTCCAATAGGACTCGTCGATGAGTGAGGCTTCTGGAATTTCCCTAACTCACTGTTTTGATGACTCATCAACAAGTGGGAGTGCTTCCTTTGCACTATCGATGAGTGACTCCTGATTTTTCCTATTTTTGCTGTTTTTCCTATTTTTCTCACTTAGACTCCTTTCTTACTTTGTTTTTAACTCCCATGAATCATAAAAGAATATACTCTAAAACTCCCATACATACTACAATACGTTAAACACTAAATTCAAATGGCAAAACCTTTTCTTCATTTAATTAATTAAAACCATAAGGCTTTAACCCTTTTACAAGAACAGTGCATTGGCACTATTCTTAGCACTATTCACATGAACAATGACTGTGAGAACCGAGGTTCTACATCCTCCCCTTTGACAAAAATTTCATCCCCGAAATTAGGATGATACCAAATACAGACAATATCCAAGCTTATATATATAATTGACGGTATTTCTCCCTTACTTCTGCTTCGCACTCCCGCGTGGCTTTTTCTCTAGCATGATGTTGCCATTGAACAAGAATCATGGAACTTGTCTTGTTATGCAAAACTTGATCTCTATGGTCCAAAATCTGAATTGGCTGCTCTACCAAGGTGAGATCCTCCCGAATTTCCAACGGATCAAGATTTATGACATGAGAAGGATCCAGAATGTATTTTCGAAGCATGAACACATGAAATACGTTGTGAACTACTATCATGTGAGTAGGTAGAGCTACCCCATAAACAACTTCACCAACTCTGGTGAAGATCTCAAACGGACCTACGTACCTCGGGCTGAGCTTACCCCTCTTGCCAAACCTCATAATCCCTTTACTAGGAGAAATCCTCACAAAGACTTGATCCCTAACCTGAAATTCCAAGTCCCTGCAGTGAGTATAGCTCTTTTGCCGACTCTAGGCTATCTTCAACTGCTCTTTGATGATCTTGACCCTGTTTATGGTTTGCTCAATCAACTCAAGACCCAAAACCTTCCTTTCTCCTACTTCATCCCAGTATAGAGGAGACCTACAACTTCTCCCATACAAGGCCTCAAAATGTGCCATTTGGATACTTGTCTGATACCTGTTATTGTAGGCGAACTCAATCAATGGTAAGTGATCCTCCCAACTACCTTTGAAGTCCAACTTACAAGTCCGGAGCATGTCCTCTATAATTTTATCCACCCTCTCGGTTTGCCAGTCCGTGGATGAAAATCAGTGTTAAAGTCCAAACGGTAACCCATGTTACTCTGAAAACTATTCCAGAACCTAGAAGTAAACCTTGGATCCCTATCTGACACAATGCTAACTGGCACCCTGTGCAACCGAACCATTTCTTTGATGTACGCAAGCTGGTTCGAGTTGAACATAGTTCGATAAGGCAAGAAATGGGCGGACTTCATCAAACGGTCAACCACCACCCAAATGGCATCGGAGTTCTTCATAATCCTTAGCAACCCAACAATGAAATCCATGGAGATATTCTCCCATTTTCACTCGGGAATCGGATGAGACTGCAAAAGATCTGCTGGTCTCGTATGCTGGGCCTTGATCTACCGGCACACCAAGCACTGGGACACATACTCCGTCACCTCCCTCTTCATGCTTCTCCACCAAAAGTGCTTCTTCAGGTTCTCAAACATCTTCGTACCCCTAGGATACACCGTGTACTTGGACCGGTGAGCTTCATCTAAGATCTCACTCCTCGACTCCTTATCATTAGGAACACATAACCTTCCCTTAAATATGATGAATCCATCACCATTCAAAGAGAATTCATCACTCCTATTGCTAACTGCCTTATCTTGGTAAGCAAAAGTTCTGCATCTGAACCTTGCAACTCTTGGATCTAGACCAGGTTATAAGGTCTGACCATAAGATTAGCCATGACTGGCCCAAAGGTAAGAATGTTAAAACTAGTATCGAGGTTCGCCATGACTTCCAACATCTTCCACTTGTGAACCATCATGTGGGTCAGTAGTCTAGGAGGCTGAAGGGAATCCAAATAAAAATTTATGCGGAAAACTGGACCCCGATGATCTTTACACCATTGAAAGCAACTAATACTATCTACAAGTTTTAGTCAAATTACCTCGGAGAATGACGTTCACCGGTGAAGCGAAAACCAACTCGAACCGTCAGAACTCTTTGTAGAGATTTCTCGAAGAAATACTCGAAGCTCGATCCTTGTTCTTCGCTATCCCCGCGAAGCTTTGGAATCTCTTCTAGGTATTAAAGAATCAAAGAGAAGAAGATGGAATGTTGGTGTAGACTTTCTATCAACCAAAACCCTAGAGTTTAAAACCCTAAGCTTCAAAAATCCAATTAGGAATACCCTATGTAGCTCACGAAAATCCAAGGGGAACTCCCTTGGGGCTCACGGTTTGGAGAGTGAAAATTGAGAGAGAGAGATTTGAAGGAATACCCCCACACGTTTTGGGGTATAAGCATATATATAGGATTTGGATCATATCCCAATCCTAATCCAATTAGAAGTTTATCCCTTAAGAATTATTAATTAATAATAACTCTTATCATTAATAATATAAACTCCTAGTTTATCTATAACTACTCTAGTTATGATAAACCTACTAATTAAGAGTCATTTTTCAAAAGGGATTCCTTAAATAAAGGGATTAAACCAACTACCTCAAAATTGGAATCTTAATCCAATTAGGAAAGCATCCAAAGGGGGGGGGTGAGCTTCATGGGGTCTTGCACTCCTAGTTGTATTCCAATTCCATCTTATCTCAATCTTTCTTGCAATCCAAGTATTGGAATTTAATTCTATGAATTAAGGATTAGTAATTAAATAATTATACAACTAACCAAATCCTAATCCAATTAGGATACACCAATGGGTGCCCCACCCTAGGGATTAAATGCCATGGGCTTGGGCCCACTTTTAAGGTCCATTCTTAATGGGTTTATGGATATGGGTCAAACTCATTTTCCCTTTAATTAGGTTAATTAAATAATTACTAATATTATCCTCTAATTTAAATTAACAATTAATTCAAATCATAGATTAACATTTAATCTATTTAATAGTGATTAACATTTAATCACTTTATTAATTGATTAACATTTAATCAATTAAATGAGCTTGTATTTCTAATGTGACCATCTCCACAGATTGCTCTGCGACATCCAAACCCTGCCTTACCCAATGTTATCCCATTGACCCTAAATAGGAATTACATCGGAATTGCAAGTGACGTGAGATATCCATGTTGCAATTGATTCCCAGTTTAAGAATATTAACCAATATGGATCCCGCCACATGAACTTTTTAATTCAATTGATCATTCCAATTACATTATCCCTAATGGGCCTTTGAGATTAATATACTATCTAACTCATAGTCCATTGCACATCATCCAGGTTTCCAAGACTTCTGATTAAGTCATGAGAAACAATTTCTCATGTAAAACACTTTGACAAAAACCTATTATAAGTATAATATATTTTAATAAAAATATTTTTCAAATTTATTTTGTTTCAAAAACACCTGCATAGGATTTAAGCTTAATCGACTGTCTTATCCAGAACTTGGATAATCTCTCAAATTAATGAGTATGGAATTCTTGTTTGAAATTCATTATGACTCAGTTATAAATGAACTGATCAAATATAAGGATCATTGAAACTGTTCAATGTGAATGATAGACCAACTATCTGATAGTATGTTTATGCAAGAGGTCTCTCATTACATGCAATCAATCAGTGTATATTTAAGCACCCATATGCTGATATGTAGTTTCCACTACAATAGTTTGAGATAAAACTACATCTCAACTATTGAAAACATCTTAGCATAGTGACAGCCATATAAGTGAAGTGCCCAGCTTCACCCATAGTTGTGACTATATAAGGTATAAGGAACTGGAAAGCTATGTCTGCCTGTGATAGTCCCATCACATAGCTTTCCTACAATATATCCTCAGGACCTTTATCGATATCCATATTGTATAGATCATCTCATGATCATGGTCAATTACCCATAATGAATACACAATAGATAAAGAAGAAGTCTCTATTAATCAAATTAATAAGAATCTTACAATCTAAATGACTTTAATGTGGGTCCAAGCCCATGGATTTAAACCCTAGGGTGGGGCGCCCACTTAAGCTTTCCTAATTGGATTAGGATTAGGTTAGTTGAATAATTATTGAATAATAACTCCTTTAATTATGGAATTAATTTTCAATGCTTGGAAAGCAAGGAACCAAGAGTTGGATTACAACTAGGAGTCCATGACTCCCCTAATGCTCATGCCCTCCCTTTGCTCACCCCCCCCCCCCCCCCTTTTGGATGGTCTTCTAATTGGATTAGGATTCCTTTATTGAGGAGTTTGGTTAATCATTTTAATTAAGGAATCCTCTTTTGAGAAGGACTCCTAAATTAGTAGGTTTACTATAACTAGAATAGTTATAGATAAACTAGGGTTTTTATTTAATTAGTAATAAGAGTTATTATCAATAAATAATTCCTAAGGGATAAGTTGTAATTGGATTAGGATTGGATATGATCCAAATCCTATAAATATACCACAACCCCCCAAACCGAAAAGAGAAATCTCTCTCTCTCTCCTCTTCTCCAAAACCGTGAGCACCAAGGGAGATCCCCTTGGATTTTCGTGAGCTGCATAGGGTATTCTTAGTTGGTTTTTCAACTTTAGGGTTTTGAACTCTAAGGTTATTGGTGATAGAAAGTCTACATCAACAATCCATCTATTTCTCTTTGTTTCTTCAATACCAAGTTGAGATTCCAAAGCTTCGTGGGAATAGCGAAGAACAATGATCGAGCTTCGAGTATTTCTTTGAGAAATCTCTACAAAGTTCTGACAGTTCGAGTTAGTTTTTGCTTCACCAGTGAACATCATTCACCGAGGTAATTTGACTAAAACTTGTAGATAGTATTAGTTGCTTTCAATGGTATATAGATCCTCAGGATCCAATTTTCTGCATAATTTTTTATCTGGATTCCCTTCAGTTCGCTTTACCTGGGTGGTACTGATAGAGCACTTGTAGTCCTTCAAGAATTCCATCCATCTATGTTACCTCAAGTTTAGCTACTTTTAGGAAAGTAGATACTTTAAGCTCTTGTGATCTGTAAACACATCAAAATGTTTCCCATGCAGGTAGTGCCGTTAAATCTTCAATACAAACATAACTATGATAAGTTCCAAGTCGTGCGTAGGATAGTTCTATTCATACTCTTTCAACTGATAGGAAGCATAGGCGATGACCTTCCTGTTCTGCATAAGAACACATCCTATCCCAACTTGCGAGGTATCGCTGTATACTACAAATCCATCACTTCCTGATGGAACTGTGAGAACAGGAGCTGTAGTAAGCCTCTTCTTCAACTTTATAAAGCTATTCTCATGCTTGTCGCTCCAAACAAACTTGGCATTCTTATGCGTAAGATATGTGAGCTGTGCCGCTAAACTGGAGAATCCTTCTACAAATCTCCGGTAGTAGCCTGCCAAACTGAGGAAGCTACGCATTTCGGAACACTCCTGGGCCTCTCCCAACTCATCACTATCTCTATCTTCACTGGATCCACTGAAATGCCCTCAGTGGATACAATGTGGCCAAGCAATGCCACCTTTTCTAACCAAAATTTGCATTTACTTAACTTGGCATACAAGCTATGCTCTCGAAGGTCTCGATCATGCTCTTCCTGTGTCTGGGAATACACCAAGATGTTGTCAAAAAAGACAATGACATATCGATCGAGGCAAGGTCTGAACACCCGGTTCATTAAGTCCATAAAGGTTGTCGGTGCATTCGTCAGACCAAAAGGCATAACTAGGAACTCATAGGGCCCATACCGAGTCCTGAAGGCAGTCTTAGGATTGTCTTCCGCCTTGATCTTCCATTGATGATAACTCGATTGAAGAATGATTTTTGAGAAAAATCTCGTTCATTTCAACTGGTCAAACAAGTCGTCTATCCGAGGCAATGGATAACGATTCTTGATCCTGACCTTGTTCAACTGCCTATAGTCGATGCATATCCTCATCGACCAATCCTTCTTCTTTACGAAGAATACTAGAACTCCTCACGGTGACACACTTGGTCGGATGTAACTAAGTTGTTGTAACTCTTCGATCTGCTCCTTCAACTCCTTAAGCTTTATTGGGGCCATCCTGTATGACATCCTAGAAATCGGAGTAGTGCCAAGAGAAAGCTCTATCGTGAACTCAATCTCCTGATCTGGAGGCAATCCAGGAAAATCCTTGGGAAATATGTCCAAGTACTCACTCACGATAGGAATTGCTGAGGAGCCTCGTGCCTGCGGTTCTAAAGACTTAGAGTCGTGAAATGGGCGATGCCTCTTCTTCGAAATCCTTGGAAATGAAACGAATTTACACCTTCTGGCCTAAAGTCCACCATCTTCTCAAAAGTAGCCACATGCCTGTGGTGAGCCGAGAGCCAATTCATCCCGAGAATGACATCGAAGTCTTGGAACTCCAGAATGATAAGGTCGGCCAACAACTCATTCTGCCCAACTTGAACCACACACTCCTTGTACATTTGGTCAAAAACCACCTACTTGCCAAGTGGAGTCAAATTGGACAACTCATGGTCCAATGGACTCGACTCGGATGAAAATCCCTTCGCAAAATTAGGCGAGATGAAAGAATGAGTGGATCTTGTGTCGATCAATACTCGGGCTAGACATTCATTTACTAATAACGCACCTGTGTAATTAAATAACTCACATCAATAGATTTCAAGCAAGAAAATACATAAGTATTGGTAGCATGTTGTACAAACATATCATATAATAGTAAGCATTCACAACTTGAAGAATTTAGCACTCTAGCGTTCCTTGAACAACATCGTCAGATGCATGTGCGTCTCATTTGGTCATGGCAAAGAACCGACCCTGGTTTGCTTGGTGAGGTGGTCGTGTCGACTGTAAGGGCCTTGATGCCTGTGAAGAGCCTACTGAGAAGGCTGCTAAATTGGGGGCCTGCTCCCCTAAGACTGGGATGACAACTGTCGGGGGGAAAAATCTCTAATCATGTGGTGCTAGTCACCACAGTGAAAGCATCCACCTGATAGCTTCCAACAATCTCCGGCCACGTGCCTCCTACCACAATGAGTACAGACCTCATAAGAGAATGTAAAGGGCGCGGGCGAGGTGCTAGCGTAGTTGTCGGGCTTGAAGGTTGTGGAGCAAAAGGGTGAGAAGCCTATAGTGTAGAGTAAGACTTCTGCGACTTTGCTGGCCCTGAAGGCTGGTATGGGGCATTCCTAGCCCTCTTCTTTGACGGTGCCAAGCTACTGGACTGGCCTCTAACACTCTCCCTTCTCCTGAAGAATTCCTCTGAATTTGTCTCAGCCAACTGAGCTTTGTCCACGGCCTCTGCATATGTCTCATGCCTAAACACAGAAACCCTATCCTTGATGTAGGCCTTCAACCCCCTCTCGAAATTTCTAGCCTTCATATCCTCTGTAGCTGTCATATGCGGAGCAAATCTGGAGAACGCTGAAAACTTGGCCTCGTATTCGGCCACCGATAAATTACCTTGCTCCAAGGTAATGAATTCAACTTCCTTCTTCTCTCTCATTCCTACCGGGAAGTACTTCTTGTAGAATATATAAAGAAATTCTCCTCAAGTCCAAACAGCGGACCTCCACCAATGATCGACCTCACCTTCCAACATAAAGGCGACCCAGGTGACCCTCTCTGACTTAATGGACAACAACACTAAGAACAGCTTCTCCAGCTACTTGATCCATGCCTCTGCCACTAACGGATCAATGCTACCACAAGATACCGGATCCCTCATCCTTCGAAATGCATCTATCCCTATTAGCGCTGTCGTGACCCAAAATACCCCCTAAGAGTTAGGGATACTTTAGCTCGTGACCGCCGTATCATACCTCCCATATGATACATAAGGCACACTTAACAACCTCTTAGAGTTCACAGACATGCATAGCAGAAACGATTTATGAAACATTGAGGAAGCAACTTACAATAAATACTCCTATCGATTAGTTCAAGTTTGAACCGACAGAATACATATGTATATATCCAAAATGTGGAGTGGACAAGTCCCACTCTCACTCAACAAAATGTCATATCTTTCTAACTACCGTAGTCAACAGAAATCAAAGTCGTGACGCCTATCTAGCGAGCCATCATTCTGGTAGTGGTCCATAGAAGGCTCCGGGTCGTGATATTCTTCCTCTACCCATGGCTCCGAACCACACAAGTCGAAAGGAACCCATGATAACAAATATCGGCTGAGCGTGGAATACTCAGCGTATACATACTACTAACAATAAGCAATAATATCATTGAAATTTATCCAGATCAATGATCTCTAAGACCTAGAGGGGGGTGAATAGGTCTATCTAATAATTTATAACCAATTTTAATTTTTCAATTAATATGTTTAGAAATTAATGAACAATTCAATCAGACAATCCACACAAATCAAACACAGAAGATTTTTACGTGGAAAACCCTAACGGGAAAAAACCACGGGACCTTGTCCAGCAATAAAATTCACTATGAAAAGATATCAAGTACAAGACAAGACCTTACCAAAACAGAAATGACGTTCCTAAGTATAGACTCTTACTCTTGATTTCCACGAACCAGCAGATTCGATCTCCGCCGTAGCAGCTTCGGTTCCACACCGACCAAATCTTTTCAAGCGACTTCAAAACCACGATCACACACGATCGATCTCCTTCCACGAAGGCTCCGGATCAAACACCGGACACACACACACAAGGTGTAGGGTTGTGAATCAATTTAAGAAATTTCAAACCCTAGAGGGATCTCATACAGATCTGAGATCACACAATGCAAGATCAAAGGTTTAGATCTATACTTGCATTCTCTAGGATCTAAGAAAGAGGAGAGATCAACAAAGATCTAATAAAAGCAATAGAAAAACCCTAGAAGAGTATCTCAGACCTCTACTCTTTCAAAAATATCAAAGACACGAATTAGGTCTCCAAAAAGTTGTTTATATAGGGTTTGAAAAAAGAATCCAGAAAAAGAAAAATTCTTTTTACGGGGACCGATCGATCGGTGCTCACTACCGATTGCTCGGTCTAAATGACCGATCGATCGGTTATAAATCAACTCTCTGGAAAAATACCCCATACAAACTTTTTGTCCAGTCGATAGCCACCGATCGATCGGTCCCAATACCGAGCGATCGGTTGAGACAGAATTTTGTTCAAACCATATGTCTTTTCATGTTTATTTGATTCAACTAAGATCAAACAACTTTGTTAGGTTTAAAACTATCCTCCTAGGTATGTTTAGAGTTATCTAAGCCAAAACCAACCTAGGTAGGGGTCTCTAAGTCCATTACCTGTTTAGATCCAGAGTCGAAGCTTTTTCTTCTCTTTCTTCAATCTTCTTTAAGCTTTAGCTCTTCTCTTCTGACAAGTTGAACATGATTCAACTCACATGACCTATCTAATGATCACGGAATTTGCCAACACCTATTTAGGGATTTACAATCTCCCCCTTTGGCAATTCCGGGACAAAACACGACTGACTCACATACTAGGTTCAAATTTTCCCAATTGATTCAAAAATGAAAATTTGACCTTTACATGACTCAATAAAGAAAATTACATGACACTTTCAACTTGTCATGTTTCACCAATCTTAGAACCTGTTTGCCTGCACATGCTCAACCAAAGACCTGTGAAGCATGAGAAATAATATTCAAAGCAATAATCCATAATACCCATATCCTATATCCATATCACAATAATAACAATGAAGTCTATGAAACCATCTTCTCCCCCTTTTTGACTCGAAATGCCAAAGGTGGAATATAAACAATAGAATTAAGGTAAAAGCAGGAGATAACATAAACTCAGAGTAATATTGCAGAAGTATCCATGTCAATAACATCCATAAAAGGTTTGTACTGTGTACAACCAAGACAAAATACATCAAAAGTCACAAAATAAAACAAGGTCCACAGTAACCTCCTAAATAAAAACATGAAACTTAAGGAGTATCCTAGTTCAACAGTCTGACTGTCACTCATTATCATCATCTGAAGTAAGCTGTGACTCATAATATGCTCTGAAGTCATGAAGATCACGCTGAACACTCAGCACAGCTGCATCAAGCGAACCAAGACGACCTCTCATCTCTGTAGTGAACTCCTGGTAGGAGGAAACATGGGTCTTCAGGTCCATATGCATCGCTCTCATCATCCCAGCAAGATCATCAATCGAGGCCGGAGGAGGACGAGATGACCCAGCACCAACTTCAGCTGCTTCATCAATATCTCGAAGTGAGGCATGTGAAAAACTCTGAGATAGGGTCTTTTTGTTGATTGGACCCTTAGGTACTCGTGTAGGAACACCAGGAGGTGCAAATACCCCTTGTGAACCAAGAAGCTTAGTGATAAGGGATCCAAACGGAAGAGCTCCAACTATAGTTTCAGTTCGATGAGCTTGGATCATCAAATCGATAAAGTGTGCTGCAAGATCAATATCATGCCCACGAAGAAGATTGTACAGAAAACGAGCTCTATCTTCCCTAAGGTCCGCAGTATGAACCTTTGGGTGGATATTGGCACTCATTACTAGGTTTACAAGTCTTGCATTCCTAGTGAGTTTAGACACTTCAATGAGAGAACCAACCCAAAATGACGGAGTACCATATTTCTGTGTTTTGGGCTTTCAAGGCAGTATGAATGACAAAGCACTTAAGGTCATCCTTTCTTACATACACAGTCTTTAAACTTTATTTAGATCTTTGATCATTAATCTGTGTAGTAGAGACCTTTTTCCTTTTTGTCCTCCTTGACCTTTTTCTGTTTTGTTCAGTTCTAGT
This sequence comes from Tetracentron sinense, assembly GCA_015143295.1. Taxonomy (NCBI): domain Eukaryota; kingdom Viridiplantae; phylum Streptophyta; class Magnoliopsida; order Trochodendrales; family Trochodendraceae; genus Tetracentron; species Tetracentron sinense. The sequence goes on along the minus strand of CM026556.1, from coordinate 21,732,701 downwards.
TTTTTGATAAGTCAAATTGTTTCCTCTTGAATAATCATTTGGAATAAATTGACCAGTTCTTGTCCTAGAGATTTGAGCAATTCTATTAACATCATCGCTCAACATTCTAGACTTTTCAGCTAGAACCTGAATCTGCATTTGAAGAGTCCCTTGATTTTGATTTTGGTTCCAAGAACTATTTCGGGGAGCTCTCCTAAAAGCATTACAATTCAGTCGAATGCGACCTCTCACACCACAAAAGTGACATGTGGGTATGAATCTTGGAAGAGGAGGAAGATTTCTTCTAACAGGAATTTGATTCCTCAAAGCATTCACTCTAGGAGCTGTATTTCTAGGCTTTACACAATTTGTATAAGCCTTAGTACTTGATGTAGAAGGTAAATTTTCTTTAGGATCAGAATGTATTGGCTCAAACACTGCACTAGCCATTGTACCAACAGCTAAAGGACCAGTTGGTGTGTCAACATGTCCTATCCCAGATCTACTCGAATTTGATCCATACTTTCTAACTAATTCATCTAGGCAGCTAGTGTTACCAAACATTCTTACTTCTTTTTCAAGAGTATAGACCTTCTGAATCAAGTTAGTCTTGTCTTTAAGGGTAATTTGATGTTCTTTTTCAAGAAATTTCACCTTATCAACAAGAGAGACTTTAAAAGTTTCCAGCTCCATTTGCAGAGTTCTTAACTCTTCAATTTCTTTCATGGAAGTGTCTCTTTCAACTTCTAATTTTCTGACCACATTAGTCAATGAGGCATTCTCTTCCAAAAGACATTGAACTTTTATAACAAATGCTTCTTTTTCATTTTCCAACTGACTAACTAGTGCACTCTTCTCTTCTGCTACTAGTTTACAAATATTTCTTTCATTTTGAATGAGTTTGAGTTTTTTGCTCAAAGAGATTTTTGTTTTAGTCAGTTTCAAACTTTCAGCATACAACTTATCATAAGTTGTTTTCAAATCTTCATCACTTTCAGAGTCAGTTTGACTCTTCTGTAAGTCATCACTAGACTCAGTATGAATACTCTCATCACTTCTATCATTTTCATCAACCACAGAGGTAGTCTCAAGAATCCCAGAAAGGGAAACAGTGAAAGCCGTATGATTTCCAGTATCTTCACTTGAAGAGAAACTGTCCGATTCTTCATTCTCGGAATCACTGTCATCCCAACAGGCATTCATCACCTTGCCCTTACTCTTCTTCTTGTTAGGACAGTTAGGTGAAATATGACCGAAGCCATGACATTCATAACATTGAACACCTTGGGATTTCTTATCGCCACTCTTGGAATTTTTCTTGTTTTCCCAGGGCTTAGACTTTGACTTCTCAAAAGATTTTCCTCCCTGTTTGGGATTAAACCTCTTTTTCGTTCTAAAAAATTTTCGAAATTTTTTAACGAAGAGAGTCATTTCTTCCTCATTCATTTCTCCATCACTGTCATCCTCATCCAAAGTTTCCTTGATGGTTTTCAAGGCTAAAGATTTATTCTTCTTGGATGGACGTAGATTGAGTTCATAGGTTTGGAGTGATCCAACCAATTCCTCAATCTTCAGAGAGTCAACATTTTTACTCTCTTCGATTGCAGTGACTTTGGGTTGAAATCTCTCTGGGAGAGATCTAAGGACTTTTCTAACAATTTTGGACTCAGATATTTTCTCACCTAAATTGAAACTAGCGTTGACAATGTCACTAAGTTTTGCATAGAATTCATCAAAAGTGTCATTGTCTTCCATGTTTAGATGTTCAAATTTGGTGGTTAACATTTGGAGTTTTGAGATTTTAACAGTGGTAGTACCCTCATGGGTAATTTCAAGAATGTCCCAAGCCTCCTTTGCTGTTTCACATGAAGAAATTCGTCTGAATTCCTCAGCAGTGACTGCAGTAAAGATAGCATTGAGACCTTTAGTGTTCCATCCACTTGACTCAAGCTCTTCTCTGGCCCATTCATCAGAATATTTGACTACAGTCAAATCACCTACAGTTTTTATGGGCGTAGTCCACCCACTCTGTATAGACATCCAAATTCTCTCGTCAATAGATTTGAGAAAGGCTCTCATTCTAGCTTTCCAATAAGCATAATTATTCCCATCAAAAAGTGGGGGACGAGAGACGGATCCACCTTCTCTTAGAGTACTCATGATCACGGATAATACAGGATCACACTTAAGGGATTAGCCTTATCAGTGAACAAGCTCTGATACCAATTTTAATTTATCCTGATCAATGATCTCTAAGACCTAGAGGGGGGTGAATAGGTCTATCTAATAATTTCTAACCAATTTTAATTTTTCAATTAATATGTTTAGAAATCAATGAACAATTCAATCAGACAATCCACACAAATCAAACACAGAAGATTTTTACGTGGAAAACCCTAAAGGGAAAAAACCACAGGACCTTGTCCAGCAATAAACTTCACTATGAAAAGATATCAAGTACAAGACAAGACCTTACCAAAACAGAAACGACGTTCCTAGGTATAGACTCTTACTCTTGATTTCCACGAACCAGCAGATTCGATCTCCGCCGTAGCAGCTTCGGTTCCACACCGACCAAATCTTTTCAAGCGACTTCAAAACCACGATCACACACGATCGATCTCCTTCCACGAAGGCTCCGGATCAAACACCGGACACACACACACAAGGTGTAGGGTTGTGAATCAATTTAAGAAATTTCAAACCCTAGAGGGATCTCATACAGATCTGAGATCACACAATGCAAGATCAAAGGTTTAGATCTATACTTGCATTCTCTAGGATCTAAGAAAGAGGAGGGATCAACAAAGATCTAATAAAAGCAATAGAAAAACCCTAGAAGAGTATCTCAGACCTCTACTCTTTCAAAAATATCAAAGACACGAATTAGGTCTTCAAAAAGTTGTTTATATAGGGTTTGAAAAAAGAATCCAGAAAAAGAAAAATTCTTTTTACGGGGACCGATCAATCGGTGTTCACTACCGATCGCTCGGTCTAAATGACCGATCGATCGGTTATAAATCAACTCTCTGGAAAAATACCCCATACAAACTTTTTGTCCAGTCGATAGCCACCGATCGCTCGGTAGGCCACCGATCGATCGGTCCCAATACTGAGCGATCGGTTGAGACAGAATTTTGTTCAAACCATATGTCTTTTCATGTTTATTTGATTCAACTAAGATCAAACAACTTTGTTAGGTTTAAAACTATCCTCCTAGGTATGTTTAGAGTTATCTAAGCCAAAACCAACCTAGGTAGGGGTCTCTAAGTCCATTACCTGTCTAGATCCAGAGTCGAAGCTTTTTCTTCTCTTTCTTCAATCTTCTTTAAGCTTTAGCTCTTCTCTTCTGACAAGTTGAACATGACTCGACTCACATGACCTATCTAATGATCACGGAATTTGCCAACACCTATTTAGGGATTTACAATCATGGAGCATGCAAATCATGGAGACTGAAATCCTTAAACACATTGAAGCATAGAAACCGTAAAATAGCACATATGATGAAATCCGAAAACCAAAACCGTGTGAGTCTTGCGATAATCATAGCCTTGTGAGTTCTTTGAGTTAAATCCATAGAGTTTGTTAGAGTCAGTTATGATCCATAAAGACGTAGAGCAATACCGTAGAACAAAACCATAGAGATCATAGAACATTTGCATTTCTGATCCTTGGAGCTTGTGAACCAATCTTAGACATTATCATAGAGTTCTTGTGAGTTTAACATGATCCTTGGAGCTTGTGAACCGATCTTAGACAATATCATGGAGTTTCTTAAAAATCATTATGTGAGACCCTTACTTAACAAACCCTTTGAGAACTTTGAGAAATCCATGGAAAACCCCTGGTTCATGCGAGACATACGAACATATGAAAGTAATAACATATTTAAACACCAAAAACCCTTAGAGGTATTAAACCAAACACATAGAGTGCATAATAGTGGTAATTTACATTCCAAGTATAAATACAACATCACACACCATATCAAACTAAGATTTATAGTATAGATTGAGAAGAACATCATGTGGTAACTAGTATTATCACCGGATTGGTAGTAGAATGTATCTACCTTGGTGAAATCGATAAAGTAGACTCTAAAAGCTTGGAGCAGTGAAAACCTCGAGTTTGTAGTTGAAAAACACCAAAGAAGGGAAGAAACTTGATCTTTCCTTCAAGCTTGAGCAAACCCTAGCTTTCTCCTTCCTCTATCCTCTTAAACTCTCCTCAAAATATGCCTAAAGGGTTTCTGAAACCCTAAGGCACAAGCTGGGCCTTTTATAGGCAAAGGGGTGTTGGTTAAAGACTTAAAAACCCTTAATGAAGAAAATCTGCGTATAACCAATTGATCAGTTATCAGGACCGAGCGATTGGTAGCTTACCGAGCAATCGGTGGTTTTGACCGAGATATCGGTTGAAAACACCCTCTCTGAAATTTTTTCCCATACAAAATATTTCACCAGTCGACAGCTACCGAGCGATCGGTAGATGACCGGTTGATCAGTGTTATTACCGAGCAATCGATGCTCTCCTGTTTTTGCTGAAAAACCCTTTTTTCACTACTTGGACCTTCTCCAATCCAATTCCAATGCCTTATACACTCAAAACACACTCCTTTACGCTATATATACCCATCAACACATGCACACCATATATCCAAACATTTCCATTAGCATAAACTCACAAGTGTATAAGACTACACTTGAACACTATTCACACACTATGCACTACTTAGTGAAATGAAGATTCAGGGTTCTACAAGTGCTCTATTTGGCGGAGCAGTTACGAGTACCGCAGGAGGAGGAGGAGTAGCAGGCTGTCTGGCTACCAGCATAGCTAATGTCTTAGCTATCGACGCAAAAGCCTGAGTCATGTCAGGTGGTGTATCACCTGTGGGAGAAGGTGATCCATTACTCCTCGTATGTTGTCCGCGACCTTGTGTTCCACATCTAATGAATTAGTCCTGAGAACAATAGCAACCATGAGTCTAACTTGGAAACTAACTTTATTTCAATAACCATTTCAACAATCGCTTAATATTTAATAAATACATAATAATACACCGAGGTATACATTGCAATAGTATAAGCATACAATTGTATTTCTACCTTAGGACACTATGCTCAGTTGGGGTTCCAACTGGTTATGGACTAAGACTAAATAATTAGTCTATACTTGGAATACAAATCTTTTCTTAAACCTAATGTCTTGTTTCAATTCATGGTATCAACTCTAAGTGACCCTAAGGAACCTAATGCCTATGCTTTGATACCAAAACTGTCGCGACCCAAAATCCCTCATAGGAGTTTAGGAGACTTTGACTCATGACTTGACTTACCATATCAACCATCCTGCATAATAACAAAGCATACTACAGCAGAAGCTAACAAAAATTTCCTTTTATATATACATGATTGTATTCTAAGAGTTTTATATAATAACAACATGACTAAATGTAAGAGTGGACATGTCTACCCATCAAAATACAAATATAAACTCTCTCAGTAGTCACCTTGATAGGGCCAACTATCTAAATCTCTAGCCTCCACATGAGGCTCAAATGTATGCTCCACATTAGGCTCCTCCTCACCATAGTCCTCCTCGATCCATGGACTAGGAGCACAGATATTGAATGGTGTACCTACCGACATCAAAATCTACGACTGAGTATTGAAACACTCAGGGAGTACAAGTTACTAGTTAACGGTGATATAATACAATTCATAGCATACTAAAAATTTAAACAATACATTCATGTGCACACAAGAAACCCAAGTGTAAAATCCTCTTTTAAATCATATGTACATATTACATAGATCATACTTGAAATTAGTTTCTCGTGTTTTTAAAACTTATTTATCGTGCTTAAAACATTACTTTTGGCTTATTCTTGTTCTGGTCATGTGAGAATCAGGCTTGTCTTGTCTTGTTCTTATTTGAATCATACTTGTCCTTTTCTTGCTTGTCTTGTTCTTGAAGCTAGATATTAGTGCCCTTAAAACTACTTGAAAGCCGGGTATGTAAATACCGCTCATCGAAATACTTGAAGCAACTTGAAGCCGCGTTTGTAAACACCCTTCATTGAAATGGAAAAATGCACACTAATATCCTTGACCAACCCAAAGTTTGGCATTATCATTCTTGCTTGTCTTTTCTTGAAGCCAGATATGACATATCCTTGGATATGCCATATCCTTGACCAACCCAAAGTTTGACATTATCATTCGTTCGTGGAATCACTTGTCTTGTGGTTTGGTTTATTTTCAATTTCTTGTATTTTGAAAACCTCGGTCAAGCAATACTTACTTGTGCAAAAGGGATTTTGTGAACATCATGCTGTCATAGGAAAACTAATCACATGTTGGAATTGAAAGCATAGTTACATTCATGAATATACCTTTAAACATGCATTCATATTCATGGGTTATCATTAATATAGCATACATTGAATAAATCATGGGTACTTAGCCTATTACATCCATAACATGCTCAATAGCCATTACATTTAGGGAAACATGATTATTTAGAAAATAGGAACTACTCATACCCAAATCTCAACATTCATGCTTTAAAAATCTAGGTTTAAGATCTAGATTATCACTAAATCAACTAGTAAGGTGTATTTACCTTGCAAAGGCCAAATCTTGGCTTGAAGGATGGCTTGGACACGAACTTGAGCTTGAGGATGAGGATCTAAGCTTGTGGAAGAAGATCCAAGCTTGAGGAAGATTTGGAAGCAAGGATCGAGATCCTCCTTTGATCTCACACAAAATCCCCTTTTGGAACCCTAGGTTCTCTCCCTTTTATCTTAAAATGTTTCTCTCTAAGTATTAGAACCCTTAACCCCTCGAAATTTGGGTATTTATAGAGTTAGGGTTGCCAACTCGAAAATACCCTTCACGCATAATTGTTCTCGATTTCTGTGCATTTGACTCGTCGACGAGTGGGTTCCTTTGTCAATGAGTGGGCTCACTCGTCGACGAGTTTGGGTCCTCCAACAGGAATCATCGAAGAGTGGGGCTTCTGGAATTTCCCCAACTCACTGTTTTGATGACTCGTCGATGAGTGACTCCTGATCTTTCCTGTCTTTGTTGTTTTTTCCTATTTTTCTCACTTAGACTCCTTTCCTACTTTGCTTTTAACCCCTATGAATCATAAAAGAAAATACTCTAAGACTCCCATACATGCTGCAATACATTAAACACTAAATTCAAATGTCAAAACATTTTCTTTATTTCATTAATTAAAACCATAAGGCTTTAGGCCTTTTACAAGAACAATGCATTGACACTATTCTCAACACTATTCACATGAATAGTGACTGTGAGACCAGGGTTTTATAGTGAAACCCTCGAGACTTTAATACATGCCATAACATATTTAGCATTTAATTTGCAACCAAAACCCTCTTGATCATTAATAACCATTCATGACAATACATATGGCTTTTAGGCCTTTTAGAACAGTATTCACTGCACTATTCACAGTGCTATGTACAAAGTGTCGGGGTTCTACAATCACCCTCTTTTTTCCAATGCTCCTTGGACTTTTGCTTCCAGAATATTTCTTTCAATAGAAGAGACTTGTCTAAATCCTACTTAGTAGCATGCAACTCTTGAAAAATGTATTCTGACCAAGAAGCTTGGAGGTCTTCGTCGAGGTTAGATAATTTGCTCTCAAGCATTTTGGTAGATAGAAAGATATCACCAAAGGTATTTTTATCCCACTCTCTAATGATAGGCTTCAGAAACTTTAACTTGAAGAAGAATTGCATTAAAGGATTGCCAATCCGCGGAATATGCCTAGAATCTTTGACAATATCAAGAAAACTTGCATCTTTAAGCCACATATTCTGGAATATGAAAGGAGAGGGCTTTGATTTCAATATTTTGGAAATCAAGATATAAAGCGGAGAGTGATCAGAAGAACTACGAGCCAAGTGAGTAGTAGTCGATTGAAGGAACATGTTGCACCAATCAACATTAAATAAAACTCTATCAATCCTGGCCCAAATACGCTGAGCTCCCTTTCTATCATTACACCAAGAAAGTTTGTTACCCAAAGCACCTCCATCAATTAAGCTGCAATTCACATTCATAGCATTGAAATCGTCCATAGATGAAATATTTGGAAACCTACCACCTTTCTTTTCAGAAACATTAGTAAGCGCATTAAAATCACCACCCACAAGCCATGAAATAGAAGGGCCTCTTCTAATATCCACAATATCATCCCAAGAACTCTTCTTTCAATACTAGAGCAGTTGTCATGAACAAAAGTTATTCTCGCCAACTCAGAATTTTTGTACTTGATATTCATAGAAGCAAGTTGAGAAGACGAGTGAAAGCCTGAGATAGTGACATTCGAATTCCAGAAAACCCAGATTCTATTATCTATACCAATTTTAGTAGCCATAATAAGAAAACCAATGTCTTTCCCAACAAGGGACATGAAGATTGAATTTTTTTGGGGTCAATAATTGCAACCAAGAAAATCTTAACTCTTTAATAGTATTCTTCAATTCAAAACAGGAATGAGGGTTCCCTATCCCTCTAATTTTCCAAATAAGGGCATTAATCATTAAAAAGACGGGGGAGACCGGCGAGATAATTTCCTCTTGATTTAGATCGGGTAATAATAACTGAAGGAACGTGCATTTTCCTAGGATATTGTTGCACTTTAGAGTCCATATCATTTGCATCATTAAACCAAATAGAATGGGATATTTTATGAGAGAGTTTTTAAATACAACTATTACCTCAGGCAAGTTGATATCTTCCTTATCGAAGGGGCTCTGTCTTTTATGTGCAGATAAAGAAACCCAATGACCCACTTATCTATCCCGCATGAAGCCATCATCCTTCTAAGCGAAATTGAATTTAGGCTTCTCAATAAGCAGTCCTTCCAACAAGGAGTCAACACCCTTGTTCTTTCCATCTAAAACGATTCTCTTGACAGAATTGGCAGTTGAAGGAAGTCTCAACAAACGGATTAACTGGGTTAGGAACCATAGTGTTAACCAATCTAATATCAACCAAGGGGAATTCCACCCCAGACAAGCAAGCTTCTTTACTGGTGTCAGAGATCAATGGAAGAATAATATGGTCTGCACTACCCACAAAACCTGGATTCTGCCAAATAGTTAAAGGACGGGAGAAAACAATATGAGGGAGTAGCAGTACTTCCAGATCTAGGGGTACTGGCCTCTCCTTTATAGGCTTCAAAACTGATATCATATCTTTCTCCTCTAAAGGGCTTAATGCCTTAGACGGATGATCCTCTTCCTCGATATACACTTATTCCATTACTTCAATTAATTTATATATTGAGTGAGAACTTATTCTCATTCTATTCCATTATTATGTCATCATAAAAAAGGGGGGAGATTGTTAGCCTTTACGTTTGTAACCTAATAATGCAATGAGATTTGTGTTACTAATGTCTCAATTGAATTTATGTAAAGATCAGTTTATGAAGAGCATTAGCAAACCATTCAAGATGAAAAAACATGAAAAAGACACCATCTATCGAGAAGATTCATCATCTAGTTAAAAGCAAGTCATTGGATCAAGTTAGATCATATTGAAGATCAATCAAAGTCCAAGATATGAAGATGAAGTTTAAAGAAGCTTAAAGATGAAATCAAGCCAAGATCAAGTTATGAAGAATGATAAGTGCTTAATTTTGCTTAATTATCCTCATTTAAATAAGCATTATCATACTTCTTTGGTTTATATCTTCATTTTTACACGTAAAGTGGTGTATTCTCTTCTCACCATTGCATTGTCCTCTTTCTCTTAATTTTCATAATACATTTGCATGTATTCATACATGTCTTGGAAGGCCGCATACAAAATATTTTTAAGAGAGACTTATTGCGTGTATTTATTTTTTGTAGGAATCCTAACCTCAGACTATTCTCGGGATTCAAGACGTCCAAAGTTTCAAATAGCTCATGTTCAACTCAAAAATCTAAATGAGCTAGAGCCCAAAGAGCAAAGCCCAAGCCAAAAGTCCAAGAAGCCAAGGATCAAGTCAAAGAGTCAAAGCCCAAGAGCAAAGCCCAAGACCAAGTATAGAAAGATTCCACAACATGGCTGGAGAATCTTAGGAAGATATGGATTAATATGATTTTGGCATAAAAATGGTGGAACTCTCTTCAATTAGAAAGAAGAAGTGTGCTATATTGATGTTTCTATTTCAGAAAAAATGAGAAAACCTATTTTGGTCACAAGAACTCTTTATTTTGGGTGAATTTTAGAATTCAAGCAATGAGCTTAATGGAGGTCAACTAAATCTACAAGAAAAGCAAGAAATTTTGTGGATGGCTAGAGGAGTGCTATTATTTAGCAACCAATCCCAAACAAAGAATGAGGATTTCCCGGATTCCCGTCTAATCTGAACAGTACTTACTAATTTTGACATAACTTTTGACTCAAAATTCGGATTAAGGCAAAGTTTGATGTTTTGGAAAGAAGACTTAAAGGGGAACAAAATTGTATTTCACGAAGATATCCTAATTCGAACGTTTAAGGAGTTAAAACATGTCGTCAAGTGGAGGAAAGTGTAATTTTGGTTGAAATTCTGGAATTAGAAGTTTCTCTTTTGTTTTTTTTCCCTTCTCTTCTTCCCTTTAATCTATATAAACCTAAAGTGAGAGACTTTTGGGGCTCTCTGATCTTTTCTCATTCTCTTTTCTCTCTTCTTCTTTTAGCTTTTTTTTTTGAGTTATTTTATTGTAGTGTTTGGAACACCATTAAGGAGGATGACAACTCCAATCATGGTGAGCTAAACACATTTCTAAGGTTAGGGATTTGAAACCTTTTTCGGATTTATGTGGATGGTTTGATCATTAATTTTAATTGAATAGTTCTTATTTTGGTTAATTGTTCTTCTCTATATGCTCTTTGATTTCACATGATCTATTGATATATGGAATGCTTGGATCCCCTGTGAGTTAGATACAGAGTACTCTTCAAATTTCTCTAATTATTCAATTGAATTTAATGGTCAGTGGTTTTATCGTATAATTTTTCATCTAAATTAAATCTTAATTTAATTCTAGATGTGTTTTCATCCAAATCTAAGCATAATGAGGGATAGGTGGATTTTCCTGAAGCCTTAGACCTCTTTTTCATTGCTTTACAGTTATCAGTGATTTTTGCTCCATTCTCATTGAGTGGAAAATCGATTTTAAATCTCTCTTCTCTTTAGATTTCGTTTCCTTAATTCTTGTTGCACAATAGTCAATCCCTGTGGATTCGACCCTGTGCTCACCAGATACATCAACTGTGTCAAGGTTGGAATTCCACGCACCCTCCCACGGTAGGTAATTAAGCGGATTGATATTGCTCGTGTAAAACAGGTACATCTATTGCTTGCCTACTTGGAACCAGACATTGCTTTGCCTAAGTTCAGGAATTTCTTCACTTTTGGTAAACTCACTCATTCACTCTCGTTATTCTCCTACTTATCTTACATCTACTGTCAACTTATAACCTAGTGGGGCAGCTCGGCGTTGCCTCGTCTGTCACCCCTTTAGCTAGCTTGTTCGTATAGAAGACTTATAGGAGGTGCATGCATTCTTGTTTGAATCCCTGACTTTCCCTTTGAGTTCTTTCATTTGTATGATCACGTGGAATCGAGATCACACAAGCCACTTGAGGAGAACAGACTTTGAGATTGAAGACTTGTCTAATAACTTGTTTGAAGATTCTGATCATTCTTATTCATCGACACTATGACTGACAATGAAAGTGATCAGGGGGATAATGGAGTTCATAATAATCCACCAATGCTGACCTTACGTGAATATTTGCAACCAACAAGGACGAGTTCTCCGTCTTGTATGGTTTTTCCCACTAATACAAATACTTTTGACTTAAAACCGGGAGTGATTCAATTACTTCCTAAGTTCCATGACTTAGACTCAGAAAGTCCTTACCTACACTTGAAAGAATTTGATGAGGTTTGTGCAACCTTGCGCAATCAAAATGTTAGTGATGATGTGGTTAGGTTAAAATTGTTCCCTTTCTCTTTAAAAGAGAAGGCCAAAAATTAGCTAAATTCTCTAAAGCCAAGATCCATTGGCACATGGCAAGAACTGACCAGGGAGTTTCTAAAAAAATTCTTCCTTACCCATAAGACTAATACTCTTAGGAGGAACATTATGAATTTCTCCCAAAAGGAGAATGAAGCTTTTTTCCAATGTTGGGAACGTTTCAAAGAATTATTGTTGACTTGCCCCCATCATGGCTACGAGACATGGCGCACCGTTAGTTTCTTCTATGAAGGTTTAACCTCTCAAATGCGCCAGTTTGTAGAGATGATGTGCAATGGTGAGCTTTTAAATAAAGATCCCGAAGAGGCTTGAGATTATTTTGACCAATTAGCTGAAAATGCCCAATCTTGGGATAACACTGATAGGTCAGATAAGACCAAGCCTAATGTCATGACTAAGGGAGGTATGTACCTCCTAAAAGAAGAGAATAATGATGTGAATGCCAAAATAACTAGTTTGACCAGAAAAGTAGAAGCCATGGAACTTATGAAAGTAAACTCAATTAAGGCCACTGAAAAAATGGAAGATGTTTGTGGCATATGCGAGACTAATGTACACCGAACTCAGGATTGTCCAACAATCCCAGCTTTTCAAGAGGTGTTACATGATCAAGCAAATGTTATGAACACCTATAAAAGACCTTTTTCTTCTCCCTACTCGGAAACTTACAATCCTGGGTGGAGGAACCATCCCAACTTTAGTTGGAAAAATGGTCCTACTGCAAACAATCCTCCTCAGGGGCCTTCCACTCATACTCCTTATATGTTTCCACATAAGAAGACCCTTGAGGAGACGTTGCAACAATTCATGCAAGGTCAAACAAACATTAATAATCAGACAATGCAAGCTATCAATGATCTGAAGAATTCTGTCAAAGAGTTGACCTCTTCGTTGAGCATTCAAGAAAATGGCAAATTTCTTGCTCAACCTCAACCAAATCCTAGAGGTCAATTTGAGGTAAGTAATTCAAATTCTTCAGATTCCCAAGAGGAACATATCAAGTCTATCACCACTCTACGAAATGGAAAAATAATTGATAAAGATATTCCCAAAAAGGTTCACAAACCTGAGGAATCTTTAAAATCAAAGAGTGATGATGAACTTGTTAGGTCCAAATCTGATATGGTTTTACAATGTCCGAAACCTGCTCCTTTTCCCCAAAGGTTACAACCTCCTCAAAAGTTAGTCCATAATGCTGATATATTAGAAATCTTCAAACAGGTAAAGATCAACATCCCATTGTTAGATGCTATCAAACAAATTCCATCATATGCCAAATTCTTAAAAGATTTATGTACAGTCAAGCGTAGGCTTAATGTACAAAAGAAAGCTTTCTTAACAAAACAAGTGAGTGCAATCATTCAACATAATACCTCACCCAAATACAAAGATCTAGGATGCCCAACAATTTCTTGTATTATTGGGAACTTCAGGATAAAGCAAGCTTTGCTTGACCTTGGGGCTAGTGTTAACCTCTTACCCTACTCGGTGTATGAGCAGTTGGGTCTTGGTGAGCTAAAGCCCACTAAGGTAATACTCCAACTTGCTGACCGTTCAGTGAAAATACCGAGAGAGGTAGTTGAGGATGTGTTAGTCCAAGTAGACAAATTTTACTTTCCTGTTGATTTTATTGTCTTGGACACACAACCTATGTTGAATGCATGCACTCAAATTCCTGTTATTTTAGGCCGCCCATTCCTTGCAACCTCCAATGCTTTGATCAATTGCAGGAATGGTGTCATGAAACTCTCGTTTGGCAACATGACTTTGGAATTAAATATTTTTAATATCTGCAAACAACCTGGGGATGATGATGATGTGCATGGAGTAAACTTGATTGAAACTCTTGTGAAAGATCAATTTCTTCAATCTTCTTTTTCAGATCTTCTAGAAGCTTGTTTGACACATTTTAATGATTTTAATGAGGAGATTTTAATTACTTCTGTAAATTCTTTGTTGGAATCTGTTCCGGTGTTGGATACTAACAAGTGGAGATCACGTTTTGAGGAATTGCCACCTCACGATACCCTACCCCTCCCGTCAAGTATCCAAACACCAAAGCTTGAGTTGAAACCTTTGCCAGCTGATCTCAAATATGCATTTTTGGGACAAGCAGAGACATTCCCAGTGGTCATCTCCTCACAATTGAATGAGACTCAGGAAGAAAAATTAATTGATGTTCTTAGAGAACACAAAGGTGCAATAGGGTGGACCATAGCTGATATTAAGGGAATCAGTCCCTTAATTTGTACCCATAGGATATATTTGGAGGATAATGCTAAACCCTCTAGAGAGATGCAGCACAGGCTGAATCCCAACATGAAAGATGTGGTTAGAGCAGAGGTCCTAAAAATTTTGGATGTAGGGATCATATACCCTATTTCTGATAGTCAGTGGGTAAGTCCTACCCAAGTGGTACCTAAGAAATCCGGTATAACTGTAGTTAAGAATGCTAATGATGAATTAATCCCAACTAGAGTCACAACTGGTTGGCGAGTGTGCATTGACTATAGGAAGTTGAACTCAGTGAGTAGGAAAGACCATTTCCCGTTGCCCTTCATGGACTAAATTTTAGAAAGAGTAGCTGGTCATAAATTTTATTGTTTCCTAGATGGGTACTCCGATTATAATCAGATAGAAATTGCACATGAGGATCAAGAAAAGACCACTTTTACATGTCCATTCGGCACTTTTGCTTATCGAAGGATGCCATTTGGGTTGTGTAATGCTCCTGCCACATTCCAAAGATGCATGTTGAGTATATTTAGCGATATGGTAGAGCGTTTTCTTGAAGTGTTTATGGATGATTTTTTTGTGTTTAGTGATTCTTTTGATAATTGTCTGTTTCATTTAAAGAATGTTTTGGTTAGATGTGAGGAGAAAAACCTCATTCTGAATTGGGAGAAGTATCATTTTATGGTCTCTAAAGGGATCGTGCTTGGCCACATTGTCTCCTCCCAAGGAATCGAAGTGGATAAAGCCAAAATTGATTTGATAGCCAATTTGCCCACCCCAAAGACCATTAAGGACATTAGATCTTTTCTAGGTCATGCAGGATTTTACAGAAGGTTTATTAAAGACTTTTTAGTGCAATATCTAGACCATTGTGTAACCTTCTATCAAAGGAAAACTCCTTCGAGTGGACTAAAGCTTGTTTGTGGGGGCTGCAGAAGAAATTTGGACAATCTTGCTTGTGGCTATCTCATGGTCAATTTGGAAAGATAGGAACAAATGTGTTTTCGACGATTCCTCCTCTCCAACCTCTCGAATCTTAGGGCATGCTCTTTACCTGATTGTGGAATGGAGTTCCATCTCTCCGCGAGAGATGGAAGTTAGGGATATGGTCCTATTATGAGGAGTCTATTTACATCTATGTAAACTGCTGTATTTCTATTTTGTTTCTATATATTCATACTTCTTACCGATTAAAATAAAATAATTCGAATAATTATACGAATAGGAATAATACAAGTATCCTTTAACACCTCTAGGCATGAGTAGCATTAACACATGAGAACTTCCATCCAACTACCGGATTTGCCTTGTTCCCCATAAAGCCCCACCTGCCTCTCTTTTTGAGAGGGTTGAGTGGGTGCACTAGGCCTTTTGCCAAGGGGGTTGGGTGAGTGTGTATGGGTAGGGTGTGTGGGTAGGAAAAAAAAAAACAAAGGGATCCTTTGTTTCAAGTCTCAACAAAGGGGTTTTTGCATATCAGCTATTAGGTTATTCCTAGTTTGTAAATACACTGTTGTGTATAAAACTTTTGCAAATTAACTCAAGGTTTTCTAGCACTTAGACAAATACCCTCAAACCTTTACTTCCGTTAGATTTTGGTATGAAATTGTTACTAAAATGATTATTATGCCCTTCACAGATATCATAACCTCACAAAGTTCCTTTAATTTCTCTTGAACTATGGTTTATAAGTTTTGACCCCTATGATTAATGTGGCTTCTTTTAACTCTTAACTATAGTTAAGACTCACTAAAACTTAGGGTTAAAGCGTCTAACTTTAGTTTTTGAATTTTTTTTTAAAAAGTAACATGTTCCATTTTAACTTCCTTTAATGTTGTTAAGATTCACTAATCCGTAGGGTTAAAGCATCTAACCTTGGTTTTTAGAACAAAAAATTAAACATCTCTTTGAACTCCCTTAAATTGTGGTAAGATTCACTAACCCTTAGGGTTGAAGCAACTATTAGATTTTTCTTTTAAAAAAATTACGTCCCTTTTACTCCCTTTAGTTGTTGCTAAGATTCATTAACCTTTAGGGTTAAAGCATCTAACCTTGATTTTTTGAAGAAAAAAATTAATTTGTCCCCTTTTGACTTCCTTTAAATGTGGTTAAAATTCTCTAACCTTATGACTAAAGCATCTGACCATAGATTTTTAAAAATATATTAAAAAATTAATGTGTCCACTTTTAACTCCCTTTAATTGTGTTTAAGATTCACTAACCTTAAGGTTAAAGCATCTAACCTTAATTTTCAAAAAAAAATTTAAAAATTTAACGTGTACCCTATTAGCTCCCTTTAATTGTGGTTAAGATTCACTAATCCTTAGAATTAAAGCAACTAACCTTGGTTTTTAGAAAAAAATTAATGTCCCCCATTAATTCTTTTTAACTAAGATTTACTAACGGATCTAATCTTGGTTTTTAGAATTTTTTTAAAAAAAATTAATTCCCTTTTAACTTCTTTTAAATATGGTTAAGATTCAATAACCCTTAAGGTTAAATCATCTAACATTGAGGGTTAAAACTTATTAATCATGGTTCAATAATAGTTAAATGGATTTTGTAATGTTATGAAATTTGTTAAGGATATAATAATTAACCATTTCGAACGAAATATGAGTATATGACGGAGTAAGGTTTGAAAATATTATGATTTACGCATATTATTAATTAGTGTATTTGCAAACTAAGGAATAGCGGTTAAAAAAAATTAATGTGTTCCCTTTTAACTTCTTTTAAATATGGTTAAGATTCAATAACCCTTAAGGTTAAATCATCTAACATTGAGGGTTAAAACTTATTAATCATGGTTCAATAATAGTTAAAGGGATTTTGTAATGTTATGAAATTTGTTAAGGATATAATAATTAACGATTTCGAACGAAATATGAGTATATGACGGAGTAAGGTTTGAAAGTATTATGATTCACGCATATTATTAATTAGTGTATTTGCAAACTAAGGAATAGCGGCTGATATTGACCTCCTTTTATTCTACATAATTAAATTAAATAAAGAAAGAGTAATTCGATTTGACTACCGAAATGATTAAGATTTCCATATAAAGATACTGTGAGATCGTAATACAAATGTCAACTGAGCGATAAACACTTAGCTGCCGAGTTCGAATGCATTTCCCAAGTAAAAGAAATCATGTCCAATCCCAATTATTACCTGCACTTTAAATCAGAAACAGTAAAAAAAGCTGAAAAATAAACACCTCCTCGAGCCAGGAGCGAATGGAGCCCTTCCGGTGCCTTTTTCTTTCTGCCACATGTCCCTATAAACTCCTTATAACTGTGGATAAGATTCACCCATGTACTTTTGATTTTATGGAAAAAGTACTAAAAAGTTAATTACAAAAGCTTAAAAAATAATAATTAGATTTCAGGACAGTGAGGAGAGGTAAAATAAAGGGAAAATAAATCACCCCCATAACGTTCGTGAGGAGGGTGTCTCCGAACCCTTTATATACTACGTGTTCTTATTAAGTTTCTTTTAATTATTGTTAGATTTACTTATTTTTAAAATTTACCTATCTGTCCTTAATTTATTAAAAAAAATTTAACGTTAGAGATTAAATTTTTTAACCTAACTTTGTAAGAGCAAAGAACAAGAGTTTTATTGCTAAAAAAAAACCAAAAGATATTTTCACGAATTTCAAAGTTCAGAAAGACAGCCCGGGTTTTGATGGGATTTGCAGTACAGAGAATATTTAATCTTAAATTTAGCTATTAGTACTTGCAATGCAGTCTGCCCCCACTCGTTCTCTCGATGGAGACAATGCTCGCAGAGAAGTACAGATGAATTTAGTCATTTTGTCCCGCCCCCAAAAACGGATGGTTTTGGGTGTCCATAAAATAGATGACATGTGACTTCTTCACACATAAAGATTAAAGAAGATATGGGGCCATAAATGTGTGAAAAAAAGGTAAAGAAATATCAAGTAGAGGAGAAGCCAAAATTATAACGAGAAAATGAAATTACTTTTCCTCGTTTTTTTTATGCCACCTGCCACACAATGTATAGACATTCGACACTAATTTTTGGCTTCGTAGAGACAATCCGAAGCCATGAGCATTAGTCCCTCGTGGGCCGAACAAGGGACTATTCTTCCTTCCTCTCACATAGCCGACCTTAACTCCCATTAACTTGGGTTAGTTATTTTTAGTCATTTTATTAAATTTTTTAATATTATTTTTTTAAAAATCAATTGGATAGATAAACCCTAAGAATGAATGAATCTTAACCCCAGTTAAATGAAGTTAGAAGTAAGACACATGACAAGCAAATGGGAGCCGAGACGCCCTCCTTACGTCACCAACTGAGGAGGTGATTATTTTTGGGGGAGTATTAGGCTAATCGCTCTTTAAATTGTACCGTAATATTTCCTTTCTCAGACTATTTGGCTTATTTTAACATATTTTTTCACTATTTTTATTACTTTACTTTCTTTAAACCATGGTTAGATTGCTTAATCCTAAGAGGTAAACTACAGTTGAGGGATGGTAGAATAGAGACTTGGACCAATGAGGTCGCTTGGGTCAGCTTCTAAGCTGACCCTGGGTTCCCCCTTTTTTTTTTTTGTTTGGGTTAAATACTACAAAATTCAAGACTTTTAGCGACACTTCTAAAGTGCCGCTAAAGGTACATTAAGTGTCATTATTTCCATTATAAGCTTGTCGGGGATTTAGCGGCACTTCATAAAAATGCCGCTAAAAAGTGACCAATTGCGGCATTTTTGTAAACCCTTTAACGGCGCGTTTTAGAGGATATTTCCGTCATTTCCAACCTCCCTATTGTGGCATTTATAAAGTGCGACAGTTATAAAGTGCCGTTGATGGTTCCATGTTTAGCGGCATTTTTCAAAACGCCACTAGTAATGTCAAGATCAATAGCGGCATTTAATAAGCGCCGCCAATAGGTATGAATTTTAAAAAAAATTTAATTTTTGTTCATTTTTTTTTACCTGTATTGTTTATACCTGTCAACAATATAAAATAATCTAACAATGTTGATACAATTTTCTACTTTTAATCCATCCAATCCATATATAAAACAAAATATATCCATCAAATTAGAATAACCTGTGCCCATAATGAAATAATAACAAATATATACATATCCATAAAAAAGTGTCGGGTAGTAACAAAAAAAAATATCGTAAGTCTGCCTAGCTATCTCCCTCTGGTTGGCTCCTTCCGACTGCTCTAAAACCCGACATGTGTGTGCTACCGGCTTCCTCCTAAAAAGATAATAAAATACAAATGATTATTAAAATATCGAAATGAAAAAATTTAAGAATTCATAATTAATTAATATGCCAAAAAAAAAACAATGTTATCTTAGATTTTTTATACATAGAGAGTTTAAACAAATCCTTGAGGTGCACAGTGTTGGTTATGAAGGCATAGCAATTACAAATATTGTTTTCATGACATACAAAAGGGTTAAAAAAATCTAAAAATCAAAGTTAAATGTGTGAACCCTACGGGTGAGTGAATTTTAACTAGAGTTAGTGAGTGTTAAAGAGACACATGATGGCTTGTAGAGTACCTTTAAATGTGGTTAAGTATAATCAACTTAATGTTGATATTTGTTATGTGTTTTTTAAAATCCAAGGTTAGATGCTTGAACCATAGGGGTAATTGAATATTAACCAATGTTAGTGGGTGTTAAAAGGGACACATGGCGGCCTGTAGAACCTACTTTAACTATTGTTAAGCATAATCAATCTAAGGTTAAATTTGTTTTCTAAATACCAGGGTTAGATGCAAGAACCCTAAGGGTGAGCAAATTTTAACCATGGTTAATGAGTGTTAAAACGAACATGTGGTGGCTTGTAGAGCCCCATTTAACAGAGGTTAAGCATAATCAACATAATGTTAATATTTTTTATATTTTTTCCTAAAATCCAAGGTTAGATACATGAAACTTAGGGGTGAGTGAATATTAACCACTGTTAGTGGATGTTACAAGAGAGACGTGGTGACTTGTAGAAACTCCTTTAAGTGTGGTTAAGCATAATCAATCTAAGATAATATTTTTTTCTTCTAAGAACCAAGGTTAGAAACATGAACCGTGAGTGAATCTTAACCATAGTTAGTGGGTATTAAAAAGGACATGTGGAGGCGTAGCCTGTAGAGCTCCCTTTAACTGTGGTTAAAGCATAATCAACCTAAGGTTTATATTTTTTTTTCTAAAATCCAAGGTTAGATGCATGAACCCTAGGGGTGAGTGAATATTAACCATTTGAAAATTTCGGTGAACCCAAAAAAAAACTTTTTAGGTTGAGAACTCATAAACCCACGGAGTTAGCAAGGTCTTCCTAAGGTCTATCTAACCAATTTTAATTTAAATTATTAAAGTGAAGAATTAAGGAAGATTAACACAAACCATAGACACAAAGAGTTTTTACATGGAAATTCTTCCGAGAAAAATCATGGGACCTTTTCTAAGTAATGTGATATCACTAAGACAAAGTCAACAAATACTTACAATACTTGAACTGGACTCTATAGGACTGGACATAACGATCATTCAGTATTCAATCCTCCCTCCTCAATAAGTAATCACGTACTCTCAAGTCCCGTGAACAACTGCATCAGCCTGTACTTCTCTTAGGTACTCCAAAACAACGATCATTCATAAAGGACTCGTTCTATCAGCAACAGTGTTAGCCCCTCATCAACCAAACATCCATGATCCTCCTCAGATCGATCTCCTTTGATTGACGGCTTTTCTACCGATTCCGAATGCAGGCTTGGCTTGAGAGGCCTCGGCTTGGGAGCTCTTCCTTCTTCTTCCGAAACCATAACTCAGAACCAGCTCCACTGATAGCATATCCTGTTTTAGTCGAACATTTGATCAGCGGGCCATATGTATCCGATAGCAGAGGCAAAGAGAAATTCGTCAGCAGAGATGGCAGCAGGGGCGGAGGCGACCAACGAATTGACCAACAAGTGTAAGCAGAGGGAGCTGGAGCAGAGCAATTGCATTTTATCAATGAAGGCTTCTGATTACTCCAACCAAGTTGTTATTTACAAGAAACGGGTTGATGGTTGTTGAATAACAAACCCTAAATGGATTCCTAACACAATTGGAATAACCAAGCAAACAAAGTATAACAATGGCTTGCACTAGGGTGAAAGGGGAGAGAAGAATGGGTTTAGGAAACCCTAATGTTATCTAAGAAACTCTTTCAATACTCTCTAAACCTTGGCCTAATGTTCGTTTGGGGAAACAAACCAAAATAGATATCCGAGTCAAAATCGTAATTAGAAACTAAGTAAGAAATTGTATTCAAGCAAGTCAGTTGACCCAAACCAAATCCTGTAGAACCCTGAAACTCAAGTCCTTAGGTGGTGAATAGTGTCAATGAATAGTGCTATGAATAGTACTTTTCAAGGCCTAATGGCCTTCTATGTATTTTGGGTTGTAAGGAATGATGAAAAGAGTGTGGAAACCAAACTAGGGGTGTGTTGTGGTTGTGCAAGGTATACTACATATGTTAAGGGTCCTAAGGCTATTCAACAAAAAGTGAAAACACTCTTAAGTATCAAAAATGGGAAAGAAAGGGGAAAATGGCCAAATTCTGCAAATAGCCGATCGACCGACTGTCCCCAAAAATGCCAAAATGGGGAAAACAGTAGGGTGTTTGGCCTGGTCGGTTGATCGCCCCTCCTAGTCGGTCGACCGGGCTCTCAAAGTTTTGTCCAGTTGGGCCTTTTACACTGTTTCATTAAGGGTAGGGTGGTCTTTTGACCACCACTTTCTCTATAAAATGGCCAAATTCGTGGGCTAGGGTTTCATAAACCCTCAAGGCTTGATTTTGAGAGAAATTGAGAGAGTTAGAGAGGGAGGAAAGGGAGAAAGGCTAGAGTTTTAGGAGAGGAGTTTTCTCAAGATCAAAGGTGAAACCCCAATCTCACCCCCATCTTCTCAAGATCAGAAAGGGAAGCAAGGATCTTGCAAACCAAGGTGTTCCTCACGCACAAGCCACGAGGATTCGATCTCAAGCAAGGTAGATACATTATGCTAACCTTCCTTACTATGATCCATTATTATTGTGTTCTTTTTCTTGAAAAAGTAAGGTGTAAAGTATAATTTTGATAAACTAGCTTTATTATGAACCATTGCTTGCTAGTAGGATGAAATGCTTGGTCTTTAGAGTAATTAATGGTTATTACCATGTAGGTGCTACGCGACGCTATGTTATGCTAAGTAACCCATGTATATGCCATGCTAAGTAACCCATGTATATGCTACACTATCTATGCTAAGTAAACCATGTATATGATACATATTTTTGAGAAACTAAGGTATATAGTTGTATAGGTGTATGTTATTGAATGAAATAGAATTAAATTGGGTTTAAATGATGTATGATGGTTTCCTCACCTACCATGATAGCATATTCAAGATTTTATAACATTATGGAAAATGATAGTTTTACCTTAAAAAGTAAGTTTGAATTATGGTTTGATGAAATAGGCTAAGTAGCCATGCATATATGTTATGCCATCTTCATAAGTGAAATTTCATGTTTTGTTTCGATGTTTTAACTACTCTCTAAGAATACCATGATGTTCATAAGCGCACCATGTACATGTATGACATGTATAACCGAGGGTTCTCATTTATATAGGTATACAAAGAATTATAAGAAAGGAAATGCAAACTCACAAGAAAAGAAGTAAGAAATGTAAAGTATGAAAGGATGTTAGTGTACTATGACCAGGTACGTGCACTAACATCTGTTTCCAAGTAAATATGAGAGGATACTAATATACTATGATTAGGTATGGATACTAGTATCTATCTCCAAGTAAAACAAGAATATGAAATGATACTAGTGTACTATGGTCGGTACGAGCACTAGTATCTGTTTCTAACAAGTATGAAAGGATGTTAGTGTACTATGACTAGGTACGGGCACTAATATCTATTTCTAAGATAAGTAAGAAAATATATTAGTGTACTATGATCAGGTACGGGCACTAACATCTATTTCTAAGTAAGCAAGAGAAGATGCTATTATATTATGACCAGGTACGGTACTAGCATTTGTCTCAAAGTAAGTACAAAACAAGTGAAAAGAATGATCTCATAAGCTAAGAATCTCATAAGATATATAAGGAACCCGCAAGATTCATATGATGCATAAGGAACTCACAAGACTCATAAGATATTTGGAATACGTTTTGTTAAAGCATGAATTTAAAGTATGATTTTCGAGATTATGCAATTGTTATCTTGTTTTAACTTTCGAACTCTGATTATGTATGTGTTATGATGAACTGGATCCTGTATGGCATATTAATATATTGTAATATGGTTAATTAGTAGTATGTATACGCTGATTATTCAATACTTAGCCAAACTGTTATTTCGGTAGGTTCCAAGTTGGACGGTCGTGCTTCGGAGCCATGGGTAGAGGAGGTTCATGGAGAGCAAGAGCTTACGTGGGATTATCATCCAGATGTTAGGAGCCTTCACATGTGGCCTTATGGTTGAGTTGAGTGAGAGGGACATGCATTTCGGGATTTTGTTGTTGGGGATTTTCATCTAGACTTGAGTTGGTAACTCAAGTGTTGGATCTTTTGTACAGGTTATAGTTTCTATTCAATCTTTTGTCCATGTTATCACTTGGAAAAACTTTTATATAGAAGAAATTTTCAGGTTCACTATTTGTCATGCCCTGTATACACTTTGTAGGATGGTTTGAAGTATAAGTCACGTTGCCAAAGCCTCATAACTCCTAAGGGGGATTTTGGGGCGTGACAGAAGTGGTATAGGGCCTAGGTATTAGGTTCTCTAGGGTCATTTAGAGTTCGATACCACGATTAAACCAAGGCATTAGGTTCATCTCGGGAGTCGTATTCCAAGTGTAGACTAACAAGTTAGTCTTATTCGAAACCGATTGAAATCTCAACCGAATTTAGGGTCTAACTCTAGAAAAACCTCAATTATATGTTAATGATAATTCGTGTATATGACTATGTGTATTATATTATTATGTGCCTACAATGAGGTTATGATGATACATATGTTTCCGAGTTAGACTCATGGCTTACTGTTATTCTCAGGATTCACATCATGAGACACGGTAATCGGGATCATGGATATCATACGAGGAGTAATGGAGGTAATGCTCTTTTGGGGAATAAGCAGCCCGACCTCATGCAGGTCTTGGGATCTATAACCGAGACCTTGGCTATACTTGCAGCAAGGCAGCTTGCCACTCCTGCTGCTGCTGCAACACTCATACCTGCTCCTCCAAACAGAGCACAGACAGGGATAGAAGCATTTCGGAAGATGAGGCCTTCGGTATTCTATGGTGGTATAGACCCATTGGTTGCAGAAGCATGAGTTAGGCAGCTGGAGAAATTGTTCTCTATCTTGATGCCTATGGAGGCAGAGAAAGTTACATGGGCTGCCTTTATGATGGAAGGTAAGGCAGATCACTGGTGGAAATCCGCCATCAGAACGAGGGACTTGACTCGAGCAGGTCAAGAGTCTACTTGGGAAGAGTTTCTCAACGTTTTCTACAAGAAATACTTCCCAGTAAGAGTTAGAGAAAAGAAAGAAGTGGAGTTTATTATCTTGGAACAATGGAACATGACAGTGGCCGAGTACGAGCCCAAGTTTTTCGAATTGTCGAGGTTCGCTCCACACCTGATAGCCTTAGAGGCAATTAAGGCCTGAAAATTTGAGACGGGATTAAAGGCCTATATTAGAGATAGGGTTTCTAAGTTCATTCATGAGACCTATGCAGAGGTTGTGGATAAGGCCCAGTTGGCAAAAACAAATTCTGAGGAATTTTTCAAGAGGAGAGAAATGGTGAGAGGCCAGTCCAATGGTTCAGCGCAGCTGGAGAAGAGGGCTAGAATGGCCCTATACCACTCCACTAGACACATAAGTGCAGAGTCCTCCTATTGCACCTCAGGCTCCATGCACCACTACTACGCCGATCACTCGACATGAGTGGCCTGCATCATCTAGATCTACGTCAGAGTTCAGTGGCTACTATAGGAGAAAACTCTTGGCTGGGGATTGTCGAGCGCTCACATGTGCATGTTACCAATGCGGTGATTATGGAGACCAGGTTAGAAATTGTCCACGCTATTGACTGCAGCCCCAAACCCAAGAGAGTAGACTCCCAGTTCAATTGCCCACATAGCAGGAGTCTTTTAAGGCTTCAAGGCCCCAGCAGCCCGCACAGTTGTCTCGCCAGACGAACAAGGGCAGAGCCTTCGCCATATCAAGATAGGATGCCCAAGCATCTGCTGATGTGGTTCAAGGTACATTAAATTAAGATTTTACGTGATAGGCTTTGATTGTGCTGACTATGAAATGTGTATACCAACATGCTAATTTTAAGTTATGATGTGTGGAAGATTATCTTTGCTTACTTGCATAGCGAACTAATTTCGAGGACAAAATTTCTATAAAAGTGGGGAGGATGTAGAACCCCAAAACTCGAGTTCTTAGGCAGTGAATAGTACTATGAATAGTACTTTTTAAGGCCTAATGGCCTTCCATGTATTTTGGATTGTAAGGAATGATGAAAAGAGTGTGGAAACCAAACTAGGGGTGTGTTGTGGTTGTGCAAGGTATACTACGGATGTCAAGGGTCATAAGGGTGTTCAACAAAGAGTGGAAACACTCTAAGTATCAAAATTGGGAAAGAAATGGGAAAATGGCCAAATTTTGCAAATAGCTGATCGACCGCCCCTATTCCCGGTCGACCACCCCTCAAGGCCAGTCGACCGAATGTCCCCAAAAATGCAACCATGGGGAAAATAGTAGGGTGTTTGGTCTAGCCGATCGACCGGGCTCCCGAAGTTTTGACCAGTTGGGCCTTTTACACTGTTTAGGGTAGGGTGGTCTTTTGACCACCCCTTTCTTTATAAAATGCCCAAATTCGTGAGCTAGGATTTCATAAACCCTCAGGGCTTGATTTTGAGAGAAATTGAGAGAGTTAGAGAGGGAGGATTGTGATTTAGGAACCTTCGGCTCATCGGACTACTAAGGCTAGATCAAATGCTCCCACGGGAAAAAGGAAGGCAACCCCTAAGCCTAAAGCCCCATATAAGGCTGCACCCAAGAAAAATACGAAAAAGAGATAAAGTGAGCCAAGCATACCCCTCTTCCGAAGGCCGTAGGTTTAGATCCCCTACTCCAGCTTATAGGTTTGAGCACTACTTTAGGAACCATGCTGTAATTCTTGAGCGATTAGTCCGTCTTTGTGATTTTACCCACACCAATCTTCCTCGTATTATCCAGTCGAGAGGGTGGTAAGGAGTTCTTGCTCTGTCAGGGCAATACCCTTTGATCTTGATTCGGGAATTCTATTCGAACATAGAAAATGATTACCTAGTTCACATGAACTTCACTACTGAGGTCAAAGGCATCCTTATTGAGGTTACTCCTGGTTTCATTGTCAGATTTCTATCCATTCCACAGGTTCCCGATGCCTATTTTCCATATCACTATAGGACCGATCCCCATGGCCATCATATGGACGAGATTGCTACCATGATTTGTGGCTCTCAGACTGAATGACTTGCTACTCATTTGTTGCAGAGTAGGTTGACCCCTAATGATAGGATCCTACATCTCTTTATGTGCTCTAACCTCCATCCTAGAGGTCATACCACTAACATCAGTTCTAATCGAGCCTGATTTCTCCATGCCTTACTCACTAATGAGCCTATTGATCTTGCTTCTCATATCATTGAGTTGATGATCCATGTGTCATGCCTTAGTACTGTCACTGTAGGATTGTCTTTTGGCATCTTGATCCGAGGTATTCTTGCCTCTCATGGCATCCATGATTCAGTTGACGACTTGGTGAGTACTTCTAAAGGTCCTCTCATTGGAAAGGCCTACACTAGTAGTCTAGCTCATGCTGCTGACCGTACTGCACCACCATCCAAGGATGGACCTGCTCAGCCTTACCCCTATACAAAAAACCATGACACAACAAAAAAAATCAATCACTGATAACCAATCTCACATTGCCCAAACCTGCTTAATCAAGCAAATAAGAGAGATGAACCGAGAAAGAATTTCCTGATTAGGAAAAAATCACCTAAGAGCTGAGTACTACAACCATGATTTGCTAGAAAATATGCAACAATATTAGCTAGCTTACCTAAAGATAAGAGAAATAGAGAAGCAAATGTTCATTACTTGGTTAATCTTCTTATTCTAGAACCACACATTCCACGAATGACTATAAGATCCCTTCCAAGCTTGAAGAAGAGGCTGAGCATCCGATTCAACCTTTACATGAAGGTAGCCAAGTTTTTGGCAAAGAATAAGACCATCAAGAAGAGCTCTAGATTCATCAACATAATTAGAGCAATGATCATAATAAGCATAAAAGCAGGCTATCAATTCTCCAGAATGATCACGAATAATACCACCTCCTCCAGCTAACCCCGGATTACCCTTAGAGGCACCATCCACATTCAGCTTGACTCAATACCCTGAGAAGGCCTAATCCATTTGACATGAGTAATAATGGTTCTTTTCTGAACAGATGGAGCCAAAATATTAGGGATAGAAAGGTCCAAGGGTTTTCTGTTCAGGAGAGAACCTAAATCAAACATCCATTTCTAAATTCTGACTTTTATAACTTTAGCAGGCTTTTGCACATCTTTAAATCTTGTAGAGCATCTTTCTTTCCAGATTTCCCAATTAATGATAAGAGGGAGTAAAATAAGAATCTGATTATGACACTTTTCAGAAGCTCGAAACCATCCCATAAGAAATTATTGAATGGTGTCATTGGGAGAAGGAAAAATAGAGCAAAGAGTATCAAAAAACCGCCAGATCAAACCTGCAATATCATTTTGAAATAATAAATGAGATAAAGTTTCAATGTGACCTTGAGAACAACAAGAACAATAACTAGCTAAATGAATTCCAACAGATTGAATTATATAATAAGTGGGAACCGAACCATACATAACCTTCCATCCAAAAATTTGAATTTTTTTGGGACAATATTATTCCAAACATACCTGGTCCAATCTTTCTGAGGGATGGAGTATCTAAGAGACTCCCCAGCTCATTTAATTGAAAAATTACCTTTTGGACAAAGTTTCCAAATGAAAGAATCATCAGCTTCGGAAGTAAAGAAACCAACATCCCTAATATCATTCTTAATGTCTTTAGGTAAATAATAAGAAACCAGACTAAAATCCCACAAACCATTACCATCAAGCATATCTGAAATTAGAGAAAAATTATGAGGAATACTAGAAATACTATCAATAAGAGGGAACTCTCACCAAACCAACGGTGGAAAGATACGTCAAATAATGTCGAGTTGGGCATGATTAAAAAATAATCATTGTTTCTATTATATTTTTATCGTTTATAATCACTAAAATTGGTTATCAATTATATATAATTGATTTTTTTTGGTAATCGGTTATTTTAGTTGGTAACCAAAGAATCTTCCTTGATCTTTTTTTTTCTTTTTTTTATAATAACTCAAAACGATTATCGATTTTGTATTATTCTATTATTTCTTTCCCACGTCGCCTAGCTACTAGAGTTTGAGTGCATTTAAAATCCTTTAAACACCAATAATTCATGTCTTCTAGAACACTGCCATTGTGTGTGTGAGCCGCACTCTTAGCGGGAACGCACACCAGCATGTGCAAGAAGCGAGCAAAAGGCTTTGGATACTATGAAGCGCACGTTACCCTTTGCATATGTTAATTGTCACATTGGGGTGACGCGTGTTTTCTTTTCGTTCCATCAAAGTCGACCATCGGATTTTATTCCATGATCATTTGCCCATGGCTGACCACATTTCCTGCGAAGTGGATCAGTAGGATGACTCTCCTAGGAGTATCACCGGATAGGATCTTGCTTTGGTGATCAAGGGGGTTGATCTAAACCCTCTAATCGAGATTATCATATGGTGGGTGGCTCCTCAGTCTTACCGCCCTTGGAGAGTGGGTGCAGTTTCAATAAACCAATGGGTTCATTGTAAATAGCCTTGGGCACAAGGCCAGACACCTAGTAGGGGAGCCCAATCGAGTGGGCCAACTAGTTTGGAGTCTGCTAGGACCATTAAATCTAGTTTAATCATAGACTACCCATATCTGGATAGTGATAGTGAAAGGATAAGGTTAGGCTTTGTTCATTTGGACACAAGGAACGACTAGACAATGGAAACTAAGTTTATACCACCAAATAGCCTAGAAGAGAGCTTGGTTGAGGAAAACCTTGTAACCAAATGGGCCCTAGGAGACCCACTAGTTTAGGGGTATCCATGTAACCAAACAAAAAAATGGAAGAATTCCAAACAGGCTGTAATTGTCACTCTAACCAAATAGTGATCTAGAATGAGGATAAATTACAACCAAACATTCTACAAGCAGATGACTCGAACAAAAATGAGCTCGTAACCAAAAGTCCGAGATGAAACTAGAGTTAATCTAATTGGAACAAGACCATTACCAAACAGTAAAAAAGTGGAAGAAGACAAATTTATAACCAGTCTGTTCATAACAAGGATAACATGAAAAATAAAAGTTGAGGAATAAATCAAGTCTAGAAGCGTACATACACCATTACTAAACGGTCACAAGAAAGAATAGTGTAGTTTGGGTTGACATATATCCAGTTGCAAGTCAAACAGGCAAGAATACACTAATACCAATGGTGGGTGACTTGCAACCAAACAAGACAAAAAGGATAAGTTAATATCCTAACAGACCCTATAATCCACAAAGAAGATTAAATCAAACCTATGACCAAACACTGTAAAGTTTCAGTAAGTTATTTTGACTCTCATTGAGAATCACATTTAACACACCAGAGAGTGTCCAATTTGGATCTTCTTAAGAGAACTCCAAGTTAGTCAAGATAGTGTGGGATTAGGCAATAAAATAAAATGGATTTTTCTACATTATTTTTGTATGCCAAAGGAGATGGTGCAGCAGTCATCGTCCAAGCAGTGCAAACTCAGAATATACCGAAGTGAATCCCAACAAAGTTGAATCCTAAAGGTAGTGCTGTCATTTTCATTTCATGTGAGAGGTTTTAACTATCCTTAAGAAAAACTTCAACAAAGCACCTCTTAGTTGAGTGATTCACAATTATATCATTAATATACATTAAGAGCTCATTTGGTTCAGATTATTGCCGTCATAATTGTTGTCATGAATAAGTGTTATTGTCAATGAGCACTAGTAGCTGTAATGCTATTTGTTTGGCTCTATACCAATAAAAAATTATCTAGTCATTTTTAAAAATGATATTTTGATCATTTTGAAAAAGAAAATAATAGTTTAAAGAATCTGTCTTTCAAGTTTAATGGATCTTGTAGGCCTTATTGGGTATAAATTTGGGTGCTTACAATAATTTTCATGTTGTCTTAAATTGTATAAGCGGTTATGCTCCACCATAATCACCCCTGGCGAGAATATATGGTATCACCGTTTATTTTTGTAATAAGTTATTATATAATCACTTATATATGACGAGTTGAACCAAACATTATTTTCGAGATCATCTATAAGCAATTTAGTTCTAAATAATCAATTTAGTTCTAAATAATCGCTTATGATAATCCAAACCAAACATGCCCTAAGTAGTCATTTGTGTGAAAAAATTAATTTAGAAAAAATTAAGAGTATCAATGAAAGAATTTCCATTGAAGGTAAAAAAATTAGAGATTTCTATAACTTAGGTAAGGTCTAGTGAACCTTACAGGTTAATGCTGATAAACTAAGGTCTAATTGGATGATCTAGGATAGTTCAACCAACCTAATTTTTGTCACGACCTCGTATAGGACCACCTTGACCTCAGATCCCCATTGATATGTCACTTATATATATAAGTACTATATATATACTATATAAAGGTATAGCTATCTACTACTATAAGCCTGAATTTCTCCTACTGACTTGGCAGTCCCACAAAGCTTCTCTCCCTTCTTCTCTTCATTTAAGATGCCACGTGTCAAAACCAATAAATGGGACCACTAATTTTCCCCCTATCTATTTACTTAGTCAATTACTAGCAAACACCCCGTGCGATGCACGAGGAAAAACATGAAACTTTTTTTAAAAAAATAGAATAATAGAAGAAGAAATGTCACAAAAAAAAAATACACAACCCCCCTAGTAGACAAATAGTAAAAGAAAATTAATTTCAATCCACATCACAAACTGGATTAATGAGAATCTAGTGTGATGCATGGTAATTGGTAAGTTAGTCATGGATAAAACATTCAAGACAAATAATTGAAAAAAAACAAGAATTGGAAGAAGACTTCAAGTGAGGCCAATGCCAATGGAAGCAAACTATTCTGTAATGAGCTTCCAAATTAACTTTAACTTCACCTGCTTATTGCCAAAAAGGAGATATCTGTCAAAAAAGAGAGATCTCTAATATCAGCTATAATCTTGAGTTTCTGGGCTCTAATTTTCTACCACACCCCAAGGATTCTTTTGAGCAAGAATCATAACGTTACCTTACCTTCGCCATTAGAGATCTCTCTAATGGTGAATCTGTATTGGTTCTGTCATTTTCAGACTAGATGTTATCACAGATAATAGATAGATGATATACTGCAAAACACGTGTAACAATTCCATTGGATACATGTAATAGTTAGTTTACTAGTTAGTTTACTTTCTGTTATTTCTGTTACTTCCCTGTTATTTCTATTACTTCCCTCCTTTTATTCTCTAGTTATAAATACAGAGGATTTAGATTGTAAACTCAAGTTGAATGAATGAAGTTTAGTTTTTCAGATCATTTTATTTGATACTTTAGAATTCTTTGTCTGCTCTCTTTCACTTTGTATCATGGTATCATTGTAAGAGGATCCATGTCCACCGAAGCTTCCGTTTCCGATTCCGTTTCTCATTCTACGAATATGGAGAGCAGTCCATACCACTTACAGAGTGGTGATTCACCAGGTACAATCTTGGTGTCCAACGTCCTCACTGGGGAAAATTATCATACATGGAGCAGGTCCATGATGATGGCTTTGAAGGCAAAAAATAAAATTGGATTTGTAAATGGATCGATAGTTCGACCAGCTGCAACAGATGCTTGCAGTGTTTTGTGGGAAAGATGCAACAATATGGTATCTTCTTGGATCATCAATTCTGTGTCAAGAGAAATTGGGGCTAGTATCATTTGTGCACAAACTGCAAAGGACATGTGGCAGGATCTCAAGAATAGGTTCACACAAGGAAATGGGCCAAGAATTTTCCAACTTCAGAAAGATTTATCAATGCTGACTCAAGAAAATATGTCGGTAAGAGATTACTATACGACATTCAAGTCTTTATGGGATGAATTGGCTGATTACAATCAAATTCCCACTTGTTCTTGTGGTATTTTAAGAACTTGCACTTGTGATGCCATTCAGCAATTCTTGAAATATCAAGATAGGCAACATGTCATTCAATTCTTAATGGGATTGAATGAATGTTTTTCTCATGTTAGAGGGCAGATTCTGATGATGGAAACTCTACCAGAGATAAACAAAGTATTTTCTTTGATGGTCCAAGAAGAGAAACAGAGAGAAATTAGCAGAACTAGTGCAATTGATACTGTTGCTTTTATGAGTAAAATGCAAGAATCGAATTCATCAGGCCAAAGATTTGTTCCTGGAAATCAGCAGCAAAGAAGAGCCAAATTGTTTTGTACTCATTGTGGGATGACTAATCACACGGTTGATAAATGTTACAAAGTACATGGTTATCCTCCAGGATTCAAATTTACCAACTCTCGACAGAAAGGAAAGTCTTCATCAGCAAACCAAGTCCTGAGCCAACCTATTGCTACACCCTTTGAGTCTTATAATAATCTGCCTTTCTCTCAAGAGGACTGTCAAAAATTATTAGCTTTAATCCATTCACAATCTAATGAAACCATTACTCATCAAACAGCCAATGTTGTTTCTAGCACTCTTGCTCAAACTACCCAAGGTATGATACTTTCCAGTTTTTCTTCAAATTGTTTACCATCTTCATCAATATCTCAGAATAATTGGATTGTAGACATTGGTGCTACAGGCCATATTATTCATTCCATTGATATCTTTACTTCCATAACAAAGTCTTTAAACACTTATGTTAAACTTCCAAATGGCAATACTGTACCAGTCACCCATCTTGGCACAGTCAAATTGTCTGACAATTTAATTCTCAAAGATGTACTTTGTGTACCATCTTTTTCATATAATTTGCTTTCAGTTAGCAAACTTACTTCATCTCAGAAATGCACTTTTATATTCCTACCTGATTTTTGTTTTATTCAGGAATTTACCCCATGGAAGATGATTGGGATTGCTAGAAAGTCTGCTGGGCTATACATCTTGCAACAATCAGGTGCTTATGCAGTTGAGTTTCCACCAAAATCAAACACTGTGAACTCTATTACTAATTCCAAAATCTGGTATAGTAGATTAGGACATCCTTCTATGTCTCGATTGTCTCTTCTTTCAAAGAATGTACCAGATATTAGTTTTTCAGACAAACTTGATGGTCATTGTATAGTTTGTCCTCTAGCCAAACAGAAAAGGCTTTCATTTGAGAATCATTCATATAATAAAAGTTCTTCTTTCAATCTTGTTCATGCTGATATATGGGGTCCTTTTTCTGTTTCAACCCATAATGGTTCTAGATACTTTCTTACCTTAGTGGATGATCACACTAGATTTACTTGGACCTACTTAATGAAAACGAAATCTGAAGTTCAAAATATTTTTACTGTCTTTTACAATCTGGTTGAAACACAGTTTGAGACAAAAATAAAGTGTGTGAGATCTGACAATGGTTTAGAGTTTAAAATGACAAATTTTTTTAATTCAAAAGGAATTTTGCATCAAGTGTCATGTGTAGAGACACCTCAACAAAACTCTATAGTTGAGAGAAAACATCAACATTTATTAAATGTAGCAAGAGCTTTAAAATTTCAATCAGACATACCTTTGATTTTTTGGGGAGAATGTATACTTGCTGCAACATATCTCATTAATAGAATTCCTTCTTTAATTTTGAATAATAGATCTCCACATGAAGTTTTGTACAATTCAGTTCCAGCATATCACCATTTAAAAGTTTTGGGGTGTTTATGTTATGAACCCTTACTAAAAACAGATCAAAATTTTCACAAAGAGCAAGAAAATGTATATTTGTAGGACATCCATTTAGTATAAAGGGCTACAAGCTTTATGATTTGGAACAGAAAATAATCTTTGTTTCCAGAGATGTAATATTTCATGAATCAATATTTCCTTTTTCATCTCACTCAAATACAAGTTCTATGACTGAAAATAAATCTCCGTCAAATAACATTTCAGAGAATTCCATTTCAGTTCTTCCAAAGCCAGTTCCAGATTACAATGAAATACCTTATCCTGAACCATTACAATCAGAAATTCCTTCTCTTGATTCAGTTATTCCAACTAGTACAGATTTACCTCTACATGATGAAAATCAATTTCCACCCTTGAGAAAATCAACTCGACAGCACAAGATGCCTGGTTATTTGCAAAACTATCATTGCAATTTAGCTGCTTCTGCTTCCCAATCATCTACCAAGGATCCTGCTACTAATCCAGGTAATAAACATAGCATATCTGAGGTTCTTTCTTACTCCAAATTATCTGAATCACATAAAGCCTTCTCTATTGCTATTTCTTCAGATTTAGAACCTTCATTTTATCACCAAGCTGTCCAGCATGCTCATTGGAGAGCTGCTATGTCTACAGAATTATCTGCATTAGAAATGAATAATACTTGGGCTCTCACAACATTACCACCTAATAAAACTCCTATAGGTTGTAAGTGGGTATATAAAATAAAATACAATTCTGATGGTTCAATAGAGAGATACAAGGAAGACTTGTTGCAAAGATGGTTACTGTGAGGTGTGTTCTGTCACTTGCTGCAATACACAATTGGCAGATTTTTCATCTAGATGTTAATAATGCATTCCTATATGGGGAATTAGATGAAGAAGTTTTTATGAAGCCTCCTCCAGGTTATCTTAGCAAGGGGGACAAAAGAGTATACAAATTACAAAGGTCTCTATATGGTTTAAAGCAGGCTTCAAGACAATGGAATTCCAAGTTTACTTATGTGCTGTTTAACATAGGATTCTCACAATCAAAGGCTCACTATTCCTTGTTTACTAAGAAAGAAGGAAGCTCATTTGTTGCCTTGTTGTTGTATGTAGATGATATACTTCTAGTTAGTAATGATATCACTGCAATTGAGAATGTTAAAAGATCTCTAAGTGCTGAGTTCAAACTGAAAGATTTGGGGCCAGCAAAATTCTTTCTTGGCATGGAAATAGCTCTATCAAAAAAGGGCATCTCTTTGTCTCAAAGAAAGTACACTTTAGAACTTATTTCAGATTCTGGTTTACTTGCTGCAAAACCAACTCTATTTCCTATGGATACTCATGCAAAGTTATCGAAAGATGATGGTGAACTACTGGACGATATTTCAGCTTACAGAAGGCTAATTGGCAGGTTATTGTATTTGACTCACACCAGACCAAACATTACATTTGCAGTACACCATCTTAGTCAATTATTAGATAGCCCTCGAATGCCTCATTTGCAAGCTGCTATGAGAATCTTGAGATATCTCAAGTCTGCTCCTGGACAAGGTTTATTTTTTCTAGCTTCATCAAAGGTTCACATCAAAGCTTTTTCGGATTCAGACTGGGCTAGCTGCCCAGATACTCGCAGATCAATAAGTGGATATTGCATTTTCATTGGGGATTCTCTTGTATCATGGAAATCTAAGAAGCAACACACAATATCAAGATCTTCAGCTGAGGCTGAATATCGATCAATGGCATTCACAGTTTGCGAAATTATCTGGATCAAAGCATTACTTGCTGACCTGCATCAACAACACACCCAACCAGCTCTTTTATTCTATGATAACCAAGCGGCTCTTCACATAGCAGCCAATCCAGTCTACCATGAACGTACTAAACACATCGAAATAGACTGTCATTTGGTGCGTGAGAAGTTACAAGAGGGTCTGATCACTACTTTACATGTATCTTCTGCTCATCAAGTTGCAAATCTAATGACCAAACCTTTGGGTTCTAAGTCATTTGAAGTTCTTTTATCCAAGATGAATGTGCATAATATATACACATCATCTTGAGGGGGACTATCACAAATAATAGATAGATGATATACTGCAAAACACGTGTAACAATTCCATTGGATACATGTAATAGTTAGTTTACTTTCTGTTGTAATAGTTAGTTTACTAGTTAGTTTACTTTCTGTTACTTCCCTGTTATTTCTGTTACTTCCTTCCTTTTATTCTCTAGTTATAAATACAGAGGATTTAGATTGTAAACTCAAGTTGAATGAATGAAGTTTAGTTTTTCAGATCATTTTATTTGATACTTTAGAATTCTTTCTCTGCTCTCTTTCACTCTGTATCAGATGTAGTTTTAGAAAATAGAAGATGATCTTAACTATTACTTATGTCTGTTTGATATATGTATTTCATACTTAAATAATGACCTCACATAGATGTATTTCAGAACGAAATTTCAGTAGAATCACTCAGGATCAGGTGCAGACTTACTTCTGGACAAATTTCAGAATGTGAATAAATCGAATTAGTTATCTACCAACACCATTATTTAAGTATGAAATATATATATATATATATATATATATATATATATATATATATAGAGAGAGAGAGAGAGAGAGAGAGAGAGAGAGACCTTAAAAAAAGAAAGTTACTTGCATTGAACATAGAAGATGATGAATCGAAGCAGAGAAGATAGATCAATCAAATAGGCCGAAAGAAATGAAAAAACTAAGAAAATTTCAAATTTCAGCAAACAATGAGAAGCCCAAGTGAAGTTAGAAATTCTAAAAAGAATAAGAATAGAGGATTAGAGCAATGTCAAAGATAAATTCACTAAATTAAAGTGTCATTACACCAAATTAAAGTGTCATTACACCAAAGTCAAAGCTCAATCCTCCAAAAAAAACATAAAAGCTATTAAAAGAGAAGAGCAAGAGCAGGTTATCTTCTCCAGCAAATACACCAAAGTTAGCACAACAGCAACAACTTCTGCAAATGTAAGGACGGGCCAAAACAGATTTAGATTTTACGGTTGAAAACAGATGACATTTGAACAAACTCGTTGCATTTAGCAGAAGAAAGAGATTTAAGGTATAAACTTGAGATTGTCGCCATCCCAACCTCTTTGTATAAAAGAAAATGTAAATTAAAGATAATCAATTTTGAGGAAAACCATCAAAACAGCAAAACCCAGTAAAGAGAAGCAACTGAATCTTAAGGAAATGCCAACCGCTGCAAGAGCTCCGCCTCTAGGATTAGTCGGTGGGTTGGGAGAGGGTGCTTGTCCTCGATGCTGTAGGTTATCATGAAACTTGCTTACTCGCCAATCATCATTTTGAGTTGCTGCATTTGTAATAGGCCCTATTATTTGACATAGCAACCAACACATTCAGATAACTACAAAGACAAGAATGGAAACTGAAATGAGTGAAAATCTGAAAACTAAGATTCAGAAATGGAGAGAGAGAATAAGATAGGATAGAAAGGAAACAGAGGTTTGACGATTAAATGGTACATCTAACCACGATTGCTTCCTCTTAGAATTGGAAGACTAGAAATAAGAGAGAAAGGGATTGGGTCCAAGCTAATACAAAGAGTGAGAGGGGGGAAGACGAATGGGTACGTGATGAAATAGTAGAGAAACTGAGAGGGGACTTTCTCTAGTACTGACTGTATTGGAAGATGAAACATCTTGTGGAGAAAGTGGGATAATTAATTCTCTCTTTGGAAAGAGTTGTGTCATTAATGCTATGTTTAATTGTTGAGAAAATATATGAAAGCATGGAAAAGAAAAGAAAACTCTAGATTTGTAATACGATTTTTAGTTGTGTTTTGCCCAATTTTCCTTTCTTTTCCATGTTTTCACTTATTTTCTCGGCAACCAAACATAGGATAAGAGAAAAAGAGATTGGAAAGTGTGGTAGCAGTATAGATAGATGAGAAAGTGGATAATTAATTCTCTCTTTGGAAAGAGTTGTGTCATTTATTAAGAGAGATAAGGTTAATGAGGTGGTAAAATGAATTAGAAATGAAACGAAACGGCCATGTTAATGTAATACTTCTCCGTCGATGTATTGCGTCCACTTAAAAGACACCTCTCCTAGCGTTTTAAATTTTCTCTTCCCTTCAAATCGACCTCTGCTAGCTTCTTTTTTTTTTTTTAAATCTAGAAAAGTGAAATTAAGGGCAAAAGAACTCACAACGAAAAGTAGAGGGAACTAGATCTGCAACTTTCTCGTGCCAATGCGGTTGAGAATCTTCCCCTGCTGAAGATATTGAGCTTACTAGCTCAGAAATCTTGAACGCTCTAATTATTGGTGAGTTTGATCATCCTTTGGCTCTTTTAACACTGTTTTATACCCGTTAGGTTCAGTACTGTTGTCATATAGAGTTTTTGTTATAATTATTCTTCTTATTTTTTGGTTGTGTAGATCCATTGCAGGGAGATTTTCCCCAAGTTATAAGAGAAATTCCTGCAACGTAGGCTTTTGAAATGCATTGCCTTTAATCGATGAGGAACGCTTCTCGCAGGTAACTCTATGGTTTATGGGTCGGAAAACCTCTCTGATTTAACAACTTGATTCAACGAAGAGTTGTTCCATCATAAACAACTTTTGTTTTTTGTGATAAGAGTTCCAAAAGGCATTGTGTATCTCCCTTTCGAGATCGAATCACAACCAATCGTGATTAAATTGAGGGAGAGTTCAATCAATCGGTCCCACAGGTCAACACATATCCTCTTTAATCTTTATTAACCGTGGTTAAGATTCTTAACTATTTAACCCTTAGTTCCTTAAAAAAGTATTTAAAAACTATTTAACCCTAATTAAGAATCTTTAACTCTTAGGGTTAATATTATTTTAACAATTTTTTCAAAAAACTAAGGTTATATTATTGGACACTAAGGGTTAGAGAATTTTAACCATGGGACACATGTTGAGTTGTGGGAGTGATTGAACTCTCCCTAAATTCAATCATGATTGTCTGTGATTCGATCTCTTCCCTTTGGGGGAGGTGTGACTCATGTTCGAGTCTTGGTGCTACTGTTGAGCACACCATGAGTGTCCTTCATTTGGGGGAGGTGTGACTCATGTTCAAGTCTTGGTGTGGCTGTTGAGCGCCCACCATGAGTACTAACCCCTAACATAGGTAGATAAATTATGAGGACCAAACAAAAAAAAAAGACAGGTTATCAAAGAGAGTTGTTCAATCAAAGAAGTAGTTCTCAAGAGATCGAATAACAACCAATTGCAATTGAAGTCGGGGATAGTTCAATCGCACCCACAGGCCAACATTAGTTTTAACCCCTATTAATTGTGGTTAAGGCTCTGTTTGTTTGCACTTAAATGGTTCTACAACATAAATCATTTATGAAGAAAAAGTTTTTACGGTAAAAATTGAATTTTTTATTCAGTTTTCTTTCGTTGCACTCTTGAAAATAAGGCGGAAATTTTACTTTAAAAAAAAAAAAACCCAAATTCAAAATAAAAAAATAAAATAATGGCAAAGGGTATTTTTGTAAATTTTAAATATTTTTTAAAGATGTGGAGATTTTACAGGAAAATGACTTACCTGTTTTTAAAACATAAGTCATTTCTCACAAAAGTGACTCATTTTTCGTAAAACATTTTACTTATCGTACAAGCAAATACATATAATTAACATTTTCTATGGAATTGATTTGTATTCCCCTATTTTACGTCGAAACAAACAGAGCTAATCTTTAACTCTGGTTAAGTCTGGGGTTAACCAGAGTTACTAACCCTCAGGGTTCAACAATATAACCTTGGTTTTTTTAAAAAAAATATTTAATTCAGGTTAAAAATTTTTAACCCTTAAAAGCCAAATTTATATTGTTAAACCCTAAGGATTAGTGAATCTTAACCACAATTAATAAGGATTAAAAGTGACACATGTCAGTCTGAGGGTGCGATTGAACTGAGGCTGTGATTTGATCTCGGTTCTAAAAATGAGTTTGAGTTGAACAAAAATTCCTTCTCACATGTAAGGTTTCTGAAAACATATGGAATTCGCTCCTCACAGATAATACATGAGGGCTCAACTTGATCTTCATTTACTTTTCCAGTGTATAGATTTTCTTCCGCAATTTGACCGACGGTTTAGTTTTAACAGCAATATGCATTTGCATCTCAATTTAAGTCATGGATCAGTCTCACCATCTCCCTCTCTTTGCGATCCACTCACATCCTCAAGAGTCGGATTGTTGTGGTTGAATTTTTGTCTTTGTGAGTTATTTTTACTTTCATATTACAAGAGTGTTTTTGGATCAAAAAAAAAAAATATTACAAGTGTTTTTTTTTTTATAATGTTTTCTTAAAATTTTGTACTCCTATGGTTCCCGATGTTTTAAGTTTCATCTCAATTTTGGTCCCATGCATTGCACGGGGTGTTCATTAGTATATATATATAACAATACATTGTTATACCATAAGAGTGTGCATACACAATATTATTAGTGTTATATACACTATTATATATTTTATTACATACACTAAAACAGTGGATTATGTTTATAGGTATATATTATGTAATATATAGATAAGATATTATGCATATATAAGTTAATAATGTACATATATAGCATATTAAATATTATGTAAAATATGTGTATGTAATATATAATAGTGTGCATATTATTATAGTATAACAGTTAGGATAATAGTAGACACATTATTATACCATAACAGTGTGTATATGCGTATTATATATAATACTTTATAAGAACACATTATTATAATATAACAGTTAGGATAACAGTGTACATATATAAATATATATAAGTAAAAATATCAGGCCGGGCTGGGCCGGGCCTGGGGCCAAGTTTTATGGAGTCCAGCAGTAGCGCCTAAAAAATTGAGCTCATCCTTAGCCTTAGGGCCTAAAATATGGGTAATGGACTGGGTCATGCCATTGGACCGAGCCGGGCCAGGGCCGGGGCCAAGTTTTGTGTATGACGAATAGACAGTGATGGCTATGAGTCCGTGATTGGGTATTACGTAAAATGTTTGGGTGCAAAAGCAAAAAACCATTAATGAAGGTCCCTCATGTGCACTAGCTAGATGGCATAAAATCTGCTTGGTTGGATGATTGTGAGCCATTCCATCGGGCTAGTTTTTGGCCATGGACCACATCATTAGGTCCAACACCTATAGGCCTCATCACTGACCAGATAGTTACTTTTACACAACATACCTATGTGTGTATGTGAAAGTTGAATAGTATTGGGCCTAGGCAATGTTTCCCATGAAAGATAAGGCCAGCAAACATAATCATTTGTTGCCACGTAGCTAACATAATCAATTGTTGCCACATGATTGGGTGCCACCTGAAACGTGTTTGGGTTGAAATGATTGGAATGGTTGCTAGGACTTACCCTTATGGCACCTTAGCCACTACCTTTACCTTAGGTGTGGCTGTGTGTTTAGAGCAATGTTATCATAACAGGACCCGTAATCGAATCGGTTGAATGGCCGGTTCCTAATTTGACTGGTTTGACCGGTTCGACAATGTTTATTTTTGTTAAAAAAATATATATTTTTTTCATTTTTTTTCATTTGTGGCCTATTCTGACCGGTTCTCACCTATTTTACCATCGGTTCGTTCTACCGGTCGGTTATTTCAGTTTTGACAAAAATGGCCAGTTTTCAATTAGGCCTAATTTTAGGGTGTTTGGAAACCGATGAGGGGACCATTCCCGGTTCAATCCGGTTCTGACAACAGAATATGTGTGTTAATTACATGATATCATTTCAACCAAAAAAGTAAAGTCTTTGGGACATTGGGTCCAAAAATAAATAAAATCAAAACCATTGAGTTGGTCCCTCATGTGTGCTACATGAAAAAAAAAATTAGCTTGGTTGGATGATTGTATGCCATTCAAACGAGTGGCAAGTTGGATACATTAGTTTTCTACCTTTACAATATATATATATAGAGAGAGAGAGAGAGAGAGGGAGAGGTATTAATGAGCCATGCTCATTGAAGCTGGAGTTGTCCTTATAGAA
Organism: Tetracentron sinense; assembly: GCA_015143295.1. Lineage (NCBI taxonomy): Eukaryota > Viridiplantae > Streptophyta > Magnoliopsida > Trochodendrales > Trochodendraceae > Tetracentron > Tetracentron sinense. The sequence goes on along the minus strand of CM026556.1, from coordinate 21,690,270 downwards.
AGATGACACATGATAATTTTTTTTTGAATCTGACGGTTGGATGTTAAGTTTGGCACATTGGATACACATGTCAAAAAAATTAGTCTGATCGGACAGGTTTAGACAATCTAATTAGATCCTAGTTTGCAGCATTAACCCCTTAGGGTTTACTGGACCCTACCTAGAATATAGAAATGACATATCTTCCCTTCTTCGATCGGATGGTCTATAAATATCTAATCGAGCTAATGTTTTGCCATGTGTCTCTCGAGCAACCCGTTTTGACATCCAACGATTAGATTCCAAAAAAATTGTCAAGTGTCACATTATTCGGGACTACTCATTACAAGCTTCAATGAGCATGACTTATTAGAATGTTTTTCTATATATCTTTCCTTACTAATAAAAAGAGGATGCCCCATGTTCAAAACGTTGATTATTTTTTTCCATGTTCAAAACGTTGATTATTTTTTTCCATGTTCAAAACGTTGATTGAATCTTTTGTAATTCCAAAACTACACGTTGTTCTTATGTCATCTTATTATCCTTCTTATCTTATATATAAATGAAATATAACAAAATTAATTATTTTATAAGACAAACACTTAATTGAATGTTTGCGTAGTTTTCATATTAGCCCTCACTTTTCTATCTATTAGGCTTGAAATTCTCTATGATTGTAACTGAACTCTTTAGAGTCCGGTTGCGCCAATGAGGTCACCATGTGTCCCTTTTAACACTCTTTAACTGTGGTTAAGATTCACCCACTTCTAAGGTTCACCCACTCATCATTGGATTTTAGAAAAATAATATGAAAAACAAAGTTTAATCTTAGGAATTAGTGAATTTTAACTAAGGTTTAAAAAAATTAATATTTTTGTTTTCTAAAAACCAAGGATAGGTGGGTGAAATCTAGGGGTAGATGAATCTTAACCACAGTTAAGGGGTGTCAAAAGAGACACATGACAACCTCAAGGGCGTAATTGGACTCCAACTGTGGTTAAGATTCATAGATTCCTTGGGTTCACCCACTTATTCTTGGTTTTTTTTTAAAAATATTAATTTATTTTAAATCTTTGTTAAAATTCACTAACTCTTAGAGTTAATTTTTTTTTCATATTTTTTTTTCTAAAAACTAAGGATAAGTGGGTGAATCCTAAGGGTGGGTGAATCTTAATCACAATTAAGTAGTGTTAAAAGGGACACACGGTGACCTTAGTGGTGTAATCGGACTCTTCGCTCTCTTGGCAAAATGTTCCGAAAGAAGAACGTCTCGCCAAGGCCCAACCCACCCCCTTTCTTTGCTATACCCAAAATGTCTCTAAAGTCTTATGGTTCTTAAAATGTCCCAACATCATATTTCAATAAGCAATGAGACAAAAAACATGAGCGCCCTACGCGATACGACTTTTTGGCCGTATCTTGCATGGTCGAGCCAGCTTTCGTTTCATTCCGAGCATGTGTCTCTCACAATGTTTTTAATCCAAAATGTCCTTTAAGTTTCTATACCCAAAATATCCTTAATTTTGTTTCCCGAAATACCCTCACTAGGATCTCTCTTGCCACCCAACTGCTATATATATATATTAGTTTAAATACAAAGAGGAGCTCTGCTTCAGTACAATGTTGAGTGGAGCTCCCATTTTTACACTATCTGTTGTCAATTTTGTAATTATGGTATGTTGCAAATTGACCCAGTATCCTTCAATAATTACAAACATGCCACAATTGTAGTTGTGAGGGGAAAAATAACCGGAAGGACAGGCGTTAGCAGCAGCTCCTCCTACGCTCTGGTTTACTGGTAGAAGGTTGGAGCGGAGGGTGTGGCACCCTGACCTGTACTCCGATGGTAAAGTCAGTAAGTGTAGAAGATGATGAACAGTAAACACTAGAACAGTCACTGAAAAATACGCAAGGCACTGGAAGCACTGAACACGTATTCTCGGGTCTGGGTTAATGATCAAGTGTCCTGTGCACTAAAAATCACGGGGTTTTTATAGGGCAAGGTCGGTATGGCCATCGATGACCATAGATGGCCATAGGTGTCCATACCACGTGTCTTTGCACTCATTGCCAAATATCTTAGACATATCTGCCGCCGGTTGCATCACACGTGAGAGCCTCCTATAAGTCCAATCGGACGGGATCGGACGGTACACAGAAGTGACCAGCATTAAATGCCAAGACAGTGCTTTCGGCACGAAACGGCGCGTTCGGCACGCCTGTCGGAATTATGGATCGCCTCCTGATCACTTCCTCCTACGAGTCGGTCTCGTTGTTGACTCAAGCTCGGTTACGGTGTAGATGCCTTAAAACACAGCACGACATCGTTGTCGGTGAGACAACGTACTCGTTATTCGCGTAACGACAAAGACGTTGTCTTGAGTACAACGTTCACGTTGTGCTTCAGACAACGAGCACGTTGTCAAAGCCACAACGGAAACGTTGTTCTGCAAGAGAACAAAGACGTCGCAATGCGCACAACGGGATCGTTGTGCATCAGACAACGTATGACCCCTCTATTTTAAGCACGTGACCCCAACTCGTGTCCACGTGTCACTTTCGTGAACAAAACGACAAAAACGAGCTCGTTCACCAACGCTGAGTTGATTTTACGAATTTTATCCGTTACAATTTGCCCCTTTATGATGCTTGGAACGTAGTTCGAAGCGTCATAAACGGACAAAAAGATCATACCTGGCACTGCTCCGGAAGACGAAACGTTGCGTGCTTTAAACGCTCATTGAGAAGGTCGACCGTTCACGCCAGCTGGTTACGCGTGCGAATCGTCACGTCTCTTTAATGCGGACAGGCTGTCATCATCGCCGATTTGAATTTCAAATGCTTTAATAACTCTGACGGTTACTCTCTTTTGGTGAAAAGACGATCTTGCCACTGCTCTTCTTTCCGTTGATACAGGTGTACGGCTCAGATGAAGGGTAGTGGCGTACTTTCACAAACCTGAGATGCTTATAAAATCCCATCGAATCCTCCTTCTCTTTCACCCTGTTTCTTCAAGCACTGTTACTTTGCCGAATTCTCTTCTCAACCGAAAGTTCATCTTCCTCAAGCTCTCAACAATCTCTCTGAGTTGTCTTCGGTTCGGTACGCCCTTCACCCCTTTCTCTTATTATTTCTTACTGTTTCTCCCTTTCTCTTTTCTCTGGTTCTTGGAGTGATTATGCTCTGCGTACACTTCATTGCTCTGTTCACTACTCTTGTCCCTCTTCACTGTTTCTTCCAATCACCATGGCTGCCATCGTTCCCGTAGAACCCGCTAGGTTAGAGGAAGTTAGAGGCCCTACCGATGATGAGGCCAGTTGCACAGGTAGCGCACCTCATGGTGCCTATATTGAAAAATCCTCAGCTCTGCGTCAGCACCAGTTGGCACATCTGAACCATTACAGGGAACGTTTCGACTTCCCTTCCAACGTCAATCTCCACTTCAAGCGAGATGATGCTATCATAGATAGGCGCTCTGCCTGTACCATTGTCTATCTCTCCCAGCTTGAGGCTGGCCTCCGCTTCCCTCTCCATCCTGTCCTGGATGAAGTTCTATCCACCCTGCAACTCGCACCGGGACAAATGCACCCGAGCTTCCACAAATACATGTCCATGATGATCAAATTCATCAAGGACGGATACCCAATAGAGGCTAGGCACCTATTCCACTTCTGTCATGCTGTCAGATGCCGAGGCAATGACGATGGTTTGTACTCCTATTACTCGTGGAACAAGAAACCTCGATATCCAGAGCTCGTCTCAGTCATTCTCGATAGAGAAAGAAAGTGGAAAGCCACTCCTTTCGTTGTCTCTGGCGGCTGGAAGGCAGAGAATTCCACGGTCCCCAACGTCTTCCGAGCGGAAGCAGGTATACCACTATAGTCGTCCGTTGTCCGTTGTGCACCATTGTCCTGACTCCGTTCTCGTTGTACGTTGTATGCTTTCGTCCTGCTAACTCTCTCGTTGTACTCATTTTGCTTACTTGTGTGCAGTTGACGCAAAGAAGTTCTCATACAAGAAGTTGGCCCCAGAAGAAGAAGGCCTCCTAACTGGTATCTGCCGTGCTCGAGGTGGGGAATACATCCGGTGGAAACCACTAGAGCCTAACACGCGGGTCTCCTCCAGCGCTCCATCAACTGCTCAACAACAACCACAACAACAGCAACAGCAACAGCAACAGCAACAAGGTGCTTCCACTTCCGCACCTTCACCAGCAACTAACCCAGCCGAAGAAGAAGGTATGGCTGACACAGATCCACCTCCACTAAGCAGGAAGCCGAGGTCTGCTCGCCCTGCGGTTCAGCCGCCACCACCGCCACCACCGCCGAAGAAGAAGAGGAACCCCTCTTCCAAGGGTACAACGACTGCTGACCCGAAGAGAAAGATGCCCACCCAGGCCGAGTTCGAGGCCAGAAAGAAGGCTAAGGCAGACAAACGCCTGGAGAAAGAGAACGCAGTCATTGCTGCTCCCCCCTCCACCTCTGCCGTTCCTCCAACAAGTCCAGGAGCAGAGGTGACAACGGCAGTGCCCGAGGCCAGCTCGGCGCCTGGCCCCTCTCGAGCTGCCACTGCCCCAGCCAGCACGAGCTCCGCTGTCGTTGCCCTGGCTGCAACGGAAGCTGGCACAACGAGTCTTCCGGCTTGTATGTTGCCGTCCTTCGTTCCAGACTGGTCGCCCGACTTCTCTCGGTTCGGGGTACCGACCGTGAACGACTCGGTGAAGAGCTCGGAGAAGGCCGTCCGAGCTCTGACTTACGGGATGAGGTTGCCCCGGGACATCGCTGAGGTCGGCGAACTCCACCTGTCCGACCTGTCCTACGCTGCCTGTCAGACCGTGGCAACAGTAAGTTTCTCCCTTCCTCTTCTTCTTACTCAACTGCTTGAAATATTGCTTCTCGTTGTGCTAACGCCCAGACACTTCCTTGCAGATGAACGCGCTCGTGCAAGAGCTCTGTGATCGTAGCTAGTATAGGTACAATCACCTGCGGGACGGGATCAACTACTAGAAAGATAGGACAGAGACGTTGGAGCAGACTCTCGTTGAAGAGAGACTCAAGGCAGACTTTGATCTGTCTCAAGCCAAGGCTGACACTGTTCGTGCTGAGGTGAGGTTAAACACTGCCACCAAGGCACGGGAGAAGACTGAGGCTGAGACACGATCAGCAAAGGAGGCCGAAAAGAAGGCCAAGCAGGAGGTAGAGAACGTTGTTGTACGCATCAGCGAACTGGAGCACGTCTCCCAAGTTTTGGGCAGACAGTTGGAAGAAACTGAGGCAGCCAGGTCAGCACTGGCGGAGGAGCTCGAGGAGGCCAAGAAAAGTCCAGAGACCATCGAGAGGTCCGTGACCCTGAGACTGCAGCAACACTATCAGTCTCAGCTGGACACGCTCTTGGATGAAGATCGTGCTGAGACCGAGAAAGAGGTTCTTGACTCGCTCCGCCAATAAGGACGCCTGAAAGAAGACAATGAAGAGGACGCCACCACGTTCTCTGAGCTTCAGAGCAAAGAACTGATCGAGCTTGACAACGAGCCCGAGGTGCAAGGCGTCGAGCAGCCTCACTTTCTTGAAGGTCCTGCACCCCTCCCTGCTGAGCCATCCTCCGAGCCAGCTGCTCCAGAACTCCCTGCTGCTGCCGATGAAGCTACTCCGGTGGAAACCCCAACTGCTGAAGCCTCTACTTCTACCCCTGCTGCAACGACGATATATGCTGACCTTGAGCTCGTATGATCTGCTGCCCCTCTGATCCCCTGCTCCTCTTTATGTTCCTGCTTCTCTTTATATTTCTGCTTCTCTTTATGTTCCTACTTCTCTTTTTTTTTTTGATGATGTAAATTCTTCTTTTTCCCTCTCGTGAGAGTCTGTCACTGTGCTTGCCCAGAAATGGGCCTTTGAAATGAATAGATCGCTCATCTTTCTTATGTTTGTACTTCTCTTCACCTCGTAGGATAGTACAACGCATGCACACAGAATAAGAAAAAAAACACAACATGAGTAGTTGAATGATTTTTCACAGTCCACTGTACCGATGTTAATGCGGTACTTCGCTATGTGGATGTTTGAATATTCGTGAAAATTATAACTGTTGCACACTAAATAAACTATTTTGATCAAAACACTACGAGCAGAACACTATGAGTAGAGCGCTACGATCAAAGCACAACGAACAAGCACTACGAATAGAGCACTACGATCAAAGCACCACGAACTAACACTACGAGCAAGCACCACGAGCAAACACTACGAGCAAAGCACTATGAGCGTTCACTATGAGCAAGCACTACGAGCGTTCACTATGAGCAAGCACTACGAGCGGAGCACTACGAAAAATCACTTATGAACAAGCACTACGAGCAAGCACTGATCCAGATACATCATTCGCGTAGTTCACTGTGAATGTAATCTGACAAATAAAATTCATATGATGAACACAATGTAATTCAGTTTCGAAGCACATGCTCAGAGGATGTCATTAGGATAAGCCACTAGATTTGCTCAAATGACACCCTTATATAAGCCACTTGTGTTCGTTATGAGTACGTTGTTCAGTCAAAACTTTATTTGAATTACTTGCAAAACATTCATAATATTACACTGATGAACCAGACAGAGAATAGTATAGGCAACGAGCAGGCACACAATATTGCAAGTCACATGTTGAAATATGAGCATTATGATTATGTAAAATCACTGAAAACTTGTAAGCACAACGATAAATGTAGTAGCATATCACAGATTCTATTGAAAGAATTACCTCAGATTCATAATGTTCCAGGATTTTGAGATGAGGTTACCTTGTAAGTCTTTCAAGTAACAGACTCTAGGACTTCCCAATCGCTCTATAATATAAGGCCCTTCCCAGTTTGGTCCCAACTTGCCACTGTTAAGCTCTCTTGTGTTCTGAAACACTCTTCGGATGACGAGATCACCAACCTGCAGCACTCTCCGTTGTACTTTCTTGTTGTAGGCCTTCCTCAATCGCTGCTGATACCTCCTCATCTGAATGCTGGCATCTTCCCGCTTCTCTTCTAGCAGATCAAGATGAATAGCCATGAGCTCTGTGTTCTGATCTTTCTCTCCATCCTTCTTCCTGTTGTGCCAAGAACGCACTGTAGGTAAACTGATCTCTGTAGGAATGACAGCCTCCATGCCATACGCTAAAGAGAAAGGAGTTTCATTGGTAGGGCTCCTTGGAGTCGTTCTGTACCCCCACAAAACGTTATGCAGCTCGGTGGTCCATTTCCCTTTCGAATCTTCCAGTCTTCTCTTCAAGGCATTGAGAATATTCTTGTTGGCTGCCTCGGCCAATCCATTCCCCTGAGGATAATATGGGGAAGAGAAGACATGCTTGATCTTCAGCTCTCTACAAAAGTCGGCAACCAATCGTCCTGAGAACTGCTTCCCATTGTCAGTAATGATAGACTGCGGTATGCCAAATCTGCAGATGATATGCTCCCATAAGAACTTCTTCACCTCTTGTTCTCTGATACGCGCAAGGAGAACAGCTTCAATCCACCGTGAGAAGTAGTCAGTTGCCACTAGAAGGAAGATCAGATTCCCTGGAGCCCTCGGGAAAGGTCCCACAATATCAAGTCCCCACCGCGCAAATGGCCAAGGCTGAGATACAATGCTGAGCTCTTGAGCTGGAGCATGAATCAAACAAGCAAACCGCTGGCACTGGCTGCACCTCTTCACATACTTCTGAGCATCGGCCTGCATGTAAAGCCAGAAGTAACCTTGCCCCAGAGCTCGATGGGCAATGGTCCTCCCGCCCGAATGAATACCACATATACCTTCATGCAGCTCAGCAAGTATTCTCTCCACATCTGCAGGATGAACACACTTCAGCAAAGGCCCACCAAAAGATTTCCTGAACAACTCTCCTTGCACCAAGGTATAACGAGATGCCTTGTACTGAATGCGCCTCGACTCCTTCACGCTGATAGGAAGAACTTCGTCCTTCAGATAAGCCACCAGCCCTGTCATCCAGCTCGGAACTGGATTGACAAAAAACACTTCTCGCTGTGCCTGAAGAGTTATTGAAGGATACTCTTGGAACTCCATCAGAATAGCCTTAGGCTCGTCAGCCTGCACCATGGAAGCTAGATACGCCAAAGCATCAGCATGCCTGTTCTCATCCCTCCGGGTGTGCCTAATCTCCACAACGGTGAATGTTTCACACAAAGAACGAACGAGAGTAGCATACTGCTTCATCCGGTCGTCCTTGCAGTCATAAACATCATTCACCTGATTCACCACGAGCTGTGAATCACAAAACACTCTCAACGTGGAGATCTGCAGCTCTCGTGCACTCTCCAACCCAAGGAGTAAGGCTTCGTACTCAGCTTCGTTGTTGGAGGCAGTGAACCCAAGACGCGACATTTTCTGCACTTTGATGTTCTCCGGACTTATAAGCACAACGCCCAGTCCTGAACCACTGAAATTGGAAGATCCGTCCACGTACAACAGCCAACCGCTCCACTCTGACGACTCTGCCCCTTCCACAACGGCATCTCAGTTGTCAACTTCAATCGGGAGCTCCCAAAGATCAACAACCATGTCCTCTGCCTCCTCCTCCACAGGGAAATCAGAAAGAAAACCTGCCATTGCTTGCCCCTTCTCTGAACTCCTAGCTCGATACTGAATATCGAACTCACTCAGAGCTACTGCCCACTTCGACATCCTCCCCACCAGCTCGGGTCGTCCCAGCACGACTTTCAAAGGATACGTTGTGATGACAACGATAGAATGAGCATGAAAGTACGGACGAAGCTTCTCCGCAGAAAAGACAAGAGCCAAACACACCTTCTCGAGCTTGCTATAATTGCACTCTGCCTTGAGAAAGGTCTTGCTGATGAAGTAGACAGGCTTCTCCACGCCATTACAGCTCCTCACCAGGACGGAACCAAGGGCTTGCTCTGAAACAGAAAAATAAAGATATAAGATTTCACCTGGCTCTAGCACCGAAAGGATAGGAGCTGAACCTAAATAATCCTTCAAGGCAAGGAAAGCTCGGGAACACTCTGGAGTCCACGCAAAAATGGAGTCCTTCCTCAGCAACTCGAACAGAGGTTTACAACGATCAGATGACTTGGAGATAAACCGATTGAGCGCAGCAATCCGGCCTGTGAGCTTCTGGATCTCCTTCTTAGACTTAGGCTCTGGCATGTCCAGCAAAGCATGGATTTGAGCTGGATTAGCCTCAATCCCCCGCTGACTCACAAGGTAACCCAAAAATTTCCCTGAGGTAACTCCGAAGGTGTACTTCTCTGGGTTGATCTTCAGATTGAAAGATCGCAGCACAGAGAAAGGCTCAGCAAGGTCCGCCACCAGAGTACCTCGTACTCGACTCTTCACAACGATATCGTCGATGTACACTTCAACCGTCTTACCAAGGAGTGACCCGAACATAAGATTCATCAGACGTTGATAGGTGGCACCTGCATTCTTCAAGCCAAAAGGCATCACCCGATAACAGAACAAACCTCGCTCTGTTATGAAGGTGGTCTTCTCTCGATCTGCTTCCGCCAGGAGGATCTAGTTATAGCCCGAATAACCATCCATGAAGGATAACATCTCGTGGCCAGTAGTGGCGTTGAAGAGCCTGTCTATCCTTGGCATGGGAAAAAAGTCCTTGGGGCAGGCCTTGTTAACACCAGTGAAGTCAATGCAAACTCTCACATTCCCGTTCTTCTTAGGCACAGCCACAACATTGGCTATCCAGGCAGGGTACTGCACCTCCTGAATGAACCCGAACTGGATCAGCTTGTCAATCTCTTCGTTCACTGCATCATGATAAGCTGGAGCAAGCCTCCGAGGTTTCTGCTTCACTGGAGGGATAGCAGGATCAGCATTGAGGTGATGGCAAATAACACTCGGATCGATGCCAGTCATGTCTTTGTGAGACCATGCAAAGATATCAAGATTCTGCCTAAGGAAGTTCAGCAACTCGAGCTCTTCCTCCGCTGTCAAGCTCGTCCCGACCTGCAACACCTTTGGCTCTTCTTCCGTTCCCAAATTGACAGCTTTCGTGGGCTCAACGAAAGTCTGCACAACGATGTTTCCGAGTTCTCTTCCACAACGGGGACGACCTGAAACTGCTACGAAGGCACAACGGAAGCAGGAAAATCGCACTTCTGCGATGCCAACTGATCACCTCTGATCTCCTGAGGCCCGTCCTGCGTTGGCTACTTCAACACCTGGTAGTACGAGGACGGAACAGCCTTCATCTCATGGGTCCACCAACGACCCAAGATGGCATTGTACGGTGATGGCGCGTCCAGGACGGAAAACCTGGTCTGAAGGACAACGGGTCCAGCCACAATGGGCAAGACAACGTCTCCTACAGGCTTCATCGAGCTGCCATCAAATCCGAACAAGGGAGTCTGAGCAGGGATGAGGACGGAAGGATCCAGCTTCATCTGAGTGAAAGCATGAAGGTACAAGATGTCTGCTCCACTCCCAGAATCTACGAGCACTCTCTTGATGTTGAAGTCTCTTATTCTCATGGTGAGAACAAGAGCATCATAGTGAGGTCGGATCACTCCTGCTAGATCACGATCAGTGAAGGTGAGTGCCTGCTCAACGCTTCTGCTAGGCACTTGCACCTGGCACACTGCAGCCTCATGAGACAGCTTCCTGGCCTTCGCCCTAAAGTTCTTCTCCACATCTGCTTCCGGCGTTTGCACGCGGCAAATGACATTGATCGTGCCCAAGGAAGCCCCTCCACTGGTGCTGGGATTATTGGCGAGTTCTCCTCCACGAGATTGGGACGCCGGCTCCGTGGCACGCTCCGTGCCGCCGTTGTCAGAAGCAAGATACTCTCCCAAGTACCCCTCCCGAACAAGCCTCTCCAAGTATTCCCTCAGAATACGACATCGGTTGGTGAGATGACCACGACACTTGTGATAATGACAATACTCATGCACCCGTGGTCCCGATGTAATATCCTGCACCGCTCTCGCCGGCCACTCAAAATATGGCTGATCCTCCATTGACCTCATGATGGTCACCGGGCTGACTGTGAAATTGATGGGCGGGGCTCGATCTGCAAAAGATCGCCTCTCATTAGGCTGCACGCCTCTCTCGAGCTGTACTTGAGGCTGTACTTGGCGTGGCTGATACTGCTGCCTCGCTTGCTGGTCATTAGGATGTCTCTCCGTCGTACTCTGATGCTGATTAAAATTTATTTCAAACGGGCGCCGATCCGGCTGATCCCGCTGAGTCACGTAAACAACTCTCTTCTTCTGCTTCCTTGGTGGCGAGTCCTCAGATGATGAAGACTCGTACCTCTGCTTCTTCTTCTTCCTCTTCGATGATCGGTGTGTCCTCTCCACGACATCCACCACTCTCGCTCTGGGCTTCGGCACTGACACAACGGATACGTCCTCCTCGTACCTCCCGTACTTGGTGGCACGTACCATCAACTCGTCCATCTTGACAGGATAGTCAAGAGCTAAGGACTTGTAGAGCTCGGAATGCTTGGGGATAGCATTCTTGAAAGCAGCTATACAGCTCGCTTCGTCAACCTTGTCAATGTTGTGGACTTCATCGGTGAAACGCGAAATGAAGTCCTTCAAGGATTCAGCCGGCTTCATCCTCAAAGAGAAGAGAGTATCTGCACCTGCCTTTTTCTTCTTATTGATGATGAAACGATCAATAAAGGCCGACCTGAGCTCCGAGAAGTTGCTGATGGAACCAGGAGGCAAGTTCCGAAACCACTTCGATGCTGCCCCAGACAGGCTGTTGGGGAAAGCCTTGCAATACAGGTCATCATCTGGATTGCGAACAGCCATCGCGTGTTTGAAGTCAAACAAATGCTCCTCCGGGTCCGTCTTTCCAATGTACATGGGGAAGATCGGAGTTATGAACTTGGAAGAAGTATAGGACTGGTTGATGGCATCCGTGAAAGGAGAGTTCTCAACGTTATCCTTTGCTGACTGAGCAAAGTGGTTAAGAATCCCTCCCTTCATGCTCTTAACACGAGCACCGATCAAGGCCTCCACCTCCTTGGCAGTCACCCAAGTCTTCTGGGCATCTGCACCTCCGTTTCCCCCTCTCAAGTCTTCTCGTCCTGCCCCTTCTCTGAAATCTACACGGTCCGAAGGGATGCTCTGCTCTGCCCGAACCGGAGGCTGCCTTACATCCCCTTCAGTAGGATGAAGCACAAACCTGGTTTCACGATTCTCCGGGGCAGAAGGGGAAGAAGAGAAGTCAAACTGACGTCTCAAGGAGGGTCTCTGCAGTGGCACCTCATCCACCTCGAGCCTGCTATGCTCGAACGCCTCCAACCTCGCTTGCATCACTTGCTGCTGCCTGGTGATTTGATCCAGAGCAGACTGCTGCACTTGCAGCATCGCCAAGATGCGATCTGAAACAGAGAGCTCAGTAGGAGGAGGCACGGTCCTCTCTGGTTGCCCAGACGAAGGACTGACTCCAGGAATGTGCACCGACAGAAGGTATGAAAGAAGTGGCCTGAGGGGTTTGATCCTCATGCCCGAACACTACTGACTGATCAGCCATGATCACAGAGAGCAAAGGGGGGTCCGTTTATTATTTCCCACAGACGGCGTCAATTTTGTGAGGGGAAAAATAACCGGAAGGACAGGCGTCAGCAGCAGCTCCTCCTACGCTCTGGTTTACTGGTAGAAGGTTGGAGCGGAGGGTGTGGCACCCTGACCTGTACTCCGATAGTAAAGTCAGTAAGTGTAGAAGATGATGAACAGTAAACACTAGAACAGTCACTGAAAAATACGCAAGGCACTGGAAGCACTGAACACGTATTCTCGGGTCTGGGTTAATGATCAAGTGTCCTGAGCACTAAAAATCACGGGGTTTTTATAGGGCAAGGTCGGTATGGCCATCGATGACCATGGATGGCCATAGGTGTCCATACCACGTGTCTTTGCACTTATTGCCAAATATCTTAGACATATCTGCCGCCGGTTGCATCACACGTGAGAGCCTCCTATAAGTCCAATCGGACAGGATCGGACGGTACGCAGAAGTGACCAGCATTAAATGCCAAGACAGTGCTTTCGGCACGAAACGGCGCGTTCGGCACGCCTGTCGGAATTATGGATCGCCTCCTGATCACTTCCTCTTACGAGTCGGTCTCGTTGTTGACTCAAACTCGGTTACGGTGTAGATGCCTTAAAACACAGCACAACATCGTTGTCGGTGAGACAACGTACTCGTTGTTCGCGTAACGACAAAGACGTTGTCTTGAGTACAACGTTCACGTTGTGCTTCAGACAACGAGCACGTTGTCAAAGCCACAACCGAAACGTTGTTCTGCAAGAGAACAAAGACGTCGCAATGCGCACAACGGGATCGTTGTGCATCAGACAACGTATGACCCCTCTATTTTAAGCACGTGACCCCAACTCGTGTCCACGTGTCACTTTCGTGAACAAAACGACAAAAACGAGCTCGTTCACCAACGCTGAGTTGATTTTACGAATTTTATCCGTTACAGTAGTGTAAAAAGGGAGCTCCGATTCAACGCCGTAAAGCAAAGCTCCGGCTCAAAAGTAAACTCCATATGCATATATATATATATATATATGTGTGTGTGTGTGTGTGAAAGGAGGCGTGTGTGAAAGTAGGCCTAGCCCATGTTTCCTCCCCACGAAAGATAAGAGCTGCTAACATAATCAACTGCAGCTGACTTGCTTTGCTTGGCTTTGAATACAAATGCTTGCGTTGTCCCGTTCCTAAGTTACTCCCTGTGGTTTTGCCCTTCTCTTTTATGGTGATATGCTGTAGACTTGCTTGAAAAGATACTCCAAAATGGGCTTTAAATGTAAATACTATCCTACATATGAGTATATTGCATGGAGTAGCAGACAGAAAGGGAGACGTAGCGATAGGTGCAAGGCTTCCATCATACAAGGAAGTCCCACCATATCTGTCCCAATCACAAATGCCCAACTGTCATCTCTCCACATACTTCTTTGCTGCCCTGTAGTCCTCGAATGTTTGAAACTCAGAATGTTTGAAACTCATAAGTTTCATGACTCTAACAGTGCTACGGTCAATAATTTTTAAAATATTGCTAATCTTCCTCAGCTCTATTTTTGATACTCTAACTTGGATTCTAAGGAATATATATATAGAGAATGTTGGTCGGCGAACTATCCCCACCTTGTTCATCGTCAACAATGATCAATTTATTTTTAAATTAATTATTTAGAAAAAAAAAATTCCCTTTTTGGGGATGATAATATATTATCAATAAGTAATTATATTTAATATTAATCAATAAATAAAATTTGAAAAATGTACAAATGAATGTTTTGAAACAGCGATAGAATAGGCCAGTTGGATCGGTTGATCGCAAAAATTGAGATCATCAGATTGACATGCATGGTTTTTCCTTAATATTTTCCGGTCCAATAAAGGGGGTTGAAACTTGAAAGTTTATGATCATCGACGGTCCAGTCGGGTTCCAACAGTTTATGGAAAATGGAATTACAATCATATATCGAAAAATGGTATATACATAAAAGTCTTTATAGTGTTGTTTTTAATCAAATTTATTTTCTACGATTATAGCTGCTTTGGGTTTGGTAAGAATATGGTGTGGAAAGGAGCCTTAAACCTAAAACAGATGGTCATAAAAACCTTACTTATGCATTAAGTATAAACAATAGAGGTTGGTTTGATATGGAATTCTATGCAGAAAACGTACTAAGACAAAAATGGAACTAATAATATAGGGTTAATATGGAATTTATATGCTTATTTGTCTGTGCTTGCTGATTGGTAGTTGTGTGCTATAATAATGGGATGGACTTTGCTATCAAGACCGGTTCTAGGACGTTCTAGGGTCCTTGCCTTAAAACAATTTTCAATAGCTTGAGACAACCTCTTTATACTTATGCATCTAAAGAGGTGTGTTGGGCTTAGTCTCATATGGAGGCCTGTGTGTGTTGGCCTAACTGTGTGTGAGTGAGTTTAAATGATTAGAGTTTAACAAAAAAAAAATACAATGCATCTAAGTTAATTATATGGAGCATATAAAATTATATGTTTTTTTTTTTTTGTGTCATTACCTGTTTTGTGGCGAGATTTAGCCCTAGGAGTGTATGGTTCCCAAAGCTTTATCTTCGAGGGATACAGTGGTGCAGAACAACTCTTAGGCACCGTTTGGTTAGTGAAAAAACACAAGAAAAGAACCAAAAAATTGAAAATTTTGAATAATCAGAGCTCTTTTATTAGTTTTTTTTCCTTTTTTTTTTCTTTTCTTTCTTGCTAGCCAAATGGAGCTTAAGATGTAAATAAAGCAACTTATTCACTATTAAATTAAATTAAATTAAATTCAGGAAGGCTCCGTTTGGTTAGTAAAAACTGCAAGAAATTATTTTTTATTATTCTTTTTGTTTCCATTTTCTTACTAGTCAAATGGACCCCAAGTATTTGATTAGAAGAACAAATGGACCCAAGTAAACTACTTTTAAGGGTTTCCAAAGCCCTAACAACCACTTAAACTCATTAAGAATGATTAGTTTTTCATATTGGTAAGTGAGATGTGAGTTTGGCTTTCTCATTTGGTAAGTGAGATGAGGTCACCCCAACAATATCAATCATCAACTAAACGAAATTATCTCATTCTCCATTTAAGTTATTTTCATTAACCTACCCTAACAACTAATCCTAAAATTAAACAATTAAAATTAATAATTACTAATTTATTTTCCCTTACCAAAAATATAAGGAAAATAAAATTCTCTTGCGGCATGTTAGTCTTTTGAAACTTTAGCTTTCTTTTCCGAAAAATTCAACAAGTACATTTAAAAAGGGTGATGGGATTTGACTTAAAAGGTAGAAAAAAAAATGAATTTTATTTGAGTGGAAATTGCAATTTCCAGTAATTGACTGTTTTGAATTTTTATGATGTTGCTGTTGGTGTTTTTTCTAAGAATTCTCGCATCAATTAAAACTCACTAAATATGAGATTTCAATTCCTAGTAAAAGTATAGGACTTCAATTCTCATGCATGTGAAAATCACGATTCACGCTCCTGAAGACTTACTACAAGAAATTTACGGGCAGGGACAGAATAGTAGTGACGGAAACGTTTCCATCACTAATACATTACTTATAGTGATGGAAAAGTATGCCGTCACTAATGGTCCGTCTCTAATAGCAAATTTGATACTTACGAAGTTTTTTTCTGGTTAAATCGAGTAGTAATGACGGAATTATTATCATCAGTAATAGGGATTACATAATAGTGACGGGAATATTCCGTCACTACTGCTATTAGTAACGAAAGTAATTTATAATGACAAAAGTTTTCCGTCTTTATTAAGATTGAGATTATTAGTAACGGAAAATATTCCGTCACTATTAATATTGAGATTATTAGTGACGGAACATATTCCATCACTATTGGTTAGATATTATTAGTAACGGAACTATTTCCGTCACTAATAATCTTAATATTAAAATGAGCAAATCAGAACTTGTGAAAAATTATCTACCCCAAAAATTATACAAGTTTCCGCCCTCCTTGCCTCCAGCCACCACGGTAAGCCAATCTCTCTCTCTCTCTCTCTCTTCCGCTATCTATCTCTCTCCTTCTCTCTCTCTCTCTCTCACTCTCTCTAAATTGAAACCTAATTTTTCTATCTTGATTATTGTGATTTTAGTTATTTGGAACAATTTCAATCTTGATTGCGAGTCTAGGTAAAAACTATTTAGTGATTTTTCATCATTCTAGGGTTTCTTGCTTGGAGTAAAGATTATTTGTTTTAATTTTTTGGTGGAATGGTTTTCTATAGTGACGGATGCTTTTTTGTTTATAGTAATCATGATTAATCTAGTAATTTGTTTAATAATTTCATTCGAACAAATTACTCTTGCAAAATGGCAAATTCAGGAAAATGTGAATGGATGTACAGGTTTTGTGAATGAAATTGTGAATGGATGAATGGATTTGTGAATGAGAATATTGTGAATGGGATGTATAGCTTTTGTGGATGAATGAATGGATTTGTGAATGAAAATGTGAATAGATGTACAGGTTTTATGGATGAAAATGTGAATGGATGTATAAGGTTTTTTGAAAATGTGAATTGGAAATAGGTTTATACAGATTTTGTGGATGAATATGCGAATGAACAAGGTTTAAAATTTCGAAATTTCGATCGATTTCGGATGCCCCATTCGAAACTAAATTTTCCGAAATTTCGGAATTTCGGCCGACATCTCACCGAAATCGCATTTAATAATAAAATCATATTCCAAAATTTGATTCGAAATTTTGAAATATTTCGAAATATTTATTTTTTATATAATATTAATTATATATATTATTATTTTATTTTTAAAATTAATATATAAAATTTTCAAAATTTCATGAAATTTCAGTAAAAATTTCAAAATTTTAATTAAAAAATAAAAAATCAGATTTCGGCCGAAATTCCGAAAATTTTGAAATCTGAAATTTCACCCGAAATTTTGAAAATTTCGACTGAAATCTGATTTCCGAAATAAACCCAGTTTCGAAATCAGTGGAGTTGTCTGAAACCAAAATTTCAACGAAATTTTAAACCATGAGAATGAATGATTGAATTGTGAATGAAAATGTGAATGGATGTATAGGTTTTGTAGATGAAAATGTGAATGAATATACAGAGTTTTTGAAAATGTGAATTGGAAACAGGTTTATACAGGTGCATGAATGGAAACAGGTTCATATGTAGAATAATAATTATAAAAAAAACAGCGTTAGTTGCATAAATATGTCCGTCACTAATACCTGATTCTCATTAGTGACGACACTATTTCCGCCACTGTTATCCTTAATAATGACGGTAATATTTCTGTTGCTAATGAGAATCAAGTATTAGTGACGGAAATATTTCCGTCACTAATAATCTTAATACTGACGGGAATATTTCCTTCACTAATGAGAATTATATATTAGTGACGGAAATATTTTCTCCTCTAATAGCGATACATTTCCGTCATAAATTCATTTATGTCGTTCAATGTGCCATTATTAGTGATGGATAGTTTCTGTTGCTAATTAGCGATGAAAATATATTTCCGTCTCTAAAGACCTTTAGCCACAAAAGCAATAGTAACGGATTATCGACGGATGATTTTCCGTCACTAATAGTGTTAGTGACAAAAAATCGAGTATTAATGACAAAAAATTTCCATTGCTACCCGGTAAATTTATTGTAGTAGACACTATTTTGTCTACTACCTCCAATACTCTGATAGGTCGTCTTTCTCATAAGTAATTATCCCCTCTCTATATATATCATTAATATAGAGTTTTAGTTCCAATGACAATGACTTGCAAAGCTTATCACTTGGAGCAAATTTCTTAAAATTTACTCACGATGTTAATTAACATAAAAAAAGAACAAATATCATAAAATGAGGACTCTTGCAAAGCCACACTTAAAGTTGAGACACTTTGAAAATCTAAGCAAAAGGACAAATCCTTACACATCTCTCACCAAATGTAACTAAAAAAGTTTTGCATATGATTATTTCTCCTTTAGATCATAAAATATATTTCTTTACAAAAAAAAAAAGCATTTTTAATGAAAAAAATGATTGAAGTTTAGTCTTAAAGCAAACTAAACAAATTTACAACTAACTATTGTCTTGTTAACTCTTAACTTTTCTTTCTCCGCCTGAAGTTCTTGGGAGCCCCTGAGTATTCTTGAGGAGGATAAGTCTGGAAAAATATATCTAAGGTTGTAATCGTTTTCCTTCAATATATCTGGTCGGGATCCACCTAACCTCTGCTTACCTTCTAAAGAAAAAAATAAAAAAATAATAGTTATCTTTACTATTATAATAGGAGAGGCAGGCTACGCCTGAATTTTCCGAAATTCCTAAACTACCTTTATATAAAACAAAACTTTAATTTAATGTTTTATTTTAATTCTCAAACTACCTTAATCTATCTATTTAAATAATAGAATCATAGTCAATTGTGATTGAACTCAGGGAGTGCCACCCTAGTAAGAAATAAAAATAAAGGGTCAGGGACTCAGGAAAGTATAGAGCCATCACCCAATATAAAGTATAGAGCCATCACCCAATGGGGAATGACTTGCTTGAGAGAGAATTACTGTTAAAGTATAAGGATGAAAAAAAAAAAGAATACTAAAATAAGAATTTAGCTAAAAAAAAAGAAATAATAAAACATATCAGAGGAATTCACCATTTGTAATTAAGCTTCTAGAGATGAATCAGTTGTAATTTTAGGGAAAAATAGTAAATTTTAACCATTAAAGATTCTTTGGTTTTCTTACTTGCTTTCTTATATTGACACGTACCTTGACGGTGACCACCAAAAGTTTCCAACACTCAACCGCATCATTTTATTCAAAATACGCTCCAAAGATTTTCTGCAATATGACTTTCAGAACCACCAAAACTCAAGCACAAAGACAGACATTGAGAAAGAAAGAGGGATCACAGGTATGTTCTTATATTCTTATATGGGTATCTGAAAGATCTCTTGTTTCTGCCATTTGGGCTGTTGGGTTCTTTCATTTTTGTCTCAGTTTGAACTGTTCTATTGTTGTTTTGATCGATTTTCGTTTCTGGTATCTGGGTTTTTCAATTTACTATCTGGGTTGCTTAATTTTGTATGTGGGTGTTTGAGGATTTTGCTACATTTGTAGCCTGGCCATTAGTTCTTTCTAGCACTGGTTCATCTATTTCTTTTGTTCTCCCTTCTATGGATTCATAGATTTCTTCTTCTATGTTTCATGTGCTTTTTTTAATATGATTTTTCTGGATGTTTTCTATTTCTTGGCATGATTTTTATTGTTCTTCTTCAGTCAATCTCTTTTGGGTTGTTTTCTATTTCTAGTTTTCTAACTATTTTGAATACTGTCTTTTAGTCCTTCCTTTGGTGATGTTCTTCCTGTGATCAGGGCATATTCTTTACTATGTATTTTGGGATTTCTATGTTAAAATTCTTACTTTTATTTTATTTTCATTTGCACTTGTTTTTATATTGTTTGTAGATTAGATGTTACCTTCCCCTGCTGCAACTGAATCATGAGAGGAGCTACAGGTATCTCACCCAGTCCCATTGAGGCTAGACACCGATTATCTGCATCAGTGTGAGTTTTTCATTTCTTCGCCCCCCTCTTTTTTCATGGATTTCCATTCTATTTGCTTATATCAAATCAGAAAACTGATATACCCAAGATATCTCATAACCTGTATCTCAGTATTTATTCCTGAATTATTATTTAGAATATTTATCGAATATGGGCCGTCCTGGAATTTCCTCTTTACATTGCTTTGGACTTAATTTATGTTTGTTAATTTTTATTTTAGCTTGTACCGCTTTCATTGTTTGGTCATAGTTGGAGTCTAGTGGTAAATTGTGATGAACACACTGAAATGAAGGGCCACGGGCATACCTTTTGGATGTAATTTCCTAACCACTCAAATTAAGAAGAAGATTCTGAGCCGCTGAAAAAAATTTCCGTAAATAAAAGTAAAAGAGAATTTATCAGATTGGCTAAGATGTGAATTGGACCCACTGTGCTTGATAAAATTTCTCACCTCTTAATCAACTCAAAGAGTGGGAATTCAACGGCGATAGATCTCAAGGTTTTAACAGCTTCTATTGATAGGCTTGCACAAGCAATATCAAGGTCAAGGAATGGTCTCGTATCATCTGCCCCAGCTCAAAAATCATATAATAAAATGATCGGAGGAGTGAGAGTGCCTTTGATATGCTGCAATTTCTGTATATCTATAATTATCCTGGAGGAAGCTAGCCTTTATATAGGAAAGCCCACAACTATCCTCATCAATACAATAACTCATGTAACATGCATCCATTTGGTGCAGGAGTTGCTGTAGAATAACTTTGTACCATTCTGGTTGTGGTAGTTGCTCAACACCCATAACTGGAATAGATAGGAAATTACAGCAGGCATTTGTTTTAGTCCCACACTTGGGCTCATTGTGCACGAGTCCTGCTCTCCTTTCTAGTCCAAGTTTATAATGAATAAAAACATGTTATTACAAATATCTTCTGGTTTTCTTCTCCACAGCCAACGTGGAATATAAATATGAGAAAGTTCGCAACTTTAAAGTTGCATATAGCACAATAGGACAAAAAAGGGAAAAAGGTCATTCTTTTAAAAACCATAATAATAGCTGAAAGTAAAACAGCTATTAAAATTTGAATCAATATCTTAAAAAATATAAAGAAATTTAATAATCCCCCACATGATTCAAATTGACAACCAAATGAGATGGCTTGGTGGAAACGAAGTGCGTTACTATTGTTGTCTTGTGGACTTGAATCACCACTTAGTGTGGATACGATAAAGTTCATTGGAATTTGGTGATAATAATTCTTGAACCAAACACTCTTATTGTAAATCATGTGTGCTTTGCATGTACACAATGCTCTAGATTTTAGACTTTTCTGTCGGGTTGACATGTTTTCGTTTGTGTCTTACACTCTTACTTGGATTTTTATGAATTCTCTAGAGAATTAACCTAAGTCAACATTGGAAAGTTGCCCCACTTTCATACTCGTATAGGTGAATTTATAAATTGTGTGCTACAACTGAACCCATCACCTATAAAGGATTTGGAGTCATTAAAAGTTAAACCGTTCTCATACTTGTTGCAGTTAGCACCACAGTCACAAAGTCAAAGTTCGGCAATTATTCGAATACGGAAAATTTCAAAAAAAAATTTTGAAAAAATTCATAAAAATCTGGAAAATGTCGAGCTAAATATGAAAAATAATAAATAAGATTAATAATAATGAAAAATTATAAATAAATATATTTCATATATTAGATATTTATTCGGGTCTTTTCTAAAATTTCATGAATAATTTGCAAAATTCATGACTTTTTAAAAATCTGTTTTTTATTTAAAAAAATTGTGAATACTTCATGAATTAATCATTTGACGAAAACTTCGCAAATTATTCGGGATTTTCTTAAAAAATCAGAAAACTTTGTTATTATGGTTAGCACCATTGTTAGAAATCTCTTGAGAAATATTCAATTTCTCCTAAAAAAAAAACCGAGAAAACATTTGAAGTTTAAAACTATAATATTGTCGCGGTATTTTAAAAATTTTCCCAAAAAAATTAATTTTCTCTTTTTAGCGCCTAAATATCGCAAGATTTATAAAATATCTTAATTTAAATTTTTCTTTTTCAAAATATCTCTATTTTCTTCTTTTTTCAACCAGTTTATATGCTTGAGAGCAGTGTTACAAATCTCGTTCTTGGGTTCTTACTGGCCAAAGTTTTTCTTGAGAGATTTTCAAATCTGAAGTTTTTTTTTTCAAGTATATCTCGCCTAAATCTTGGCAATGATTAAAAAATATATTAAAATTATAGAAAATAGCAATAAATATCACCAAGTTATAAATTCATAAAACCAACAACATCATGTATTTCTCACGATATTTTTAAAATATCGGCTAAATCTCACGATATATACTGGATAAAAAGAGAAAATTATATTTCTTGCGAAAATTTAAAATATGACGATAAAAACGGAGTTTTAAACTTTAGATGTTTTTCTTAGGAGAAATTGGGTATTTCTCGGGAGATTTGTAATAGTGCTTGAGAGAGAGTTGAGTTATCGGGATATTATAGTTTATGGTGAATGTTTTGAAGCTTGGTTAATGTATTTACAAATGAGTAATATTATTACTATGTTTTGTATTTTATTTTATTTTTTTACTAGTTTCCGAGATTTAGTTGAGAAATACCTGAAAAAAAACTCCAGATTTGAAAATCTCTCAAGAAAAACTTCGGCCGATAAAAACCCAGGTTAGCACTATCTACACTATAGGAGGTGGTTAATAAATTATTTCTCATTCACGACAGTGCTTGTGGAATCCGAGTAACTTGCTTTTACCTCTTATAAACTACTTCCCAGAATTTTCTTTCATATGTTTGGGTTGACATCATTGGTAATTCATTTAGTAGGCTTAAGTCATATGCTCCTTGATGCATCATATACAGCTTCTTAGCTCATTTGGTCAGAGAATGTGCCAGGTTCTGTCTTGACCTTGTAAAGTCTAAAATAATAAATCATTTACTAAGCAGTTACATCACTATGTTGTGTGCCTAACTGCCTATTTTTACCATTGTATGTTTGTTCTTAGCTCGAGCAATAGCTGCCTGGGAACCACAATGCAATTATATAGTCAAGATTGGCCTAGTCTGTAGTGGTATATCTGACAATAAGTTCTTCAGCTATTCGGCTTCACATCTGCCTTTTGTAAGGCAATAAACTTGAACTTCATAATGGATTGAACTATGCATGCCCACTTGGATGATTTCTAAGAGACCACTTCACAACCAAGAGTAAATACATATTCTCGTAGATTTAGTCTCATCTGCATCTGAAATCTAGTAAGCATCTCTGTACCCTTTCTAGTACAATGGGATATCCTCCATAGTGCCCAAATCCACAAGTCCTCTAATATTTTTAACAACTCTAAATATAGCTTTCCAATGATCAGTACCAGTGTTATGAGTATAATCTTTTAAATCTAGCAATGACATATACAATGCCTGGTTGGGTACAATACATTAAGTACATTATACTATCTATGATATTGAGTGTTTTAGTTGTGACATGCTGTCACCCTTGTTTTTCTTTAGTTGTGTGCTTGAGTCTTATGGTGTCGTCACATGTATACAATCGTATTAATTGAAACTCAAGTCTCCTTTCTACACAGTGGGACTGAGAAATACAAGTCCCTCAAACACTCGTGATATTTTAGGCTTTAAGATTATACCTGTTTCTGTCTATTCTTTCATGTCAAACTTAGATGACATAAACTTTTCTAGTTGAGTTAACTACTCGGTTTGTCCCCATAATTAAACATGTCATGGCCTTAGAAGCACTAAGAAAATGATCACTTTAGAGTTGTAAAATTAGTACACATGCATCTATCTGTCCTTTATTGCATACCCATTATACACTAGAACTTTATCAAATTTCTCGTGCCATTTTTAGGAGCTTGTTTTAGTCAATATAGCAACTTAAGTAGTTTACAAACCTTGAGTTCATGTCCATAGATTACAAAACCTTCTGGTTGTTCCTTGTAGAAATTCCCGTTTTAAATCACTATTTATATTGGTTCTCTTAAGAATTACCAAATGGATTATTAGTTTCTGTATGGAAGCTATGGCATTTGGGACTCTAATAGCTCATTTCCTAGTGATAGGAGTATGTATCAAAATAATCTTTACCTTCCTTAATGGCTATACCATTGCCTATTTATCTTGCCTTATACTTATCTATATAGACTCTTTAGGTTTTTGTTTACTTTAAATGCACATTTGCATCCAATAGTTTTGGTACTGGGATGGAGATCTATCATCGTCCATGTCTTATTCCCCATAATTGATTCTAACTCGTTTGGCTCTCCGGACAGCTTCCTTGTATGTCTAGAGAGTCTTTAGTTGAGAAGGATATCTCAAAACCATGAGGCTGTTTCTGTTCCTTGAATCAGAACACCATCACTTATATCAAATGTACTTGAAACATTGTCAACATTGTTTGAAAGGGAGCAGAAGTCATGAGTTCACCCATCCATGTGTTTGCAACGCTCTTGAGTCAATAATCCAAGTGAGTCTCTTACTTGAAATGGGTGGAAGATGCCTACCTTGTAGATAGGCTTTGCTTCCAATCATTTTCCTGGTCAAATGCATGCTGCTCTGTAGTGTAAGCATGTTTACCGTGGACTTTTTGAAATCATTTGGTTTTCCTTGGAGTTCTCAACAACCATCCACATTGTGTATTGGTTTATAATAGAGAAAATCTAGACCTACCTTTGCTCTTCCCCTTCGAGAACAAGATGAATGGTAAAGGAAATGTGTCCTACAGCCAGAAGAGTAGACAATTCAACAAATTGATGCAAACAGTGTTCATCTAAAATTGTCTGCTTACCAAACTGAGAGGATTGGTTGATCATTGTCTCTTCTTAAGTTCTTATTTGTAAGAATATGGGATTCAGTAAGCTCTTATTCTGGTTTTGTTCCAGCCCAAAGATGAAAAACCTGTTGTTGTTCCGTTTGTCTCATATGACCCACATTCATCCTGGAATTTATCTTCTGATTAGATAAGATATTAATAGTTGAATCTCGTTGTCAAGGAAATAGTACTTTCTCCTTAATTAATAGATTTTGGTGGCAAAGCCTCGAGAACCCAGTCAGGAATGTTCCACACTTTTAACTCTTAAGATATCATCTCATGGTTTTTATCAGCTCATTATATTTTCATAAGGCAATAATAACATCCTAAGATTATTATCAGTTAACATTTGGAGCTGTAGGTGTCAAAGAAACAAAGGGAACACAAAATCAATAGCAAACCAAAAACTGGATACCCTACAATATAAGGAAATGTTCTTAATAATTTAGAGTGGATGAGAAACAAGTGAAAACATGACAAGCAAAGACGAATATGTATATACTGATTGATTCCTTGCTTGAGAAAAGCAGAAAAAGGAACTCAAGATTGAAAAACAAACTCATACCATATTGCATAAACCCAAACTTAACATCCCACTTAGACAACCCCCAAGGTTTTCTTAGATACAATGGCATGTTGACCCAATAAGTTGATGGATGGAGCTCTGTTAAGAATAAATTTTTTGCCTTTTGGCACCACAAAGAAAATGCATAAATTTGATGCCAAACGGTAACAAGGAACAATAGAATATCAGTAGGAATAAAATTGTAGAAAATGAATATTTTTAATATCAAAAGATCCAAGATCTACCCACCAGTTTCTTGGAGTTGAGGATCCCTTACCCAGATAGAAAGATACGCTATGAAATTCTTTGGATAGTAATTGCAGTAATTTATTAAAGCTAATGGCTCATGTGCTAGTTACCACATAATATGGCAAAATAACAATCATGTCCTAACACCAAGTAGTAGGGAAAATAGAAATTGAAACTGACTAAAGCTACCTTGACATTTATGCATTGTGATTCA
Source organism: Tetracentron sinense (assembly GCA_015143295.1). Classification (NCBI taxonomy): domain Eukaryota; kingdom Viridiplantae; phylum Streptophyta; class Magnoliopsida; order Trochodendrales; family Trochodendraceae; genus Tetracentron; species Tetracentron sinense. Next base: position 21,664,293 of record CM026556.1, on the reverse strand, counting down.
AACCACTTATTTTGCATAAGGCTTCCTTTAATAAAATTACCACCTTTATTTTGCTCAACTAATACTTTATCTGGAGTGAAAACGAGAAAACTCATTTTTTTTCAATAGTATCTCCTTCTCATGGTACACAAATTTCCATGAGACTGATGGGCCATCATATGGACTGAAACAAGCAGCACACGTCTAATTTGAAAATTTTAGCAATGTAATAGCTCATTTTAGAGCGTGTTTCATGATTTCATCACCTGATGTTCACTTGACAATTGAGGACAGGCATGATCATTGTGCTCATTTATGTTTATGATAGGAGATGATGAGTCAAGGATTAGTTTTCTGAAATTTGAACCTCTGAGCCAATATAATATGAAAAATCTTGTGGCATTAAGATATACAGGATTAGAAATCTCCAATGCCACTTGAGAGTCTACTTTGAGCTAACTCAAAGACAAACTAGAGTTGATCTGCAAACCTTTAATTTATGATTTTATTTTCAGCACTCTGTTAGGAATCAACTGATCCTACAGAGTTCTTTCTTTTTTGTCCTTTTCTGGTCAATGATCCAACCCTGTACTGGAAATTTGTTGGAGGATTAGTATACCTTTCTGTGGTTTGCCTTGCGATTGCAACTGTTGACCCATTGTCAGCTAATTTTTTGTTGCTTATTGTGTCTAGTTTTTTTTATAGGTAATTATTGTGTATTTCATTTGTACACTCTTCACTGTACTGTTCTTTTATATCATTAGAGGGACATCTTGTACAATTGTAATATACTGATCAACATTACATTTGACAGCATAATCCAACTTTGATTGGATAGGCCTTGAATTACACAAGATTTGTTTGTTACAGATCTGGATCTTTCTTGGTTGTTCCCTGATCTCTTGTGTGACAGATTGAGTGAGGGACACCAGACAACACATGGCTGGAAAGTTTAATTCCAAAGCTAAATACATAGCCATTTTCCATAACAAGGGCCGAAACTGTGTAGCTTAAAGGCCTTTTTTTAGATCTTGATGTCCTCTGTTTTGTCACTCCTTTGTATGGCAACAAGATCATTGAAACAAAATTGGGTACACTATCAATTTGGAGGGAATAGTTTCAAGCAAAGGTAATTACCCTCATTCACATTTCCATGAACATATTTTCTGTGACCAGGATGATACTTGTTATTTTACCGACTTCAGTTTTGGAGGGAATAGTAAACCAGACAAAAAAAAATTTCCCACTAATTTAAATACTCAGAAAGAGCACATTAGTATTATTCCAGATTTTGGTTTTGGGTCTTCGAATTTTTTAGGATTTCTGCTTGTAATGTTATCCGTCAGCTTTTTCCTGGTGATTTAACCATTTTATGTAGTGAAGATTTCTTCTATTAATGGATGGAAAAGTCATAATCAGTCATGGCTAGAAAGTTTTCATTTCTTGAAAATTCCCTTGCCATGCATAGAATATGAAACTGATTGAATGTTTCATCTTTTGTTGGCATATCTCTTATTTTATCATAAACTTTCCTTCTGCCATCCCAAATTACTGCCATTCCTTTTGGTTTCTTTTCTGTCTTTGGTTTTCTTTCATCTGCTTTGTCTGCTAATTTATACTTGAATGCGTGCTTGCTTCAGTGAAGACATAAACAAAAGAAGGTTCCAAAGAAGTACGGATTTTAAAGATATTGAGAAGCCCTTCCAGATTCCCATCCAAGATAGGAGTTCAAACTGCAAGTTTTCGTCTTTGAAACTTGTCCTGGTTATTATTATATGTGGCACTTTTTTCACAATCCTCCAGTCCCCAGCGGTTTATAATAATGACCATCTATCCCACTCTGGTTTTAGGTATGTTTATTTCCTACACTCCTTGCTTGCACTTGTTGTTACTGATGTTTTAAAAAAACGTTTGATGCTTACGCCTCGATACTCGCCTCAATGCGAGGCTCAATGAAAATGCCTTAAGGTTCAAGCTTTGAGGCTCACACCTCAAAGGGTGAGGATCACATGATGCTCACGCCTTGAGGCCTGCCTTGAATCTGAGGCATGTGCCTTAAATATTAGCCAAAGTTCAGATCATAGCCGCAAAACTGAGCCAAATATCATTTTATGGTTTAAAACATAGTTGGACGGAAGCTATGTACAATGTGAGGATATTGTTTGTAGGCTGCTTCCCATAAATCTCGCTTCCATCACATTCCATTTAGTGGTCAAAGAAGGCTATTTATGTGGGACATGATGGGATTGATCCAATCTACAGTCTATGGTGTAGACCTTGAGTAAGTATACTGGATTGGAACCTACTTGGTAAAGGATTGATAGAATATAGTGCGCTTCTACAATTAGTCATGTAATCCCTACGCGAATACTAATAGAGTAAATATTTTTTCATGTGATTTTAATATTGTTTTATTATTCATATTATTTTATTCCAACCTAAGAACAAAAGATTAAAATCAGATGGTTTTTCTACAAAAATACCCTAACATAGTGGATCTTACATAATGCTATGGACAGAGTTCAGCAGATAAAATAATAGCATTGATGTTACTTGTTCTGAGTTATTGAAGGCAAAGTTTATTGAATGCAGGTCAAGTTTTGTAGAGAGGTGGATAGGGGAGAGGCCTGTTACAGATCCACGTTATGTATCACATTCAGATGTTAACTGGGACCAGATCTCAAATATTATCAAGAAACTCAATGATGGAAATGAATATCAGGGAATAGGGCTATTAAACTTCAATGACAGTGAAATTGATAATTGGCGGCAGCTGATACAGAGTGCTAAGCATATTGTTCTGCACCTGGACTATGCCAGAAACAATGTAACTTGGGAATCCTTATACCCCGAATGGATAGATGAAGAAGAAGAATCCGAAGTGCCCATTTGTCTGTCTCTACCTAAGCCCAAGGTCCCTAGAACACCACGGCTTGATCTCATTGCGGTCAAACTTCCCTGCCGCAGGTTGGGGAACTGGTCGAGAGATGTTGCTCGGTTGCACTTGCAGCTTGCTGCGGCAAGGCTTGCTGCATCTGCTAAAGGCTACCACTCTGTGCATGTAATTTTCGTGACTGACTGCTTCCCAATCCCAAACCTCTTCACTTGCAAGGAACTTGTTGTTCGCGAAGGGAACACATGGCTCTACAAACCGAACTTGAATACATTGAGAGAAAAGCTCCAGCTCCCAGTTGGGTCATGCGAACTTGCACTTCCACTCAAGGTCAAAGGTCAGTTATTATCCTGTTTACTTTCATTTCTTTCCATCATTTTTTTTGGGTGATTTTTATTATAGTGCAAGGGAATTACCAACTCCCCACCTCTCACTGCTAAATTTAATCTCAATACATCTGAATCCTTTTTAGAATCAAAACCTTGAAATGTTTTCTAGGTAATTTGAATTAACACATATACTTATTTCCGGGAGTGATTTTTATTTTAGCTAATTGATCTATATATCGAGCTCCCTTGGTAAAATGGTTTTTTTTCCCTCCCATGTTCTACTTCCATCGTATTTAATTATAATATCAGTATATCTTCCTCACTGTTTTTCTTTCAGTGTTTTCTTTTCCCAAATTTCACCTGAACAGTAAACAAATTTTTTATGTTTCCATGGTAAAGTACATAAATTTTACTGACCCCATATTATTGGGATAAGACACTGGTGATGATGGAAAAGTACATTAATCCATTCGTACATGCGTATAGAAACAACACACACCACGTGAGGAACGCGTAATCCAGAGCAGGAGAATGGATTCAAAGCCTGCTCTCTGTTAATAGCGTACAAGTGGAACACATCCATGGTGGTCAGACCCACCAGAGGAGAACTAGTTGGAAAATCAATCCAAACAGATGGTCCTGACCATATCATCTATACCTCATTTTTCGTTAGGAAAAACAATGCGACGAGCGGTTGATGGAAAAATCTATATATTGGATAGTTAAGTTCATCTGATTGGATCAAATTCTATTCCAAGATATCTCCTTGGTAGAATCCATCATCTGGTGGTGCATGCTACATGTATGAAAAAAAAGGCTGGATGGCTTCTGAAATTCAAAATGGTTCACTCATTGTAATGCACTAAATACTGTACAATCTCTTGAAAACAGAGCGAGTGTACTCGGGAATTGTGCACCGAGAAGCATACGCAACAATCCTGCATTCTGCTGACGTATATGTGTGTGGAGCCATCGCTGCAGCCCAGAGCATTCGTATGGTGGGTTCCACAAGGGACCTTGTGATACTTGTGGACGAGACAATCACTGACTATCACAGGGGGGGCCTTGAGGCAGCAGGGTGGAAGATCCGGACAATTCAGAGGATCAGGAATCCAAAAGCCGAGAAAGATGCCTACAACGAGTGGAATTACAGCAAGTTCCGTCTTTGGCAATTGACAGACTACGACAAGATAATCTTCATCGATGCGGATTTGCTCATTCTCAGGAACATTGATTTCCTGTTCGAGATGCCAGAAATATCTGCGACGGGAAATAATGCCACCCTGTTCAATTCTGGTGTGATGGTCATTGAGCCATCGAACTGCACGTTCCAGCTACTGATGGATCACATAAACGAGATTGAATCCTACAATGGTGGGGACCAGGGGTATCTGAATGAAATTTTTACGTGGTGGCATCGAATCCCAAAACACATGAACTTTTTGAAGAATTTCTGGATAGGTGATGAGGAGGAGAAAAGAAAGATGAAAACTCATCTCTTTGGGGCTGACCCATCAATCCTTTATGTACTCCACTATCTGGGTCTGAAGCCATGGCTATGTTTCCGGGACTACGATTGTAACTGGAATGTGGACATACTACAGGAGTTTGCGAGTGATGTTGCACATGAGCGGTGGTGGAAGGTGCATGATGCAATGCCAGAGAAGTTGCAGCAGTTCTGCCTGCTGGGTTCCAGGCAGAAGGCAGGACTAGAGTGGGACCGGAGGCAAGCTGAGAAGGCCAACTACACAGATGGCCATTGGAGGATTAAGATAAAGGATCAGCGTTTACAAACATGCATCGATGATTTATGCTTCTGGGAGAGCATGTTATGGCACTGGGGTGAGACAAATTGGACAGACAATGATATTGTCACTCAGATTCCACCTGCAATTACCATGACATCTCTCTCTAGTTTGTAAGTCATAGCATTCTCTTCCCATCATTCCATTTTTCCCGATGCATGGTTGGGTTTGAGTTTCATCAACATATGATATGTTAGAGTATTAAAAAAAATGTGTTGTTTTTTTCCCTCTTTTTTTTTGAAACTCCATGCAGTACCCATGTCAGTTGCTTCCATATAAACTTTTTGACACCCATTCCATTATATGGGTATTGTAGATTCCATCACATTTGATTCTTCTTTGTGTTAAATTGCTTTTTTTTTTTTATAATAAGCATTCTTTGCTTTTATCTCCTGTTTTGTACATCTATACTGGTTATAGTTTCTTCCTCTTGACCATTTTCACAACCCCTGCTGGATAATTCAGACAACCAAATTTATTAAAACACCAACTCTCTTAAGTTCAGATTGAAAGTTTCTGTTTAATATAAGCCATGTGGACTTCAGATTTAGATAGATGACATGTTCTCTAAGTTATATGGGGAGTGGTCTCCATCGCAGCCGATCCTATATTGTTCTGCATCCCCTGGTTAAGCGGATTATAACTAGATGTTGACGAATACAAAACTAGGTGGTTCATGGTCCAATAAGAACGAGACTCTGACATATCACTTTTTGAGTTGATTTGGGAGATTGGTCACTGACCATTCTTGATATAACCCACTACTTGTAGTCTTGTAGATGGTGTGAATGTGGAAGCCATATGTGGTGGGTGTTGAAACACTTGTACCACTTCATAACTGTAAGCCACAATGTTCAGAAGAAAAAACTAAATAGGGTTGAGAGAGTTACAAAGAAAGTGGATGTACAAATAGCATTTGCTACAAGTAGTGGCAGTACCACTAAGATGTTTATAGTAGGATTTCCACCTTAGGAAGAGGTAAAAGGCTAATCACCTTATCCTCTTGGAAGAGGAGTTGGTAATGCTGCCACTGAGGTAAGCATCTGCAGATATAAGAGTAGGTAAATGTTCCCTTTTGTGAATAGGTGCAGTGCTCATCCCTTATCTTGATACAGACCAAATAGCAGACAAGCACCAATCCTCAAGATTCCCTTGTAGGACAGAGCTACTCCTGCATCCAAACATGCCTATTTTTATATAATGTGATAGAAACTACTAACATAGTTTAGTTTGGGATAGATACTTCATTTATAGCCTCATGTGAGGTGATGTTGAGAATCATAGAAGTGAGTAATAAGACACTGACTGCTCTCTAGTTCTTGCTATTGAGGAGACCGCTAGCATCCACTTGGGAGGTGCCACATATCCTTGTGTGCTAATTGAGTCCTTGATTTGTACATAGTGTCTTGGTTGGCGTGCACAAGAGTTTGTTGTTGGTGGTCTCCTCGCCAGTAAGAACCAGAGAGGAGGGATCCTCTCCCATTCTTACTGGTGAGGAGACTGTCAACATCCACTTGGGAGGTGCCATATACCCCTATGTGTCAACTGAGACCTTGATTTTCCGTACATAGCACCTCGATTGGCTCACTCAAGGGTATGTTGCGCCTCCCAAGTTGCTGGTGGTCTCCTCGCCAACAAGAACCAGAGAGGATCAGTAATAAAAGATTTGTGAAAATTGGGTTTGATGTTTGGGCTTAGGGGTCAATGTCATGTGACCATAGCCACTTGCCCTAGTATGAAAGATTTTTTGGCACATGGGGACAGGAAGTTTTGGGCAGAGCTGTCCAAATAAAGCTCCATTTGACTTTGGGCTGTTTTAGCCCCTTTTTCTCGTTTGCTTTTCCAATGAACGTGAGTTTTGGACTGGTATTTTCTTAAGAGAGTTGGGCCCATTGATGTTGTTAACATCAAACATAAATGCAATTCCATTTTCTGCCGACATCATGATGGAAATTTCCATGGTCAAAGGGTATTCGAGTCTAGCTTAGCCAAGCTCAAACCTAATTTTGAACTCGATTGACTGAGTTCGCGTTCTGTTTGAGCTCGAAGAACTTGATTCAAGCCAAATTCGGGTTGGCTCAAGCTTGATTCAAGTTTTAAGATTATTTTGGTCAATTTATATGATTTTAATAAAATTTTATATAATATTAGAGCACTGATTATCACACCACGCATTAAAATAGAATATGTAGTCTAATGTCATGGCCACGTGTCTCTTTTAACACTCCTTTAATTATGGTTAAGCTTAATAAAACCAAAGTTAATATTTTTATTTTTAAAATTCAAGTTTAGATTGTTTAGCCGTAGGAACGAATGAATCTTAACTACAGTTGATGTGGTAAAAAGGGGGTCATGGACCAGTGAGGACTGCACTTTAGACTACATAGTCTAATGTGACAATAAGTTAAGCATTTCCCATATTACTATAGAGATTAATTTTGAGCCTCTTTTTACACTAGCCATGACACATTTTGTAATTATTGCAAGAGATAAGGGTAATTTCGCAACACCCTAATTTACAATATTTACACCGTGATAGTGTAAAAAAAGAGCTCTTTATATTTAAACTAATTATTATATTACAATACAAGAAATTACTCCAAATTAATATATTTATATACACAAAAATAAGAAATAACATGTGAGGATAGTGTCATTTGTTAAGATTTTTGCTTTGAACTTCTTATCTTTCTTTTGTTATTAATTTTCCAAATCTTCTTTATTATGACATAAAAAAATATCATAAGTTTTCAATTTCCATCCGGAAGGGAAGGATTTCAATTTTGATTTTTTTTTGATGTTAAGCTAGGAAGCACGGATACATTGAAAATGGAAACATATCCGTATCGTCGTACCCATACCACCATATCGGATACGGCATTCTAAGATAAATGTTTTTCATAATTTCTGTCGTATCTAAGTATCGCCGTACTTCCTAGATGTTAAGGATTTCAATTTTCATTCATGTAATTTTCATTCATTGCAAAATTTAGTTTTAGGAAGATACTCGATAAAAATTGACCAACTTCATTTATTTATCTCGCGTCTCCATTCTCCCCTATTTTCCTTCGCTCCCATTCCGTCCAATGATTCCACATGTAGACACAGATCAAATTTTCTAGAGAGTAAACACTGGTTTTTTCTACGAATTTTCTAGAGAGTAAACACTGGTTTTTTCTACGACAATATGCTGACGACTGTCCGTGTCATTTTTCTGAGTCAATGTTTACCTCTCTCTTCATCATTAACAAGGAGTTTAATTTCCATTGATAGTGACTTGCAAAGCCTGTTACTTGAAGTACATTCTACCAAAGTTAATCATGCAACCAAAAAAAAAAAAAAATTAAAATGATTTGAGATCGCACAAGGGCCGAGAACACCAAACCGTGCATGGATGCGAATTAAGGTGGGGCCTACCGTGTAAACATGGGCCCCACCTGAAATCCAGTGCATCCATGCACGGTCTCGGTGGTCTCATAGCATCTCCAACGGTACTCCAAAACTCCAAATATGGAGTACCGGCTCCAATTTGTAACTCCATATTTGGAGTTGATACTCCAAAGTGCAACAGTGACCGCCTATATTTGGAGGAGAGAGAAATTGGGGGATGATCTCCAAAACATAATCCATCTCTTTACAATCCCCTTTGTGCCTTTTTGGTCTTTCAATCTTTTTAAAAATATCAATTGTATCCTTTTAATTTATTTTAATAATTATCATTGTATATTGAAATTATTTTTATTTATTTTTAATAATTTTTTAATTTTTAAATTAATTCATCAATAAAATATGTAAAAAAAAAAAAAGGCAAATCCTCTATGGCATCACCCCTTTAAGTTGCCACATGTCTCTTTTGACATCCCTTAATCGTGGTTAAGATTCACCCACCCATCCTTGCTTTTTTTTTTTTTTTTTATGTTAATTCTTTTTTTAAAATTAAAAAACTGTTTTTAATATTAAAAAAACTCTAATAACAAACTTAATAAATAAAAAACTCTAATTACATGCCTAATTAGCATTAATCTAGGGTTAAGGGGAAGAAAACATATGAATTATTATTTTTAAATAATAAATGAATAGTGTTTTGGAGTAGGAACAGTGATTTGGAGATGGGATGCATTGGAGCAAAAAACTTATAGTGGGGCCATGTATGCTGAAATGGAAGAGAATTTTGGAGTATTGCGTTGGAGATGCTCTCAGCCCTTTTGTAATCTCGGTAGCAAAGTCAAAAAAAAAAAAAAACACATATTACCAAATGACAAACTTCCAAAGCCTCGCACTTGAAGTTACCGCACTTTACAGCAAAAGATCCAACCCTTAAGAAAATGTTTGGAACTTCTTTTCTCTTAATAAGATTTAAATCCCACATACAAATACAATACAAAAACTATAATTACGAAGGGAACCTAAACTTTCCCATTTTCTTGTATCAATATAATTACTATCATTATAAATGTTGGTGAACTGAATCTTTCACCTGGTAGAGTAAGGGCTTGTTTGGTTAAACTTTTGAAACGACTTATACGAGATCAAAAGTCGATAAAATCCGTGTTTGATATCCTATAAATCAAGAAGACGTCGGGATCCAATCAGCGCCTTGAATGAAATTCTGTACCGAATATGCAAAGACATGTTCGGCGGGTATCTGACTACTCCATGTCACTCTCGCTGAAGAATTAGCTCCGGCACCGGAATTTTCAAACTCGCCGTAATACAGCGTCGATAGCGCAAAGTCGCCGCTCCAAGGCATCCATCCTTGTGGTGTTACAAGTGCCTCTAAAGAACAATGTATAAAAACTGTTCTTGAATACTCCTTCCATGGCCTCCCCAAGAAATTCTTGTGAACCTTGGGCTTACTATAATACAGTGCCATGTACTCAGCTGTACCGTTAATTACACAATTAAGGAAAACGAAGCCTGTTGATTGAGCCGGGTCTGTTCGGCCGTGGGCTGTAACTGCATTGTTCTCGCCTTTCTCCGGCGAGATTTGACGGGGACTAATTAGAATGAGTGAGTCTTGGAAGACTGCAGCCGAGTTTCCGAAAATGAAGTCTACATTGCCTTGGATGGTGCATGATTTGTAGAATTGACGCAGGGAGTGGGCATAGAGAGTGTCTTGATTGCCCAGGAATTCGCAGTTTTCGATTATGGACAGATCGCTGTCCGATCGAAAAGCTACAGCTTGGTGGGCATCGGGACCGGCCGTGTTTGCTATTGTCAGGTCACGGGCCATGAATCCATCACCAATAACTCCTGCACCAGAATAATCAGTATACTAATTATAATTAGTATATACTTAGGACAGACTAAAAAACTTACCCAAAAAGGAAAAAAATAACAATATATACTTTAAAGGGTGTTTGGTAATTCTAAACTAAATAGATAGAGCTTATTTGAAAAGGCCCGGGATCCTCTCAAGTTCAAACCGGGAAGACTCTCTCCGGTTTGAACCCCTAGAGGTCACCACGTGTCTCCTTTGACACCCCTTAACCATGGCCCATCCTTGGTTTTTTTTTATATTAATTTTTAATTTTTAAATTAAAAAAACTGTTTTTAGAGTTTTTTTAATATTAAAAACAGTTTTTAATTATAAAAAAAAAAGAATTAATATTTTTTTAAAAAAAAACAAGGATAGGTGGGTGAACCCTAGGGGTGGGTGAACCTTATCCATGGTTAAGGGGTGTCAAAAGAGACACGTGACAACCTCTAGGGGTTCAAACCGGAGAGAGTCTCCCCGATTTGAACTCGAGAGGATCCTAAAAATTGAGCTGATTTAAACTTTAAATTGTTAAATTAAATTTTAATTGAATGTTTAGATGTTTTTAAAGTAGATATTTTATTTCTAAAGAAAAACATAACTCTCATCTCCTTATTATTACTTTAGAGGTAAAATGACTCTTAGGGACAATTATTCTTTATCCGAAGGGTTGGAGACATCCCTAGTTACAAAAAAAAACCCTTAATAAAACCTCTACTTTTAAAAGATTTAGAATTAAACTTTAACTTAACAATCTAAATTCAAGTAAACTCAATTTTCAAATAAGTTCAATCTCTTTTGTTTAGAGTTATCAAAAGCCCTCTTAGAGCCCTCTAAGTATACCGGCTAGGTTGTGGCAGTATGTATATTTGGTATTCGAGTTTAGAATGATTTATTCTCTTGAGTAAGATTGACAGTGTGGCAGTTGATAAATTCACCCGCTTTAAAGTCGGGCATTTGACTAATTGACTCTCTAACCCACTAATAACATCTAACCAACACTAAGTAGGGTTGCCGCCTAACCCTATTTGAACTAACCAAAAAAAATCCACACGTATGGGTTGCGGCCACACCGGTTTTTTTTTTTTTATAGTATCATATTTTGCCATCCTAAAAATTAAAAAAGTATATATCCACACGTATGAAAGTATTATGGTCTATCAATTATACGATTATTAACTTAGGTCTACAGGCCCGTATACAATATTTATGATTTTTTTTTCCTACAAATAATGCAGCGGTAATTGGCCAGGCACTTCACGTGGATGAAAGAAGCATGAATCATTCTGTATATGGTACCAACCGTCCTATCTATGGCCCCCACATCTGGGAAATAAATGACCTCAGATGGTCTCTTGCAAAGCCAAAAAGGGTTTGTCTTTGATAACCATCCAATAGTGTTGAGATAAAGGAGCAGAGATATCAAGTAGCAAGAAATCAAAATCATACAGAGAAAATGAAATAACTTCTCTTTTTTAACGCCACATATTCCCCGAGAACTCTATCCGGCTTTGCCAGAGACATTCCGAGGCCGACATAAATGGTAGGCACCAACAATGTACGGGAGCTAAGTATATGAGAATAGACACATCCCGTGTCTAAAAGTAATCTTAGCTTAGTTATAAAGTGCGTGCAAAGTAAGCTTTTTGACGTGTCGCACAAGGACACGGGACGTGTCTTTCGTTGAAATTATTTACGAGCACGAGTGGGGACCAGGGGTGAAATTAGCAAAATCTAAAACAGTAATTAGTACTTACCGACGGTTGCGCTGTTGTAAGTGGAAACACCCTGCTGGCCCACATTCAAGGAACCTGTAATGACAGTTTTGCCAATCCCATCACCCAAAAACACCACATTCTTCTTCTCGAACGGAACCCTAACGGTCTCTTCGTACACCCCTTCTTTTATCCGTATCACAAACCTGCGCACCCCCTCGTTATCCGGCGCCGCTTCCACTGCTGCCTGTACGGTCTTGTAGCAACCCACACCCTCATCCTTACACACCGTCACGTCCGCCGTCAAACCTAACGGAAAACCACCTTTAAATCCAACATCCGTCCCTCCAACTCCACCGTCCTCCCAAAAACCAGACCTCTCCGTCAATGGCGGTTTCCAGGAAGCGGTTTCGTTCCCAAAAAGATCGTATGAAACCAACATACTCAAAGCGTTACTGGTCAACCCAATCAACGAATTTAAAAATGCCATGGTTTCGTTGACTTGTTGACTATCGTTGACGTATTTAAGGCCAGACCAGCAATCGTACTGGTAGAGAAGAGCCGCACTCATCCATGCTCTTGCGTCCTTGATTTTTCCGTACGGTAAAATCTCAGCCGTCGATGATAAGCGGTATTCCGAGTAGTGGAGGATCTCTAGGCAGGTTTTGGCAGCCGCTGAGCGGTTTTGGTTGCCGGAAGAAGATTCCAGGATGGATTTCACCATTGATTGGCCAGTTTTGAGGTTCTGGGTGGAGACCCACATGGCGGATTGGATGATTTCGATGGGTTTGGGGTTCTGGGGGAGATTTCTTGATTGATCTAAAGAGGTCTCGCAGGTTTCTGGGTATCGAGTGGCTTTGCAGGCTTGGCGAATCTCAGGTGGGATTGAAACCAGAGATGGATTGGGTGGGGAGAAATGGGGAGGATGAGAGCGATGGGCAGAGGAGGAGAGAGAGAAGAACAGGAGGAGGAGGAGGAAAGAGAGGAGGATGAGAGAAGCCATGGCGATGCAGAGAAATCTGGAGGGTTTGGATGAGTGGAGTAAGGATGGGGGTTTTATGGGCGTCATTGAATGGTGATGGGCTCGTCGTGTTCGTCGCAGAAACTCCAAGTTTGGAAAATATTTGGGAGTCACGGATTCTGCAATGGTGGAATTCGATGGCGTGGCCATTCGTGAAATAGAAATAGAAATAGAAAGGAAAGGAGTAAAGAAAAGTTATACAGGGCCTGAAGATAGGAGTGGGCCTCGTGATCACGTGATCATCATGTTATGGCCATAATTCATGATTTAGACTCCATATTCTCTCCACTTGGAACCCAACTCCCCAACTCCATCTGAGTCCCGTTATGTCTCACGTATCAACACGTGTCCATCAAATCTTCCAAAGACGTAAAATTAAAAATTTTGGAGTAAGCTAGCACTCCTCAAAGAGAATCACGAGTCAAATTAATTATGATCCTACTGGTGCCTTATAAAACACTAGTGGAGATAATGGGGTGGACTCGGACGGTTGATATTGACACTGGTTCACCGACTAAACTACGAATACACTGTGCGAGGGCAATACTCGAGCCAAGCTTGCTTGGCTCTATCCATTTGAGCCAAGTTAAAGCTGCATTTTAGGTTCAAACTTCAAACTAATCAAGCTAAGTTTTTTAACCAGAATTAAAGGGGTGTTAAAGGGACACGAGGATACGGTGGTTAGATACATAGCGGACCAAGTGGTCCACTAATCACAACTCTTTTTTTAGCTCAAATATTTAAATAAATCAAACTCGAGCCAAACCTATTTGATTCGGTTCAGCTTGTTTAAAGCTTGATTTGACTTTAGCTCTGCTCCACTTGAAATATTATATACGTATACTATCGGAATGCCGTGCGATGCACATGAGTGAGAAGATCAAATGAGTGTTAAAAAAAAAAAAACCAATGAAAAAATGAACAAAAAATAAGTTGGATAAATGTAAAATGCAATACAACAAAATATGTCAAATTTTATTATATGCACAGTGTCTAACACAGTACATAGTAATAAAGTGTTAATTAATATTACCAAATTTAATGATGTTAATGATACAAAAAGATCCATATCAATAGCCCAACAAATAAAAATATTTAATTTGATGAAAGAACATCGATCTTAGTATTGGAGAAACTTAATCTTGTTCAATAATATCCATACAAAATAAAAGAGTAAGATTTTGTAAAAGGCAAAAAGGAAATGAAACAATGGTGATTCTAACATTTAACTAATATATTCTAAAATAGAATATATTAGAATTAATCATGCAAAATGTTGGATACCATTAGCTTGCAGTTAATTGGTTTTGTTAGATAAGCATCCATACTCACCTCTAAGCAATTGGATTCGTCCGATGACATTGTATGGGCTGTTGGTGCAACAATAACAATGGAGTGGGATTGAAGGGCATCCCACGATTACTTTGAACAGAACACTTCCTTCTCAAAACCTTACGTTGGAAATTCTTTTGAGATAAAGACATGAAAATGATCTGACTATCCTAGTTCTGTGGTGGGGTATCATTCAAAAAGTGCTGAGTTTGAGAAATGGATAAGATTTCAAATTTGAGGGATGCTTTCGGAAGAGTAGAATAAGAGATAACAAAGAGAGAGAAGTGGAGTGGGATTGGAGTGGGAGAGGGAGGGGGAGAGAAACATGGAGTGTGATGGGAATATGTTGATTTTTGATTTAAAATTGTTTTAAATTAATAAAAATCGGATCAATAGTATCCGGGGTTTTGATTTTAATCATGGACTAAAACCCCCAATTAATTTAATCTTTGTTTAGGTTGGGTGTTTAATCTCTTGAAAGAGAGAAAACACACTTTTAGTGCATTTCCCTTAGTTCTTTAGTTCCACATCGGAAAAGTAGAGAAAATCTAAAGAGTTTATTTACCCCCCCTTAGTTGCTTAGTTGTCAACAACTAAGAGTGAGGTGTAGACTTTGACCCACCAATTCCTTTAGACGGTAACTAGGGTGCGCAAGCTGTGCTCGCAGCGAGTGCGAGCGCACATGCACGGGCACGGGCTCGGGCTCGGGCTCGGGCTCGGGCTCGGGCTCGGGCTCGGGGTTGGGTGCGGGTGCGGGTGCGGTGCGGTGCGGTGCGATGCGGGCTTTGGGCGCTATGGCGCACTTCGCACGTACGCATCGTCACGAGTCGCTTGGGTCGCTATTTCTTTTGAGTAAATCAGAACCGTTGATCTAATCTCAACCGTAGATCTAGGTTGACCCTGATCGGATGATCAGAATGGTTGATCAAAGCCGTCTGATCAAGTCTCAGGCTAGGACTAATTTGGGCCGTCGGATCTGGGTGTGTGAGATCCGGGGAGACACATGGGTGTGTTAGGTGGATCATATCTCATGAGTGTTTTGGGTCAGTGGGTGCAGGCCCATGATGGGCTGCTCTGACCAAGGCCTGACCTTGTGTGCCATGTGGCTTGTCTGGTGCAGGAGGGCCAAGCCAGGTGGCTGAGCCCATGCGTATGCAAGGGGACCTGGGTCCTCTATAAATAGAGGGGCTTGGGGAGGGTTTGAGAGTTGTTGGAACTCAGACCAGAGACTGATCCGTGAAGTGTTGCCTGATCCGTGAGCCAAGACCACAGAACCTAGAGACCAGTGAGCCTAATCCGTGGACCCAGTCCAGTGAGCCACTAGACCAGAGTAGGTGCACCCTGGTCCAGTCTACTCCGAGTAGCCATGGTCCATCAGGATGACTCCGTATCAGGGACCTCTTAGGAGGACCCTAATCTGGAGATCTCCATTAATGGTGGTCTTTGAGCTCGATGGAGAAGATGGTGACCTTGACCCATTATCCAAAGGCCCAGAACCCAGATCAGACCTAGTAGGCTATCCGGATCGATCCAGATCCATGGATACCAGGAAATGGACAGCTTTGTCCAGCTCCTGATGAGGTTGCAGAATGTCTTCGGGCTTCTCAACCGTCCATACTGTTCGGTTGTCCGATCTGGGATTCCAGATCGAGTAGAACAGTGGATCTGTCCTACATGGGCAGAACCATCTTGGTGACCATCCGATCTCGGGTGATCCTACCATATCCACACAATGGACCCAATCAGGGGTATCTTGAGGAATAGGTTAATCTGGACAAGCCTGAACTTGTACCCAAACAGAAATAGAACATGATAAAATCGGATTAAGTATAATCTTGTCACCAAATAGATTCGGATTAAGTTAAAATGGATTAACTTAACCCTGTAACCAAACGGGACTTAAGGCAGAATTGATTCTGTCCAAACCAGAATCAGATTCTGTGCAGAATTGATTCTGGACAGAACTAGATTTTGTAACCAAAGAGAATAGGTGCAGACCTAAACTGGAATAGGTTAAACCAGGATTAGACCAAACCAGAGTGGACCTAACCCTGTAACCAAATAGACCCTTAAACCCTGAGGGATAAAATAGAAATTTTGAAAATTATCTAATTAATTAGATTATCTCTTACTGTAAATCCGATGGGACTTTAGGACACTTGGATAACTAGGCAAACCCTAATTAAATGGATATACATATATTTATATATTTATTTTGAAGGGCATCCTAAAGGAAGATCAGTACTCCGTCTTCTATCGAGTAGTGCAAACTCGTTGGAAAGACCGGAGAGAATCCGAGCTGAGTTGTATCCCGGAGATAGAGCTATCATATCCCTTGCACATGGGAGGCTTCGACTATCTTCAAGAAAGACTCACTTGTAGCGCCTCTCAGCGAAGCGATTCTCTACCTTAATTAATTAATTATTAATTATTTATTTAACTGCATTATTATCTGTCTGTATTTTCTCAGTGGCTATGTGTGCAGGAATTTAGCCTAATTACACCAACAATTTGAAGATATAGTCTATCTTCATGACTGCTTTGCAAATGCGAGGATTGAACCAGACGGAGCCTATGCCCCAATTCGATAGAAAGAACTTCTACCGCTGGGAGCAGATGATGAAGTTTTTCTTGAAGCAATCAAAGGTTGATTATGTCCTCACGGAGGAGTGTCCAAAAATTCCAGAAGATTCCAACATCGCTGAAATAGATTTGGATTACGCTACTGCACAAGTGCAAAGGTGGATTGATGATGATGATACAGCCCGGAATCACATCCTCAACTCACTGTCGGACCAACTATATGAACAACACTCAAGGAAGACCAAGCAAGCCAGAGACTTGTGGGAGGTGTTGAGGCTAGTCTACCTAGCAGAGGAGTCTGGAACAAAGAAATTTCATGTTGCAAACTACTTGGAATTTAAAATGGTTGATGGAAAGACCATAATGGAGCAGATACAAGAGCTATAGAAGATAGCAGATATGGTCATCTCGGCTGAAATGGTTCTGGATGAAACCTTCCATGTCAACGCTATCATTGCTAAGCTTCCTTCATCCTGGAAAGAGTATCGCTCAAAGTTGATGCACAAGAAGGAAGACTGGAATCTTGAAACTCTGTTGCACCATGTCAGGGTAGAAGAAGAAAACAGAAAGTGTGACAAGAAGGAGGAGCTGACTGTTAAGGCTCATATGGTTGATTCACATCAATCGAAGAAGTTTCAACCGAGAAAGAAAGAGTTTAAGAGGACAGGAAAGTTTGAGAAGAAGAAGGGTCCGTACAACAACAACAACAACAACAGTAACAACAGTAGCAACAACAATAACACCGGTAATTTCAAGAAGAATGTGGAGTGTTACTCTTGTGGTAAGATGAGGCACTATGCCAAGAACTGCAAGATTAACAAGAGTGAGAATTTTTAGAAGATGAGGAAGTTTGTGAAGAAGGAAGATAAGAGAAACAATGTCAACATGGTCGCAGTCGTGACTGAGGCCAATATGATTGGCGAAGAGTCTGAGTGGTGGATTGACACTGGAGCTACCCGTCACGTTTATAGTGACAAGAACATGTTCGATTCCTACGAACTAGTGGGGGAAGGAATGAACATGTTCATGGGCAACTCTTCATCTTCGAGGGTCGCAGGAAATGGAGTAGTAAAGCTAAAGTTCACCTCCGGGAATGTCGTTGAACCGAAGGATGTTCTGCATTTGCTTGATATCCGTAAGAACCTTATATCGGCAGCTTACTCGGCAAGCTCGGATACAAGCTGGTTTTTGAGTTTGACAAGTTAGTTGTAACCAAAAATGAAATATTTATCGGGAAAGGATATCTTGTAGCTGGGATGTTCATGTTCAATATCATGAATGAAACTTCAGTTATTTCTGCTTATATCACCGAGTCCTTTGATTTATGGCATGGTAGGCTAGGTCATATTAATTTCAATAAAATAAAATCTATGACCAATCAAGGACTAATAGCTAACGCATCTAGTGATAAGCATGAAAAATGTATTGCCTGCAGCAAGTGTAAAATTGTGAGACCTCCATTCAAGGGTGTAGAGAGAGAATCGAAACTACTCGAGCTTATTCACAGCGACATATGTGAAATGACTGGTGTACAGTCAATAGGAGGAAAAAGATATTTTATCACCTTCATCGACGATGCCTCTCGATACACGCATGTTTTCCTTATCCGAACTAAAGATGAAGCATTTGAGAAATTCAAGGTTTTCAAGTCAGAAGTTGAGAATTTTCAGGAAGCTAAAATCAAGATACTTAGAACTGATAGAGGTGGTGAATATCTTGATTCAGAGTTCGTTAAGTTTTGTGAAGATAACGGGATCCGTCACAAGACAACTGCACCATACACACCACAGCAAAATGGTGTTACAGAAAGAAAGAACAGAACTCTAATAGAAATGGTTAATATCATGCTAACCAGCTCCGGTGCTCCACCAAATCTTTGGGGTGAAGCACTTCTATCAGCCTGTCACATTCTCAACAGAGTTTCTCAACGGAAAGCAGAATCAATTCCATATGAATTGTGGAATGGAAGAAAACCCAATTTACAGTATCTTAGGATTTGGGGTTGTCTAGCCCAAGTAAGATTGCCTAACTTGAATAACCCCAAGGTAGGAACTAGAGGTACTGAATGCGTCTTCATTGGCTACTCAATGTCAAGCAAAGCGTATAGATTTCTAAATCTGGAAACTCAAGCACCACACTTGGTTGTGGAAGCTAATGTTGAATTCTTTGAAACTGTGTTCCCATACAAGAGAAGTCAAGAAGTAGTGAGGGCCAACCGAAATCTAGTTCCAAGCGGAAAGAACCTGAAGACCCAGTTCCTTCTGAACCAAGAAGAAGTACTCGACCAAGAATTCCAAAGGATTTTGGCCCTGAGTATATTTGTTTGATCGAGAAGGATCCAACAAGCTTCACTGAAGCAATGGAATCTAAAGACGTAGATCTTTGGAAATAAGCAATGGATGATGAGATGCACTCTATCAACTCCAACAACACTTGGATCCTGGTGGACCTACCTCCAGGAACCAAGACAGTAGGGTGCAAGTGGATCTTCAAGAAGAAATTGAAACAAGATGGATCCATAGAAAATTTCAAGGCTAAACTGGTTGCGAAGGGCTTCAGACAGCGAATGGGTTTTGATTACTTTGACACCTATGCCCTTGTGGCTAGGTTGACCACCATTAGGATGTTGATTGCATTGGCCTCAATCAAGGATTTGATCATTCATCAGATGGATGTCAAAACTGCATTCCTGAATGACAATCTAGAAGAAGAAATATACATCGATCAGCTTGAAGGATATGTTC
Organism: Tetracentron sinense; assembly: GCA_015143295.1. Lineage (NCBI taxonomy): Eukaryota > Viridiplantae > Streptophyta > Magnoliopsida > Trochodendrales > Trochodendraceae > Tetracentron > Tetracentron sinense. Next base: position 21,644,635 of record CM026556.1, on the reverse strand, counting down.
CGCCAAAGAACAAGAATAAAGTCTGCAAACTTCTAAAATCATTATATGGATTGAAGCAAGCTCCAAAACAGTGGCATGATAAATTCAGAAGTGTCCTTCTAGTTGATGGGTATCAAGTCAACAGTGGTGATATCTGTGTATATAGCAAATCATAGACAACTCTGGGGTGATAATTTTCTTATATGTTGACGATATGCTTATATTCAGAACGGATGATCAAAGTGTTGCTAACACAAAGGAGTTCCTATCATCTAACTTTGATATGAAAGATATGGGCCAAGCAAACGTTATATTTGGAATCAAGATTATTAGGAGCAACGAAGGAATTGCGCTTTCTCAGTCAAGTTACATTGAGAAGATTCTTAGGAGGTTCGATCAATTTGATTGTACTCCGGCTCCTACGCCAGTTGATTCAAGTATTAAACTAACAAAGAATGAAGACAGAGGTGTTTCTCAACTGGAGTACTTGCAGATAATCGGCAGTCTAATGTATGCAATGCATTGCACTAGGCCGGATATAGCTCAAGCAGTGGGGATGTTATGCAGATATACCAGTAACCTTGGTCAATTGCACTGGGTAGCATTGATCAGAATTCTGAGGTACTTGGAGGGTACATTGTCCTATGCTCTGCACTACGGAAGATCACCCGCCGTGCTTGAAGGTTTTAGTGACATGACATGAAATTCATGCCCAGATGAATCAAAGTCGGTCACTACATGGATCTTCTCGATGGGAGGAGAGCCATCTCCTGGAAGTCCAAGAAGCAGACTTGCATAACTCATTCCACCAGGGAATCGGAGTTCATTGCACTATCGTCAGCTGGAAAAGAAGCTGAATGACTCAAGAGTATTCTGGTTGATGTGTCAATCTGGGAGACACCGATGCCAGCAGTCACAATCTATTGTGATAACTAGGCGACTATGCTCAAAGCATACAGTGAGAACTACAATGGCAAGTCCAGACAGATCCGCCTGAAGCACAACCATGTTAGGGGTCTTATTGCTGATGGAAAAATTGCAATCCAGTATGTAAAGTCCAAAGAGAATTTGGCTGACCCCTTGTCTAAGGGCCTTGGCACGGACCTTGTGATGAAGACATCAAGAGGAATGAGATTGAAGCCAGTTAAGCAGTTGAACTAGGTGGAAACCCAACCTGATGAGTCTCTCAGGTTCAATGGGAATAACGAACCGCGTAAGAAAACTGTAAATGCACTATAAATGAAATGTCATTTCAAGTTGTGTCCATGTCAATAGTGCAGTCTATAGACAGTAGATCTATAGATAATTCTGCGATAAGGTTGAGAATTTAAATGGATTCTCTTAATGAGTAACTATAGGCCTGTAATAGGCTAGAGTGTTGCAGAAGCACTCTTGATGGACTCACCTTTCTGAGTGTCGAAGGCTCGTCACCTTCTATGAGATTCTGGTTAAATCTCTAGAGCTCTCAGTAAGACCAGGGTTAAGGCATGGACGTTAAAGTGCTAAGCTGAATGAGTACACATATCTTCTGAAAGGAATGTGTGTGTGATGAATCCGATTAGTCAATACGAGTTCTGCAGTTCAAGGCATAGTCCACTGGGTTCTCTGGCCTTTCTTGATTTGTTTGCACTAAGTGTAGGTTCAAGTCGAAAGACACCTACATCTATACACAGGATATTTTTGGATGCCCAAATTTGTTTTACTTAATTCTTAATTACTTTACTAATTTTAAATCAAGTGGGGGATTGCTGATTTTTGATTTAAAATTGTTTTAAATTAATAAAAAGCTGATCAATAGGATCCAGGGTTTTGATTTTAATCATGGACTAAAGCCCCCCATTAATTTAATCTTTGTTTAGGTTGGGTGTTTAATCTCTTGAAAGAGAGAAAACACACTTTTAGTACATTTCCCTTAGTTCTTTAGTCCCACATCGGAAAAGTAGAAAAAATCTAAAGAGTTTATTTACCCCATTGGTTGCTTAATTGTCAACAACTAAGAGTGAGGTGTAGACTTTGACCCACCAATTCCTTTAGACGGTAATTAGGGTGCGCGGACTGTGCTGGCAGCGAGCGCGAGCACACACGCACACGCACGGGCTCGAGCTCGGGCTTGGGGTCGGGTGCAGGTGTGGTACGGGCATAGGGCTTTGGGCGCTATGAGGCGCACTTTGCACTTTGCACTTCGCACGTGCGCATTGTCGCGAGTCGCTATTTCTGTTGAGTAAGTCAGAACCGTTGATCTAATCTCAACCGTAGATCTAGGTTGACCCTGATCAGATGATCAGAGTAATTGATCAGAGCCATCTGATCAAGTCTCAGGCTAGGACTGATCTGGGCCATCCATACTGTTCGGTTGCCCGATCTGGGATTCCAGATCGAGTAGAACAGTGGATCTGTCCTACATGGGCAGAACCATCTTGGTGACCATCTGATCTCGGATGATCCTACCATTTCCACACGATGGACCCAATCAGGGGTATCTTGTGGAATGGGTTAATCCGGACAAGCCTAAACTTGTACCCAAACAGAAATAGAACATGATAAAATCGGATTAAGTATAATCTTGTCACCAAACAGATTCAGATTAAGTTAAAATGGATTAACTTAACCCTGTAACCAAACGGGACTTAAGGCAGAATTGATTCTGGCCAAACCAAGAATTAGATTCTGTGCAGAATTGATTCTGGATAGAACTAGATTCTATAACCAAACAGAATAGGTGCAGACCTAAACTGGAATAGGTTAAACCAAGATTAGACCAAACCAGAGTGGACTTAACCCTGTAACCAAACAGACCCTTAAACCCTGAGGGGTAAAATGATAATTTTGAAAATTGTCTAATTAATTAGATTATCTCTTACTGTAAATCCGATAGGACTTTAGGACACTTGGATAATTAGGCAAACCCTAATTAAATGGATATACAAATATTTATATATTTATTTTGAAGAGCATCCTAAAGAAAGATCAGTATTCCGTCTTTTACAGAGTAGTGCAAACTCGTTGGGAAGACCGGAGAGAATCTGAGCTGAGTTCTATCCCGGAGATAGAGCTGTCATATCCTTTGCACATGGGAGGCTTTGACTATCATCAAGAAAGACTCACTTGTAGCGCCTCTCAGCGAAGCGATTCTCTACCTTAATTAATTAAATAATTAATTGTTTATTTAACTGCATTATTATCTATCTGTATTTGTTAAGTGGCTATGTGTGCAAGAATTTAGCCCAATTACACCAACAGAATATAGGATACAGAGACGTGGTTAATCAAATTTAAGAATGTGGAGGTCAAGAGACATGTCTTTGCGGTTAGTAACCACCTTCCCCAATAGATGAATGCATGACATGTGGCGTAACAACCCTAAAACTCCGATGAGAGGGGCATCGGATTGTCTCTGGCAATGCTTGGTCTCGGGTTCCCATACATCCTCTAACATGTGGCGATAAAAAAGGAAGAGATATCAAGTGGGGAGAAGTCAAAATCATGAGGATAAAATGAAATGACTTCTCCCCTTTTTATTGCCACATGTCAAAGGATGTATAGGAGCCTGAGACCATTTTTCTTGCCAGAGACAATCCAATGTCGATGAGAGGAATGCAAGACTAAGTATTGGAATCGTTTCCTTGATTAAAATTTGTTTTTGATACTCCTTGCTTTAAATTAGTATAGAGAATGAAAAGAAAAATTCAACCAACGCTTTATATCTCCTTCTCCTATTATAATAGTAGAGAATAATAGTAGAGAAGAGATATAATAATTTATTATATTGCTATATATAAACTTTATAATACTTTTTATTGTAACTCGTAATAATACTTAAAATAACTAAGTTTAAGAAATAATAATAACTAAATAAATTTGTGAAGTTAAAGACAAAAATCTTAATCTTAAGGGCCTCCAAACAGCCTTACTCTATGGCTGGAACAAAGTGACTGTGGAATCCGACTCCAAAGAAACAATTAATGGCCTGATTTGTGTTGTCTCTCCAACTCATGGGGAGATTCACATCATTGTAGATGATATTCGCCAGATGAGCTGCTGTTGCGGCTAAGAGGTGTTTAAATTTATCTTCCGGCAAGCAAATGTGCTCACATCGCAGCTCAGGCAGCCCTATCCACCAGTATCAGGCGTTTTCCTCAGTAGGGGACCGCGTCCCCGGATGGTTGTAATTCTATTCACTATTGATATAAAATCTCTCTTTACCCAAAAAAAAACTCTCTAATCTATAGTGAGTGACTATCCTCAAATATAATTTTTGTGCATAAATGTATTATTTTTTGTATTGTAATTTAATAATAAATACTTTTAATAAACTCATGTGAAATTGACTAAAATAATCATACATGATCAAGTTTGAGCCAATCCGAGCTCGGGTCAACCCAACTTGAATCAAGTTCAAGCTTGATCGACCTTGTTTCAATCCAAGCTTGAGCTTGAACATTGAAGCTTGAATCAATTGAAGCCGAGCTCAAGCATGTTCAAGCCAAGCTCGAGCTTGGTCAATTAGCTTGGCTCAAATATAGGTTCACAAAGTAGGGTTGCGGCCTAACCGTGTGACATGTACCCCAAAAAACAAGCCATCACCTATTATATTATCAAAGGAAACCTATACCAATCTAGTAAGAGTGTCTAGTAAGAGTGTATAGGATTACCAAAAAAAGAAACAAGTAAGAGTGTATTCCCATTGCGGTGGAATTATTTTCTAGTTTCTTGGGATTAGGCGGTTGATATATCCATCAATTTACTAAGGAAAATAGTAATGGTTGATCATCATTGGTCCACACCCCAATTTTAAATATTGACCTACTATTTTTAAGATTCACTCACCCTTAGGGTTAAGCAATCCAACCATGGGTTTTTTTTAAAAAAAGAGCTAAAATCTTAGTTTTAATTTAGTTAAGATTAATCAGGGTTAAAGGGGTGTTAAAAGGGACACGAGGACATAGGGTAAGATATGAAATGGACCCATGAGTCCCCTAAGCACTTCTCATTTACTAATCTACTAACTTATAAATGATCATTGTAATATAAAAAAAATTGAAAATAGTAAACATGCCCAGGTTTCTCATTTTATAACCAAAGTGCAGGTCCTCATTGGTCCATGCCGTAATTTTAAATACTTACCTACTATGGTTAGTATTCACTCACCCCTAGGGTTAAGCAATCCAACCATGGTTTTTCAAAAAAAAAAACCAAAATCTTAGTTTTAATTTAGTTAAGCTTAACCAGGGTTAAAGGGGTGTTAAAAGGGACACGAGGACACAGGGTAAGATATGAAACGGACCCATGGGTCCCCTAAGCACTTCTCACTACTAACTTATAAATGATCGTTGTAATATAAAAAAAATGGAAAATAGTAAACGTAGCCGGGTTTCTCATTTTATAACCGAAGTGCAGGTCTTCATTATTGGTCCACGCCGCAATTTTAAATACTTACCTATTGTGGTTAGTATTCACTCACCCCTAGGGTTAAGCAATCCAACCATGGTTTAAAAAAAAATCAAAATCTTAGTTTTAATTTAGTTAAGCATAACCAGGGTTAAAGGGATATTAAAAGGTACACAGGGTAAGATATGAAGCGGACCCATGGGTCCGTTGAGCACTGCTCAAAAAAACTCTATTGGGAGTACTTGGCATGGAACTCAATCCAAGCACCACCCTCAAACCATGGGGCAAACCTTTTTCATAGTAGCTTATGGCAAAGGTGTCACATAGGTGTGGCCTAGATTGTAGTTGAAATATGAGGCGGAGCTTTGCTTCATAGCGTGTGTGGAGCTCTCTTTGTTATGTGTAGATGATGACATGGTTTGAAATCCTAGGGGGATTTTGTGAAATTTCTCAAAATCTTGGTTTTATTCCTACCCCCGAAATTGATATTTTGGTTATTTTGGATTTGCAGATTTCGGCCGAAATATTGTAAATACCGGGTGAAATTTCATAATTTCGGAATTTTAGCGAAATTTCAGAAATTTGTTTTTAAATAGTTTTTTTTAATCAAAATTCTGAAATATTCTAAAATAAAGGAAGTTTGAGAGAGTTTTATTGAATGATTTAGGATTTCCCAAACTCATTCTCCTCTCCTCGTCAACCCTATTGATTGCTTCATTCTTGCTTGCTTGTATATTCCTATTGTTTGGAATCCAACTAGGGTGTATTATTAATCAACCATCAACTCATTCTTTCGAGAATAAACTTGGCCGGTGTGATCCGGAGCCTTTGCGAAGGAGATCGATTTGATAAGGATCGTGGATATTTGGTTGGTGGAATCCAAAGCCGTCATTGACGGAAATCGATTGTGATTGTCGAGACTCAAGAGAAGTAGAGGTTGTTGAGGTTTTTCACGGGTCTTGCGAGAACGTGATTAGTTATTGAGGTATGTAGGACTAACCGTCGATCGATGAGTTCGAGTCCTGTTTGGGTGAGGTTCGAGTTTGTAAGTATTTTTACATTATCTTAATGATCTCTTGATTTCTTTGCTGGACTAGGTCTCGTGGTTTTTCCCGAAAGGTTTTCCACGTAAAAATTCTTGTGTTGTGGTTTGCTTGTCTTCCATATTTCCGCATTTTATGTTTATCATCTCTTAATTAATAATTTGATTTTTAAAACTCTAAAAAGGGTAGATAATCTTAGAAGGAGATCTAGCCACCCCATTGGGTTTGTGAGTTCTTAACTCAAACACTGTTTTGGGGTTCACCGGATTTTTTCACCATGGTTAAAGGGTATCTTAGTCCAAGAAGCTTCAAGTGCTAAAAACCATGTGAAGATAAAGGAAAGTTGTTGATCATATGCCGCAAACGTGCCTAGGAATGGTAAGTAACTTAGATGACATCTACCCTATGAGGAATTGACCTAGACAATGTCCGATATACCCTAGGTGGTTAGAAATGTAGAGCCCCGGAACTTTTTGCCATGTATTGGGACCCGTGCCAAGGCATGAAGCCTTTGTAATCTTCCATTTCTATGAAATGAGAAATTTTGAACAACCTTAAGTGTTAAAAGATAGTGTTCCCAAGTCGGTTATGTCGAAAACCCAAGTTATTGTATCTCATTGGCGGATCAGTCAACTTCAAGGGTAATTTAGTCAATAAATAAAGTAGAAATTGGAAATTCTGAAATATCAGGAATGTTCCTTTTCGAAAGATGAATCCAACACAAGTTGAATCGTCAAAATCGGACAAACGAGTTGAAAGTTATGGCCGAATTACCAAAGTGTAGAAAAATAGGAGAAAAACAACAAAATCTAAAGGGTGCGATCGATCGCAAGCCAGGTGCGATCGATCGCATGCAAGCGAAATGGGTCCCAAACTCTCGGGACCATATGCGATAGATGGATCCCCAGGTGCGATAGATCGCAGGGATCTGCGATGGATCGCAAGAGTGTGCGATCGATCGCATGCAGGGGGAAATCAGACCAGAAATGTTCGGGTTCATGTGCGATAGATCGCATCCAGGTGCGATCGATCGCAAGGACCTGCGATCGATCGCAGATAAGTGTGCGATCGATCGCATGCGGTAGCAGATTCTGAAATTGAGGGTTTTAACCCTTGATCTATTTGAGGGTTTTCATTTGGGGCTTTTGCTAACCTAGAGGGGAGGAAGAGAAGAGAGAGGAAAAATGGGGTTTCCAAGAGAGTTTTGGATTGGAGTGAAGGATTAACTCCACTTTTCTTCCCCAAAATCTCAAGGTCTTCCTAATCCAAGCTCAAGCACCATGTGGAGTTCTCCTCCAAGCTAGGCAACGCCTTCCACGAGCTACTTCGAGGGCTTTCTTCGCTCTATTGAGGTAGGTACCCTACACTACCCTCCTAGTTCATATTCCTATTCTTTCTATGTTTTCCCTAAATGTTAAACAAGATAATGAGAATGGATGAATGGGTGGAGATGTGTGGATGAGTAAGGGCAATTGGATGCCGTTGTGTAAGTGTTGTGATGAACAAAATGGGAAGGGCATTGTACCAATAATGAACACACATGTATGTATGTATGAGCTTAACCCACCTAGAAATCCAAGATTTAGGTATAAGCATAATACACATACCAAGTGTTTGATGAAATGCCACAATGAAGAAGGTGATGATTTGTTCATAGTAAATGCATGTGTGAATTCCTTTAATTTTTAGAATAGCTTGTTAATAGTTCCAATGCTCATTTATTTGATTGAATGAATTGTCAATTGCAAATGCTTCCTATGCCAATGTCATCCTTAATTGTACACGAATCCATGAGCACGGCATATAGTCCACGAGTAGGACCTTCAAGCATTAAACACCGTGTGTTGTTTTCAAGGTTTTATTCCCGATTTACGAACACCACGACAGGGCCAAACGCAAGGGTTGGTAATAGAGGTAGGGCATATCTTAAGATATGTTTTGCCTCGCTTTTGACACGAACAAGAAACCGCCACGCAAGAACACTCCATGCATGCATGTTCCATTTAATGCATTCGTTAAAGAGTGGTCTTCCCTCCCTCACAAGTTGCTTCTCATTTAGGAAGAGGGGTCTCCCCTCCCTCACAAGTAGCAAGATCATGTTTATTTTCCAAGCAAGCAAGCATGATACAAGCATGACACGCATGATAAGCATGACACGCATGATATAAGATGGCACGATACGATACGATACGACAAGACAAGACACATGACAAGACAAGTTTTTAAACACGAAAAGAGTATTTCAAATCAAGTCATGCACATGATGTTTTTACGAGATTTCCGACTTTGATGTGATGCAAGCTTGAATTATAAACTGTTTTTTTCCTATTATGATATGAACTGCTTCTTGTTTTATGTTATTATTATTATGTTATGACTGTTGGTTAGTGTTTGGTACCCACTGAGTATTCCATGCTCAGCCGTACTTCTTATGTTGGCAGGTGATACCGGAGCGGCTGCTCTTTTTTATGTCAGTGCTCCCGGCCCATGGGTGGAGGAGGAGTACGTTGAGGAGCCTGTGGAGGATCCTCAGGACGAGGGCCACTATTAGGTTGGGGTAGATTCTGAGTGAATAGCTGTGGGTGAGATGAGAGTATATCCATGTATTTTGGCGGGAATGTCCGCACTTTCTTTTGTGTATTTTCTTTTTATATAAACTTGGATCATGTGTATGTATATACACGTAGAGGTTTGGATTAAGTCTTCCGCTGTGCTATGTTAGTGTATATTTCCGCTATTTATGTCCTCTACTGTGTATGCTCTGTGGGTTTTTGCAGGATGGGTTGTCAAGCAAGTCACGTAAGTCATGATTAGTCGTCCAAAGTTCACTCTAACTCCTGGGTGGGTTTTGGGTCGCGACAAGAAACAAGCCAAGATACGTAGTTAAATATCAGTTTTTGGGCAATTTTCATGTTGGTGGTTCAAACCACGATATAGGCGTTCGAACCACAAAGCTAAAAATGTATGAGAAAAAATTTCAGCAACTGAGGTTGTGGGGAGGTTCGAACCCCCCACATTGGCGTTCGAATGCCCAAGTGGTGGTTCGAACCACCACCTTGGGGGTTCAAACCACCCTGCGGGAATATTGTTTTTAGTAAGGTTCTCTTATCTAATTTGGTTTGCCTATATAAAGTATTGTTCCCTAATACGGTTTAGGGCTTTTAAGACTGAGAAGAGAGGCTCTCAAAATTGTTCTAGGATTTTTCCATTGTGGATGATTTATCCCTTTAAGCTCTCTCTCATGATCTAGACTAGAGTGCAAGTTTCAATCGAAAAAATCATTTCGACTTGTTTTGTTGATTCTCAATGCTCATTAGATCACTCTATGTCATTGTTTAAAATTAATTAAACCCCTCAAACTCCTTGTGAGTACAAACTTGGTTGACACATATCAAAGCCTTTGCAAAAAGAGATCCGTCCCTGTAGCTAATTGTCGTTATTGTGGTTGGAGAAATCTGAAGCCGTCTAGGCGGAGATCGATCAAGAGATCATGGTTGCTGAGTTCTGAGATGAGCACAATCTGCTGCTTGTAGATCACGTTGGCTTGCGAGTGCGTGATTTCTTATTGAGGCGTTGAAGATTGGTTACCGAGGATCGGTTATCCAGGATCTTTGTGTCGAGTCCGGTTCGGTATAGTCCGAATCTGTAAGTATTTGTTATTTTTGCTCTTAGTTAAATCTCTTTTATCTGGACGAGGTCTCGTGATTTTTTCCTGAGAGAGTTTTCCACGTAAAAATCTTAGTGTTATGATGTGTGTGCTTGTTTGTTTGTTTACCGTTTTTGCAACTTTAATTGATAAAATTAAACTTGGTAGACGGTCCTTAAGAAAACCTATTCAACCCCCCCCCCCCCCTTCTATGTCTTGATTGATACATAAATGGGTAATTTCATGTGGTATCGGAGCAAATTCACTAATAAAGTTAACTTTTTGTTCATATATCCCTAAATATTTCTTCAATGGAAGAGGGTAGTTTCATCGATCTTCCTCCCTTGTTTGATGGGAATAATTATGTTTATTAGAGAGCTCGAATGAAAGCATTTCTAAAATTGATGGATGGGCGAGTGTGGTTGACCATAGAGAAGGGTTGGAAAGACTCGGTCAAAACTATCGAGGAACTGAGAATTGTTAAAACCTCTGAAGAATGGAGTAAAGAGGAGATGGAGATCGCTGGTTGGAATACAAAATGTCTTAATGTCATATTCAATGTTGTCAGATCTGAAGAATTTCGGAGACTCTCTAAGTGTGGCACATCGAAAGAGGCTTGAGATATTTTAGAGATTACCCATGAGGGGACTACAACTGTGAAAGTCTCTAAGCTCCAGATGCTTACAACTAGGTTTGAAAACCTTAGGATGAAAGACAATGAAACTTTTGATGAATTTTATGCTTATTTAAGTGACATTGTTAATTCCTGTTTCAATCTAGGGAGAGACTTTCTAAATCCAAAATTGTTGAAAAAGTCTTAAGATCTCTTCCCGAGAGATTCCAGGTCAGGAGAGCAAGAATATTGATGTTCTTAAGATTGAGGAGTTAATCGGTTCACTCCAAACCTTTGAACTCAATCTTAAATCATCCTAGAAACCTAAAGTGCAAAATATGACCTTAAAAACTGTCAAGGAATCATTGGTTGATTCAGATGATGAATCTGAATTTGGGTTAGAAGATGTTGCTTCATTTGTTAGAAAAGTTGATAAATTCATGAAAACAAATAAAAGCTTTAATCCTAATCTAGATCGAAAACCATTTGAGAAATCTAGGCCAAAGTACTGGGAAGAAAGAAAAAATCCCAAAGGTGCTGAAAATGATCCCTGAAGTATCTAGTGCTATGAATGTTGAATATGGGCACATGTCGCCCAAATGCCCTAACAAGCTGAAATCTAAGGGTAAGGCAATGAATGCCACATGGAGTGACAGTGATTCTTAATTCGAAGGTCTGGACAATTCTCCTCCTAAAAAGGAAAATTGGAAGCATACTGCTTTCACTGCCAACTCCAATAGAATTGAGAAATCTTCCTTATCTGTATGCAATAAAGATCAAGACACCGAGTATCTTAAATCTAACAATGAAGAAGAGAAAAAGAGTCTGAAGAACTCTGATGATGAAACATTTGAGAGTCAAGATGATTCTGAATCTGAGGATGATATCCATACAGTATACAAAGAACTATATAAGGAGATTCTTAAACTGTAAAGAACTTATGTCTTTCTAATCAAAAGGTTCAACGTAACTGAATGATAGAGACACGTTTCTTCAAGAGACTGAATATTTGAGAATATCCTAATCTCATAAATAGAGTCAGACAAAGAAGTGCTCATTGAAAAAATTGCATTCCTTGAAAGAGAATTTCATAAAGTTCTTGTTGACAAGGTTGGCTTAACCAAGAAGGTCACAAATCTTGAAAGTGAACTTCAGAGAAAGGCGAAAGAAAATTTTGAGATATCTGAGAAAGTTACCAAACTGCAAAAAGAAAATAGATTCTTTGGTGCAATTGAAATAGTTGGAGAGCTAAATTGCCAAGAAAAGAATTATGGTAACAGGAAAGGAAATGGTCCGTCCTCTCAAAAAGGCCATCACATTGTTGAGAAGCTCAAGGCCAAAGCTCCGGATCCTCCTGGAAATCAAATTGACTTTCATGCTAATGGGAACCCAGTCTGTCTTCCATTGTATCGGACTTTTATCCCATCTGAGACTAGTAGGGTTCCAGTACCCAGCAGGTGAGAGAACTCAATACCCTGTAAAAAGGAATCATTCCTCTTATTTTGTTCCCACTTGTTTTCAATGTGGGGTGAAGGGTCACACAAGACCAAAATGTCCTTCCTTAAAGAGAAAAAGGCGTCAAGGTTCAATGAACCAACGACAAAATATACAAGGAAATCTCCAAAGGCAAATTGAGATCCTTGCAGAGGTTTAAGAGTTTGAGTGAGGAAGTGATGAATGTTGCTCACCTATCCAGGGATGGTCATGGTCAAGACACTCCTACACACTATTTATGGAGTAGGGAGCAAAGTGAACCAAAGAGGTTCTAAGAATCTGCCCGGAAAGAAGGAAAATGGGCGAGGTCATGTTTCTTGAATCCTGCAAAATGGTTAGGAACCAAAGGGTCACCTCAAATCTAAGAACCATTTGGATGAGGAAGGAAGACCTCTGAGACTATGATTAGTCAAATTGTGTCATAGCCTAGGTAGTACTTTAATTGCTATATATTTACCTAGTGCTATGTGTAGTTTTGTATATTATTAGGATTTTATTTTGTTTCGGTTGAGGTTTGCACATGCCTTGCTTGCATCCAAGATCCCAAAAAGATTTTCCTTTTTATTCTAGATAAGATGTTTCTTCTTCTTTAGGTTTTTTTTGCTTAAAGTTATTGAAAACCCCAAAAACAATGAAAATGTGAGAAAATCCAAAAATAATAAAAATTGAGAAAAATCAAAAACATAGAAAAATACAAAATCCAAAAATAATTTTTGTATTGCTATATCTTTCCTAGCATATTGTGCATAACTCGCATTCCGTGTATTCCATAATTGATCTTCCAAGTGTTCTCAACATCTCATTGATCTTCAATAAATCGGTTGTCTTTGCTTACCATGGAGATGATCAGCCCAATCCCGATACTTCTCAAATTTCAAAGGTGCAAGAGGAGATTCTTGAGATCCTTGATTGGCGAAACACCACCACCCGACATCGATCTTACACTCAATATCTTGTTCAATGAAAGGGAAAGCCGACAACAAAAGCTACTTGGATTTCAAAAGATGATTTGAAAGTTATTAATGCACAAGCTTTGGAAAAATTCAAGAATAAAGAATTAAGTTTGAGGGCGAACTTTCTCCAACTGGAGGAGGTACTTGATGTAGGAACATTTGATTTTCTATTGATGGGTTAGACCAAAGTTTGGCCCAAGTTCATGAGGGGGGCCCAAGCCCATAAAGAGAGTTCTTTCTAGAAGATCTCAAGTCCACATTGCCACCTTTGGAGTAATGAGCTATCTTGGAAGTTGATCCTAGGAAATTACACCATTCTAGTTACTTGCAGTTACATTTAATGCATACATATTTACTTGTAAAAGCTTTTAGTTCTTATCTAGTAAGTTGTAGTAGTCATTACCAAGGTTTATTAAATGTCTACCTCTTATTGCCTATTTAAACTAAGGGGGTTGTCCTTGAAAAATCAGTTTTCGTAACACTATCAATATAGAAGACCTTGAGTCTTGTATTTTTCTTTCAATCTTTGTGGATGTTTGATTGATTGCTGCAGTTTTCTTCTTTGCACTACATCACCTATTTACCCCCCCTCTAGGTCTTGATTGATACATAAATGGGTAATTTCACACACGCCCCTCCTGGTAAATAATATTTACTAGTTCATAATCTAAGTGGATATTATAGTATCTTGAAAATTCTTTAATGTCATTTTAGGGGAATATTATTTGGGTGATGCCGGTTATATGAACATGTGAGGCTCACCATATCGGAATATGTGGTATTGGTTGCCTTAATTTCAAGGTGTTATTCGCCCTCGTAATAAGGATATTTTAATTATCTTCATTCATCTCTGAAAATTGTGATGAGTGAACCTTTGGGGTATTAAAGGTTCATTTCAAAATTTTGAAGAGAATGTTTCAGTATCCATTCCCTGTACAAAGAAATATAGTTGTTGCATGACAATGCATAACTTGATTTGAAAATAAGTCATTGCAGACAAGTTGTTTGAAAAGTACCAAAATGGGGACGTAAAATTGGATGTTGATGATTGTGGCGCCGGGATAACAGTGAACTACTTGACAAGAGTATGGATTTGGGTGTGCATATGGAGATAGATGAAGTTAAGAATGCGAACGCAAATGTCATATATTTGAATGCATGAAGATGTTTTTTGTTTGTTTCATTGGTATCGACATTCAAATGATATGTTGTAATCTTCATGATTTTCTTGTGTTGAAGTAGTTGAATTTATGTATATCATAGATTGTGGCACAAGAATTTCAACATCTCATGTGTTCATATAAGGGTGGAATTGGCTAGCCAATGAAAATTTTGTTTCTTAAAAATGACATCAACTGCTCGTGCAATAAGATGATGTTACCAAACACAATTTTATATAAAAAAAAGTTTTGTCTATTATTGTGTGCTATCAAACAACATTACTTTCTACAAGTCTATTTCTTAAAGATCTTTTTGTCACATATCTATTTTGGGCTAGATTTGTCTAAAATAGACAAGATCAGAGAAGATCTAACAATTGCCCTAAATTCCTCACTACTAGTGCTTGCTGCAACTGGTATAATTTGCCTGTCCTTAATAATAAATCCAATTGTTACTCTTTAATTAACGTTGGGCCCAAACAGTAGTTTTTTCACAAGTCATACATCTAGGCCACAACCCCATTTAGTAGTGTTGGTATATATTATAGGTTAAGCATTTAAAACTTGGCAAATAGTGGATCGATCCCCGAAACCTACCTCTAAAGGAGGAGACACAAAACCAATGGGACAAGTCCATGGTCTGCCCAACCATTGCTATGGTCTTTATTAAATTAAAATTTTAAATATGTACTTGTCTTACACTAGTAAGGCTTTTGCACGTGGAAGCCTCTGTTGACCAAATTATTATTTTTTTTTAAAAAAATCAACTATACGAACAAGACAATGAGATTTGACCAAAATTTTGGTGCTACCTACTAGACTTGTGAATAGAAGCTTCTAGGCATCTTAGTGTCATTTGTTGGCCTAGGCCCTACTTTAGTGATGGTTAGTTGAAATACAGGATTTTGAGATACCCACCACAAGATTTGCTTGAGGAAGCTTTGTGCACTATAAAGTAAAGATCAACATGTAGTTGTTGGAGCCAATGCATGCCCTCCAATTCTCCAAATGAAGTTGTCATCAAACCCAACTCACTGCAAATCAAATAACGGTTAAATAGCGTAAACTCATTAACCCAACAAAGGGTAGGTTAGGATAAAGAAAATATAGATAATAACCATCATTCAGAAAGCAAAACCTAAATCACTAAGAACCCAAATCAATCCCATGCCATAACCCAAAAAAATGATTAAATTCAAACCACCCTACAAAACCAGGTGGATATGGGGATGGATTTCGTTTGGCCCTTGATAGACGAAAATCATCTGACCCTCATCCCACAAGACAACACGTGTTTCTTTTAACTGTGGTTAAGATTCACTACCCTTAGGGTTCATCCATGTAACCTTCGTTTTATAAAAAAAATATTAAAAAAAATGTAATCACAGGGGTTAATACTTTTAACCAAGGTTCGGAGGGGCAATTTAAGAGGCTCTAATAATTAAATCCATGTGTTTAAATTCTTAAGTTACACCATCAAGTTTCACGAATACAACAAATTGTTAAACAAATATGAAATCCACAACACAAATACAAAAATCATTAAGAGTATTGTATAACCGATATCACAAATCAATTAACTGGGATTACCCCTATTTATCTGTAGACATCACAAATAAAATGTCTACAAAGTACACCATCAACAATCTCATTCTCTCAATCGCTCTCTGTTTCTTTTTTTTTTTCAACAGAACAATAAACATTCCTCTAGTCATTCTACACACAAAATTATTAATTTTTTTTTAAGGAAAATAGGTTTCGTTGCTGCAATTGATGCAAAGCAAGGAGCAAGATTGTATATGTATATATATATATGGGTTTAAGGTGGAAAACCCATGGGCCAAAAGCCCACCATTTGTTTAAAATTTAAATTAAGGAGATAGAGATTAGTTTAGATAAGGTTAGTTTAGATTAGATCTCTTTTAATGTCTTTTAAATCTCTTTAAATTTTAAAAAGAACTAAATACAAGAGAGAGAAAGTGAGAGAGAGATTGCAGGAAAAGTGGAAAGAAATGAGAAATAAGAATTATGGAGAAGCATAGATCAAGCCCGAGAAAATGAGTGAAAAGATTGAGTCAAAAGGCTTTTGGGAGGAAATCAATAATCGAGAAAAATCCAGGTAGGTTTTTGCCTTTTTTTTTATAATTAATTTGTAGTAAAAAAATCAAATCAATGTTTGATAGTGTTGATATTGCTACTAAAAATTCTAAATAGATGATGACATGTTATTTGAGATTTTCAGAATTATATTAGCATGCAATAATTTTTATTTGTTTATTATTGCACAAATAATGTAGAAATCTATGAGATTTGTGAATAGATGAAAAATATGTGATACAATAATTGTTATGTTATAAATAGTATGTTATGCATGATTGATGCATTAAGGACAGTTATATGATACCGTGGATGAGAGCCTCTAAAATGATGAGCAAGCCAGGATCGTGGATCCTTGGGTAAAAGGCCCTAAAGCCCTCAAGGAAGATCCCTTGCTTGGGATAGTCAGTTTGACCGAAACTGGTACTAAAATCGGTGATGATAGTAAGGCCGAACTGGTATGAAAATCGAGTCATCATACTTGCATGAATCATAATGTTAATTTATATATTTTTCAATGCATTTATATTGCAAGCCTTTTTATTGTTAATTGATTGTAAGAAATGGAATGAATTTTTCTTATTGGGCTTTATAGCTCATTAGACCTTCATGTCAATATTTTCAAGTATGGAATAATGGATGCTTGAAAGTGAATAAGAAATATAAAGATTTCTCTCATGATTTAGAATTAATTACAAAATTAATGGACCATGTTTTAGTGGATATTTTTAATGTTTTTGTTTATTTAATTAAAATTAGTGAATGATGTATGAACTTTGGAAGTAAATTTATTATTTAGAATAATGATTGATTTCATTTATATGTTTTTGAAATGAATGAGAGATATAGAGGCCAAATTTTAGTTTTAAATATTAGAAATAAAATAATGTGACATTGTTGCTTTCTTGAAATTTTAATTTAGTTTCAGAATAATATTTATAAAATAATTTCCCGTGAACAAAAAATTCTGAAATTTTATATGTAGATCGTAGACTGATAGAAGCATGTCCCTGTAAAATTTCAGATCATAATAAATTCATTTACTATTTCTTTCATAATTATATATATAAAAAAAATGAACCAAAATTATTATTATTTTAATTAGAAATAGAAGGTATTAAATGTAGATTGAAAAACTTTCTTGTAAGTATGTTAAGTCTAAATTCTAGAAGATCAAATATCTTGATAATCGATATGCAATTCCCAAGATTTAAAAATTCGAGCAGATGATTGTCAAGCTGTACACTTTTGGCATAAACCTTTTGAGTACTAATTTGATAAAAAAGAAACTAAATTAATATACTTAAAATACAAATTATAAATTTCATTATTAATAATCCTCACCCCCCGAATTCTAGATCTCAGGCTGGACCATAGATAATGGGTTGAGTTGTGAGTTTTTAGAAATCGGGGCATGACAAAGATCTTTGTAATAAATAGTGATTAGAGAATTCACTTTAGATGTATAATGAGTGTTTAGATGTACAAAGAGTCATTCCAACACATTATTAATATTTTTTAGGAAAATATGTTATATTGCTACAATTGATGTAAACTAGGTGAGCAAAATCTCTCTAATAAAGAGTGATTAGATGTATAAAGAGTCATTATCAGGGGTGCAAAATCCATTGGATCAAATGGGATAAAATGTGCAGGCCCAAAAACAAGGGAGGAATGGGATTCTAAGACCTCCAAGCCTTTAACTTGGGGCTATTAGAGCGGTAGGGCTAACGTCTTCTAAGTTTAAGTGTAATTCAGCTTATGAAGAGTATTAGCATATCATCAAAGGCAAAAAGATGAAAATAGCAACCAAACAAGAAAGATTTTCCATCAAGTTATAAGAAAGCAATTAAATCAAAATTGAGCACATTGAAGATCGTGCCTAAAGTCCAAGTCGGATCTTGAAGCTAAAGAAGAAATCTACTCAAGATCAAGATTGAAGACTCCCAAAAAGGTTTAATTGTCTTATTTTAAGAGTCTTAGGATTTTTGTAAGAAATCCTCAAAGTTTGGTCGATTGAATTGCTCAATACTTAGATTGACCATAGGTGCCTTAAGACCGATTTTGAATATCAATCTAAGGACCTAAAACATGATTAATTATCTTGATTAAGATAAGGTATAAGACCATGGAAATCATGACTAGCGAATTAATCAAGCAAAGATGAGTTTTCTGTGTAAATACCGAGGACTCTTCGACGAGTGGGGTTGAGTAACTCTCACTCGTCGACGAGTAAAGTATCAGAAGCTACTATTCTATTTTTCCAGCTTGACTCGTCGATGACTGAGCAGTGCTCTGATGCACTCGTCGACGATTGCTTCCGGGAAACGCCCAACGACTAGTTTTTAACGGCTCTTTGAGTTTTCAAGATGCCTTTAACGACTATATATTTGAAAGAGCTATAAATATGATTGATTTATGAATGAAATTAACAACTCCAATACTTCCAATCATTCAATCCATTACTCCAAAGCTTAGATTTCAAATTTATTGAGTTATAATCTAGAATCTCCAAATCCAAATTCTTGATATTTTTAACTCCAATGTTTGGGAGATTTCTAGAGAGTGTTAAAGGCATTTATCAACTTGTGTAAGGAGCATTTTCTGAGTGCAAAACTACTATTGTCAAAGAGGTTGTAAAATCAAGACGTCCGTGGGAGTCTTGTTCGTGAAGCCGGAAGCTTTGTAAATGTTTGGTCACTACCCGGAAAGTAGACTCTAGGGAGGATTGTTCCCTACCACAGTTTGATCTTCACCCGGAAGAAGATTGTGCGATTGAGAATAAATCGTGATGAATCCTCTAGTGGGTATTCCTTGAGGCGGGGGATGTAGGCAGATTGCCGAACCTCGTGAATAACATCGTGTGTCAAAATATTTGCATTCTCTCTAACTCTTCTCTTTACTTTCTTGTTTGAATTGATTAAATAGAATTGCATGAATTTCTATTCCCTTTAACTTGTTTAAGTTAAAATTTTGCTTAGGGAAATAAAAAGAATTTAATTTAGCCATAGACCCTATTCACCCCCTTTAGGGTCCATTTACTAGGCAACACATTGATGACACCTCCAAAAGCTGGGATCTTTCTTGACTTGCTATTGCTTTCCCAAACTCTACCATTGAGGAAATCCGAAAAATCCCCATTAGTTTGCTTAATGCCCCGGACAAACTGATTTGACACTTTTCTAAGAACAGTAAATTCAAAGTTAGCTCAACCTCTCACCTGGCAAAGCTATCTATTCAACTCAATAAACCGTCCTCCAGCAACACTTTTGAGCTTTTCTCTGATTCTGCTTGGAAAACTCTTTGGCAGATCTCAGTTCCCCAAGATCAAAGTATTCATCTGGAAAGCATGTCAGAACGCCCTAACGGTAGCTCCAAATCTCTGAAGGCACAACATACCAGTGGATGAGCTATGCACACTGTGCAAGTTCGAATGGGAAACTATGACCCATCTTTTCCTAACTTGCCCGTGCTTGCGCAAAATTTTGTTTGGGTCCCATCTATCACTCCAAATGCCCCCCTCAAATGAAGCCGAGTTCAATTTGTAGGTGGAAGAAGTGGTTTTCGCATCTTGACTTCAAACACATATTAAGCCACCTAGCCACTCGCCTGTGCTACACACTGTGGCTCATCTGGAAACTTCGCAATGAGGCCATTTTCCACAACATAGAACCAAATCTCATCAACACAATCCGTAAACTAGAACTCTTCACCAAGGAGCTTTCGAAAGCTAAGTCACCAGAACCCTCCTCAGGTTTCTCTCTGTCAAAATGGAACCGCCACCACTTGATTGGATCAAAATCAATGTTGATGGTGCCGCTCTTCCTTCTCACCTTGCAGCGGGAGCTGTTGCTTGTAACCACGTAGGGGACACTATGGGTTCCTCTCAGCAACCTTTGTTAGGAGGCAGCAACCATATAGCTAAGCCATCAGCCATCCGTTTAGGCCTTCAGTTGGCAACCTCCAACTAGTGGAATTAGATAATCATTGAGTTTGATTCTAAGGAACTAGTCGATTTCTTTGTTGGGGGACTCTGATCTTGTCCACTAGGAGACTCATGCTCTTATAACGGATATACGTCATATTTGGAACCTGTGTGGTTCGGTCTGTTTTCACTTTATCCCCAGGCATGTGACTTTTGTGGCCCATTGTAAAGCCCAAGGGGCCCTAAACTCTAGCATCCGCAATCTTCCAAAAGTCTCTTTCCCTTTTAACTCGGATCCATGCCCTCCAGATGGGGCATCAGATACTCATGTAACTTTGCTTCTTCAATGAAATGAATGTCTCTTTAACACAAAAAAAAAAAAAAAAAAAAACTCTCTACTTATAGAGTTCTTATCAATAATAACAATTTAATAAAAAAAAAAGAAGCAATAATAACAACAATAAAATGGGTCTTATTTAGTTAATACTAAAATTTTTATATAATAAAGTGAGATCCTTTTGGAGTGGTTGCTTGGACTCACTCTTATGGCACCTTAGCGGTTACCTTAAGTCTGACTGTGTGTTAGGTGTTATATTACCTCTTACAAAAAGAAAAAAAAGGTAAGGTGAAAGATAATTATGTTCACATAAAATTTGGTATAGTGGTTGTACTCTTATTAGTAGAATGAAATGATATCATAAATTTAAAATCAATTATTTTAAACTCAATAAAAAAATAGAAAAAGCTGTTAGGATTTGAAGAGGTGTGTTGGGGCTTAAGGTGTGTTTGGAAACTCTACTTGCATATAATAAGCTCTTAAAAGAATGAAAAAAAATAGAAAAAGCCATATGGATTGTAGTACTGAAATTACACAGTTGCATTTTTTATTTTTTATTATAACCGAATTAGTGGGTGGCACGTGCGATGCACATGAGAGCGAGGGGAAAGAGTTAATCACAGTTAATAGGAATTAAAAGGGACACGTGTTAACCTGTGGGTGTGATTGAACTCTCCTCGATTGACTCTGATTCGATTACTTTCAATAGATAAATGATGGTAGAATTTGAATTAAAATAAAATATTAAATCAAAATTTAGTCTTATATAAAATTCAGGCAAATCGTATCGGAATTTGAGGGTTTTAAGATTGCTCTGCGAGGTTTCATTAAAAAAAAAAAAAAAAACTTGCTTGCTAGGGTTTGAATTTTCTATAAAACAAAGGATAAACCAGACCCTCTTCTTTTTCTCTCACAGTGCGTCAATGGCGGACTCACTCATCTCTTCATATCTTCACATTCCATTCACTCATAGACTTCTCTTCGTTCCCTACGGGCGGTTCTCTTTGTTTCGAGGTGAGTTCCCATTTCATATGCATCTCTGTTTGTTACTTTTCTTATTTTTAGGGTTTTTATTGGGTGATTACTATTATCATTCTTGCTTAGTTTTAGGTATTGATGTTCTTAATTAGGGTTATGCTGAGTTTCTTGTCTTGAAATAGTGTTGATGTTTGTCATTTTCTTAATTAGGGTTCTGTTTAATTTATTCTGATTTTCTGATTGCATTCACTTACAAATCCGTCTGAAATTCTACCGTAGAATTGGGAAATTTTGTCCGTAATTATTTTTAATGGAAAGCTTGATTTTTATTACTTCAATTTGGCTCAAGTGTATTTAGTGCCCAATACGGTTACACACTGAACCTTGTGGTCTCAAGGTAACATATGTGAAAAACGTATTGGTGACAATGGATATCAATCTCATCGATATTTGTTATGGTGAATATGGGTATCAATAAGATGCATATGGCATGAATCTTAACAGCAGTGACATCAGGGAAGTAACCGTCTAGTTGACGTTGTGAGCAGTTGTTTCTTGACATGCAGTCGATAAGAGAGTTTTGTTATCCACATTTTGCTGGATACAAAACTATTGGTTCGAATTTATAGAGCCGGAGTTATATTTGTTATGCATAAACATATCATTTTGGTTTCAAGATTGATGATAGAGATATTTGGAATGGATACCCATTTGGGACATTGCTTGCTACCCATCCCTTGCTTCGCTCATCCATAGGGGATATTATAATTCTCCATAGAAGGCCAAGCACCTTTGACAGATGTAAAAGCTAAGAAATTCGATCGTTCAGGTGTATGGATGTGCCGTGTATATTTGAGGAGCTCTTCATCTTCACAACAAAATTGAGAGGGTCTTCATCAACAACAATCCCGAGCTATATACTACCGTTTTGGTTTAGGAACATAGTGGGCTTTTCATTTGCTATTTCTTTTCCTTAATCAATCTCTATGCAATAATCGAGGATTATTGCTTTTGCTAATTGGTAGAATCTGGTTTATTCCCTCGAGTGGAAGTACAAATTTATTTTGCACTTGAAGAAGATCTAGGAAAAACCACTTAGGATAGGAAATGTTGCTGATATGTGTCCAATGCTTCCTATTGTACGCATAAGCATAGTAACAAAATTTTCCGATTTTTTCAAAAAATTCCGATTAATACGGGACTTTTTTGCCGAAAGATTAATTTACGATGTATTCACAACTTTTGGAAAAAAATTGTGACTTTGTCGCAAATTGAACTTGAATTTTTGAATGAATATCCAATATATGAAATATATTTGCTTATAATTTTTCATAATTAGTAATATTATTTATATTTTTCTTGCCTTGCTCGATAATTTCCCGATTTATTTTTGAATATTCCGATTTTGCTATTTTTTCCTGAAATTTTCCCTGGATGAATTCGAACTCCGACTTGGTTACTCTTCGTGTAAGGGGGAAAACTCGCATTCCTTCATTCATTGTCCTTGAGAAAAACTCGTATGCCATTTTTCTTTGGTTTATTTCCATTATCACTAGTATGGTGATGCTTACCTATCTTATTTGAATTTGTAACATGTGGTATTGGCTTGTGGGGATGAAGAAAGCTTTTTTAAGAGAACCCATTCCAACAATGCCATAAGGAATTTGGAAGAGAAAGATCATGGGGCATTGGCAAATAATTATATGTATATGAATATGCCAACAGTACTCAGCTTCCTCAACTAATCCAGGCAGAAAGTAGAATAATGTCCATCCATAGATGCTTTGAGGTGGCCTTCGGTTTACGTTATCTACTTGAAGAAAGCTCTTTGATCCAAACTGGGAATGAGGGAGATGACTAATTTGAGAGGTGCTTATCTAGTACAAATTTAAGCTTTCCCATATGTTATCTCGGCCTCCCAATAAGGGCCTACTTGATAGCCAAAAACGTATGGGATCCACTGGTCAAAAGAATGGAAAGAAGGCTTGCTAGCTAAAACTAAAAGAGGAGCTACCAATCTTTGGGAGGTGGAATCACTCTAATCAAAAGTGTTCTTACCAGCCTACCATGTACTAATTCCAGTGTTTAAGATGCCAACTTCAGTTGCAAATCGTCTTGAGAAAAAGAGATCTGCTTGGAACGACATAGTTTCACCTTGTCAAGTGGGATTAGGTCTACCATCTTAAGAAGTTTGGAGGTCTTAGTACCAGGAGTATGATGATCATTAATAGATCTATCCTTGAAAAATGGCTTTAGAGGTTCCGCAGGGAAGATTCACATCTCTACAAGAGGGTTGTTGGGTCAAATTTTGAGTCATAACAACTGGAAGGCCTCAACACGTTCTTCGTCTTCCAAAGTAGGAGTATGGAAGGGGATAGCAGAAATTCAAGACGACTTGGTGCACTTGTTATTTTTGTTGGTAATGGCGATAGGATTATATTGTGGAAGGGTGAGTGTTGTTGGTCTAGTTGACTCAACGAGATTTGCCCTTGCCAGTGCCACTATGACCTGGTCACTCCTAAGTCCTTGCCTACGAGATAAGAAATGAGATGATTTGATGGTGGATTATCTGCAAAAGCCTATGAGATCGAGAGATTGAAGAATATATCACCCTCCTCATGAGGCTAGAAGGAGATTCAACTCCTCAAAGACGACAGGGTGGATAGTTGAGTTTGGAAAGCAGACTTAAAAGGGGCATTTCCAATTACTTCTTTTTATGAATATTTGTTGGTAGGTATTGGGTTGGGGGGAGGGGGGCTGATGCTTGAGAAGATCTAGAAGCTGCTGGTTCCTTCATGGGTTAAAGGTTATATCTGGACAACAATTATTGACAATGTTTTGACGATCAACCACCTTATTCATCGAGGTATGACCATCTCAAAAAAATGCATAATGTGCTGAAAAGAGGAGGAAAACGGTAACCGTCTTCTCAATAATTGTTTGCGGAGGCGCCGAGGCAGTTTTGTACTACTTCATATCCTCGTTCGAGATGTCATGGGTCTTCCTTAATGAAACAAGAGCACTTTATCTAGCTGTCCCAGTGGTCCTTCTGAAAGATGGGTAAAAATTGGAAAATATTACTTTTCACTTTCTATTTTTGTATTTGGAAAGAGCGAAGCTGGAAGATTTTTAAAGTATGAAATGATTGCTTTAGAGGATATGTAGCATAGTTTCCGGGAAGCTATGTGTACAAGGTGGGAAGCTCGTTTCCCAGGGAGCTCGTTTCCCAAACTCGCTTCCTCGGATAAACTCGCTTCCTAGGAAGCTCGTTTCCTCGAACAGGCTCTCTTCCTAGGAAGCTCGCTTCTATCACGTCTCATTTAGTAGTTAAAGGAAGTTGTATGTGTGAAGTGATGTGGTAGACCACAATCTATAGCCTAGGGTGTAGACTCTAAGCAAGTATTGTTGGTTTGAAACCTAAGGCACTTACTTTTCAATAAAAATCTCATGTAAGATAAAATCAAAGGTATAACTACCCATAAATAACATAATGGGAATGAGGAGCTTATATCTCATTTATCGCTTCCCGTTTCCTTAGGTTTTTTTGAGTCTCGTTTACGGTTTCTTGCTTTCGTTTTGCTTCTTGTTTTCGTTTCTCGCTCTGGTAACTATGATATGTAGTGACATCGGATGGTTTGTGATTGAATGATTATCCTCCTTAGTTGAATTTAAGGAAAGCAAAAATGTAGATTTTGTAACAAGATGGCATCAAATTGTATTTCGTGACTTGTAATTTTTTTTGTGGGGAGAACTCTTCCCCTTATTCTTGTAGTTCTCTCTGTATAAATCAAATTGTTAAAAAGAACAGAAAAGAAAAGAAAAGAATCTCGAGATATTTTGATGTTAAATATTCAAGCAGCTATTGCTGCTCCAATGTTGTTCTAGGGCTTTCCTAGGTGCCATGGTGAGCTTACGAGATTGACTAAAACCTAAAACCAAGGCAATTGGCTGCCTTGGCTAATTAGGGGAGGAAGGGTGTGATTTCTGGGCAACTGCCCATATGCGTCTCAACAGTTCTGGGTGAACGCCGACTGTGCAATATAGTTTTTTGGAGTTCGTGGTAAATTGCATGTTCTGTATTTTAAAATAAGATTCTAAATCAATGTTAGTTTAGTACTTCACTAAATTCTTACTATCATTGGCGTGAATTGCTTTCATTATATAAGTAAATATGTAATACAAATAGTTTCATAATATGACTCTGAATCATTATTAGTTTAGTACTTCATTTATATAACTAATACGTGATACTTGATAGTGTATTATTATTTATTGGAAGGTAAGCTGCTTGCAAGTGGGTTTTTTTTTTAACTCAAGCCTTCTTGGTCAAGGGTTTCAAACCCAAGTCTATTGGTATTCCACAATTAGACCTTTCGACTGAGCAAGCACTAGTTGATAATAGGTTGGCGGGTGAAGCTTGCTTTTGAAACTTTATCAGAGAAAAACATTGCGAAAGTGGGGCATTCCAATTCTTATATATGGCTTTCTAATAGTGAATTATTATGGTTTTGTGATTCTTATCAGAGCAAACCATGATAGTGAATTATTATAGATGATCATATCGTTTTAATTCTTATTATCAAGTTATGAATTTGATCTTCCTACAGGAAACTAATGCGTAATTATATGCGGTGTGTCATATTCAAATATGTAATATTTGTGTGATTTATATGGTGTTGCATATTATATGTTTCAATAATAAATAACTATCAATTCTTTTTACATGAGCAGTGAGCCAGTTAGTACGCTCTCATCTATGTGTACAGGCAAATGCCTAGGCACCAAGGGGCTCTATTCCATGTGTATTTTGACTAGGGTTGGCAGTTCCTTATGTGGTTTAGTTCCATGTATCTCAATAAGAGTCATTACTCAAAGGCTGATATGACGTATATTTTTCTGCAGTATTTTCACGAATTGCATGCGTGGAGGGTTTTCTGAGCCCCCTTTCAAAGTAGCTGATACAGATATTATATCCAAAGCCATCTGTCCTCACACTGGAGAAACATCTGGATATTCGTGCATATAGTTGGATTCTTGAGTGGTGGCATGAATGCATATAATGGGAGTTTCTGAAGGTGTTTTAATAGCCACTTAAACCCTGCTTCATTGGCCGAGAACTAAAGAAGGAAAGCATCAAGGCTACAAAGAAGTCTCAAAACTGTTTTGATGCTTGATGTACATTAATATCGTACCCTACTGAAGTTGTTTACTGGAGAAGATTGGGATTTGGGACGCAGCGTTCATGCTCTTCGTATTTCATTGTCTGCAAAGAAGTTCCTAATGTGCAGTCAATGTTTTCTAACTTAAGAGGATTGACCATATTGATCATAAGCACGCGGTGCTTCATTTGGTTGCATTAACGCTGAGAATTTTAATTTGTACTAGAAGTGCAGTTATGTTAGAAATTTAGAAGAGCCATTGACAACTTTTAAGATGTCTTTATCTATGTAACTTTTCCAAGGGTAGGAAGTCAACATTGCTGGTTGTTGAGAGAGGCTTCTTCCCGCATCTTGTGAGCTTGTCAATAAATTACATGTATGCTAGACTGGAGGTGTATTTCGAGAATATCTTCGTTGCACTCATCTTAAACATGTGGTTACATTGCTCTTCACAAATGGATCATTGGTAGCATGGGGTGTTTAAGAACTTATGCTTACTGACTCTACCTCAAAACACAATATGTCATCAGTATGTTAGAAGACACATCATTTGTGCACCTTAGCGGCAATGACATTAAGGTGGTTCTAGCTAGAAATGCGAAGCTTGCTGAAATTGTAATTTTGGCCATTTTTGTGTGAAGATTTTTCTATCATTCATTTACTATTCGGTTTTGATGTGGACTGCACTCAGCAAAATGATGATTGACATTCAGTTTCTTTCCGGATTTTGAACTATGTAATCCTCTAAATGTATTGGAGAAGAGGAGGTCTTGAACATTGAGCTTTTATAGGTGGCCCAGATGTGCAAATCTCTCCCCTTTTAGTTGCTTTAGCGTAAATTATGAAATTATTGCGGGAACTGTAGAGGCTAGAACCCAACTTTGTGGATATGCGATTTGTTGTTTCTGGAGTTTGGAGCAATGAACTGCTATTTTTTTCAAGTGTCATCATCTGTATTTCCTATGGTTGCTAAGATATGCATTAATTGCCATTTAGAGCTCTTTGGCAACTTACCATGGAGTTTGTTGTGATGGAATCTTGTTATTGTTGAAATCCTTTTGTGACTGTTGTATGCATTGTGGGATTAGATGGTCATAAATGGGAGGAACGATGGAGGCCAAGAGAGTTGTCCTTTGTTGAACATTATGTTTTGATGTACTTGTAATATTAAGGAAGAATTCGT
This sequence comes from Tetracentron sinense, assembly GCA_015143295.1. Taxonomy (NCBI): domain Eukaryota; kingdom Viridiplantae; phylum Streptophyta; class Magnoliopsida; order Trochodendrales; family Trochodendraceae; genus Tetracentron; species Tetracentron sinense. The sequence goes on along the minus strand of CM026556.1, from coordinate 21,616,680 downwards.
TATGTTATTCTTGTTCATGTTGGAAAATCATTCATTATTCTTTTTTTTGGTGCATTTAGAAAAAACACAGTTGTATGATATGCTCAAAGATAAGATCCATCCAGTATCAGAATTTTAGGGTCACTATGAGGCTTTTGGTTGACTTTGTTCATCTTGAAAATTAAAGATGGAGCACATGTATGGAGATTCAGTTAATGGTGCATCCATTCCTTATTCCTTTTTTTGGGGAATTTAGAAAGAACAAAGTTGTAGGACATATGCTCAAAGATAAGAGCCATTCGTTTTCAGAATTTTAGGGTCACTAGGAGGCTTGTGATTGACTTTGTTCATCTTGGAGATAAAAGATGGAGAACATGTCTGGAGATTCAGTCAATGGTGCATCCATTTTATTATTATTTTGTTATTTTGGTTATTTAGGAATGTTTTTTCCTTGTACATTGCCTTTACTTAAATACAATTCTCTTTTTTATTATAGAAAATTGTTCGATGGAATTTTTTTTTTGATTGGTAAATTGAGAAATAATATAAGAGAGAAGGATAGCTAAATACAAAAAGCAAAATCCAAGTTCACCAAGAGTAAACAAAGAGAGTGCGCAAAAAACAAAGGGCATCAAGAAGAAAAATGGCTAGCTCAAAGATAACTACAAAGCAAAGAGATTCCCCCAAGGATCTGCATCCACCCCCCAATTGAGTACCAAGCTGAGACTAGAAGCCGAACTTGAGCCTGAATCCTGGGGATAGTCAAAGTTGAGTCCTAAAAAACTCTCATATTCCTCTCCTTCCACAGGACCCAGGCTATCGCTCCCGGGAGAAACGGTCAAACTATACCCGCTGGAGAAGGGAACGACACTGAAAGCCAACATGATAAGAAACTTAGGAGGGATCGGGAAAAGATCCATGAGATGCCAAGTTGAGAGAGGAAATAGGACCAAACCCCCCTCGCCATTGGACAATGCAACAAAAGGTTATCCACTGACTCTTTGGCTATAAGGCACATAAAACATCTCTTACCCATGCACCATCCTCTATGCGTAAGGTGATCACTAATTATAATTTTATCAAGAACCGCTGTCCACAGGAAAAAAGAAACCTTAGAAGGAACCGAGGGATCCACACAGCCTGATAAGGAAAATGTATACTAGGCCCAAAATGCAAAGCTTGCAAAAAGGATCTCACAGAGAACCGTCCCTTGTTATCTGGGGACCAAACCCTTGTTATCTAGGGACCAAACTCGACTATCCCTAATGAGAGGATTAAGAGAAACCTGTTGAAGTTGGGAGGGCAATTATAGTAGATCCTGGACCTCTCAATCCAAGAGGTTTCACCTCAATTTTGGGGTCCACACCGAGACCACCTCCCTCTACTCTAAATACTTGGCTACCGAAGCCTCCTTATCTATAGCTAGGAAAACATGTTACTAAAGACCTGACTGATTGGAGCAGGACCACACCAATGATCCTTCCAAAAAATAATTTGTTTTCCATTGCCCACGTTAAGTCTAGTTCGGGTGTTAAACTCATCCCAAACTTGCATCACTGCCTTCCATAGCCCAACACCCTTGGGCTCGCGCCCCTGTTTAGGGCACCACCTGTTACCCTTCCCATGCCTAGCCACTATCACTGCTCTCCAAAGGCTTCCCTCCTCTTCGTCGAAGTGCCAAAGCCAGGATTTTGTCTAGATTTTGACCAGGAGTTGAACTGATGCCAAAACTAGATTTAGTACCTTAGATGAGTAATTCAAATATTTTTGAAACTAACAAAAAATGTTGTGTCAAAATTATTTAAAATGCAAAAAGTCCTGAATAATTTGTGAAGTTTTCGTCAAACGATTAATTTAGGAAGTATTTACGACATTTAAAATATAGCATGACTTTTTCAAAAAGCTATGAATTTCGCGAATTAAACGTGAATTATTCACAAAATTTTAAAAAAGACCCAAATAAATATCAAATATATGAATTATATTCATTTTTAATTTTTCTTAAATAGTAATCTTATTTTTTATTTTGTCATATTTTGGCCAACATTTTCATGAATTTTCTTATGAGTTTTCTTAAAATTTGTCTTTTTTTCGTCTTTAAATTTTTCTTGTAATCAAATAATTGTCGAACTCCGACTTTGTGACTATGGGTGCAACATGGTACACTTATATATCATGAAACTAATGAATTGGTGGGCTAAAGGTAGAATGACTATAAAAAAAACAGGTAGAATGACGGACCAAAATGCCATTTTGAAGAAAGCTAGCTGACAAAATTAAAAATCTTTAGCAAACAAATAATTGTTGGAAGATTGACTTATGGGATGATAAAGAAGGGCAAAGAAATAAAACCCAAGAGAGTAGGGGGGCGTTTGGATATGATTCTGGAGAGAATCACAAAATCCATTCCCAAGTTTCTTGATTTTTAGATTCGATTTTGTGCAGAGAACCCATTTTGCAATACTTAGCTACAATACGAGGCATAAGAGGTGGATGGAATTCCTGAATGATTATGAGTTTATTTTTCACTATCACCTAGGAAAGGCGAATGTTGTAGCAGACGTCTTGAGTAAAAAATTTCAAGGAACTTGGGAATGAATTTTGTGAGAGAGGTTTGGTCCTATTTCCTATCCCTTGGATCTTTACCCAATTTTTTCAGAGCTTTTTATCCTATTGGCTTTCAGTGTCGTTCCCTGGTCTAGTAGGGATTGTTTGGCCTTTCCTACTAGGGGTGATAGCATGGGTACTTTGGAAGGAAAGGAACAAGAGGGTGTTCGAGGACACGTCCTTGACCATTCCTAGATCTAGGCCCGGGTTTGCCTTCTAGTTTCAGCTTGGTGCTCCTTAGGGGGTGATAGTGAAGACCCTTGGGGACGTAGTTTTTGGTGTAGTTGCCGTCCTTACTTTCGTCTTGTCTTGCTTTGTTCGTTTTGCCCTCTTGGTTTACTATTGGTGAACCTTGTGATGCATGTTGTTTTTCCTTATTATAATATATATGCTCTTTACTGATTAAAAAAATATTACATAGTATTAAAGTGTTATTATGTAAGGTATATGTATAACTAATATATATATATATATATATATATATATAGAGTATAGATCTTGCATATAATATACAATACATGTATGTTTATTATGCTGTAGTAGAGCATGTGGATGGTCAGGTCAGGCAAGACCTTAGCCCATCCTCCAGCTAGAACGCTTTTGAAAATTTGGCCTTACCGAGTCTATAGGCCTTGGAGAAGAAAAAAAGTCTTCAAATTTGTAGGCTTAGGAGGGCGGGCCGCTATTTTCCATCCTAGGTGTAAGGGGTTCATGAAATGTAACAACAATAACAATGACAATACTAGAATACTTGATAATTTTACTTAAATCTTGTTCTTTCAGCTAGTTTTTGTTGCCCAAGAAATGGACCCTAGAGGGGGGAGGGGGGGGGGGGGGGAATAGGGTCTGGCAATTTAAAATTTATTCCTAATTCCTTAAGCGGAATTTCAACTAAAACTAGTTAAAAGGAATTTGAAACTATGCAATTCTTCACAAACAATCAAAACAATAAAGTAAAAGAGAAAGGTAAGAGAATGCAAACACAAGAAGTTTGTTCACGAGGTTCGGCAACCCGCCTACGTCCCTGCCTCAAGCTATACTCGCTAGAGGATTCACCACGATTTTAATTGCACAGAATTCTTCACGGGGGAAGTTCAAACTTTTTACAATCTCTCTTAATGGTCGAGATCAAACCTTGCAAGAGAACAATCCTCCCTTGACTTCCTAATCTCTTTACGGGAAGAGATCAAACCTTACAAAGTTCCCCACTTCAAGGACAAGAATCCACCGATTCTTGATTTTCACATACACTTCAAGGAGTGATGGTTACAATCTGATTTTTTTTCTAATACAAGCTAATAGATCACTTTCAAGCTCTCTAAGAATCTGTCAAAGAATGAGATTGAATAGCTCAAGAATGGACTCTTTTGGGTTTTTAGGTTCAACTCAAAGGATTTTGAAATCTAAGCTTTTGAGTGATTAAAAGAATGATTGGAAGTATTAGTATATGTATTTTAATTCATAAATCATTCCTATTTATCGTCCAAGAGATTTTATGGCCGTTAGGGGAACATCCAAAGCGAAACTAGCCGTTGAAAACTAGCTGTTACAGAGTATTCTGGTTCCCGCATGATTTCGTCGACGTGATTGGGTGAGCATTTCGATTTTGTCGAATAGATTTGGCCAGAAAAGAAAACAGTAGCTCTGCGGCTGATTTCGTCGACGAAACCAATTTCACTGTTTAATTTCGTCGACGAGATTTCTTGTTTTATTCTGAAATCTCATCTTAAATAGACCTTGATGTTGAGAATGAATTCTTTGGTCTTTAGGCTCATCTTTAACATGTTTTTGGTCATTCTAAATGATATCCTAGGGCCTTAGAATATTAATCAATTTAGTCTTAGGCTCCTATGGTCATTCTAGGCTTATGAGCAATTCAAACAACCAAAACTTTGAGGACTTTACATAAGTCCTAAACTCTCACACTAAAAATATAAGACAATTAAACCTTCTAGGGGAGTCTTCATTCCTTTAAGCTTGATCTTGATTTGTCTTATTTGGCTTTAAGATCAATCCTCTCCTTCTTATATCTTCTTCTTAATGATTTGAGCTTGATATGATCTTCAATATGGTAAACTTGATCCAACTGCTTTCTTATGGCTTGATGGTGATATCCTCTTTAAACTTGGTTGCATTTCTATCTTTTTGCCTTGAATGGAATGCTAATGCTCTTTATAACTGAATTTCACATATAAACTCAAGAAAACATTAGTAACACAAATGTCATTCTATTATTGTGTTATCATCAAAATCAATGATGTTACCTTAGGTAAAAACCTAAAGACTAATAGTTTTTTAATTGCTAGATTAACAACTTATAGGAGCTTTCCCTTCAAGAAACCTTGGCTCCGACAATGATCGGAGTGTTATCAATTTCTCTTCAATCTGTAAAGAGGTGACTTTTCTCCTCATTTCGTTAAGTGGTATTAGAGCCAAGTTACTTCAGAACTGTCTCTTTCGGATCCATGAATGTGTGTGGGAACAACTTAGAGCGAAATCAAGAGATTTGGAAGCACTTTAGGCAACAAATAACAGAACCATGGTGTAACAATCCGGAATTTTAATATAATAAAATTATGTGTTTATGGGTCCTTAATGGAGGTTAAGTAGTTAATTATTTGTTAAATTGATAAAAAGTGGGTTTTGTTCGGGATTGGATTGTATTGGTAAAACTTCAGTGTTTTTTCTCGAAAATCGTGCACAATGTGCGGGTCGACTATCTGGACGATCACCTATCGTTCCAGTTCCATCGCGTATCGATTCGCAAGACCGCGGGAGTCTTAAATGTAAGAAAATCGAAAAAATCAGGAAATTCCAGATTTTTCTGGAATTTAGGACTCCATAATTGTTGGAGATTCTAATAGAAATCTGTGCGGTTGGTACCATAGCGTGCCGGTTGGTCGTGAGGACGACCGTCGATTGTTTCAGCAGGTAATTATCTCATATGAAGAAACGACAGTGTGTTTTGTGTCTGAAATCAGGAAATTAGTGGGTTTTGCAATTTTCTTCCAAACTAAAGTGTAGCTATCAAAACTCAGTATTTCTTCCCAAAAATTTTCCAGCGGGTGTCGGACTGTCCCAAGTTCGGTCACCTAAAGTTTCGTCAAAATCAGATGTCATTAAGTAGGACTACGGAGGCCGTATACACGAGAGAAGGCGGAAAAATAGTCAAACGGTCAAACCGTTGACTTGGTCAACAGGACCATTTATTATGGTCATGTGCATGGCATATGACCTTATCTATATAATGGAGGCCAGCCTCCCCCATTTCTCATGTTCTGTAAACAGGGGGAGGTTTTGCCACAGAATATTTTAGAGAGAAAGTGAGAGAGAAAGGAAGAGAGAAAGAGAGATAAAGGAAGAGAGAGAAAGGGAGGTCCCCTTGGGGTTTTTTTGACGTTCTCGACATGCTGGTGACGTCAGTTTCTTTTCCCGACATCTCGATTTGCGTGTAGAGAGAGAAAGTTGCATGCGCTCTACCCCGGGGTTGATCGTCGTAGGGAACGCGTTGGCGACATCCGTTTTTGCCCGCGAGACCTCGAAACGCGCGAAACAGGTAAAACCTCTTTCTTTTCTTTACTTTTTCCCCTTATTTTCCTATATTCTTTTATGTGGAGCATATGCATGTCTTTTGGCGTGAATGAAAAAGGGTCAGAGACCCCTATGTGATGTGTGGAAGGGTTGGATGTGCGTGAAAAATGAGTAGAGGGGTGTAGCCCTCGGTCTCGGGTATCAAAACCCAGATTTAGGCTCACTGTGTGAATGGTGTGGATGGAAAAAGGGTCGGAGACCCCTATGTGATGTGATTTTATGTGGACCATCGGGGAGCCCAGATTGGGTCCCGGGTAAATTGTATCATCACTCTAGGATGACGAAAAGTTGTTTGCATGTCGTATAAGGCTATGGAGACATTCATTAGCCTGACAACGTTCCCTAATGGGACGGTGTGTTACCGGAGTTGGTTCACGGGCGCGAGGCCCAAGTATTTCAATTAATCAAGCGAGGTTTGGTTAACTTTGGTTAACCTATGGTTAGAAAATTTAACTAGGTTAAGTGTAGTCTGTGGTTCCTCTTTGACTAGGTCAGGACAGACGGTGTCCAGTAAGGCCTGGGGTTCCTTCGTGACTGATAGTCGGGAGGTGTCGGTCTGTTTGTCTAGGTCGTCCGTGGTGCCTTTTGGATTAGGTCAGGAGTGGCGGTGTCCTGCATGGCCTGTGATTCCTCTGTGACTGATAGTCGGGAGATGTCGGAGTCCTAGGGAGTTTAAAGTGGCTGAACATCAGATATGTATAGTCTGGGGTTCCTCTCTGGGTGAGTCAGAAGATGTCGGCACCGTGTCTATCGGGGTCCCTTCTTGGTAGAACGTCAGGAGATAACGACATTGGTAAAGATGTCGGGGTTCCTCCGTAGACTAGCCAGAAGATGATGGTAGGTAGGTTGGTTGGGGTTCCTTCTTGATTGTTACCAAGGGCGATGGCGGCGAATACACGATAGATGTTGGCAGTCAGTTGAATGGAAAAGTATGTTCTTATTGGGTGAATGCCCATGTTGTGTGTGTGAGCTTCGGATACGAAGTTGTTTGAGTCTTTATACTCAGGGTTGGTGTAATTGTCTGAGTTGGTGTACTTAGGGTTCGATATGGAATTGTCGGATTCCAAGTGAGTTGGGTTGGTATGGCCAAGATTTAGTCATATTCGGGTGAAAGCCAGAACAGGGTGTGTGTCTAAATGGCTCAATGTATGGTTATGATTTAGAGACTTTAAGCTGAACATTTGTGGGCTGTGGCAGTTAATAGAGTCTCAGGACTCGAAATAAAACATGATTGATGATTGAAATGATAACTTGGTAATATGGATAAATTCATAACTGAGCCCCATAATTGGAAAGTAATGTGAGGTCGGGAACCTCGGTTAGGGTGACGTAACCTTAAGTGACTTTGGATCACAGTTTATTATATACTGTTCTATTTTACTGTAACATGCAAATTGAACTGTTTATTATATCATTATTGATGTGTGTTATTATGTGAAAAATAGTTTAGAAGGATTGTGGTTTTATTGGTCTTCGTAACTCACTGACTTTTTATGTCAAGAGATCTCAGAGCTACTAACCAGTAAGTGAAAAGTCGAACTTGGCATTTTGGAAGCTTGTACAAACTGTACCCGGTGTGATAGAGGCATCTGCTTTTTTAAAACAGATTTGATGTAAATAATACAGGTATATGGTTTGTATGATGGTTATTGTGATGATAGGTGTTATTTGTTTTTTGGAATCATCTGATAAATGTTTAAATTTTCCGTATTTTCGTGGGTAAAGTCTTCCGTTTGTGTGATTTGACGAACAGACGCGCGTCTCGGAACATGATTCCCTAGGCACGGGTTCGGGGCGTCACAATTGGTATCAGAGTCAATAGCAATAACCATCACACAAATCATACTTGAGCATAATACACCTAGGAACCGTTGGATAGGCGATCCCTTAGAGATTTATTTGATATTCCTAGTTGAGTGATTGCTGTACATGTCATGTTTCGAAATCAGACATTGATTTGGAATATATGCATGTCCATGAATGGCAAGGACGCACCAAATTCCCAAGCGGGAGATAACCCTTTTTGAGTGGGTGGTGACCATGCAAAGAAGACGCCATGTTGGATGGTTGTCTTACCATACTATACACTTAAAGGTGGGACGACCACTTCGCAAGAGATTGACCACGCAAGTAATGTGCGAATCCCTGAGACAGAGAGAGATTGACTAGTTGTTGAGAGAGGCTAGACCTGAGGCAGAGGATCAGGCACCGCAGGAGGATAGTGTAGCGGTCTCACCGATAGAGGTTGAGACTTATGGAGTATAGGATCATGGGGGAAGAGCGTGGTGCATCCGTATCGTTTTGGAGTAGAATAGATGTCCGACTCGGTCTTTCCATCATTAGATCACTTTTTGTATGTGTGCAGCTACATGATGTTTTGTATACGCTCGTGTACTACTATACTGTACAGTGTTGCTTTGTATATCTTAACAGTGAAATGAATGAAATGTTTCTTTTTGACTATCGAACTCTTGAGTACATTCCTTTTCATTTCATTATATAACTATAAAGCGTTCGCTATTGTATAATTATAGGAAAACTATATCTACTCCGTCAGGGAGGGTCATTTGCACAAAAACAGTCTACGATAGGTGTCCTATCCTTATTAATAGTGTACAAATGATCGTAAATTTGATTGTTCTGGACATGAAAGATTATGATTTCATCCTTGGGATGGATTGGTTGGCCAACTACCATGTAGTGGTAGACTGTAAAGCCAAGAAGGTGATATTTCGAATGCAAGGAGTTGTGCGAGGTCAGGCGTCCAAGTGGATCTCTGCTATTAAAACATGTTACCTTTTGGGTAAAGGCTATACGGGTTACTTGGCTGCCGTTGTAATTGATAAAGATGAAGACATTGTGCTGAGAAATACGCCAGTGGTACGAGAATTTCCAGATGTATTCCTGAAAGAGTTGCCAGGACTTCCTCCCACTCGAGAGATCGATTTTTCGATCGATATTACTCCAGGCATAGCCTCGATATCAAAGATTCCGTATCGGATGGCTCCAGCAGAATTGTAAGAATTGAAGATTCAATTGCAAGATTTACTAGACAAGGGTTTGATTCGCCCTAGTGTGTCGCCGTGGGGAGCACCGGTGCTGTTTGTCAGAAAGAAAGACGGAAGTCTTCGTCTGTGCATTGATTATCGTCTGCTGAATCAAGCGACAATCAAGAATAAATATCCTCTCCCCCGGATAGATGATCTTTTTGATCAGTTACAAGGTGCTCAGATGTTTTTGAAGATAGATCTTTGGTCCGGTTATCACCAGTTGCGGGTCAAGGAAGAAGATATTTGGAAGACAACGTTTCGAACTCGCTATGGATACTACGAGTTCCTGGTGATGCCTTTTGGACTGACAAATACGCCTGCGGCCTTTATGGAGTTGAATCGTCTTTTCAGGCCGTACTTGGATCAGTTTATTGTGGTATTTATTGATGATATCTTGGTGTACTCACCTACTTGTGAGAAGCACACTGAGCACTTGAGGATTACGCTCCAGACATTGAGAGATAACTAGCTGTATGCTAAGTTCTCCAAGTACGAGTTTTGGATGGAAGAGGTAGCCTTTCGGCATATTGTATCAAGAAATGGAATATCTATTGATCCCTCCAAGATTCAGGCGGTAACCAATTGGGCAAGGCCATCCATTGTTACTGAAGTTCGAAGTTTTCTGGGATTGGCTGGGTACTACCGCAGATTTGTAGAAGGTTTCTCGAAGATAGCAGCTCCATTAACGGAATTGACTAAGAGAGATGTGAAGTTCGAATGAATGGCATCTTGGGAGCGAAGCTTTCAAGAATTAAAGAAGAGATTAACAACCGCTCCAGTATTGAAAACTCCCTCAGGATCTAGAGGATTTGAGGTGTATTGTGATGCTTCCGGTAAGGGACTCGGTTGTGTCTTAATGTAAAACAAAAAGGTCATTGCTTATGGTTCGAGATAACTCAAGATTCACGAACGGAATTATCCCATGCATGACCTGGAGTTAGCTGCAGTAGTGTTCGCACTGAAAATTTTGGAGGCATTATCTTTATGGAGAGAAGTTGGTGATCTATAATGATCACAAGAGTTTAAAGTATCTATTCTCTCAAAAGGAACTCAATATACGACAACGAAGATGGATGAAATTCTTGAAGGATTATGAGTATGTAATCTAGTATCATCTTGGTAAGGATAACGTGGTTGTTGATGCCCTGAGTAGAAAGACAGTTGGATTTATAGCATATATGAGGGCAGAGCGATGGAAGATGATTGAAGAATTCAAGAGCTGGAATCTGAGTCTGGGATTCCAGGGTAATAGTGCCAAGTTGGCTAGTATTTAGGCTAAGCCAGTGTTATTACAGAAGATTCAAAAAGCACAGTTGGAAGATCAGGAGATCAAAGTTATCAAAGATAAGATTCTTCAACGAAAAATGAGTGATTTTGAAGAATCTGAAGATGGAATACTTCGATTCAAAGGTCGAATCTGTGTGCCTGGAAATCCTAAGTTGAAGAATGAACTGCTCAATGAGTCACATCGATCTCGTTTTGTGGTACACCCTGGAAGTACGCAGATGTATTAAGATGTGAAGAATAACTACTGGTGGAATGACATGAAGAGAGAAATTGCAAAGTATGTATCTCGATGCCTTGTTTGTCAGCAAGTCAAGGCAAAACATCAGAATCCAGCTGGATTGTTAAATTCATTGCCTCTTTCCGAGTGGAAATGGGAGCACATTACAATGGATTTTGTGGTGGGTTACCAAAAACAAGGAGTGGACACGATGCCGTTTGGGTGATAGTTGATCGATTGACGAAGTTGACTCACTTTCTCGTGATCAAGGATACCAAAACCCTGGAAAATTTATCAAAGTTGCACATCAAGGAGAATGTGAAGCTGCATGGCGTGCTGGTATCTATCGTGTCAGATCGCGATCCGCGATTTACTTCCCGATTTTGGAGGAGCTTGCAGGAAGCTTTAGGTACGCAGCTAAACATGAGTACAACTTATCATCCGCAAACCGATGGACAGTCTGAGTGCACAATACAAACTCTAAAAGATATGATGCGCACTTGCAGGCTGGACTTTTAGGGAAATTGGGATGATCACTTGCCATTGATCGAGTTTACATATAATAACAGTTATCAGGCAAGTATTCAAATGGCTCCTTACGAGGCCTTGTACGGCAGGAGTTGTCGGTCGCCAGTATGTTGGACTGAAGTAGGGGAACGTAAACTACTGGGACCTGAGTTGGTGCAAGAAACAACAAAGAAGATCGAGTTGATTCGATCGAGGTTATTATCTTCACAAAGTCGACAGAAAAGCTATGTAGATGGAAAGCGCTAAGACTTAGAGTTTCAAGTCGGCGACCATGTCTTCTTGAAAATCTCTCCATCAAAAGGTATTGTACGATTCAGAAAGCGGGGAAAGTTAAGTCCGCGATTCATTGGACCTTTTGAGATTTTGGCTAAAATAGGAGGCGTGGCTACCGTTTGGCATTACCACAGAGCTGGAAAGGGTTCACAATGTATTTCACATATCTAGGTTGAGGAAATATGTACCTGATCCCTCGCACGTGATACGATATGAACCAATTCAAATCAGAGAAGACTTAACTTTTGAAGAAAAGCCAGTGATAATTTTATACCGCAAGGAACAGGTGTTACGAAACAAAATGATCAAACTAATTAAAGTTTTATGGGAACACCATGCCATAGAGGAAGCCACATGGGAACTTGAAGATGTCATTAGGAGCAATCATCCTCAGTTATTTGACGACTAGTGTATATGTAAATTTCGAGGACGAAATTTTTGTAAGGAGGGGAGATTGTAACAACCCGGAATTTTAATATAATAAAATTATGTGTTTATGGGTCCTTAATGGAGGTTAAGTAGTTAATTATTTGTTAAATTGATAAAAAGTGGGTTTTGTTCGGGATTGGATTGTATTGGTAAAACTTTAGTGTTTTTTCTCGAAAATCGTGCACAATGTGCGGGTTGACTATCTGGACGATCACCTATCGTTCCAGTTCCATCGCGTATTGATTCGCGAGACTGCAAAAGTCTTAAATGTAAGAAAATCGAGAAAACCAGGAAATTCCAGATTTTTCTGGAATTTAGTGGGACTCCATAATTGTTGGGGATTCTAATAGAAATCAATGCGGCTGGTACCACAGCGTGCCGGTCGGTCGTGAGGACGACCGTCGGTTGTTTCAGCAGTTAATTATCTCATATTAAGAAACGACAGTGTGTTTTGTTTCTGAAATCAGGAAATTAGTGGGTTTTGCAGTTTTCTTCCAGACTAAAGTGCAGCTGTCAAAACTCAGTATTTCTTCCCGAAAATTTTACAGCGGGTGTCGGACTGTCCCAAGTTCGGTCACCTAAAGTTTCGTCAAAATCGGATGTCATTAAGTAGGACTACGGAGGCCGTATACATGAGAGAAGGCGGAAAAATAGTCAAACGGTCAAACCGTTGACTTGGTCAAACCGTTGACTTGGTCAACGGGACCATTTATTATGGTCATGTGCATAGCACATGACCTTATTTATATAATGGAGGCCAGCCTCCCCCATTTCTCACGTTCTGTAAACATGGGGAGGTTCTGCCACATAATATTTTAGAGAGAGAAAGGAAGAGAGAAAGAGGAGAGAGAAAGGAAGAGAGAGAAAGGGAAAGGGAGGTCCCCTTGGGGTTTTTCGACGTTCCCGACGCACTGGTGACGTCAGTGTCTTTTCCCGACGTCTCGATTTACGTATAGAGAGAGAAAGTGGAGAGAGAAAGTTGCATGCGCTCTACTCGGAGTTGATCGTCGTAGGGAACGCGTTGCGACATCCGTTTTTGCCTGCGAGACCTCGAAACGCGTGATGCAGGTAAAACCCCTTTCTTTTCTTCACTTTTTCCCCTTATTTTCCTATATTCTTTTATGTGGAGCATATGCATGTCTTTTGGCGTGAAAGAAAAAGGGTCAGAGACCCCTATGTGATGTGTGGAAGGGTTGGATGTGCGTGAAAAATGAGTAGAGGGGTGTAGCTCTCGGTCTCGGTTGTCAAAACCCCAGATTTAGGCTCACTGTGTGAATGGTGTGGATGGAAAAAGGGTCGGAGACCCCTATGTGATGTTGTGATTTTATGTGGACCATCAGGGAGCCCGGATCGGGTCCCGGGTAAATTGCATTGTCACTCTAGGGTGACGAAAAATTGTTTTGCATGTCGTATAAGGCTATGGAGACATTAATTAGCCTAGAAACGTTCCCTAATGGGACGGTGTGTTACCGGAGTTGGTTCACGGGCGCGAGGCCCAAGTATTTCAATTAATCAAGCGAGGTTTGGGTTAACTTTGGTTAACCTATGGTTAGAAAATCTAACTAGGTTAAGTATAGTCTGTGGTTCCTTTTTGACTAGGTCAGGACAGACGGTGTCCAGTAAGGCCTGGGGTTCCTTCGTGACTGATAATCGGGAGATGTCGGTCTGTTTGTCTAGGTCGTCCGTGGTGCCTCTTGGATTAGGTCAGGAGTGGCGGTGTCCTGCATGGCCTGTGATTCCTCTGTGATTGATAGTCGGGAGATGTCGGAGTCCTAGGGAGTTTAAAGTGGCTGAACATCAGATAGTGTATAGTCCGGGGTTCCTCTCTGGGTGAGTCAGAAGATGTCGGCACCGTGTCTATTGGGGTCCCTTCTTGGGGGAACGTCAGGAGATGACATTGGTAAAGATGTCGGGGTTCCTCCGTAGACTAGCCAGAAGATGACGGTAGGCAGGTTGGTCGGGGTTCCTTCTTGATTGATACCCAGGGCGATGGCGGCGAATACACGATAGATGTTGCCAGTCAGTTGAATGGAAAAGTATGTTCTTATTGGGTGAATGCCCATGTTGTGTGTGTAAGCTTCGGATACGAAGTTGTCTGAGTCGGTATACTCAGGGTTGGTGTAATTGTTTGAGTTGGTGTACTTAGGGTTCGATATGGAATCGTCGGATTCCAAGTGAGTTGGGTTGGTATGGCCAAGATTTAGTCATATTCGGGTGAAAGCCAGAACAGAGTGTGTGAGTCTAAATGGCTCAATGTATGGTTATGATTTAGAGACTTTAAGCTGAACATTTGTGGGCTGTGGCAGTTAATAGAGTCTCAGGACTCGAAATATCCTCATGAGCCCCACCAAGAGACCTCTTCTGACTCAGGTAACATTATTCTTTCTAATTTTGACATTGTTGATTCTGAAGTGCCAATTGCTCTTAGGAAATGTACTAGATCTTGTAATCTGCATCCTATTTCGAACTTTGTTTCCTATCATGCTTTGTCTTTCTCCTATCGCTCTTTTGCCTTGACTTTGTCTTCTATATCTGTGTCTCGCAGTTTAGCAGATGCACTGTCCCAACCAGAATGAAAACCAGCCAGAATGGAAAAGAGTTATGGAAGAAGAGATCTGAGCTCTTAAAAAAAATACTACTTGGGATTTGGTTACCTCACCAAGAGGAAAGAAGTCAGTTGGGTGTAGGTGGATGTTTATAATAAAACACCGCTCGGATGGCTTGGTTGAGAGATACAAAGCTGACTTTGTTGCAAAGGTGTATACTCAAACTTACGACATAGATTATCAGGAGACATTTGCTCCAATTGCAAAATTGAACTTAGTAAGAGTCATCTTATCTGTTGCAGCCAATCAGGATTGACTCTTGTTTCAGCTTGATGTGAAGAATGCATTTCTTCATGCTGATTTGGAGGAAGAGGTGTACATGTTACCTCTTCCTAGTTTCAAATGTCCCTCAGATGAAGGGAAAGTGTGCAAGATGAAGAAGGCACTGTATGGACTGAAGTAGTCCCTAGAGCATTGTTTGAGCGATTTCGCAATGCTATGGTGAAGAATGGTTATAGGCAAAGTCAAGTAGACTACACACATTGTTCCTCAAGCAATCTCATCCGAAGGTGACTATCTTGATTGTTTATGTGGATGACATTGTGGTAACAAGTGATGATATGGATGAGATAGTCATTGAAATTACCCCTGTTCAATGCTTCCTTTTACCTAGGGAAAGGGGGGGGGGGGGGTGAATAGGTCTTCCTAGCAATGCCTACCAATTTTAATTTTGCGTGATAATTAATCAGAGTTGAGGTAAACAAAGCAACAATCAAGTGCGAAAAATATAGAAGACATGCAAACCACGACACAAAGGTTTTTATGTGGAAAATCATTATAGGAAAAATCACGGGACCTAGTCCAGCACAAAATCCACTAAGAGAATTGTTATCAAGTACAAGACTCGAATCTTACCCAACCGGACACAACACACTATTCAAGCCCACGAACCAATTGTTCGAGTACAAGACTCGAATCTTACCCAACCAGACACAACACACTGTTCCTCGGTACAAATTCCTCGTCTTAAAGTCCACGAACCAACTGTTCGATCTTTGCCACAGCAGCTCTGGTTCTTCACCGGCCAACGCTCTCGAAGTTTCCAACCATGATCTCCGTCCTTGACGGCTTTGACTCACGCCAACCAACGCTCATAACAGAGCAAACACGGAGTTTTGAAGGTTTAGCAAACCTCTAGAGGGATTTCAATGAATGTGGAGATCAATCAATGCAAGTATCAAGATTATAAAGTTAAGCTTGCATCACTAGAGATTGAGAGAGGAGAACAATTGGTATCCATCAAAAGGGGGATCGGGAAACCTTAGATAACTCAAAGAAGTCTCTACTCTCTCACACCAAAACCTTATAACGAGCTAAGGGATCATTACTTAAATAGCCATTGCCAAAAAGAAGTTGAGCATTGAATTTAGAATGAAAATTTACACAGTCCGTTTGAACGGCCATAAGGGCGTTCAAATGGCTAGCGATTGGCTTACGAACGGCCAGCGATTGGCTTGCGAACGGCCAGCGAATGGTGTGTCAGGGAGGCTACTGTAATCTCAATTTTACTTAACCTTTCGAACGGCTAGTCAGGCGTTTCTTCCCGTTCGAACGACCTTGAGGGTATTCGAACGGCCTGTGTATATTTTTGTTATTTTGTGCGCAAAACCCTTTTAACTTGGCAATTAACTAACTTGGGTCAATTTCTAGTCACCTAAGGTTATGATAATATTATCTAGGAAAATTCCACCTATGGTAACCACTAGGTATCTAGGTCTCACTTACCATCCTACGGGCGTGAGCGAAGCTTTAGCGGAATGTACTCCACTTGAGCCTTTGGAGCTTCATCTTCACATGTCTTCAACAACCATAGGAACAGCGACACCAGATTTACATTAGATTTACATTGACACCATTTTGACATCGGAATTAAGCCAATACAAAGTATGACTTTACAGTTATTAAAGGGCAAGTTAGCAAAGGAATTCGAGATTAAGGATCTTGGTCTTTTAAAGTACTTCCTTTGGATTATAGTCACCAAGTATGGGTACGGGTATTAAATGGCAATGATACGTCTGGGAAGCATGGGTTTTAAACGGTAAAACACGGGAAAAGTAAGGGAAATTAAAAATAATAATAAGTAATTTAAAAAAATATATAAACATAATACTAATTAATAATCATTTAAAAGCATCATTCATTAAAAGAATTGCAATGATATTAAGCATCAAAAGAAGAAAAAATAAGTCATAATTAAAAGATTTCAAATCCAAAATAAGAATAACTAAAATAAATCATCATTCTCCAAATTATAAAGTCACCATCCAACCTGTTCTGAAAAGAAGAGGTTTAGGCCTCTGTTCATTATACACAAGAGAAGATAAAAGGGTCCACAATTACATAAAGGATGGTTTATGCAACCCATTTAGTCCTCTGTTCATTGTGGACATCTCTTAATCATCTGCTTGACATTTGTTTCTTAACACAAACACTTCGGACTTACTTTTACAGGGACTTTAAATCTGTTAACTCACAAAATTGAAACTAAAGACCACCCACACTGCATCATAATTTAAGCTTACACAGTTGCAAAACGAAGGCAACCACACAAGAGTTAAACCACATAGATGCAAAGGACAAGGAGGAATACCCCTCCCCAATATGTACATAAATTGATTAATTCATTTACACCTAGACATGCAAGCTCCCAAAAGCACCACAGGATGGTTTATGCGTTAAAAGCATTCTGCGTTTGAAATATTGGTGACTCTTGGGTAGAATCGAAGCTATTCTCTCCTAGCTAAGGTGATAAACCAGACATTGAAGGAGAATAACCCAAGAGAAGAGATGAGAGAGAGAGAGAGACTTACTGTTGCCGGAGAGAGGCTCCATCGGAGAGCAGCCGAGTGAGCGACGAGAGAGCTGAGACTTGAGAGTAGAGCGAGAGACGAGGTATTGACGTTTTTCCCTAACACCTCATCTCTTAAAATCCGTTTTAACCTTTTTTTGGGTTAAAATACGTTTTAAACGAGTTTAAAACTGAGTATGCGTTTAAAATGTGTGTTAACGTTTAAAACGGCAAACATGTTTAAAACAGAGTTTAAAACGGCGATCCCCTCTAAAAGTTTTAAATGCGTTTTAAACGTGTATTAAACTCGTACTTTGTGACTATGCTTTGGATTGAAGTTGCCAGGTTTAAGAAGGGCATCTTTGTCTTTCAACACAAGTATGTACTTGACCTTCTCGGGGAGATAGGAATGATGGGTTGTAATCCATCTAATACACCCTTAGATTCGAATCATAAACTCAGTGAAGATAGTGGGGAACGTTTGTTGGATGCTAGGAGGTACTAAAGGCTTGTTGGTAGACTTATATATCTATCTCTTATTAGGCCAAACATTGCTTATGCTGTCAGTGTAGTAAGTCAATTCATGCTTTCACCAACTACTTAGCACCTAGATGCGGTAAATAGAATTCTCCACTGCTTAAAGTCGTCTCCTGAGAAAGGTTTGTTATGTACTTGTAATGAGAACTTAAGGGTTGAAGCCTACATTGATGCAGATTGGGCTGACTCAGTTTTTGATAGACGCTCCACTTCAGGGTATTGTATTTTCGTTGGAGGTAATCTTGTTGCATGGAGAAGTAAGAAACATAAGGTGGTTGCTAGATTCAGTGCAGAGGCAGAGTTTAGAGCCATGATACAAAGGGTGTGTGAATTGCTCTGACTTCGATTGCTCTTGAATGAGATTGGACTTCCTATTGAAGGTCCTTTGAGATTATATTGTGATAATAAAGTAGCTATTAGTATTGCTCATAATCATGTGCAGCTTGAACGAACCAAGCATATTGAGGTAAATCGTCATTTCATCAAGGAAAAGTTGAAGGCAGGTTACATTTGCATTCCGTTTGTGAAGTCTGAGGGTCAATTGGCTGATGTGTTAGCTAAGGGTCTTGGTAGTACTCAGTTTTGAAATACTGTAGGCAAGTTGGGCATGGGTGATATCTACGCACCAACTTGAGGGGAGTGTTGAATAAGTCTTTATGTTTTACTCTTATACACTATATTTTGGGTATATTATTAGTATCTCTTATATATTAATAGTATACCATTAGTGGAGTATAAATAATAAAGTATGGAAAAGAGAGAATTAACTCTCTGTAATCTTTCCCTAATTTCTTCTTCTTCTTCCTCTTCTCTTTCTCAAAATCCTAGACCTTAAAACCCTAGATCTATCTCTTAAAATTCTTCTAGTCAAACCAACTATTCCTTCCCCTTAATTATGAAGGATTATGTTTCAGCAATATACACAAATGAATTTTACAAGATGCGAACTCGTGCAGTTGGCTGAAACTGAAACGCATGTCATACATTGCTACTTGATGGGTTTAGGTCCTAGCATTCAAAATTTGATGGAGTTATAACCTTGTTTGACATTGGCTAGTGCTGTATCTACAAAGGTTGAAGCATAAGAAACTCAACCAACTAATCGACTAATCCTAGCTGGAAGAGGACAACCACAATCTCATGAAAAGGGATTTGATGCTGGTCAAGGATGAGGAAATTTTGTTCAAAAGCCCAGGTGAATCAACTAATACCCAAGACTGTGGATAAGGCCGGAGAAGCAGAGCAACCAGCACCAATGCTGGAACAATTGGCATATCATCCCATTTTATGGGGTCCAAAATCATTTGCTACAAGTGTGGGTAAGGACATAAATCTTCTAGTTGCCTCAAAGCAGCCGACAATTTACCCGTTGAAAATGAACATTTCATGATAGACAATGATGATAGTCAATTTGATGACAGTCTATGATGGAGGGCTGCTGGATTTTCAAGATTACGAAGTGACGCTTGACCATCAAGATCTTCCAAGCCTTGGGATACGAAGAGCTATGATTGGCTCCTAAAGCTACAGTGGATAATTGGTTATGTGGCAACATTTTCAGGAGGAGGTGTTCATTGGGAGGATGATCATGAAACATCATATTGATGGAGACAATTGCAAAAATATATCCTCCAAAGGAATGATAACCAAGTTGAGTCTAAAGGTCCAGTTCCATCCTAAACTATACTGGATAACTTGTTTAAAGAAAGGAGGCGAAGTCCTGGTAACTATACAATGTTATGTTCAATTTTCAATTGGTAAAATTGCTCCGATAAAGTATTGTGTGATGTGATGGAAATGGAGGCTTGCCATTTCTTGTTGGGCTGGTCATTGGCAATTGGTGACAAGAACAAATATGCCTTTTACAAAGACGGGGTGAAAGTTGTTCTTGCCCCTCATGAAAGATGAATTTTTTCAAGTCTAAAAGGGAGGAAGGACAAACTAATTGTATTGCCCAACAGTTCTTGGAAGTGTCTGAAGGCATTGGAATGACCTATGTTTTAATGGTGAAAGAGATTAAGGACGAGCAGTTGCCAACTATACCTGCTGCCTTCACTAAAGAATTTGAGGAGGTAGTTCCTGAGAATCGCCTAATGGACTGCCCCCTATTAGAAGTGTACGTCACCATACCGATTTGGTACCTGATGATAGTCTACTTAACTTCCCGCATTACCAAATGAGCTCAAAAGAGCATGAGGAGCTCTAATGACAAGTAGAAGAACTGCTACATAAGGGATTTATTAGAGAATCCATGAGCCATTGCACATTATCAACTCTTTTGACTCCAAAGAAAGATGGAATGTGTTGAATGTTTGTAGACACCGGAGCAATAAACAAGATAACTGTTGAGTATTGCTTCCCGATACCATGGTTAGATAATATGCTTGATTTGTTACAAGATGCAAGCACAACTATTTTCAAATATAGAAGTCAAGAGTAGTTAATATCAAATACAAATCGGAGAAGGTGATCAATAGAAGTTTGCTTTTAAAACAAAAGGCCTATACGAATGGATTGTGACGCCCTTTGGTTTATCAAAGAATTAGATACGTATCGGATCGTACTGGATGGGTATGACGGAAAAAAGCAGGATACACTAAGAAACGCTTAGATATACAAGAAAAACTTGGATATATACATAAAACCTCTTCTAATGCAAATATAAGCTAAAAGTAAACTAAATGAAGGTTTCCAACTACATTTATAACCATATATATGAGAGTTAAGAATTTTTAAGTTAAAAAAGACGATCATGCTGATAAACAGCTATGAAAACGCAAACAGTCACTTAGCCAAGTATAGACAATACAATCTAGATATCAAAACCTTAGATTCAATGAATTTAAGAAGAATGTATTGAATTACAACCATAAATTAGAAGTTTGAATTTAAGTCTTTTCATGTTGAACTGTTACTCTATTAGTTAACTTTTTGATCTTGAAGATAATATTTTTGAAGACTAAAATGTGAGACTTTTTGCCAGACTTTTGGGTTTTAGTAATGTTTTGATATTGTAGAATTTATGAAATTTTAAGATTTGAGAAATACCTTACCATTAAAGTTCAATTTTTGACTTAATTCATAAAAGACGCTAAAAAACAGATTTTGTTCTTGAACTGGAAAGTTGAATCCGCTTTTTAGTAGAATTTATGAAGTTGGAATTTTGACTTAATTCACCGGTACACTATTATTGCACCGGTGACTGATTGTATGAAGAAAGGAAAGTTGAGTGGACAAAAGAAGCTGAAGATAGCTTCTAATTGATAGAGCAAAAGATGTGTACATCACCAGCTCTAGCTTTGCTTCATTTTGATTTATATTTGAAGTTAAATGCATTAATGCTTCAAGTGCTAGAGTTGTATTTGTTCTTAGCATAGTTGGAGGGAAGCTATGTATAGAGGGTGGGCAGCTTGCTTCTTAGGAAACTCACTTCCATAATGTTTTATTGAGTGGTCAAGGGGGCTAAGTAGGTGGAAAGTGATGTGATAAACCTAAGTCTACAGCCTAGGGTATAGAGAGTGGGCAAATATTGTTGAATTGGAACCTAGGGCACTTACTTCTTCACAAATATCTCATGTAAGATAATATCTAAGGGATGGCTGCCCATACTAATAAAGCGATAAATGAGGTGCCTATATCTCATTTGTTACCTCTCATTTCCAAAGGATTTGAGCCTAGTATCTCCCTTCTCGCTTTGGCTTTGCTTCTCATTTTCGCTTCTCGTTCAAGTAACTATGGTTCTTAGCCAAGAGGGGTGACCGATGTCTTATTATACCGAGAATTTAAATTAGACATTCAGGAGATGCAACACTTATGGTTAGGAGTTTTACGCCCTTATTCAAGCTCTAAGGCAGTAGAGACATTATCTGATATACCAAGATAGTTTGTTTTGTTTTTGGATCATGAAAACTTTAAAGCATATCAATAGGCAAATTTGTTAGAATCCAAGGGACAAGTTATCTCTACTCCCCGCTGCCCGTTCCAACAACACCTTGTGAAGACGTTAATATGGATTTTATTTTGCGACTGTCGCAGACTCAAAGGAATGGATTCAATTTTCATGGTAGTTGATCGATTTTCTAAGATGCAGCATTTCATTGGTTAAGAAGACAATGGATGCTTCACATGTTGTTAATCTCTCTTTTTGTGAAATTGTTCATCCTTATGGAGTTTCAAAAAATATTACATTTGATTCGGACTATAAATTTGTATCACATTTTTGTGGAAGAGATTTGGTACAAGTCTATAGTATAGCTGCTCACACCATCCACAAATCAATGGACAAACCAAAGTCATTAATCGAAGTTTTGGAAATCTGCTGCGATGTTTGGTTGGAGAAAACCCAAAACAGTGGGAATCCATCATTGTGCAAGCAGAATTTGCATACAACTACTCAAAGAATAGAACTGTAAGAAGTTCTTTAGAGATGGTGTGTGGTAAATAGCCAAATCATCATATTATGATATGGTTCCCTTGCCATAGGTTGGGAAAAGTAATATAAAGGGTGAGCACATGGCTTGACACAATGAAGGAGCTGCATGATAAGATTCGGCTGAAGATGGAAGAGTCAAATGCCAAATACAAGGCTTATGCTGATAGAAGAAAGACGTTCTATACATTTAAAGAAGGTGATATGGTTATGGTTTACTTGTGAAAGGGAAAGGTTTCCAGCCGGTACATATTCAAAATTCAACAATAGGAAGATTGGGCTGTACAGAATTTTTCAAGAAAATCGATGATAATGATTATGAAGTTGACTTGCCGGGTCACTTGGGATTGACTACACCTTTAATGTTTCAATTCTATGTGACAATCATGGTCATGACAATGAAGGTGAAGTTCCAAACATACTTTCCAAGTGAGCAATTGTTGATGGCAATCATTCTACCATTATCTAATTCGTTGGAAGGGTGATGATTAAGAGGATGGTACTTCAGTCGATTATGAAGATTTGTACATGATGGATCCTAAGCTAGGAAGCACGGATACGGCGATACTTAGATACGGCGATACGGGCGATACGGCAGAAATTATGAAAACAGCTAAGTTTTACCTTAGAAATGCTGTATCCGATACGGCGATACGGGTACGGCGATACGATACGTTTCCATTTTCAAAGTATCCGTGCTTCCTAGATCCTAAGGCTTTAGAAGTATATGATGATATAAACTCAAGTGTGAGTTTTGTCCAAGGATGAGGAATTGAAGCAAAAAAATTTCAGCCAAACATGTTTAAGAAGAAGAATAAGAGGAGGAAGAGAATAACTTGACTATTTGGAGGCAGGTTCAGTCTTATCTGGACTGTCGATAAGCAATTAGGATGTTTGGGAAGAAGCAAATCCTTATCCAGATAGAGATAACTTGGCTGCTTGGTGGTAGGAATATCCTAATATTGGATTAGAATAAGTTTTGGATGTGTCCAAACAGTTCCTTAGGATGAGTCAAAGAATCTAAGAGTTATAAGAATCAAAGAGTTGTTAATGTCTTGGGAGGTGAAGAGTCCTTAATGTAATTGAGTACTGTTTTTCCAAAGTTTGCTTTGATTCCTAGATGGGTAAGTTCGAAGTAAGGCAATTGCGTTGGGAATTGAATGTTTTTGTCTTCTAGGATTTACAAGACTAGAGTAAAGACTTTTTTTTTCCAATATATGTCATTATTTGGGTGGTTGTCAAGAAGTCTATATAAAGGGTGTAAGGGGTTCATGAAATGTAACAACAAGACTACTTGATAAAATTTCATAAATCTAGTTTTTTCAACTAGTTTTTTAGTTGCTAGATCAACAACTTATAGGAGCTTTCCCTTTAAGTAACCTTGGCTCTGACGGTGATCGGAGTGTTATCAACTTCTCTTTCAGATGCAAAGTGGTGAACTTGGGGAAATTTGAGTTCTTGCATATTTATCTATCTTTGAGATCGTTTGTGAAGGCTCTTTACCTCAAAACATGGCCAAATAGGAAAACAAATGCACTGAACATTGGATGCAATTTTCTGCTTTTGTGATGTTGAATGTTTGGAAGCAGATGCCATAGTTTTATTTTGAACTTGTTGCACTAGGTAATGAGATAGTGGTTTTTAGTTGGCATGTTTCAAGTGGGTAATGCATCTTTCAGTTTGTTAAGCCTTTATTGTGATGAGGAATCTCCTCTTTATAGTGTCGAGTCGTTTTAAAATTTCCAATCACAGTAGTTGATTTTTTCACTAGAATGAAGCTTTATGAAGGAAATGATTGGGGAGAGGGGGGTGTTTATGGAAATTTTAATATCATCAGTTCTTAAAGGCAAATTAAAATTGATGTAAGATACAATTTTGCCAGAATGCTTTTCAGACTTCATTGTAGCAGTTAGACATATATATTGAAGTTGTTGAAACATGTTTAATTTTCTTTGATGTTTTCACATGTGGGTCCTTGGTTGCTAGTTGGAATTGTTGGATATTTGTCGTTCATTTCTTATTAGGGGCAAACTTCTCTATTTGATTTTACAAACATAAAATATTATGTTTGACTATTAGGTCTGTAGTCTTTCTAATGCTAATACCTTCTTCCTTCATTCATTTCTTTTAGTTAAGGTAGCTTCCGAGACATAGACCAATAAAAGAATGGGACTAGCCCATATTCAATTCTGTTTGGATAGTTAGCATTAATTGCTATGCTACTCATTCTTTTCTATAATAATACCGATGAGCTGTTGTGATGCAGGACATCTAACCAATACTCCCAAAAGCCGCGACTAGTAGGAGCGGAAGATCAAATTCCTTTTTCTCATAGCCCAGAATCAGGCTCTCGGCTGAACACCCCTTGTGGGACCATGTTACACGGGTCACCCCACCCCAAGTGTGCCCCCACTTCACGCAGGCTGCCCCACTCGAGCCCGATGTGAAAATGCCCCTGCATTAATCACTCCCAGTGAGGAGTCTCGAAGACGAGACCTCTGGCTCTAATACCACTTTTTTTAAAAAAATCGGTAATCAAGCAATATATAAATATAAGGACTAGGATACATGAGCAAAAACAAATGCGAAACAAGAGTTTACAAGCAAATAAACTCAAATGCAATAAGATCAGAAGAAGCAATCCTGATTCCTAGCCTAATTTCCCTTCCCAATGCGGAGCTCAACCCAACACTTCCCGAAGCTCCTCCCTGACGCTGTTAAGACCCACCCATTCCAAAGCAACCAACCGAATGCGTGCACAAATACGAGAATGGGACGATGAAATGTCCTAAAAAACCCTGAGATTTTTCTCCTTCCATATTATCCATGGCTCCAATACCATTTTGATGCAGGACATCTAACCAATACTCCCAAAAGCTACGACTAGTAGGAGCGGAAAATTAAATTCATTTTATCTCATAGCCTAGATTCAAGCTCTCGGCCGAACCTCCCTCGTGGGGCCATGTTACACAAGCTACCCCCACACTGAGTGTGTCCCCACTTCACGCGGGCTGCCCCACTCGAGCCCGGTGTGAAAATGCCCCTGCATTAATCACCCCTAACTCGGATACCACTTTGATACATGACATCTAACTAATACTCCCAAAAACCGCGACTAGTAGGAGCAGAAAATTAAATTCCTTTATCTCATATTCAGGCTCTCGGCTGAACCCTCCTCATGGGGCTATGTTACACAGGACACCCCCACCCCAAGTGTGCCCCCACCTCACACAGGCTGCTCCACTGAGCCTGGTGTGAAAATGCCCCTGAATTAATCACCCTTGGTGAGGAGTCTCAAATACGACCTCTAGCTCTGATACCAAAGTTGATGCAGGACTATACAATGGCCTAAAATCTAGTGTGCTGAGATTAAGTTGAATTAACAAGAATAAGAAAAATCATAAAATAACAATCTTTTCACAAATAATTAAAGTAGAAAATTCAAGAAAACAATTTTATGATGATTTGAGGCCACGTCACAAACCTACAAATACAACCCTCAGTTATATTGCGAGGGTTATATGGAATTCTATGTTTCCACAAGCTTAGGGGTTAGCTCTCAATCTGATGTAGGTTTGGGAATTGTATTAAGATGGTGGCTGCAATATGGATCAGGTTTAGGGTGACTGTCAGAACAATAGGGAAGGGGTAATAGGTCTGTAACAGTAAAAGGTGCTGTATATGGCTGCGGCTAATAGGGATGTGGCCTAGAGGTGGTGCGGAAGTCAATAAAAGGCTGGGGAATGAAGGGGCAGCAATTGTAGGGACTGTAGGAAGACTGGCAGCAAGGAAAGAGTTTGCAGAAACTTGTGGCAGCAAGAGGGGAACCTGCAGAGGCTTGTGGCAGTAAGGGGTTAGTGCAGATGATGTGCGGCTGAGTATGGAGAGGGAAAACAGGGGCTGCAGCAGTGCAGGGACTGCAGGGGGGGTGCGGCAGTAAAAAAAGGCTAGGGTTTCATTGGGTTGGAAAAGAAAAGAGATATAGGGTTTCATAAATTAGGGTTTCAATGAGAAAACAGAAAATTAAAGAGAATTAGTTGAAAATAAGATCAATAACACACCTTAGATCTTTGGGAATTACTCCCATGACATCACACCAAGAATCCTTTGGGAATCACTCCGATGACATCGCACCAAATCCAATCACTGGAGAATCCTCAAAAGCACTTTCTTTCATTCATAAAATTCATTAACTAAAATTTACAGCAGAAAATATGTTTAGATATATGTAAACCCTACTTGTTTAAAGACTAAAATATCTAAACTAATAAAAAGACTAAAATAACCCAATACTAATAAATTGTTTCCTCCCTAACTAAAAGTTCAGCCCTTTGGGCTTTAAAAGCCATGCTAAGTCACGGCCCATATGTACATCTTCCCAGTGTGGGGTCTTCCTAATGATCAATGTGTGCATATGAGGTCTTCAATACCCCAAATCATCTATCTATAGTGACATGAGAGCCTTCTTCTTCTTCCTCCGCCTATGGTAAACCTTAAACGCTTTGTAATGCTTGATGTCCGCATCATGTTGCCTTTGAAAAGGATTGTAATTGAAGGAGGTTTACCTATGCAATTCAAGTGGTCAATCCAATAAGGAGACTTCACTGTTGTGACTAACCAACTTCTCAAAGTAATGTTGGATGTAGATGTTGTGCAGAGGTGTCGTGCATTCAGTTGCTTTACCCAACTCCCCTTTTTGATAACAAGGCATGAAGCCCCGCTTGTTGGAGCATTCATTAGTTTCAAATTTGAGTAAGACTCCAATACTGTTATCACTCAGGCTCAACTCCGTGGGTCCAGTATTGTTATTCCTGGCCTGAATTTTTGCTGGGATTTTTTTTTTGTATAGGGGTATTTTGGGTACTAGACTATATATATATTGTTATATTTGGCCTAGGGTTTTAAGAGCGATTATTTAGTTCGTGAGAATAGAGAGGAGAGAATCCTTTTAACCTTTGCATAAAGATGTTTGATGGAATTATTCGAACTCTAACTAAAGTTAGGCATGTATCTGATCTTAAAAGAATTTAATTTTTTCGGGTACATTAGATGTTGTTGGGTGTAGAATGTAGATGTTTTATTTCAGGTGGAGTAATAAAGGTTGTGAAAGGAGCAACGGTAGTTATGAAGGGTCAGAGAACAGGAAATCTGTATAAATTCATAGGAAATACAGTTACAAATAGAGCTGCAGTTATTTCATCAGATGACAATACAAAAGATGAGACTAGATTATGGCACATGCGATTGGGCCACATAAGTGAGCGGGGTTTTGATGGAGCTTCACAGTCGACAACTCCTCGAAGGTATTAAAACTTGTAAACTACAATTTTGTGAGCATTGTGTGCTTAGAATTAAATTCAAAATATCTACACACTGCAGTAAAGGGATTCTGGAGTATGTTCATTTAGATGTATGAGGACCAACTCCAGTGGAGTCAAAATCCAGAGCCCTGTATTTTGCCACTTTTAGTCTTTTATAGATGAATTTTTGAGGAAGTTGTGCGTGTATTTTCTAAAGTAGAAATCAGAAATTTTTGGCATTTTCTAGCAGTGGAAAGCTAGGTTAAATTGTAAACTGGGAAACTAGTGAAGTGCCTCAAAACTGATAGTGGAGTAGAGTTCACATATGTGGCATTCCACCAATTCTGCAAGAATGAAGGCATTGCTATTCGCAACCTCACTACATTGAGAACCCGACAACAAAATGGCATTACAAAATGTATGAATAGGATGCTGCTTATGCGAGCTAGAAGCATTAGGATTAATGCTGGACTACAGAAAGACTTTTGGGCAGAAGTTGTTTATACAACAACTTACATGATTAATTGATCACCATCCATAGCAATACAATGTCAGACACCAGAAGAGGTATGGTCTGGTAAACCTGCTGATTACTCAGTTATTAGAATATTTGGATTTCCTGCATATGTGCATGTTCATAGTGAACAATGTAGTAAACTCGACTCCAAGTCAAATAAATGTATTTTTATTGGCTATGAGAAAGGCATCAAGCAGTATAGAGTTTAGGATCCTACAGCTAGAAGGATTATAATTCGTTGGGATATAGTATTCGATGAAACAGCTATGTTGAGAGAAGAGAAGTATCATGAAGATGCTACTGGTAGTTGGATAGAGTCAATCGAGGTGGAGCTAGACACCTTAGAAGAACCCCAAAGAGAAGAATTTGATGAAGAGTCTCTACAGAATGAGACAGGTATTCTAAAGCGTCACAGAGAATACAAAAGAAACATAAGCAGTTTGTTGATGTAGATATGGTGACTTTTGCACTCTTTACTGAGAATGGCAGACCATCTAATTTTCAGGAAGTAGTTTCTGATGGGAACCACAATAAGTGGGAAGAGGCCATGAATGATGGGATGGGCTCATTACGTAGAAACTAGGATTTGGTAAGGCTGCCAAAGGGAAAGAAAGTAATTGGCTGCAAATGAGTGTTCAGGAAGAAGGAAGAATCCTCAGAAAACAGAGAAGTAAAATTTAAGGCAAGATTGGTGGTAAAAGGTTTTGTGCAATAAGAAGGAATAGATTTCAATGAAATCTTCTCACCAGTGGTGAAGTATACTTTTGTACATTGTTGTCGACCTTGAGTTGGAGCATCGTGTTGTGAAGACAACTTTTCTACGTGGAGAGTTATAAGGGCAGATCTATATTCAACAACCAGAGGGATTTCAAGAGAAAGAAAAAGAAGACTATGTTCTGTAAGTTGAAGAAATCTCTACATGGATTGAAGCAGTCTCCTAGGCGGTGGTATAAGCAGTTTGATCCTTTCATGTTGAGAAGGTGATACACCAGAAGTGAGTACAACTCTTGCCTTTATTTTAAGGTATTTAGAGATAACTCTTTCATTTTTCTAGTTTTAAGGTAGATGATATGTTAATTGTTGCTAAGAGTATGTTTGAAATCAATGTTCTTAAGGGTCTGTTTGGATGGCAGGCAATTCCAATGTCTTTGAATTAGAATGTCTATGCATTGAAATTCTATTGTTTGGCTGAGACCATGAGAATTGTTGAAAATATCATCTGAATTTCAATTCTACTGTTTGGATGCTTACAAAATTGCTTTAGAATTCATTTGTTTATTCAACATACATGATAGGCATACCTGTCCTTCAAAAAAGTAAACAAATTCATAATCACTTTTTTAAAAGTAAGAGAATTTGGCGCTAACTTTATAACCTTTAACATAGAAGGTATAACTAAATCAAGTATAATACCAAATGACAAAAAATATACTTTCAAATGAGAAAAAAATTCACAAAACAAGTCCTCAAAGTAACTCCTCCTAATCATCTTGTTCCTCAATTGGACCTATCATCTAAATGAGTTCCAATTTATGAAATAGTAGGTCTCTGTGTTTCTTAATACAAATAATGACGTTCTTATTATATTATATTATAAAGTTCTAGTTATATAAATTAATTTAGTAGATTAACATATATTTCTTTGATAAAATAAAATTATATTTATATTTTTATTAAATAATGGTATATTATATATACATAATTTCTATAATAGATATTTGACTGAAAGCTCTTCTATATTTCAATGTTAAAATTTATTATTTTGATAATTGAATCAGGATAAATTATCATAATTATATAAATTTTAATTAAAAATAGACTTAAATTTAAATTCAAATTAATTAAAAATTTAAAAAAAATATTTTTTAAAATATAAATAAGTACTATTAAAAATGAATTAAATTAAATTTAATATAATGGATTACATTTTTAAAATAAATATACAAGGAAGGTCGAGAAATGAGATAGTCAAGTTTCAAAAGATTTGTGTCAATTCTCATGGATGTGTGAATTACAATATCCGCCTCCCAGGTGGATATTGAAAATCTCACAAACTGTAGGAATTGGCATTGTTTCAATTCCTATGTGATTTGAAATTCATATGAATTGTGGACGTCCAAACACTAGAATTAGAATTCATATCCTCCAATTCCAATTCCAATTACGACCCCTTAATTCTTATGATCCAAATGGGCCCTAAGAAACAACTTAACAATGAATTTGACATGAAAGACCTAGGTGCTGCAAGAATAATCTTGGGCATCGAAATCCAAAGGGATAGGAAATTGGGAAAGTTATGCTTGTCATAGGGGAGATACTTGAAGAAGATTATTGCTAGGTTTTGTATGGAGGGTGAATTCACCATTAGCAGCCCACTTTAAGTTAAGTTCTCAGTTGTGCCCTGTTTCAGATGAAAAAGAGGATACTCAGTTATGCATAGGGCTGTAAACGGAGCGAATTTGAAGCGGATGCCATAGTATCCGTATCCGTATCCGTATCCGATCTGTTTACTAATATCTGCTATCTGAATCCGCTCCGTTATCTGACGGATAATTAAAAAAACAAATTTCATATCCGTATCAGCAATAATCCGACTGAATTCGGATATTATTCGAATCCGTCCGATTATACCAAACGAATTCGGATATCATCTGAATTCGGATATCATTTGAATTCGGATGATTACTATAACCAAATTCGGATAATATTTGATTACAGTGTTTGAAATATCTGAATTTATTCATCCTATTACCAAATTTGCATTTCAATACCCTAAAAAATCAAATTCTATTATTGTAAAGATATAATAATATACAATTTCTATTAATACTAATCGATTGGATTTTACTATCCGAATTCGATCCGGGGGATATTTATTTGGATAATTATCCGACTATTCATATACGAATTCGAATTGGATCCAGATAATATCCGACTCCGTTTACAGCCGTGGTTATGCATGATGTATGCTATGGCGTGCACTAGACTTGACCTCTTACATGTCCTTAGTCTGGGAAGTCGATATATGGCAAATCCAAGGAAGGAGCACTAGCAGGCAATGAAGTGGATACTCAGTACTTAAAGGGTACTTTGGATATATGCATTGTATTTGATAGGGATGGTGAGAAGAAAAGCAAAGTTGTAGGCTATGTTGATGCAGATTTTGCATGTGACTTGAATAAGAGACAATCCACTACAATGTATGTGTTTACACTGGCAGATGGATCAATTAGTTGGAAGCCAATGTTGCAGCCTACCACAACTTTTTCTAATACTGAGGCTAAGTATATGGCAACTTCGGAGGGAGTTAAAGAAGCAATTTGGTTGAGGGGTCTTGTTGCTGATCTGGGATTGAAGCAAGATGGAATGATCTTGTACAATGTTAATCAAAGTGCCATGCACTTAGCGAAGAATCAAGTGTACCATGCAAGGAGCAAGCACATAGATGTCTGTTTTCACTTCATCAGGGATGTGATTTCAGAAAAGGAAATCATGTTAGAAAAGATTGACACAAGTGAAAATCCATTAGACATGATCAAGCCAGTTCTTGTATCCAAGTTCCAGCATTGCTTGAACTTGATTAATTTTGGATGAGATTGATAGAAGGCCACACCCTTTCTATGGAGGTGTGAAGGCACCTTATGAGGTGCAATTGTGGTGACACTTTCCTTCCTCTCAGGTTGCGCCTCTTCAAGGAATCTATGACCTTGGGGCCCTGCTCAGCTTGTCTTATTCCTTTCTCTCTCTTATCTAATCTTTCTCTCGTTGAGCCAAGAAGAAATAAGTGTCAAATACAATTCGTAAACTTTGTATTGAGCCATCTATTGTCGTATAGACGAGTATTTCTGTTGAATTACTTAAGAGACCTATTGTTAAGTAATCTCCGGTGTAGTTGAGATTTTTCCTAGGCAATTCCTAGGCCAAGAACTAGCCTAGATAGGACTTATCACCTAATTAGGATCTAGGTGGGCACTCGAGATGAGGTAGCCTAGTAATGCCATGTCTTTTTTGCCTTGGTACTAAGACGAGGTTGCCTAGTAAGTGTTTGGGCCTTGTCTCCCAAGCACTGAAGTGTTAGTTACAAAGGCGCCTGAGATGGACATAATGTTGGATTTTTTTCTTCACAAAAGCATAGTACTCAGACACACATATTATACAAAATAAGACATTTTTCTTACTCCAACATTTTTTTTTCTGGGATTTCTGCATTAGGCTCTCCCTTTTTTCCAATCAATTCTCTTTATTTTTTCTGGTGATATTTTGCTCTTTTTTTATGCTTTATTTCTCATTTTTAATCTTTGTTTTCAAGAATATATGAATATCTTAATTCTGTTATAATTTTAATTAATAAAGTAAATTTTGGTCTCCTAGTCATCGTCTATGCAATGCCTTGGTAAGACACCCCTATCGCTTGGACGCTTTGACTACCCTGATAATCTCTTAAGACTGATATGAGTGCTTCCTACTGTTGATGTTTTCTGACAATGAGGCTGCTACTCACATTGTTTCACATCCAGTCATCCATGTGTGTGCAAACTAAATACTTGTTTATTTGTCATTTTATACGTTACAAGGTTGGTAAGTGGGAAGTTTCTACCCCATATGTCAAACTGCACGTTCAGGTGGTGGACATTGTGGTCAAGGCCTTTTAGATATCTTTCAATATTTCTAATCTGAGAAAGATTGGCAGGTATGTTCTAGCTTTAAGGAAGTATTGGAGGACATTAGGTTTTTACTATTATTGGTTCTTTTTTGATGTCTTAAGTCTTTTATTATTTTCAATCTTATGAGGAGCAGATGTGGGTTAACAATCTCTTTTGTTTTTGATCCGTGTACGTCATCCTCATGCATGGCCTATGTTCCAAAACTTTTCTCCTGTGTTCTCTATTTGTGTCTATATATCTTTCTTCAATTTTCATCAAATCCATGTATTTTGAATTCATAATTGCACACTTACTCGATCTTTTAATGATAACTCACTTTTTGAGTTGCACTTGGTGTGCCCAAAGGGTGATTAGCTGGTCAATTTATATGTTAACACTTAAGAGGGACCAGGTTCTATAAAGGATCTCTTCACCT
The DNA here is from genome assembly GCA_015143295.1 of Tetracentron sinense. Lineage (NCBI taxonomy): Eukaryota > Viridiplantae > Streptophyta > Magnoliopsida > Trochodendrales > Trochodendraceae > Tetracentron > Tetracentron sinense. The sequence goes on along the minus strand of CM026556.1, from coordinate 21,583,463 downwards.
GAAAAATCTTTTCAAAGCACCTGAACATGATTCATAAGGTACTCTCTTAAATAACCAGTTCATTTGATATATTAGATTCGATCAGGTATGCATTTTACTGTTCTCTTTCATTTTTTAATCAATTTAAAGTGCAGCCTCTGTTATTCTATTCATTTCATTGTCGTTGTCCAAGCTTTATTCCAACTAAGTGGGTTCAGATGCACAATTCTTTTCTGTCATTCCACCTTTTTCTAGTATCAGGACTGAGAGCCACCATATATTTTGTTAGATCAGGAGACTTCAAATTTTTTCTTAATACTTCCATCTAGGCTCATTTCAGTCTCCTCCTTGTCCTTTTAGAGCCTCCTATCTGTACTTAAGCACTCCTTCACATTCATGCTGTCATATCACATGTCTTTGATGCACATGACCGTACTATTTCAAATGGCTCTCTTATTTTATCATATTAGGCCTATTCAGTTCATTTCTAACTTTGTCCTTCTCGGTCTTGTGACTCTTGCCACTCATCCATCTTAACATAATCATCTCAGCTCCAAGCAATTTACGAACATGTTCTGCTCCATAAAGCATGCTTGTCATACGTCGGTCACAGTATGATTACTGTCTGACAAAATTTTTCTTATAATTTGGTTGTTATATGAGGGTCAAAGTGCTTTAGGAAGCACATCTCCACTTCCGCCACGTAACTCTAATTCTATGGGCAGAGTTCTCCTTAATCTTTCCCTCTTTATTTATACTTGATTCAAGATAACAGAATCGGTCCCTTTGGGGTATCTTAATACAATCAATCTTGACTAACACTTCACCCTTATGCATGTGCTTACAAAAGTAACACCGGATATGTTCTATGTTGATTTTTTGCATTTTATGTGAAAAATAATTTTATAGGATTTTGTCTACTGCTCTCGCTTTTAGTAATGGGGAATCATATCCATGTTATCTGGAAATAACTCCTTTTGTATACTAGTATTTACCCAGATGGTTTTGAGGATTATTGGCATCAACACGATTGATGTAAGCTATAGCTTGATTTTTGGAGATCCAGACATTATCCACAATGGATTGATTTATGCGGAAGGTTTCACAATCAAATGCAAACACGCACACACACACAAGAAGATCTCATGTGTTTGAATTTATCTACATTTTCTTTTCTTTTCCTCCAGATTGGACTGCATCTTGGTTGGTATTGTAGACAGTGCTTCTTTAGGGGGGGAACACAATGACAGAAAGTGTCAGGAAACGTAAATCTAAGTGGGATTTGAAAGAAGAAACTCAGATTCCATCTGAAATCAGACAAGACAATGCTTGGCATGGGAAAGCAGGTGAGTTCATTAGGGATAAAGAGTTGAAATCAGGGTGGAATTCTTCAGAGGTTGCTAGTAGTCATGGTCCAAAGTGGTCGGACATGGAAGTCAACATTGCAATGAAATCTAAAGCTAATTCTGAATGGTCATGTTGGGAATCCTTGCCTGGAAAGAAGGGTGCACAGAAGGATGACAGCATCAATAGAGACTCTAATGATATTCTGGAAACCACGACAGCATGGCGTGGGGATAAAAGTTACAGCATGAGTATGTCTTCTGGTGTTGATGCATGGAGACATCAAAATCGTAGCCGCTCCCCCAAAAGCAGTTGGAGCAAGTCAAGCAGGTTTATAGATCTCAACTGTTAGCCAAACCTTAATTTATTTTTAACTTAGGTTCTATGAAATTTCTGTTCCTTTCAGAGTATCATTTAATCGTCTTTTTAGAAACTAAAGGCCACATATTCTTTTTTTCCTTTTTTTTTGGTGTGATTATCTGGATGCAGGCAGATGTTCTTAATTGGTTTCGTTATTTTACCTTGCATGTGTTTGGATGTTTTGTGCAGGAGTAGGAGCAGGAGTCCACCTCAATGTTTTAAGCAGGAGTCAAAGGGATGGAATGACAGAAGTGGATCCTATGGTGTATCAGCTCAATCATGTAGAGATTTTGCTGCAGGGAGGTGCAGGAGAGGCATTCAATGCAGGTTCCTTCATCAGGATAACCAAAACCATGAGGATAGGAAGCGGTTAGAAAGCGGTCAAGCAGTAATTAGGGGAAATAGACATGAGAGGGGAGGCGCTTCACGGTATGTCACAACGGAAGATCCTTACCCACTGGATAAGATTTCTCACGTGTTTGGAAATCGCTATGATGGAAACTAGGAGAAGCATGGAACACCAAGGAACTGCAGATCTACTGGTTGTAATGATTTTCTGAAAGGTAAGTGCTACAGGGGGTCATCGTGCAAATATGCCCATCATGTTGCTTCGGCTGATGGACATGGTGGAGGGTCCGCAAAAGAAGTGACTAGAGAAAGGGAGCATGTCAGAAGGGATAAAAATGCATCATTTGAGTCTGATCATAAGCGTGAATACAACAGGAGTGGCAGTACTCCATGCAAGTTTTTTGCTGCAGGCAATTGCCGTAATGGGGAATATTGCAGTTTCTCTCATGATGGTTCAGTGCATGTCAGTTCAGACAAATCACGGGATGACAGGTGGGGCCCTAATTTGGATGATGAGATCAAACCATGGGGAGGTCCAAAATGGGATGATACAAATTCTGTCTTTGAAGTTACAAAATCCTCTGGGTGGAGTGCCAAATTTGAAAAATTGGGTGTTCCAGGACCAATGGCTACTGAGAGGTCTATGGATGATAAGTGGGTCCATAGTTTTGACAATAAGAGCAGAAAATGGGGAGGTCCAACATGGAGTGATAAAGCAGCTGAGAGATATGAACATGAATCCAGTCAGTGGAGGATAGAAAATAGTGATGCAGTCATGGGTGTTCCTGAATCAACTGGTATGGGGAAATTGCTTGATAGTACAGACATTCCTTCTTCAGGGGCTAACAGAGAGCAACATTCTCACCAGAGTGAGAAAGAAGAGTCGGGGCAAATTCCTCAACATGTACAATTTAATGAGATATCTTTACCCACTCGGGAACAGAATATAACACAAGAAATTTCAGATCAGCAGCAGCATGTTGCTGCAGTCATGCAACCAATGGTATCTGAAAATTCGTACATCCAACAGAATCCCAGTTTGAGAAGGAATGCTTTTACTACATTTCCCTGCGAGGATTATGATGCAATCAGTAATAGTGCTAGGTCACACAATGAGGTAAACTTCTCTGCAGATATTCCGCTATTGGTTTCGGTGCCTGGACAAAGCTTCAACCAGAATGGCCAAAGTTTTGGTGCTCAACCTCTTTCAAGCTTTAATTCCGTTGGACACAGTGGACAAACTTTTTACTCAAATGGGCAGGTTCCTTCAAATCCACAAAGTCAGACACTGTTTCATCAAGGAGAATCTATTAAGAAACCAGATATGGTGGATGCAAAAATGTCACAAGTAACCTCTGGAACACCACCGACTCAGAACATAGTAAGCAGTGAGCAGGTTGCTCAAATAACAAACCTTGCAGCATCTTTGTCTCAGATATTTGGAAATGGGCAGCAGCTTCCACAACTATATGCTGCTCTAAACCCCCCCAGTGCTACGGGATTAGTGCCTTCCCTTCCCAACTCTGCAGGGCTTGTTTCAGCGGTTCCTGTGGCATCCATTCAGCCTAATTCAGCGACTTGGTCCCAATTCCAAAAGCAGTATGATCCTATAGGTGAGAGCATAGAGTTGAGTAAGCCTGACATCACTTCCCCAAGATTTTCATCAATTCCTGTTGAACAGAAAAATGTTGCAGCTGGGGACCCACAAATACCCTTGAAAAGCTTCTCTCCATCATCTGTTTCTGGTGGGCCCACTGGTGGTGATCCCTATAAGAGTGTAAGTTCAGAGGAAGAACCTCATCATGAAAGTGACAAGTTTAAGCAGCTCCAGCCAGTTGTGAATTGTGAGGGTAAGGAAAGCAATGAAGCAGCTGAGGAGAGCAAGAAAGCACAAGAAGGTCATTCAGAGAACACGGAAACAAATGTTCGGTTTGACGAGGGCAAGAGAAGCAAGGATGCAAAAGGGATGCGTACATTCAAATTTGCTCTTGTGGAGTTTGTTAAGGAAATTTTAAAGCCCACATGGAGGGAAGGCCAAATAAGCAAAGAAGCTCACAAGATTATTGTAAAGAAAGTGGTCGACAAGGTAACTGGTAATATTCAAGGAGCTCATATTCTTCAGACACAAGAGACAATTGACCATTATCTTTCATATTCTAAACCCAAGCTTACCAAACTTGTACAGGTGCGTGCCAATTCTTTTTCTCTGGAAACATCTGATTGAACTTCTTATTTGCACCAATGAGTAATCCTGGTTATGATAAGCAACTCCAGTTCTTAATCGAACTTCTTTTCCCCTCTCTCTGCAGGCATATGTGGAAAATTATCTGAAGAGTTAGATGTTAATCGAAACTCTAGTGCTCATCAGATCTTTGTATCAAACAATGATAAGCAATCAAATTCTTGAATAGGGAAAATCACTTTTATATATTTTTAGCCTCCATGAATGTAGAGCCAAGATTTTCCATTACTTTTCATCTACTTTCATAATTTGGCAAAGGAAAGGAAGCCTCTTGTATCCTGTGCTTAGATGTGATTCAAGAGGTGACAATCTTTATTATTTAATGTTTTCCTAATCGTTTCGAATAATGCTACTCCTTTCATTGTGACAACAGGTATGTTTGTTGGTACCTGCTAGTTCAATATCTGGGCATTCTCATTTATATAAAGTGTGACAATGTGACTGGTGCGGACTTATCTGTTGCACTGCTCATATTTTCTTTCTGCATGCCGATCTGGATATGCTTTTGATGCTTGCTTTGTTAAAGCCGGAGCTGTCTTGTATTGTTATCATCTTATAGTTGCTTACTGAATCAAAAATCAGTTCCTCACTGATGGAATAAATTCCCTGCAGCAAAATGCTTATATGCGGAAATATTTGATTCTAGATCGTTTGGTGAGTCCTAGCTGGCTTGCATCTTCTATCCTGCCTGCAGCTTTGCCCAAAATGAGTTATTTCTTGCTGTGCTCATGTCACTTATAATTTGTTTCCGGTGGGAGTTGGGAAATTCCTTTCTTGAAGGCCTCACATGCCAATTTTTTATTCTCATTGTTGCAGTTAACATGATTTCTCGAGAATTTATAGTGAATTGATCCTCCAATGGACTTTATTCCTCAAGTTTTCTTTTCTGGTCATTACAGTTAAGGCTTGCAAATCAGGTGCCTGTTGCTCTTATAATTTATGCATTTATATTCGCAGCATTCTCTTTGCTATGACAATCACTTAAATGATACTGCACGCAGAAAGTTACTTTTGTTATTAAACAATCGTTTGCAATTTTATTTAGTACTCATTGATGCAGGGAGCCCCTTGGTGGTCTGAGACTTGGGGACCACAGACTGGTTTTGCCCTTTTGGGTATACAAGTTTTAGGCTTCAATCTGCTAAGATACTTTCCTGAAGCTGAGATTTTGTTTTAATTATGTGTTGGGGTTGTGATACTACAATTTTGATTGTATTTCAGTTTGAATTTATGACAGCCATGAATTTCAGGTAAACATTCCTATAATTCCTCCAGAAGAATCTTGGCATCATCTATCTATGATCTTTTTGATTTCTTGGCAGATCTCTTAGGTGCTGCTGCTTCAATATTTTTCCTGAATTATCCAATATGCTGAATGTGCTATGTGCGGAACGACGCTATCTGCCGTCAGTTGAAGTTTGTATGGGCCAGCCCGGTTCGAACAAATCATTCCAGTAACAATATGGAGTTAGCCAGTCCCCAGTCCTCTCCTATTACTAGATCGTGCCCTTATGCCAGTCACTCTTCATCACTCCTTGAGGTAACTGGGTGCCCTATTTAGTTTCCTCCCTTAAGACTTGCCCTAGTCTGGCCAGTTACTATTGTTACCATATTGGCTTCTTTAAATGCACAGTTGAAGGACATCTTATTAGAACTTGTGGCAAATAGGGTCCTAAAATTTGGATTAAAGCTATGGGGACTGCCCATTTTGCAGACTGCTGCCTATTAGGACAAAACAGTGTGTCCTAATTAGGGCAATTAGTATGCTGCAGCGTGGCGGTTCGCAAGTGCTTGGCGATACACGCATGTGCTGCAGTTTACGTGGCTTTACTCCTACTTCTAATGTCCTCAATGAGGGCCGCCCATACATGCTAAAGAGACTCCCCTTTATAGTCGATCACAACTAGGGGTGTATTCAAACCAAGCTGGTCTTGGCTCGATCCAAAAGCTTGGCTTGATCAAGCCAAGACGAACTTTTTTTTAGCTCGAATTTACAATCAAGCCGAGCTCAAGATTCTGCTCGGCTTGACATATTTATAATAATATTACTTATAATTAATATTATCAATAATATACATAATATATATATATATATATATTTTTGGTCACTAATAATATACATAATCTTAATATACTATTCATAATATTATTTTATATAAAAAAATATCTTCTATGTATCAAGCCGAGCTTGGTTCGAGCCTGATCTGAGCTCGAGCCTACTTACAAGGCGAGAGCTTGAACAGGTTCAAGCTTGAATCGAGCTCAGCTTGTCCTATCTGGGCTTGAATACACCCCTATCCACAACTTTTGTATTTCCTTCAGTCTTGCGGATTGTCTGTTACCAAACAGCAACCCTCCGAGCGGAGGATGCCAGATCTCCTCCATACGGAGCCATCCCTGTGATGATTTACCATGGTAATGTGAGTTTTCAATTCGATCCAGTCACTTCTTTTTAGGGGTTTTCCATGATTATCCCTCAAGAATGGCCTTGTTCTCAAACTACCCATGTTTTAAAAACCATTCCCACAAGAGGCTTATGACTATTTTTTCATAATTCCTTATTTATGAAAAGTTTGAAATACCCCTCCACTACCACTAAAGAATGATTTGAAAGAAGAAGAAAATATGGTTTTACGTATGTGCGTATGAGATTGAAGAAGCTTCCCACTCTCCTCATCTTCCCATCTCACAAAGCTCTTCACTCCTTTCTCTTTTAATGAATGTTTTAGTACAAATTTTCTTAGAAAGCAAATGAAAAATCCATAAAAAATATGTGCTGTAATGAAGTTTTTGCGTGCAGGATCGATATCCGTTGATACATGTCGTTGATACACCTTGTATTGACAATATCGACTCATATCGACTTGTATCGATAATATCAATACTCATATGGATACATATCAATACATATTGATTTGTATCAATAATATTTCGATACTCATATTAACCCATATTGATACTCATATTGACTTGTGTTAATAATATCGATGCATATTGATATAGATCGTCTTCAACCTTGGAACACAACTAGTATCATACGAAGTATTGACCCGACTTGTTGGGTATTGACAACACACTGTAAATCATAAAAAATACGAAGAAAATACATGTAAAATCATCTAACATGAGATTTAAATATTTAAAATCATAAATGCAATGATTATAATTTATTTTAAAAAAACATACGAAACCCCAAAAATGGGTGTTTTTCTTTTGTTAATGGTGTTTTCTCACAATTGTGGTTGATACGTAGTTTAGCGGAACAAAGCTCTCTTGTGAAAATTTCAGTTGAAAATGATGGGTAATAAAATGTTTGGGGACTTTTGTTGATCAACGAAAGGACTCCATTTATTGTTGATAAGGAACGAATGAAGTTCTCTATGGTTGATGAGAAATGGAGTCAAATAGTTTAGATAAAATAGTCAAAAAATGGAAAAAGTTAGCATGTGCGTTCACATGTGTGTGAGGACATTTAGAGATGGATTTTTAAAACTTTGTTATTTGGGGAACAAACCCAAAGTTGGTAATTCGGGAAATCCCCCTTCTTTTTACCCCATCGTAAGGACCTCTATATGGACACAAAGTGCTAACAGTGATCAGTGCTTTACACACCAATATAAAGATAACAGTTTATTCATGACGCGAAAATTATTTCTTGTGGTTGTAGCTTTTCTTGAGAACTGACGAGAAGAAACCTATAGCCTATTATGCAACTGAAATGCATATGCACACATCATTAATTGTGTTTGTTTGCTTGTAAAACCTTTCATAAAGGAAAATGTTTGATGGAAAATGAATCACTTTGGAAAAAATGTCTTATATTTCAAAAACTCTTTAAGTCATTTTCTTGTAAAATAATTCTCGTCTCTTTAAATATAAAATTACTAAAGTACCCATATTCAAATATTTTATTTTTATTTTTTGTTCCATTTTTATTTTAATAATTTTTTTCTACCTTATTTTCAAGAATGCAATCAAACAACAAAAAATGAGTAGAAAATTTATCTTTTACGGTAAAAGCTTTTTCTTCGTAAATTATTAATTTATGTCGTAAAACCATTTAAATGGAGGCAAAACCCTCTGTACTACCATGATAACTGAAATAACAATGTTATGTCCACTTTCTGGTAATCCACTCTCGCCTAATTTTTTTACAAAAAGACAAAATAGTATGACACTTTTTTGTGGGAGGCATTACTTTTATTTTGTCTTTTGTTTAAAATTAGGAAAGACTACCTAAGAGGGGACAACCAGAAAGTGGACATAGTTGATGATTTTATAATCTATATTATCAAAGTGTTATCATACCCCCATCCATTTCCGTATTAATTTGATTCTTACTCTTTTACTATTTAAACAAGTCATTAAATACTCTTATCTCTATGATGAGTGCATTGCATATTTGATGCCTTCTGTAGAAATGTTGGATACGATGCTTTCTTTTTTCTCCCCCTCTTAAATGGCTGATCCTACTTTCTTTTTTGGGCGGAGGGTTCCTTTGCATAAAACAAAATGTAGATAAGATACGTTTTGTACATATCATTAATGGTAAGTAGCAGTAGAAAGGCATACCCGTGTACCCTTCATTGTATTAAATTTGCCAAAGGTTTTAACCCAAAGTTTTTAAACAACAAAAAGGAACCAATTCCACCACGGTTATAACCGGGGTTGGGGAATCTGGTTATGCTCCTGAGGTTGCCATGTGTCCCTTTTGACAGCCTTAACACCCATCCTTGGTTTAAACCTTAGGGGTGGGTGAATCTTACCACAGTTAAGGGGTGTCAAAAGGGACACGTGGCTACCTCAGGGGCATAAAATCTGGTTATAACCGTAGAGGATTTGGTTCCCAACAAAAATAAAAATAGCCTTTGTGTCTCTTCCCAATGACTTAAAATCTCTGAGGAGGAGTTCTCAAAGTGCCATTTCAAGACCCATCAAGAGATATTTTGCTTTTCCACTCTTTTTCTTATTTGGAAACTTGGAAGTCTCCATCTACACAAGTCCCTCTCTCCCTGTGACGCTGAGGTGCCTGGTGTTGAATTTTATGGCATTTTCCTTCTCTTTGTATGGTGAGAGTGAATGAGGTTTGATCTTATTCAATCCATTTCGTAGCATGTTCTTCCTTAATAAGCAACCTATTGATAAAGTAAGCCTCTTGTGATAGGGATGTAAGTCTTACCCTTTTATACCCATGGGACCATTTTGTAAGCTTGTCCTATTTTTTCTCAAATGGGTCATTTTGTACATATATGATATCTATATATTTTTTTTCAATGTGAATGATGGACGGGCCTTAGTCTTATACACCACAGTCACGGTTTATAAACGACACATATATGTACAATTGCATGGGATGATAAGATTGGTGATATAACCATCTGATATATCACATTATTTCCAACAGTTTAAGAAACTTCTTTTTTTTAAAAGGGAGATAATCTACTAATCCGTTGAAAAAAGGGATTTCAGAGTCTATTTCTTATTGGTCCACATAGACCATCCTAGTTCAATTTTATTAGCCTGCTTATCTTATTTAAGAGATGGTGACCAATACAAGGTTTGTTTAGGTGTTAATCGCTTTGAGTCAACATAGAGACAATTCCCTTAGGGAGGAAATCCGAAAATAAGATGGTTGCTGTCAGATGAAAATTTTGACCAAGCAGATCTAGATCTCTCTGTCTCTTTTAAAGCCACCCAGTGAGGGCGAGGTGTTTGGCCAAACCCTACCAGTATATTAAAATAAGCAATGCTACGTCCACTTTCCGGCCATCCACTCTCTGATGGTTTTTTACTAATTTAAAACAAAAAGACAAAACAAAAGTGGTAGGACCCACACAAAAGTGTCACACTATTTTGTTTTCTTTTACAAGAGTAGGGGAGAGTGGATGGCCAGAAGTGGACATAGCATTGCTCTATTAAAATTATTAAAGGGTTACAAAATTTGGGGGAATGGTGGACGAAATACCTTACCCCTAAACCAAAAGGATCAAAAGAACAAATCTTAAACCCGAATGTTAAACATAGTAGATTTATCAATTCGAAACATGCCCTAATAGTTGTCGGCAACTCTATCAGTCCCTATGACTGTATCATCTTTAGAGACATTAACTATTGTCTGTAAGACTAGGACCATAGATCATCACATCTTTGATTCCAAAAAGATGTTTGAAACATGCATCATACCATGTGCATGTTGCACCAGTGATTATTAAAATATGGTGTAGACCCATGCTCAACTGATACACGTCATCATGGGAAGCTGTGAGGAGGACTCCAATCATAGATACAAAGGGAGAGATAATTAAAAGTGTTGCACTTGAAAACCAGTTAAGTCTTGCACCGCCATCCGATCCAGATTGGAGGGTGATAGGTTGTGGAGCCAGCCTCCTCCTGGACTCCAATCATGAAATGGAGGTGGTAATGTAAGCCTAGTAATATTCTTTCTGCTGGATATATGAATCATAAGCATAACAATAAAATACTGTGTTACGTACAGTTAAAACCAAAGGTTTTAAAATCAAAGCAACGTTTGAACAAAAAATTAGAAATTTCTGTTTAATGAGAGAAGCAAATCCTTGGTGTTAGAGTAGATTTGGTTTAGAAGTTGAACAATGCATGCATGTTGATTTTATTTGAGTACTCCGAATTCAGGTTGATAGGGATGATAATGTTTTACTAGTGATTTCCTTACTATTATTTTGTATATGTTGGAAGGTTGCAGATCCCTCTCTCTCTCCCTTGAAAAAAGAAGAAGAAGAAGAAGAAGAAGAAGAAGAAGAAGAAGAAGAAGAAGAAGAAGAAGAAGAAGAAGAAGAAGAAGAAGAAGAAGAGATATAGTGGAATTCAATGAACTACAGTGGCTCAGGTCATGCATTAACCTTGCATGGTCTAACTGCATGAGATGCTTACCATACTAGAGTGTAGTGTGAGTAGTACATATTGTGTGAAAGGCCATTATCTTTCAAATCACTTATGCTTCTAGACAAAAGGAACTTTATTACTCATGTGACAGTAGTTTTTTTTATATCTGATTTGGGCTACCTTAATTACATTACATTAGGTTAGTGTGAGTAATGTTGCAGAAAGTAACTATCACTGTGTACTTAATTTTATGTTTTTTCCCCATACCATTTAGAATTTTTTTTATTTCACTCTTATAGTGATTATGCCAAGCATTCTTCTTATCTGAGTAAATCCATGCTTAGCCTTAAAATATTTCAAAGAGCCTAAAAGACTGATTTCATTTGGAAATTTTTATCATGACCTCACATATATTTCAGTTCTTCTTATGGTTTTTGGAAGAATTATTATGTTTAGGTCATTTCGGATGCCATTATTCTAAAACAGAATCAACACTCAAAGTTCTTCCGTCCACTACGTCACTTTGCTTTATATTTTCTTTCTTACAAGTTTAATGCACTTCGATCTTCCGAATCTAGCGTTTTCAGTAGTCTGATATCAGCTTCATCTTTTTCAAAGATTCGTTGGTTCAATTACACGGTACCGCCGTGATCGTATGACAGAAGATTAATTTCCTAAAATAGTATATCTTTCGTCAGTGAGGGTGATGTATCGAGCATCTTTTATGTCGATATATCTCAAAATACCATGCTAATCGTTACTTTAATAAATAAGGATTTGTGAACATGATTAGTGACCAGCATTTTGGTTAACATAATGTGGTTTTCCATGTCAATGGGATATAGTTTTTCTCAATATGAATAATGCAAGGTCATTTCAAACTAACAACATGAAGACTAGCTCCTCTATTTGATCTTACAGTTCTGCAATTTGATAATAGAAAATAAAATGCAATTACTAAACTATTGTTTCAATAGATCACCCAGCTAATAAGGTATAGGAATTGATGAAAATGAACAAGATAGTACTAATGTACTACGTATTATTTACTGTTAAATTATGAGGAACATGTGCTGTTGATTCCAAAGTCTCTCTCTTAAATTATTCTTGACATTTTGAGCCTCTTGGAATAATGTATGCTAGTTCTTGATACGATCTGCTAAACAGTACTCTTTATTTTCTAGTCTCCAATGTCCTTCGAATTAGAGTGTTTATTGGTAATATTGAATGTCCATGATTGATAGCAACTTGAAATGGTAAATGACAACTATGTTATCAATACTAATAATAATAATAATAATAATATGGCAACTACAAACAGACTTCCACCTTTTTTTTTTTTGGAAGACTTTGAACCCCACACCAAAACCCAGGATTTTAGGGTTTTGGTGAAATTTTTTTGTCTTAGGCCTTTTTTTTAAATAATTTTTTTCAACAAAACCCTAAAATCCCTAGTTTTGGTGTGCGGTCTCAGGTAGGTCTTAGACCATATATGCGGTCTCATAAGCTTTTTCTTTTCCATGTGAAACTGATGACATTATAATCGCATAGAATATGATATATATATATATATATATATATATATATATATATAGAGAGAGAGAGAGAGAGAGAGAGAGAGAGCTTACATTACATCGATAGGGGGTACAGAACATAGATTGCATATATATATATAAGATCAGATTACATAATTAAGATTTCATAAAAATTAAGAAAGGTGAAGCCATCTCATAATTTATGGTACAATTCTAATATGGACATTGATGTTATGATGAGATGGGTACATTCCAAAAACCAGCTAAGCTTCACACCTTCCCAAAAACACAAGGAACCTAACATTGACTGAAAGAACATGGAAAGAAATTACATTCCATGGAACTCTATCCTCCTCTCCATTAACACTTTTCCACTTTGGAGAGTAAAGAAGAAACCCTAGAAATTCAGTGCTTGTAATCGTCACCCATGTAGAGAAGAATGAGAGCACTCTAGGACTCTGCAAAAGCCTGCTACTATTCAAGAGGTGCACTGCTTGACCCTTGAGTACTCGGCCAAAAAGGAAAGAAATCTTAACCATTGATCACTTCATCCTTGTGGGTCCATCATATCTCTTTCTTTTACTAAACTGTTCTTCTTTTTATACTTGTTCCATCATACCCACTTCAGTAAATCAATAGATATCTGACCCAAATCAGTCTTTAAACATTTTCCTCTCTCTCTCTCTCTCTCTCCTAATAATCCTTGTTATATGTCATCAAGCTTCTTAAAACTACAAAAAGCAAGGAGGTTTGCTTTCACCACCCACCAAACCTTTCACCTCATCTTCTTTTATAGAAAGATGATATCTATGATGTATTTTGATTTATATAAAGACCTCTTCATAACCCTTCACATATCCATTCTCCCTCTCTATTCTCTTATTGTACAGAAACCCACAAACCCTCTTTTTTATATCATGGATATCATTCAGAATAAGCTCACAAATAACGCTTGGGATCTTGAGAAGACCATGGATGGTCAAATTCTCCATGATCCACTTCTCTGTGATTTAGTTTGGCCTAATTACTCTCTTCAGACACATCAAATATCATTGTCTAGCCATGTACCCACTTCAAGTTTCCCCAGTGATCAAGGGGGAAGCCATATAGAAGAAGAAGAGCCAGAAGAAGAGTTAGGTGCCATGAAAGAGATGATGTACAAGATTGCAGCGATGCAACCTGTAGATATCGACCCGGCAACAATTCAAAAGCCAAAAAGGCGTAATGTCCGCATTAGCGAGGATCCCCAGAGCGTAGCGGCACGCCACAGACGAGAGAGGATAAGCGAGAGGATACGGATCCTCCAGAGACTTGTTCCAGGGGGAACGAAGATGGACACCGCTTCGATGTTGGACGAAGCCATCCGATATGTTAAGTTCTTAAAGAGACAAGTTCATGAGCTACAATCAAATCAAAATTCACAAATTATTGGAGCTCCGAGATGCTTAACGACCGGAGATTGGCCCGTTATATCCAACAAAGCTCTTGCTTCCACCAACCCATCCTTTGTAAAACCTCCGGTTGGAGTTGGATTCGCCTTTGGAGGCAGCGACATCTCATGCGACACCTTATGCTTTAACCATGAGGTAACTAGTGATTAATGGGTAATCAGTAGTGATTATTGAGTGGGTTTATCGGATTAATAAGTGTTATTAAGCAGCAAAAGAGTAAGTGCATATAGTGGTGACGCTTAGGCAATTGTATAAGGGTTTGTTTTGGAGGGTCATGTGAGCAAGGTTGTTAGGATCTGGTTGACTAAGTGGCACTCGAATAATCATAACGGTTACCATGAGTTACGTACATCCATATATATAATATATTACAAGGCTTGTGAAGTCTGTAAGCTGGCCGGAAAGTTTGTTTGGGCCGACTCTCTTCACGGGAAAAAACAATGACATGGGAAACTATTGAAAATGATTACTCTCTCTCTCTCTCTCTTCATAGGAGAATGTATGTATGTATGTATGTGTGGTGTGTATGTATTAGGTGTGTCCATCTGATGGGAGATTTGATATACTTTTGATCTATAATCAGGCATTAAATGGGAAAAACAGTGTTATTCTCAATGTATACATTCATTTACTCTCTCTCTCTCTCTCTCAAACAGATGATAGAACAGAGAGAGAGAGAGAGAGCGAGTAATGTCTAGGTATAACTTTCTACAGTCGTATGCATGTAGAAGATATAGGTACAACATCTGATTGTTGATAGGCCATTTTGAAGCTCTCACACACCAAAATCAGAACCATTGATGATCCCAACAATCAAATCCAACAAAAACTTTTTGAACATAACAAAATTTTAAGGATAAAGTATACAAAAGTCCACATGATCAGGCGGTTAGGATCATCTTATTAGGCTTGGATTTAGGTTCTTGAAAATCTATTGGAGGGGCCATATGCACTTGTTTCATTTAGTTTTTTGATATCAAACCTAGTTTTTATTCTTTATCAGCATTTAGGTTGGTGCTTGTATAAGGATGTATGGTTCAAGTTTGCATATTTTAAATGTTTTCATATGTCTCGATTTCTTTTATGCCTTTTTCTATGCATTTGTATTATGTATATCTTTATTAGGTGGTTATACTTTTGTCTATATATATAAGCTACACAGGTTGTACATGCACTCGTATAATCTTCTCTCATGTCTTAAACAAATATAGGTAAGAAATTCACCACCTTGAAGATGAAGAAGAATGAATTCTATCTTCACATATATCTTCTTTTGATTTGCAATCATGTTCAAGTTATTTTCCATCCTTTTTTTCTAAGTAAAATGCTTTTGGGTAGGTCCTTTATTTTTCAAACTTTGTTGCCCAAGGATTTAAATCCTAATGTTTGTATTCCACGAATAGACCTAAGCAACTCGACAAGAATCAATTAATATTTTTTTTTTCTTGATCATCTGAATTCACGTCTCTTTATTTCTTTACGGCTGACCAATTTTGAGCTCCAATTTGGATTAGGATTTGAGAACTTGATGGGTTTGTCAGTATATTTGGATAGGAACCGAGGTATCTTGTTTCTCCACATGAAATTATAGTTTTATAGGAAGATTGTAAGTGTTATCATGAATCCTCATAGAATAAAGATAAGTTTTCTTTCCCTTGAGTCTATTAGAGAATATCGTTGTTACAACCCTACTTTACACTTGAACTTTCAAATCAAAATTCATTTATAAATTCAGACTGTGAACTCAATAACATACATATGCGGCAGCTAAATTCAAAATCAGTCATAATAATCACCCTAGTAAGTTCGTCAGACCTGATTTAATTACAAAAAATTTACAATCCAAGTTCTTTACAAAATTTTCCTTCTCGAGTCCAAGTCCTATCATCATTCGGTTTGAGCACCTTCTAGGCATTATTTGTTGACATAAAAAGTCGAATGAGCGATGAAGCTCATCAAATAAATCAATTCCATTACTCTAATCCATTAATTACTCTTACTTAAGTCTCCATTGTGTCATCTAGTCGTGTGTCATAATTACAAATTACATTTCATTCATAAATCTTTCGAGTTGTGTAATTTCAATAGCTGATATTGTTTAACAGATTATCTTTCGTTCATCATGTCTTAGGTCTAATTTCTATCGTTGCATAACATCTTATTATTTATTCTTCATAACATCTTTGTTCACATCTTTTATCCCCCGGATTTATTAAAATTCCTTCCGTCCTTAGACAAAGAGTCATTCTCGATCTAACCCGCCATGCCTCAGCACTAATCTCTCTTTCAAAGTTTTGTACCTCAAGATTGATTGCTAGTCGGTAAATTAACATTCCGTAACCCACCCTGTCTTGACACTCATCTCTCTTTAAGGTTTTGCACCTTTGGGATGATTGTCTCGTCGATTTGATTTATACTATCGTCTTTGGTGTCATGTATTTTAATTAGGTCTTTCTTTTGGTCCTTTGAATTTTATCATATCTGAAAAATACTTTATTTTTTTTGAATGAGTCTTACCTCCTGAAGGAGTCTTATCTTTTCCTTCTTTTTTTTATATCTTTTATTTATTGAGCGATCGTATCATTTCGTCCTTCCAATTTCACATCTGAACTATCATTTCAAAAAAATCTATCTAAAAATTGTGTTTGTATCATTCCAGCATCATATTATGTCAGGCGGAGAGTAATATTTGCTAATTTACATGGCCACTCACAAACATAACTTAATTACTCATTTTTAGTCAATTCATAACTTGCACATTAATCAACTAAGTGATTTTGAATTGATCATTACAAATCATAGACTTAGTTCTTTAATCTAATTTTTGGGTATGTTATTACACACCTCCTTATTTATATTTTGTAAAATTTTCAATAGTAATTGACTCATGGATTAATTATTATAAAATAATTAATTTACAGTAGTAATTTTCTTATCCTGAGACTTCTATGATTGTTAATAAATTAATGATTCACCATTAAATTCTAAGATTTTATCCATGAATCCTATACATCAACATTAACCTACAGTGAAATTTCCTTGACCATTTAACTTACTAAATAGTTTCTATAAATTTTACCAACTATAAATTTAATTTTGGAATCTGCACTAGCTTTCTCTGAATTTTTATAATTTATAGGAGTATTATTCAACTTTGATTTTTGATATGAGCACTATATACCTCATTATACACATACTGTAAAATTGCCAAAGGTATTCACCATTAATTAGATTTTATAGGAATTTATTAATGCATGACATAAATTATGAACACGGTTTCTTCCGTGAATTTTCATAATTTATGTACTCATCCAATAGGTCTAAATTTTGTCACAACGTCATACATTGTATCATTCATATGTAATAACATTATTATAAACAATGGCCTACTGGATTATTTTCTATTGTTCCACAATTTTGTCCAGATTTTTATTTCTATTATTGTAAGAACATGATAAATGATACAAGGCATAAAAATTAGATTATGTAGCTTAACTACATTTATAATCTACAGGGTTAATTCAATCCTAACTATTCATAACTAATTACATTTATGATTATAATAAAAAATTTCATGAAGAATGGGGAAAAAGTCTTTGGATTTTACATTCACATACCCTCCTACTTAGACAGCCTTGGGCTTCTTGCTAGCGGAAGTTCATTGTTCTCATAGTGGCGACTCCACTAGGGATGACTGAAATTGAAATTAACTAGCTAGTTTTTAAAGGGCTAAGTTTTTTTTTTTTCTTATTATACCTGTTTTACACACCCTTCATTGTAAACCAATGATTTAGTGAGTGAAAATTGTAGTCATCCAGCTATGTTGTTTTCCTTGTATTTAAAATATAAAAAGATTTCTTAGAGATCCTTGACACATTACAAGATACATTCAAAATTTAAAAAGATATCAAGCATCTAAGAGATTACAACAAATAAGAAAAGAAGAGGGATCTAGACTCTTTGCTAATATTGTACACTTATGTTTTCCTTCGACCAATATCTTTACAATTAAATTATGATTATTTTTAAGGATAAATAACTTAATATTGATAATTCTTAGAATCAGAATCTTAGAATTTTCCATTTTAATATATCTTGGATGATTTACAATGACCCTATAGAATGTTTAAATAGATAATTCAAGACTCCTAATTTGGAAAGATATTCTTAAATATAATCTTCATCTAATACTAAAGATATTAATCCAAGATTCTAATTGTGAGTTGATATACTTATGATATAATGTATCTCATCATATATTTACTGTCTTAATACTTCATTCTCTACCATCTTCTCGTAATTGCATGGTCCTTTGAAGAAGGAGCATGTAATTGGTTATAAATGTCAACAATTGATCTTCTTTTAATCTTTGTGATTTGTTGATGAATAGTGAGAACATCCAACTGTGCTTGGTATAGTCATCGCCAGTCTGGTTGATACCATGTAAACAAATTGATTTATTGATAATTCATAGATGATTTACAATGACCCTATAGAGGATTAAATTGATAATTCAAGACTCTTAACTTGGAAAGATATCCATAAAGATAATCCTAATCTAATACTAACGATATTGATCCAAGATTCTGATTGTAATGAGATACACTTATGATACATTGTATCTCATCTTACATCTATTTTCTTAATTGATGTAGAACAAGTGGCAAACGACTTCTTGGAGCAGCAAGATGTGTTTAAGGTGAGTCGGAAGTCAAAATATGCACCTTAAACTTCAAACAGCCATAACTTTTGATCCGGACGTCGCCTCGGAACTTACAAGTACTCAAATTGAAGATATTGATGAGCCTAATCTCACTTTTTAGAGAAAATTTTCTATTTTTGGTAAATTCTATTTTAGGGCGTTTTAAGGTATTTTGAATCCGTTTTTGTTTTAGAAAGTCTTAAATAGTTATTTTAAGACTTTTGGTAGAGTTTGGGTCAATTTAGGATTTTTACTATTTTGGTAATTTTTACTATTTCAGGAATTAGGATTTTTAGGAGTATATAAATACTCTTGTAAGCAATTGCAACATAGTTTTTATCAATAGAATTCAAATTTCTCTCTTTTTCTTATGGAATCAATGGTATTTGGGTTGAAGACGGTGTTCTTCTCTTTTCACAAGTTCCGCTACGTTAGTTTGTATCAGAGCGAGGTTTGACCTCGATTCTATGGCGTCCAGTGACAGATCGGGTCATATTAACTCCGGCGACGGTGTTTACGGAGATCAACCAGTGAGTGTAGCGGCATTCAAGAACTTTCAACAGGAGATGCGAGATGCAATTACCCAGTTGACACACTCTAGATCGTAATCAAGTCTGAGATGATGAACAAACTATACCTAATAACTGTGATCGGCATGGTCGTGGTCCAAGGTTCATTCCAAATCATAGATGGGCCTATGAGGGTGAGTCTAGTGATGAGAAGTTTGATGATCTCATCCTTCAACATGGCATGCGAAGAGGTGCAACGCAGGAACGAGACTTTCGTGTTAAAGTCGATCTACCTTTCTTCAATGGTCAGCTTCACATAGAAGATTTCCTTGGCTGGATTTTGGAAGTTGAACGGTTCTTTGACTATATGGAGATCTCTGAGGAGAAGAAAGTCAGTTAGTGGCTTTTAAACTTAAAGGAGGAGCTTCGGCTTGGTGGGAACAATTACAACTGTCACGAACACATCAAGGTAAGGCACCAATACGGACATTGCAGATGATGAAATAATTGTTGCGAGCATGATTCTTACATGCAGATTATGACCAAGTACTATTCCAGTAATACCAGAATTGCCGACAAGGGAATCGTATGGTACGGGATTATGCTTCTGATTTTTATCGTCTATCATCAGCATGTAACGATCTATCAGAGACAAAATCGCAGCAAGTTGCAAGGTTTATGAGTGGATTACGTATGATGATCTAGGATCAGATTTCTATGCAACTTATTTATACCCTTAGTGAGGTTGTTCAATTGGCGAGTAAGGTTGAGGTACAACTAGACCGACTAGGAATGAGAAATCAAACAAGTAATAAACCGAATAACTTTGTTCCATAACAAAATATGGAACATAATCAAGGAAAGAATCCTGTTAGGGTCAGTTCCAGGCTCCAACATTCCCAAATCGAGGTCCAGAGGGTGCACCAGCAACCAAACAGGTTGTAGGAACAACAGCTCCGAAGCCTAATCCATATGCTCCACCTAGGGGTGATGTATGCTACAAGTGTAGAGAACTTGGACATCGCTCTAAACAATGTCCCCGACGACAGATTGCTAATTTGACGACTGCTATCGATGAGGATTGTGAAGCCGATGGTTAACCAGATTATGATGATGAAGGTGAAGGGAACTCTGAACCAGATGAAGTGATGCATGGTGATGACATTGGACTTGCATTGGTCGTAAGGAGGCTGATGTATACACGGAAGCAGGAAATTGATCCTCAATTAGACAATATATTCAGAACTAGATGTACAGTGAATCAAAGGCAACGTGGTTTGATCATAGATGGGGGTAGTAATGAGAATATTGTGTCTCGAACCATGGTCGACAAGCTCCAGCTAAAGACAGAAAAACACTCATCTCCTTACAAAATCGGTTGGATCAAAGAGGTTGGCGAAACTAAGGTAACTGAAAGATGCAAAATTCTTTTTTCTCTTGGAAAGTATTATAAAAATGAAGTTATCTGTAATGTAATAGATATGGATGTCTGCCACATGTTACTCAGTAGACTATAGCAGTACAATATTGACTCTACTCATAAGGGCAAGGAAAACATCTTTACTTTTATTAAGGATGGCCAAAAAATTATCCTTGGCCCTATGAGAACAGAGAATCGGCCCAAAACTTCCCAAGTGGAGGGGCGATCTTTGTTAATTGTTAATGATATTGTAAAAGAGATTAGGGAGATGTATGCTTTAGTGGTAAAAGGAGATGATGCAAACCTGATGGGTATTCCGATCAAATTGAAGCTCTTGATGGAAGAATTTAAGGAGGTCATGCTAGAAGAGCTACCTGATGGACTGCCCCTTATGAGGGACATTCAACACCATATTGATCTTATTCTAGGTGCCAGTCCATGTGCTGTCCTAGCCTTACTTCTACCTAAGAAGGATGGGAATTGGAGGATGTGCATATATGGCAGGGCCATTAATAAAATTACAGTAAAATATAGGTTTCCTATACCTTGATTAGATGACATGCTGGATATGTTGGAGGGTTCGAAGGTATTTTCGTAGTTGGACTTGAAAAGTGAGTACCACCAGTTCAGAATCAAACCGGGTGATGAGTGGAAGACGACATTTAAGACTAAAGAGGGTCTGTATGAATGGATGGTTATGCCATTCGGCCTTTCAAATGCACCAAACACGTTCATGAGGGTGATGAACCAGGTATTAAAATCCTTCATTGGCCAATTTGTGGTGGCTTACTGCGATGATATCTTGGTGTATAGTCAGCAAAGATGAGCATGTTCCCCATTTGTGGGAAGTGTTTACTGTCCTCAAAGAAAATAAACTATATATTAACCTGAAGAAGTACAACTTTATGACCAACAACTTTGTGTTCTTAGGCTATGTGGTGAGTGATGAAGGTATCTGGGGTAGATAAGGAGAAGGTGAGAGCAATCAGAGAATGACCTGCATCGAAGAATGTTAATGAGGTGGGCAGCTTTCATGGGCTTGCAACCTTTTATCGACGATTTGTGAGAAACTTCAGCAGCATTGCAGCACCTCTTACTGAATGTATGAAGAAGGAAAAATTTCAATGGACAGAGGAGGTTGAGCAGAGTTTTGCTTTGATAAAAGAAAAGTTGACTTCTGCCCCTATTTTAGCCTCACCAAAATTTGAAAAAGTATTTCAAGTGAAGACTGATGCCTCGTATGTGGGAATTGGAGGCGTACTGTCACAAGAAGGCAAACCAGTTGCTTTCTACAGCGAAATGTTGAGTGAAGCATGCAAGAAGTGGTTAACATATGAGCTTGAATTGAATGCTGTGGTTCAGGGTTTGCGACATTGGAAGCATTATCTAGTTCAGAGGGATTTTGTTCTCTTTACAGATCATCAGGCCTTGAAATTCATCAATAGCCAGGCCAACATTAGCTAGATGCATGGCAGGTGGATCTCTTTTCTGTAGGAATTTACTTTTGCGCTGAAGCATAAGGCTAGACAACAAAATAAAGTAGTTGATGCCTTGAGCAGGAGGGCCTTCCTGCTTGTCACCTTGAGAACTGAGGTTGTGGGATTTGAGTATTTAAAGGAATGGTACATAGATGATGAAGACTTCAAGGAAAAGCGGGCACATTGCAGGATAGGGCAGCCTGATTCTGGCGAGTTTCATATACATGATAGTTACCTTTGTCAAGGAAATCGTTTATGTTTACCCAAAAGTTCTTTTCAAGAACATGTTGTTAGAGAACTTCATGGAGGTGGACTATGAGGTCACCTAGGACGAGACAAGACCATAGCCCAAGTCTAGGAACGATATTATTGGCCGCAATGGAAAAGAGATGTCAAAAAATATGTGCAGCGATCTTACTCTTGTTAAACAGCCAAGAGCCAAACACATAATACTAGTCTTTACACCCTGTTGCTAGTGCTGGATGTTCCTTGAGAGGATTTTTCTATGGACTTTGTATTAGTTCTTCCATGGACTCAATGAGGTATGGACTCTATTTTTGTGGTGATTGACAGGTTTTCTAAGATGGCACACTTTATACGTTGCAAGAAGACATCGGATGCCACGAAGGTTTCCAATCTGTTTTTCAAGGAGGTGGTTCGCTTACATGGGGTGCCTAAGACAATTACTTCTGATCGTGATAGCAAGTTTCTCAGTCAGTTTTGGCAGACACTTTGGAAGCGATTCAACATGTCGTTGCAGTATAGTAGCACGTATCACCCATAAATAGATGACCAAACAAAATCATTGAACAAAACTTTTGGAAACATCCTACAGTGTTTATCCAGTGATAAGTCGAAATAGTGAGACTTGGCCATTGCTCAAGTTGAGTTTTCCTTCAATAATACAGTCGACAGATCCATGGGGAAGACACTATTTGTGATTATTTATAGGCGGGTTCCTAAGCATACTTTGGATTTAGTACCATTGCCGAAGATACCGGGTATGAGTATTGCTGCAAATAATATGGCTGAACAAATTACCTCCATACATGCTGATGTGAAAAAGAAGATTGAGGAGTCTAATCCTAAGTATAAGGCGGATGTGGACAAACATCGTCGCTTAAAGGTTTTCAGGGAGGGTGATCAAGTGATGGTGCACTTGAGGAAGGAGCATTTTCCAGTGGGTACATACAATAAGTTGAAGAATACGAAGATTGGACCCTATGAGATCATTAAGAATATTAATGACAATGCTTATGTTGTTAATCTTCCTAGTGACATGGCTATTTCGAAGACATTCAATGTCCAAGATTTGTTTGAGTATTATATTCTGACTCTCTCATCTTACCAACAATTAACTCGAGGGCGAGTTTCTTCAAGTGGATGGGACTGATGTAGAACAAGTGGCAAACAACTTCTTGGAGCGACAAGATATGTTTAAGGTGAATTGGAAGTCAAAATATGTACTTAAACTTCAAACGACCATAACTTTTGATCCGGACATCACCTCGGAATCCTCGAGTATTCAAATTGAAGATATTGTCGAGCCCAACGTCATGGTAACTTGCTATGCTGGTCATGCCCATTGGAAAGCCTAGAAAAACTGCTTAAGGGTCTGAATCTCACTTTTTAGGGAAAACTTTCTATTTTTGGCAAATTCAGTTTTAGATCGTTTTAAGGTATTTTGAGTCCGTTTTTGAAGGGGGATCCGGATAAAAAATTATACGAAAACTGGATCCCCTAGATCTTAACACCATAAAAAGTGCCCAGCTTCACCCATAGTTGTGACTATATAAGGTATAAGGAACCGGAAAGTTATATCTGCCTGTGATAATCTAATCACATAACTTTCCTACAATATATCCTATGGACCTTTCGAAAGGGACCATAACAGGACAGTAACACCGATCAATCTGAAACAATACTCTCACAATTTCTTGATTTCAATAAAGATGAAAAAATGAAATAAACTATTAAACAACAAAATGCAATCAAGAAATATGAAATCTTCATAACGGAAACCCTAGATTACCGTTTTAGATGATTTGAGAGGGAGAGACCAACTAACGAACAATTCAGATTGTGCAAGGAACGACCAAATTATAGATCTGCGAAGTCGACTAAGGGAACTGCGATGCGAAGAGATTGACGTCGGCTTGGGAACACGAAATAGGTTGGGATGAACAGGGTTCACGGAAATCAATTAGGTTGGGAAGAGAGTTGCAGGGGCATATCTGTCCAAAAATAAAAGAGGACCCACATTCCCAAACGGGAAGGTGTAGAAAAATATTGTTTTAGAAAGTAAGTGTATTTTAGCCATCTCACCACTCTTGCGGGTGTAGTTGGGGAAAAAACCCTATATATTTATTGAATTAGTCTAGGGGTAGTCCCTTTTACACCTTATCTAAATCATTTGTATTATGTAAAAATAGGGAGTACCCTTAGACCGACTCCTAGGTAGTTATACTTTTCTATATAAGCTATAAGGGTTGTACACTCGTATCATCTTCTCTCATGTCTTGAACACGTAGAGGTAAGAAATTCATTACCTTGAAGATGAAGATGAATGAATTCTATCTGCACCTATATCTTCTTTAGATTTGCAATCATGTTCAAGTTATTTTTCATTCTTCTTTTTAGGTAAACTGCTTTTGGGTAGGTCCTTTATTTTCCAAGCTTTGTTGCCCCAGAGATTTTAAATCTTAATGTTAGTATTCCACAATAAGATCTAAGCAACTGGACAAGAACTAGTTGGTATTTTTTTAAAATTCTTGTTCATCTAAATAATCACTTCTCTTTGTTTCTTTTCGGTTGACTGATTTTGAGCTCTAAATTGGGATTTGAGAATTTGATGGGTTTGTCGGAATCTTTGGATAGGAACCGAGGTATTTTAATCCTCCACACGATATCAGAGTTTTATAGCAAGTTTGTGAGTAACACCTAAATCCTCATAGAACAAATATATGGGTTCTTTACCTTGAGTTTATTAGATTCATATTGTAATAAAGTGAAAGAAAGACATTGTATTATTATCAGTTTATCACATCACAGTTAGATTAATATTAATTGGAATAGATTAAATTTGATTGAGGTTTATTTTTATTTTTAGTTGTTCCCATGTTTATAAAAATCCTATGGGTCATGTAAGGATTATACAAGTTTTTAAAATAAAAATCGGTTCTCTATCATGATATCAGAGTGGGTGATCTATCGTTTGTTTTGATCATTTCTTCTTGATTACATTTTCCCGATGGGCGGAAGAATTATTGCCGTCCATCGAACTTGTAGTTTTATTTACCATCTGTCTTAAGCATCTCCCTCTCTCATATGGTAGCAAAGAGAGGAGACCCATCTTTTTATCACTCACACGTTATAAAGGTACCTATTTTGTATATCGTTCTCTGTCTTCTATGTTTGCCCGTACAAAAATGGTGTTCACATCATTTCCAGGGAGAGTTCTCTTAGCCTTTGTGTCCATACAATCTGTATGGCAGGAGTTTAAGGAATTTGGGGTTGATGGTCGACCAACAACGAAGAATCTCAGACCCAAGTTCCATATTTTAACAAATCATGTGACCACTCATCTTGGGGTACAAGTGCCAGAAATAGAAACTAAACATTTAGATGCTACTACTATATCTCTAATGGGTATTGATGCATTCTTTTCATCTTTGGCATCTCTCTTAGGGTGCATCAAATGACTCTTACTCCCATTTTTATGACTTTTATAACTACGCTGACAAGATTTGATGTATTCATGCTGCTTGATTGATGGTAAAAACCAAATCTTGTATGTCTAGGCTGACAAAGGTCTTCTATTTTTTTAGAATATAAAGGCTATCCTAAAGGCCCACGAGGTTAATTTAGGTCCATAGGGGTCATGTTTTATATTTTAGGCCTATAGTGGCCCAACTAAAGCCTATTGAGGATGATTTTCTTAGGCATTTAAGCACAGTAGCGGCACTGCTTTCGAAGCCCATTTAGGCACTTCCTTTTTTTGCCCATTAGAGGCCCACTTGGTTTGACCATATCCATCAACAAGCAAGTGACTAACCGCCTCAACCATCCACGCAGCAAAGGTCAGGCGGACTTCTATTAGCGGAAAACACATGGAAATTATTCAATTCCCATATGTTTGAGGGAGAGTACTATACAATAGTGTATTGCAATAAAGTGAATGAGATACATTGTATCATTATCAGTACATTTATCACAATTAGATTAGTATATATTAATTAGAATTGATTAGGTTAGATTAGATTAGATTGAAGTTTATTTCAATCTTTAGTTGTTCCCATCCCATCTTTATATAAACCCGGGTCTTTGTAAGGATTATCAAAGTTTATTCAGTAAAATTCATTTCTGATCTCAGAGTTGAGTAGGCAGGTTTAGTGAGTGGAGGTGCTCATATCAATGTGTGGCAGTCTTAGTACATGTTTAGGGTTGAACCTGGGTAGTTTCTTTTTGTGCATGTTTAGGTTAGTTTTATTTCTACTATAATTTGTTAGTATAGATTTATATACTCTCTAGTTTACATTTCTTAGTCCTTTAGATGCGAGTTATATGTAGAAACAGACTTCTGTCGAGTGGTATGGGTGCCTAACACCTTTAGTCACACCGTAACTTGGTCATTTAACCATATTCTCTGTGCAGAATTACGATAGGATGAATTACATATAGTTGGGTTCTTGGGCTTCATCAATCAATCCAGGCGGAAACTCTTTCGGGTGTGAAAAGTCTTGGGATTTCACATTCACATACCCTATTATTTAGAGAGTCATGGGCCTCTTGCAAGAGGAGGTTCATTGTTCTCATAATGGCGACTCCACTAGAGATGACCAAACTTGAAAGTAACTAGTTTTTAGAGGGCTAGTTTTTTTTTCTTCTTATACCTGTTTTACACACCCTTCATTGTAAACAAAATGATCATTTAGTGAGTGAAAATTTCAGTCATCTAGCTATGTTGTTTTCTTTGTGTTTAAAATATAAAAGGATCTCTTAGAGAGTCTTTCACTACAACAAAACTACCGACTAGCAACGGAAAAACAGAGACGGAAAAGATTCCATCTCTAATACTTCACTTATGGAAATGGAAATTCATTCCGTCTCTAATATGCCATGTCTAATATATATTCCAGTATTTATTTCATTTTATTAATAAAACAAATTTTAGTAACAGAATCGTTTCCGTGTCTAATGTTCGTATATACAGAACTTGATGTTAGCGACAAAAATTATCCGTCTCTATTGGGAAAGATCAGTAGAGACGGAAATATTTCCATGTCTAAACGGATAAAAGTATTAGATACGGAATTATTTCCATGTCTAAACCTTTAATAGTATTAGACACGGAAAAGTTTCCGTCTCTAATAATCTGTTATGCAGATGATACAATCCCTTCCCCGCGAAAATTGTATTTCCCCCCAAAAGTCATCCTCATCCTCATTGCTCTCTCTTGTTCTTGGCTCCGACAACTCCGACCACCCCCGTTGACCGGTAAGTCCCTTGCTCTCTCTCTCTCTCCCTCTCTCTCTACCGAGCTCTATCTCTCTCTTTCTCTGTCTCTACCGAGATCTAGCTATCTCTTTCTCTCTGTGCTCTATCTCTTTCTCTCTCTCCTGTCTTTGTATCTCTCGCCCTCTCTCTCTCTCTCTACCCAGCTCTCTCTCTCTTGTCTCTGTCTCTCTTGCCCTCTCTCTCTCTCTCTATGCTCTCTAACTCTCTCTGTCTGTGCAGGTTCTCTATCTCTCTGTCTTCCCCTAGACCAGCAGGGCCACCAACCCCCACGCCCATCATCAGCTTCTCAACCCTAAGTAATTTTGTGCTCAATTGTGCTTGGTTGGAAGGCTTTGAGATTTGATCGATTGAATAATTATTTGGGTATTGGGTTCTTTTCAGGAATTTTAACATTTTTTTTTCTCAAATTTGAAAGATAGGGGTAGGGAACCCAATGTCCCCATGTGCATATGTTATTGCTAAGATCATGTGCTTATTCTTGTGCTTGTCCAAAAAGGGTCTCTTTTGATAAAGTTCAGTTGGATTTATGCCTTAGCTTTTCTCCTTTCTCTCTTACTGTGTAATTATTTTGAGAGAATTATTATTTGGATTTGCTTACAAAACACCCATTTGAACCTGATGATGGGGAAGGAGGAGGACGACCAGAATCGGTCCTATCTCTATTCATGAAATCAATGAAACTAGGCTTGAAATTTTGCTTATTTTTTCCCTATTTTTTCTTGTTATTCGACATACTTGTAATAAATGCATAAATCTTTCTAAATGAATATATGCACTACTAATAATAATCTCTCTACTATTGAAAATCACAATAGATAACCCAATTAGGGATTGTGTGTAATGAATATATGCAATACTAATATGATAATCTCACTATTGATGACTTTCTTTAGTGAGATTAAAAAGCCCTGATCCGATGGCTGCACGATCTTATCTTACATTTTTCTAAGTATGTACGAGATTATTTATTTATAAGATTTTTTTGTGTGTAACTATTTTTACTTATTACTTTTTGTGTGTAACTATTCTAAATGAATATATGCACGATCTCCTTCCTCATTCATTCTAATAATAATTTTATCTACTAAGTATACTCCCAAATAACAAGAATATAGTTCACATTGCTCATACTCTCGAAGTCAATTATGGAACATGATAGTTACATGATATCACTTCAATAAAAAAAGTATGGAACATCTGTAGAGACTCCGAATCTTTTTCATGTTTTTACTTCATTGTATTAGGGGTATTATAGTCCTTGTGATATTTTGATGTTTATTGTATTATATATTTATTTGGTGTGGTGTAAACTAGGCATAATCAAACTTGTAACGGAGGGATGTCATATCACACCCTAAACTTTAGGAAGCTCTAGTTTTGGCACCTTTTACCGGAATTGAGTGATTCTTGAACCATTAGAAAGGTGTTGGAACCCTCTTCGAAGTTCATGTTTAATGTTTTTCCTTATTTTGAGTTTAAGCCAAGTCAATGGTGGGTTTTATCTAATGGAATTGCAGATCAGTCAACTTTGGGGACAATTTAATCTATTAATTAAGTGGAATTTAAAAATTCTAAAATATCAGAAATGTTCGTTTTCGAGAGACGAATCCAACCCAAGTTGAATCGTCAAAATCCATCGAGCGAGTCAAAAGTTATGGCCAAAACAGTAGAGTAGGTCAAAAATCTGTAGGCAACCGATCGCTCGGTCAGAAGTAGGGATCGATCGGTCCAAAACCGATCGATCGGTAGCTATCGACTGGTCCAAAATTTTGTATGAGAAAATTTTCCAGAGAGTGTGTTTTTGACCGATCACCCGGTCATAAACACGGATCGATCGGTAGGCGACCGATCGCTCGGTCATAACCACCGATCGCTCGGTCTTTCGTGATTTTTACAGAATTTTAGTATGGGCGTTTTGGTCTTTTTGTTCTCAGACCTTGGGGCTATAAATAGGGGGTCCTACTCGAAATATTAAAATACTCTACCTATTTCTAACCTAACTTGGCAAAAAGGGGAGAGAAAACCTAGGGTTTGAGGGAGAGGGTTGCTTGGAGAAGAAGGAGGTTGCTAGAAGATTGAGAGGAAAGCTTGGAGATCGTACTCAAAGCTTCTCCAAATCTCCTCGGGAGCGTTTTGAATCCAAGGGAAGGATTCCTAAGGTCGATATACTATCCTAATCAACTCTATTTTAATGTTTTGTGAATATTAATTTGATAGAAATGATAGAATAGAGACTAAATGCATTTTTCCCAAATTTTCTATGAAGTAAGCTAATTATTGATGGAAATGTGGATTGGATGTGGATAGAATATATGGAGGATGAGAAATGTATGGAGGATGGGATTAATATGTGGATGTGAATAGTGAATTGATTGTATGGATGAATTATGGTTTGATGAATGCTTGAAAATATAGAAGGGAAATGGATTCATATTATGCGTACACAAGGTGTTTGTGAAAATGCTTGAAAGGATAAATGCTATTATATTCTTATGAAATGGTGGTAAATTGATTATGAATTGCGATATGAATTATGATAAGATATGTATATGTGAATTGTTTGTTAAGTATGCCTAATTATTTGCATGGAAATTGATAGTCGGGAAGGTAAGAACTTAGAGGAACATCTCTCAAACCGGGAATTCTCTAACTATTTGGTATGGGACAGTATAGTGGAGTTTCCAAGGTGGGAGATCGGAATCTAAGCAATTATCAACTCGAATGTTAATTTCGACACTTAAGCACATATGCACGTGTATGTTAAGATAAGAGTCTCACAAGTCACACATGTGGACCACAAGCATGAGCATGGCATACGTATGACATTCTGAATAAGCATAAGCATGGCATGGTCCGTATCCGTCAAGAACGGCATGTCAATTACATTTGATTCTTAGGCATGGTCCGTATCCGCCAAGAACGGCATGTCAACCATTTGATTCTTAGACATGGTCCGTATCCGTCAAGAACGGCATGTCACATCATTGTATGATCTGAACAAGTGCATAAGCAACTCATAAGTGTATTGTCTTCCAAGTCTAAGATTCTCACAAGTACACAAGTCAAGGTGATGATATGATGTATATGCGCACACGTTCTTCCGCACTCTGATTATGTTATTATGTTATTGGATATGTTTCTAACTAAGTGCAGATATTATTATTATTGTTGGTTGGATTTTATATACATTGAGTACCTTTGTACTCAGCCGGACTTCGTCTTGGCAGGTTTAAAGCAGGAGTACACGGCGGAGCCGTGGGTTGAGGAAACATACGCAGATGAAGGAGGTGAAAGTGAGCCTTCTGAGGAGGGAGCCAAAGACTTGGGTGGCTACACCTCTTAGTTTTTATTTCATTTGATTGAGAGAGTGTATTAGACTTGAGTAGATGTTGCTTAGTAGACTTTTATAGTTGTGTATCAGACTCTTTGGTTTTAGTGGGTTGTATTTGTTGACTATAGACTCGTGCTATTTAGTTGGTTACAGTTGATATATCGGAAATTTTACTATCCTCATTTTTGGAGACTCGTGTTAGTGTGCCTTGCATGTCATGGATTTTAAGCAGGTTTAAGTAATGTGGCGATCCCAAAGTCCTATTTTAGCCTTGTAGGATTTTGGGGTCGTTACAACATCCATTCAATTTCATTAAAATCTCTTATTTTTACCTTTGAGCCTCCTACTTATATAATAATGTACACACTACAGTGGGTTCTTGTCTATTTGTTAATTTTTTGTTATTTCTATCTCTATTCTATTATTATTTGTTCAAATATAATAGTGCATACTATTGTTGTATTATATAAATTAAAATATTATATAATACTTATATGTTATATATACACTAATATATTTATTAAGTAGAGATGAGAAGGCCAAAGCCCAACCCAGTTCAACCTTATTAATAATAAAGTCCGGTCTACCTCAACCAGACTAAAAAAAAGGTTGAGACTCATGCCTCGTGCCTCATGCCTATATATGTCAAGCCATTTAGAATACGCACGGGCCGAAACCCGATTTGACCCAACACCACAAGCCTTAAGCTTCCTAGTACTAGATGAAGAAGTTCCTTAGCTTCTCTTGTGAGGTTTTTAGTACATGATTAATTTGTAGGAATTTGCTTCAAGTGACAGGCTTTGCAAGCCATTATCAGTAGCTTCAATGGAACTAAAACCTCATGTTACTGCATCAATTTTGAGTATTGGAAAATTGCAATTGTAAGACATGCACTTTAAATCCAAAAGCTTAGAGAGACACCCATCTCATATAAATGTTGGATTAAATTAACTTATGATATGCTTGAGGGTTGACGTCAAGTATACTAATAAGGACAATGTAGTATTGCTTATATTTTGTTAATTTTTCATACTAAAAATATGTTTCATTATTGATAATCTCTCTACTGTTTCATTATATGATGGTTTGATGTTATATATATATATAGGATGTACGTATACTTGGAGGATGATTTTTAGGGAGCATTGATTGGCTTTGTATAAATGTAGATAACATTGCGCAATTTACGTCTATAATTGTGTTCGAAGGGAGCATGATAATGTATGTGATACGTACATTATCATGTGGACGGATTGTCCATACAGTTATGATGATTGGGTTGTAAGACCTAAATGATTCTTGCATCCCTCAAGGTCATTGTGAATGTGCATGCATTGAAACTTAGATCTCCCGATCAAGAATCATTGTCTGATAAGTGTCTCTCTTACCATCACTATGGACGGATGCATTGTAGATTACAATGTTTAGTTCTTACGTGGACTACATTGCATCTAATAACTGATTTGTCCTGTATGTGAAGAGAAGTATTTGTCACTGATTATGAATGTTCTAAAATATACATTTAAATCAAATTGTCAAAATTTATATGAATGCATATGTTCAGGGGTGCCACCTCAAAATTTTTATTGAAAACATATATTGAGGGGGAGCTTATTCCTATTTCATTACATTATTATGTTATCATAAAAAATGGGGAGATTGTTAGCCTAAAGGTTACAACCCTGTGTACCCCTAATAATTTTGATGATAACATAATAATGAATTGATCATTTGAATATTAATGTTTCTATGAAGTCTATATAAAATTCAGATTGCAAGAACATTAGCCCAACATTCAAAAGCTTGAAATATGGAAAGAACTTCACATGTCAAAGATAATCCATCAAGAGTAAAGGTTCCATGTATAATGCGAGTTTCAAGATTCAAATTCCAAGATCACATTGAAGATAATTAAAAGACTATATCCAAAGTGAAGAACTAACATTTCAAAGTTGAAGCCAAAATTGAAGATTGAAGTTCTCACCTAAAGTCCAAGTCGGATCATGAAGTCAAAGTGAAAATAACTCAAGATCAAAACTAGAAGATTGAAGACTCTCAAGATGGTTTAAAATTATTTTCTTTTATTTTGAAGAGTCTAGGACTTATGTAAAAAGCTCGCATTAGCTTGGAAAGTTGGAATGCTCAAAACCATAAATTGACCTTAGGAAGTCATGACTTAATTGAATATCATTTCAAGGCCCTAGGACATTTTAAAAGATGGTTAAAATCATGTTAAAGGGATGCTAAAAGATCAAGGAATTCATTCCCATATTATTGGTCTTAAAAAGATGAGTTTTCTATTGAAAAACAGAGGACTCATTGACGAGTGGGACAACAGTCCCAGCACTCGTTGACGAGTGGAAGAAACAGTAGCTGATTTTTACTTTAGTAATTTCACTCGTCGACGACTACTTGTGGGAACACTCTAATGGCTAGTTTTTTAACGGCCATTTTCTTATTTAATGAATTCCCAACGGCTAGATTGAATGCTCAGCTATAAATTGAGTTCATTTATGAATATCAAACAACTCTTGAATGAATATAGATCAAATCTCTAGCTGCATTCAATTCTCATCAAGAACATTCGTTGAAAACCTAGAATCCCAAATTCTTAGTATAAGAGCTATCAAATCCAAATATTTTGTGAGATTTTCAGAGTATTCATTTCAATCTTATTCAGCTCATTAAGAAGCTTTATTATTCAGATCCAAATCCAACAACTCTTTTGTATTAAAGGAAATCAAGAATCAAAGATTCTTGTCCGTGAAGCCAGAGAGATTTGTGTAGTCAATAGAGGGTGTTCTCTTGCATTGAAGATGGTAATCTTCACATAGAAAAATGATTGTAAAGGTTTGGGTTTCACCCAGGAAGAAGCTTGTGCGCTAGTGAAATCGTGTTGAATCCTTTGAGCTGGAGAGCTTGAGGTGGGGACGTAAACGGGAGTGCCGAACCTTGATAACAATTCTGCTGTGTTTGCATTCTCTATTCTTTATCCTTTCAATTATCTTTGTAATTAATTGTTTCTATCATTGTTAAATTAGCTCAATCTTAAATTCCGCAAATAGGGGCTAAATATTAATTTAAATCAGCCATTGACCCTAATCACCTCCCTCTAGGATCCAATAATTTGGCAACCTTATTCAGCTCAATCAAGGGGAATTTTTTTTGTATTGAAATCCAACTACAAAGTATTGTATTATAAAGTCAAGAATTTGAGGATTCTTGCACTGGAGCTGAAGGCTTCGTGAAAGACAAGGGAGGACTATTCCCTTGCAAGAAAGGTCTGATCAACACCCGGAAGTGGGATTGTAAAGGTGGGATCCTCGCCTGAAAAAGGATTGTAAAAAGTTTGAGCTTTACCCGGAAGAAGTCTGTACGATTAGTGAATCTTGGTGAACCCTTTCACAGGAAAAGCTTGAGGCGAGGAGTAGGCTGGATTTTCTGAACCTCGATAACAAATCTCTGTGTTTGCTTCTCTAACTCTTTTCTCTATTTATCTAAATTGCTTTATTTAGAATTGCTAGTTGCATTCCATTATTAATTTAAATTCCGCACAAAGAACCAAAGTAGAAATTTAAATTTTCCAATACCCTCTTCACCCAACCCCTTTAGGGTCAAGACTTGGGCAACATTGATATGGAAGGAAATGAGCTAACTTGGTTAACCTGTCAACTATGACCCAGATAACGTCAAAGTTCTTCGCTGTCCTTGGTAAACTGACAATGAAGTCCATAGAAATATTTTCCCACTTCCACTCGGGAATAAGAAGAGATTGAAGAAGTCTTGCCGGTCTTCGGTGTTTGGCTTTTACTTGCTGACAAACCAAATACTTGGACACATACGTAGCCATGTATTTTTCTGTATTACTCCACCAGAAGTACTTCTTAAGGTTCTGGTACATCTTGGTACCTCCTGGATGAACAGTGTACTTGGACTTGTGTGCTTCATCTAAAATATCCCTTCTCAATTCCTCATTGGTCGGGACACAAAGTCTGTCCTTGAAGGAGATTCCACCATTTTTTCAGGAGAATTCCTTGTAGGCACCCAATTTTTGTACCCCTTATCCCTCTTCCCTCTTCTTCCTATCTTTGGGCCGGTAAAGGCCAATGTCACCATCATGCCTTACATATTGGCCAGGATACGAGAGTTACAAGGAGCGTATACCGAGCTACTTGCTTATCGAGACAAGATGATTAGTAGTGATAGCGAGGACTTCGCCATGTAGGGTGATGGAACTAACACATTTAAGGGAAGAATGTGTGCTCCCGTCGATGAGGAGCTTGGAAGAGAAATCTTGGATGAGGCTCACCGGTCCAAGTATATAGTTCACCCTGGGGGTACAAAGATGTATTAGAACCTCAAAGGGTATTTCTGGTGGCGGAACATGAAGAGGAAGTGGCAGAGTACGTGTCTCGGTGCTTGGTGTGCCTGCAGGTCAAAGCTGAGCATATGAGGCTAGTAGGTCTTTTGCAGCCCCTCCCTATTCCCAAGTGGAAATGGGAGAACATTTCTATGGATTTTATTGTGGGGTTGCCACGGATGGCTAGGAACTCTGATGCTATTTGGGTCGTGGTTGACAGATTGACAAAGTTCGTCCATTTCTTATCTTATCGGACTACTTTCAACTCAAACGAGCTAGCGGCATTGTATATTAAAGAAGTAGTTCAGTTGCATGGGGTGCCGATGAGTATTGTGTCAGACAGAGATCCTAGATTCACTTTCAGGTTCTGGAAGAGCTTCCAGAGCACTATGGGTTCATGTTTGGACTTTAGCACCGCCTTTCATCCGCAGACTGATGGGCAAACTGAGAGGGTAAATCAAGTGATAGAGGACATGTTCCAGGAATGCATGCTAGACTTCAAGGGCAGTTGGGAAGATCACTTGCCTTTGGTTGAGTTCGCCTATAACAACAGTTATTAGGCTAGCATCCAAATGGCACCCTTCGAGGCCATGTATGGGCGAAGTTGCAGGTCTCCTTTGTATTGGGATGAAGTCGGGGAAAGTAAGGTGTTGGGTTCTGAGTTGGTTGAGTAGACCGCAGATAGGGTCAAGGTCATCAGGGAAAGGTTGAAGGTCGCATAGGATCGACAAAAGAGCTATGCAGACAACCGTAGACGAGATCTGGAGTTCAGAGTCGGTGATATGATATTTGTTAAGGTCTCACCGACGAAGGGTGTTATAAGATTTGGAAAGAGAGGCAAGCTCAATCTTAAATATGTGGGTCCGTTCGAAATCATCACCAGAGTTGGTGAGGTTGCTTACTGCATTGCTCTACCCGCTCATATGGCGGCGTCCACAATGTATTTCACGTTTCTATGCTCCGGAAGTATATCCTAGATCCGTCCCATGTCATCGAACTTGATCCAGTAGAGATTCGGGAGAATCTCACTCTAGTTGAGCAACCAATGTAGAGATTGGATAGACGAGACCAAGTATTGCGCAACAAGACCATTCCATTGGTCCTAGTATGATGGCAGCACCATTTGACGAAAGTGGCTACATGGGAGCGTGAGACTGAAGTGAAGGAAAAGTACCCTCAATTGTTTGTATTGTTTTCATGTAAATTTCATTCCTTATTATCCCTATGTATCGTTCTAATTTCAAGGATGAAATTTCTATAAGGGGGAGGATGTAGAACCCCGGATCTAGATGATATGTTTGACATATATTAAAGTCTTAAGAGTGTTTTCTTAAGCCTATGGATGTTTGGATGAAGGAGTGGAGTATAAAATACTAAGTGTCAAGAATGAAAATGTCTTAGCATTACTCTAAACTTTAAGAAGCTCTAGTATAGTCACCGTTGCTTGGAATCGAGTGATTCTTGAATTTTTGGAAAGGTATTGGAACCCTCTTCAAGGTTCATGTTTATCATTTTTTTCATATTTTGAGTCGGGCTTGAGTTAAAAGTTGGATTTCCAAAATCGGGTTTGTTAAAAATCCGGGCTGCTGAAATCCATTTCCAAATCAGTCGGCTTTAGAGCTCATTTATTTAATTAAAAAATCATAATTAGGAATTGTACATTAGACACAAAATTATTCCCCTTTGAATGAAGAGTCCAACATAAGTTGAGCGTCAAAAGCCGATAAGCGAGTGAAAAGTTATGGCTGAAATACCAAAGCGGAAAAAATCTGAAAGTTTCTGTTAAAGTTACGATCATTCGTAACCAACCTACAACCGATTATAGAAGACCTATGAACGATCATAGAAAGTATACGAACGATCATAGAGTCCCAAAAATAG
This sequence comes from Tetracentron sinense, assembly GCA_015143295.1. Lineage (NCBI taxonomy): Eukaryota > Viridiplantae > Streptophyta > Magnoliopsida > Trochodendrales > Trochodendraceae > Tetracentron > Tetracentron sinense. The sequence continues at coordinate 21,546,145 of CM026556.1, read as the reverse complement.
GGTAAACTCTCTGGACAGTCTACGATTGATCGTAGGAAACTTATGAATGATCGTAGGTGTGCGAATAAGTTTTTAAAAAACGGGATTTTTAGAGTTTCTACCCTCTTGGCCTATAAATTGGGATCCAAATTGTGGGTTTTGGGTTAACCTAAACCTAAAGAGAGACCTTGGGAGAGAAAGGGAGAAGAGTGGGGGTTCCAAAGAGGGTTTTGTTGGAGATCAAATTCAAGCTTCCACAAGCTTAGATCACCTTCCTTGGGCATGGATCTCCGTTCCCAAGCTCGAGTTCGTATCCAAAGCATCCATCAAAGACTAAATCTAGTCTATTCAAGGTTAGTATACCTTCCTAGTTAGCTTGGTAATAACCTAGATCAATAACCTAGGTTTTTAAGCTTTTCAATGTTGAGATTTTGTATGATTGTTTCCGAATTCCAAACCAAGCATGTTTCCACAAAATATATGGATTATTAAGTATGATTGGGATGTACTAGGCTAAGTAACCATGCTATGTGCCATGTATGTCTAATGTATGATGCTTATGATATGATTTCCATTTTTATGTTTTTCAAGTATAATATGATGCTTTGGAGCTTTTCCATGATTTTAGAAATATCTTATGATGTTTTTGAATTATTCCATGGTTATAGAAATGCCTTAAATCCTGTATGCATCTACTTAAGCTTTTTCATACCATTATGAGGTTCACGATTTCATATGCACAAGCATGTGTGCATGACCGAGTTTTTAAGTATAAGTACATGATAAACAAACAAGAACAAGACAAGTGATTTACGACACATTGATGAAGCCGAACTTTGGGTCGGTCAAGGATAGGGCATATCTAAGGATATGTCATATCTGGTTCACAAGAAAAGAAAACAAGCAAGTATGATAAATCCAGACATCGGGACGGTCAAGGATAGGGCATATCCCCCGGATTTCATACCTGACTCACAAGAAACAAGATAAGTTGACAAAGCCGAACAGAGGGCCGATCAAGGATGTTAGTGTACCTTTTCTATTTCGCTGAAGGATACTTAGTATCCGGCTCACAAGTTGCTTTTCTATGTTTCGCTGAAGGATACTTACGTATCTGGCTCACAAGTCGCTACAAGGGCACTAACATCTGGCTTACAAGACAAATCAAGAGAAGTCAAGCATGATATGACAAGTGTGATTCCAAACAAGAACAAGACAAGACATGCATGATTCACACGAGACATGAACAAGACAAGAATAAGTTTTAAACATGACCAGCAAGTTTTGCAAACACGAAAAGATATTTTCAAGTATAAGCATGAAGTAAGAATACGAGTTTTAAACGGAGTTTTCACATTTTTTCCATGCATGTCACGTTCATTGTATTGCCTTAAATTTGATGTTATGAATTGTATTCTGTGATTACTATTGTATTTCGTTATTACTATTGTTAGCTAGTAGCTTGTACTCGCTGAGTATTTCATACTCAGCTGTACATTTCATGTCGGCAGGTCCAGTGGATGCCTTCAACCTAGAGCTTTGGGTTAAGGAAGAGTACGTCGAATAGAAGGCGCCTATTCCACTATAGCCTCAGGAGGATAGAGACCTAGATAGGTGGTCCTATCTAGACTATTATGAGTAGGGTGTTATGGAGGGAGAGAGAGAGAGAGAGACTTTGATCCTTTTGTATTTTGATGGTGGGCATGTCCACCTTTACTGTTGATGTTTTGTATATGAACTTGGAATACAAAACTTGTATAGAAAAGAAAAAGTTGGTTTACACTTCCACACTGTTTTAGTTTCTGCACTTTGTTCAGGATTCCCATTATATTATTTTATGTCTTGTTCATTGCAAGATGGTTTGCCAGGTCATGTATAGTCACACCTAAAGCTCCACCTAACTCCTAGGGGGGATTTTGGGGCGCAACAACAACCAGGAGATCATTCTTTCATAGCATAATATGTGGTATGTTCATATTCAATTGCGGCAACGCATAGAGTGGTATATTCGTAACCAAGGAATCATTCTTTTATAGCATAATACGTGACATGTCCATATTCAATCGCGGCAACGGATAGAGTGGTATGTTCGTAACCAGAGGATCATTCTTTTATAGCATAATACGTGGCAAGTTCATATTCAATGCATGATCTTGTGAGAAATGTGGATTTGTGAACTTTACTTCTTACCATGCATGTGAAAATGTGCGTAAGTGTCATGAATGAAATTCAGGTGGGTCATCCCTTAGATTCTTATCCTCCGCTAAGAAACTCCGTCAGGTTACATCTCCCTGGTTAGAGAATTCCGATATGGAAGACTTCCTCTAAGTTTTGGTCTACTCGAACACCAATCACCATGCAAGGTAGATAGGGCATAGTTTAACACACCAATCATTAATACTTCCTTATCATAATTATATATCTTTCCAAAACATAATAATAACATAACTATCACAATTCACTACTATAATTTCCTTCATTTCACCATTCACCATTCCATCCAAAATTATAGTCCATTCCCCACACATCATTTACAACCCATAGCCACATATACAACCCTTCCTCCATAGTGTTTCTCATCCTCCATTCATCAAATCCATAACCATCAATAACATTTCCAATTCCATAATAGCAAAACATAGTTAATAAAATCTTTAAATAACCTAAAGTTCCCATTTCATATTCTAATATCCATAATCTAAACATAAGACATGAAAAACATACATAGATCTTCATTTCTATCTTTCTACAACATACAAACATCTTAAATAGAGTTAGATTGGAAAGTGTATTGACCTTAGGGATCTTTCCTTTTGATAAAAAGCGCTAGAGAAAGCTCCTTAAAGCTTTGGAGGCAATCTCCAAGCTTTCTTCTTCCCCCTTGATCAATCTCCTTCTTCCCCAAACAATTTTATCTTGCTAACACTAGGTTTTCTCATCTCCTTTGCCAATTTAGGTTTAGAAAAGTTAAGAACTCTAAAACCTTCAAAATAGAAGTGCTATTTATAGTCTAGGGGTTTAAAACCCAATTTCTGTAACTGTTTAAAAAAATTATATGCGCTACTGCGATCGATCACACATACACTGCAATCGATCTAGATCCCCAGTGTGATCGATCGCACATAAGGGATCAGTCGCACATTACTCAGAAAATTTTCCAGAATTTCTACTATGTGCAATTGATCATAACTCACCTGCAATTGATCACATATAGAAAAAAAAGTTTCCCAAGTTCCAGGTCCAACTGCGATCGATCGTAGGTCTCTTGCGATCGATCACATACTCTGTTTTTTTACCTTTTGATTGCTTAAACTATTTAAACACGCTACCCCGTTTAGTTATCATTAAACATGCATAAAAATATAACAAAAGACTAATCTACCCTTATTAATTGTATTAATGGCATGAAAGAAAGTTTGGGTCTCTACAGGGTTGGAGCCGGATCGGCTTTATATGTTTGAGATTTTCCATACGCATAGGGATGAGACTTTCGTCGATCAGACATCGGAGCAGTTGCACGTATGTTTACGCATTTAATGATTATGTATTCCTATTGTAAAGTCCATGTTTTTTGTGTTGGCATATTCTGGTGTCAAAACAAGTGAGTCTAGGTGTCTAGGTGTGTGTCTTGTGTCATTAATTTCAAGCATCCACGCCAAAGCGAAGTTGAAGACCAAAGAAGACCGGTTGATCCACTCGGTTTATCATTTCCTTCATAGGATGGTAAGTGACCTAGATACCATGTGACCATAGGTGGGATTTGACCTAGAATAATCCTAACATGATGCCTTAGGTGGTAAGTGTCTTAGTCTAATCATACGGACCCTAGGTGATGAGATAAGTAGTGCAAAACAAGTTAACAATGCTGAAATTTTTTAAGAAACCAAGGTTGCTTGCAAGAGGCATATCTCTCAAACCGTAGCTCAGATTTTGCTCTATAATATGTCAAATCTACCGCATCGAAAAGAGATACAACTTTTGTGAAGGAACCAAGAGCTGAAAATGAAGTTTTAAAATCTTTTTTAGCCTCTGGGTTGACCTAGACCGTTTTGGGTCGACCCTGAATAGGCCCTGATTTGTATGGTGAATTTGGGCAGAGAGTTAAAAAAAACTTGGGTCTACCCATGAGGATCATCCGGTCGACCGAAGTGTACACTTTGTTCGACCGAACCATCTCCATGGGTCGACCCTGATATGGGAGTTTTGCTAATACGACTCATTTGCTTGCCTCTTTGGTTTTCAACCTATTTTAGCAACTTCTAAACACTGTTTTTGGGTCTCTATATATTGTGAGCCATTCAACTTCATGGAGTACAACTTAGGGAGTGTGTGGAGAGTATTTTTAAGTGTCTCCAGAGGTCATGAAACCCATGGAATATATTTTTCTCCTCTCCCTTTGTTAATGCATTAAACCTAGAGTTTTCAAGCCTAAAGTTCCAATTTAGCTTGTTTGGACTTGTCCTTTGAAGGAGTCCATCTAGGTGTTGATTCTTATCAAACCATCAACCCGTTCTGGATAAAACACATTGACCGGAGTATCTTGGAGCCTTTTTGAAGGAGATCGATCCGAGAAGGATCGTGGTAGAGTGATTTGGTTGGTGGAATCCGAAGCCGTCATTGACGGAGATCGATCGGAAGATCATGGACTGTTTTTCGAGACACAAAGAGAAGTACGAGCGGTTGCGGTTGATCACGGGACTTGAGAGTACGTGATGAATTTTTGAGGCACGGAGGACTAAGAACTGAAGGATCGAAGTGTCGAGTCCGAAGGAGTCAAGTTCGAGTCTTGTAAGTTCTTGTTTACTTTGTCTTAGTGGATTCTCATGGCTAGACTAGGTCCCGTGGTTTTACCCGGAAGGGTTTCCACGTAAAAATCCTTATGTTGTGGTTTGCTTGGCTTTCGATTTTCCGCACTTATAGTACATCATCCCTTAACTTAATAACTTAATTATTAAAACATCAAAAAGGCTAGATAGACTTATAGGAAGCCTTAACCATCCCCTCGAACTTGTAGATTCCCAACTCAAACATAGATTTGGGATTTACCGAATTTGATTTTTCACCTATAATTGGTGCAAAATGTGTTTTAATGTTAAGCTTTATTATCTAACTTGAAGATATATCTATAACTGCAGACGCGGATGACTGAGAGGTTGAGCCAGCATCCTGAATGCACCGAGAGTAGCATTGCTCGGAATGAGGTATTCACCCAGGTGATAGGTCTAGACGGACACAAGCGTGTCTGCACTTATGGACTGGGTGTTTCCCCCTCATAGTTCCATGCTCCTGATGTAGATCATTGGTGGCGGAGAGTACAAGAGGCTGAGGCTGCGCAGCAAGCATAGGAGGATGAGCACCATGAGACTTTGGCGACTATGCAAACAGAGATGGGTACATACAGGCAGTACATGGCCGATGTTGCTGACTTCTTTCAGACTGGAGCATTCCCATCCTTCCCCCCACCACCATCCTAATCCCGCCGATCTCAGGATGACGATGTCACCCATTCCCCAGATGACCCCCTTGGTTAGAGATTTATCATCACATGCTTGATTGACATGTGAAGTTTTAGACTGTTATAACAATCCATTTTTTTTTCATATATTTGGTATTGTGGACGTGACATTGACCTTTTGTTTGTGAATGTGGATGTTTAATCTTCTATTATGGATGTGACATTGACCCTGGATTTATTTTCATATATTTCAACCTGATGACCTTATTTATGCCTATATATATAATGAACAAAGAGAAGATGTCTCAATTATTTTCTGTGCGGGTGTAATTATTTTCTGTGCAGATGACCTTTTTCCATATCTATTTATTGCTTCTTATTTTATAGTGTCTTGGTTCTAATAAATCTTCTTGTGTATTGTTTTTTTCTAGCTATTTGGAGAGAGAATGGTTTGGAGTTGAGTAGGCGATGTAGAAAATTCTTACTTGAATTTTTCACTTCTCTGTATTTCTATAGTATTTTAGATTAAGGCATGTTCTTGGTAATCTGGTTATGACATGTACCACTATGTGAAAATTTAAGCATTTTTTTCTACAATTTTTTTTTTCTGTAATACTATGTGGATGTTAATGTGGAATGTGGATATTAAAACATGGTTGATGTTAGAACAGGGTTAATGAATGTATGTCGATGTGGAATGTGGAAATTAGAGCATGGTTGATGTTAGAACAGGGTTAATGAATGTATGTGGATGTGGATATTAGAGCATATTAGAATAGGGTTAATGAATGCATGTGGATGTTACTGTTGGTGTTAATGTGGAATGTGGAATGTAGATATTAGAACATGGTTGATGTTAGAACAAAGTTAATGTGGATATTGGAACAAGTTTGAAAACAGGAACATGTTACAAGTGTTCGGTTATAGGAACATGTTACTGGTTCTGCAAAAATAAAAATAAAAATTGGCATCATAGACTATGGGCAGTGAAATCACACCGCCCGCAAGACGGGTGCATGGTGCACCTGCCTACACAGGATCACCACCCATTGAATGGGCGGTTAGGCCCCGCGCATGCCAAAGGCATGCACACAAGCTGGCTAAGGGCTGGCTTACCGCAGCCCTCCTAGCATTAAATGCTAGCAGCAGGGCATTAATGCCTGACGGACATCCTTGTGTCAGTCCTTAGGGGACTGACATATGGATAGGGTTTACCCTCGTGGACAGACTCTTATTAAAACTTGTAGACAGACTCCACGAGTTCATCATTAGCCCAGTCCATGACCATAAAAGGTCATGGACTTAACCATGGTCCCACTGTGTATTGGTCTGCAGACTGACTAAGGTCAGACCCTGGTCCGCAGTCCAAATATACTTGGACCTGACCTAAACCGCGGGTGAGACCATAAGTCTCATCTCTTTAATTGCGGACTGACCAAGGTCAGTACTTTCCCAGATGATAGCCAGTATCTGACAGTCATATGGCAGAGAATCCTTAATAAAAAAGACTCTTTGTCAGCTTTGGGGGATCCCAAGATAGAGATCCCCTCTCTTTCTCTAATGAGAAGTGCCATATGGCACCCTATCCAAAAGGAAAAGTTATCTCTTCCCTTTTCTGGAAAGATAAGAATCTTTCCCCTTTTTGGGGGAAAAGTTTGATCCTCCCAGGTTTTTGCAGAAAAGGAAACCAATTTGGAGTCTTTCAAAAAGGACTCTCATCCATATGGTTTTTCTAAGATAAGAGAAACCAGCTGTCTTTGACAGATGATCCTCTCTAAGGAGAGTTGGCTTCTTTTGATTTTCTAAAAAAGAGGAAGTCAAAAGGGAGTCCAAAGAGGACTCTTCAAAAGATATAAAAGAGGGAGTTTCTCACAAGAAACTCCCAATGCAAAAATACTCACGTACGTAGTAAAAGAAAGAGGAAATGACTTTTTTTTTTTGTAGGAACAACAATACCCAAGGAGGAAGAAGAAGGATCTCCCCCATATGGAGAATATTAGGTGAACCCTCAATATGGTCACCTTTCTTTCTTTTCCACAATGAGGTAACTTGTAACACCTACATGGGATCTGGGTAACCCCATTGAATAAATACAAATACTTTATTCAATATCCTGTTCTTCTTATCATTTTTCTTCTTAATCAGAGGTTCTTCCCCAAATAGGGAAGATAATTAACAGTTTAAGTTTACTCAGATTAGAAGGATAGTCCCCCACACAAAACAATAATCTTCATACAACAATGAAGGAAATTTAATAAGCAAAGAACAAATTTTGCTGCTTACAGAGACAGAAATATTTTCGTCTCTAATGGTATTTCAATATTAGATACAAAAATATTTCCATCACTAACTATTAATTAGAGACGAAAATAGTTCTGTATCTAATATCACTATTATATACAGAAATAGTTTCGTCACAAATACAGTATTAGAGACGGAAATAGTGAAGTCATAAATGTATGCATCCTTTACCGAATAAAGGTATTAGACATAGAAGATTTCCGTCTCTAATGCCATATTAGAAACAGATACTTTTTTTCGTCTCTAATGGTATCAGTGACGCAAGCATCCGCAACGGTATAGAGACGGCTACTATTTTCGTGTCTCATAGTATTAGACAAGGAAAAACCGTATCAGAGACGGGTTGCTATCAAAATGAGAACTTAGAAGTTTGCATGAGTCTAAATCATTTACAGCATTTCTCTTTTAGTAGTACTTGTAGGGGTAGGGGTGGACTCAATTTTGAGTCTGTGAGGTGTGGTTGTTGAAAGGTCGATCACTGCACTAACCCTAACCAAACTCGTGAACTACTCACACAACTCATATCGAAAAGAGAGAAAAATTATAATTGAATAAAAAATTATATAATAGTGTATCTTATTTTAGAGTATTACAACAATTTATTTCCTACCATTTTTAGGGCAAGATGATGTGGACATTTCTAAAGAGCAGTGATTAGCCCACCATGCATTTCACTATGTAGTCAAATGCCATGTCCACGTGCCCCTTTCAACATCTCTTTAATTATGATTAAGCTTAAGAAAATTAAGGTTAATAATTTTTTTTTGTTTTTTTTAAAACCAAGGTTGGATTGCTTAACCCTAAGAGTTAGTGTTTTAACCACAATTGATGGGTTTTATAAAGGGGGGCATGGATTAATAAGGACCGTGCATTTGACTAGTCAAATGCATGGTAATTTAAACATTTTCCTTTTCTAAACTATTCAAAAGAGCATCTAGTTAAGGTGACTGAAGCGCTAAAAGTTCAACAATGTGGTATGGATAATCCCATTGTGAATCAGATGTCAAATGTCTTGTAGACATTTTGAGTTTCGAAGTGTCACTATCCAGCTGATTGGGATGTTTTGCCTCTTATTTTGGACATCTAACATATGGCCAGTGCCTTCACCTAATTTTTTTTTGGTTAAGTTATAATGTAACACCCTGAACACACACACAACAAGAACTCGAAATGCCCATGGCCTTCACCTATATTCAGTTCCATTATATCTCTGTTGTACTCCAAATTCCGAAGCCCATAAATTATCTAAGAGGACTCTTCAGGTTGGAGATTTGGGATGTGATCTTGTACTCCAAATTGAGACTACTGTGAGAGTTTCGTAGACTAGTTTTTTTTTTCTTCATTATCTCAAGTCTCTACCCAAAAAATAAAAATAAAAAATTTACATGTCGATTATATATATGTTAAACCAGTTGAGCACTTATTTTCTTTTTCTTTTTAGGGTTGATTCACAATGCATGACGCCCAGCAGAGGAAAAAATATCATTCAGTTTAATTTATTTTATTTTATGGTAAGACATTTATTATTCAAATACATACTAAATAAATAAATAAACATTCTTGGGAGTGGGCAAAGTGTAGATTCATATCCTACCTAGCAAAAAAAAAAGTGTAGATCCAGATAGACAGACAGTGACACCCTGCTCCTTTGATAGTGATTTCAATAACATTATTATACATTCCTCTATATAGACAAGATCTATTGAAATCTGCGTTTCATAAAGAAAAACAAATGGTATTATGAGCAATAGTCCGCTCCTTTGTGTGTGTGTGTGTTGGGGGGGGGGGGGGGGGGGGGGGTTTGTCGCAAGGAGAAGCCTCGGGATCTAATCCCTGGAGCGATGACTTGCTCCAATGGTGGGGTGTGGCCTCTCCCAAGTGAGAAGTCTTGAGATCTAATCCATAGCGATGAGGTGCAAGAGCTCCAATCCTCAAGCAAATCACTGACCACTAACTATAGGGTAAATGATATCTAGGCCTGTCAAAAAAGCACTAGTCAATGAGTACCTGGCCCGACCCACCCCTTCCAAACCTGCCAAAGCCCGGCCCTTGGACTGGATAGGGCCCAAAACAAAGAAGCCCTTCTTTCATAGGGCTGGGCTAGGACTGACCCTAGCTCGGCCCTTCCAGGCCCGGCCCGCCCTCCCCTCTTTAAGAATACTTAATTTAAGTTATAAATTACTAATATAACCCTCGTTAATAATATTAACATGAGGGATATTCATAAATTCATAACCAAACCTTTTTATATACCAATTTTTCTTGAAAGTCTTCACAAAATTTTTCATGAGTTCAATATATTGAATGATTGTATCACCTATTTGAATGGTTTTCTTGAACAAAATATTGCTCTCTTCTGGCCCTTTGGCTCAGTCCAACCCGGTCCTAGCCCTTGAAGGCAGGGCTAGGGCCGAATTAACCCCGACCCTTGAAGGGCTTGGGCTAGGGCCTTACTCTTATAAGGAAGGGTAGGGCTAGGGTTGACCCCGGCCCTACCCCTACCCGGCCCTTTGACAGCCCTAATGATATCCGAAGCAAAAAAAAAGGAGCCATGTCTCATGCCCCCTTTTCTTGCCATGCCCCCTTTTCTTGCCAGATGTTTTTTTATTAATTGTAGTGAGGTCAACTGTAGCTAACATTTTTAACCAAGGTTTTTTTTTTTTTTCTAAAACCAAAGTTAAAAATATGAACCAGTAAGAATTAGCGAATTTTAACCACAATTAAAGATAGTTAAAAAGGGGATACGTGGCAAGAAAATGGGGCACTAGATGACCTGTGGCACCCATGAGGAGTGGACTATTTTTTTTCTATTATAGTGACCCAGGTCCCACTTTCATTGTGTATTTGTAAGATAATGGTAGCACCAGCACCAGACTCACTCTCATTTTAATTGGACATAATGTTAAGTGTAAAACATATATCTTTATCTTAATGAAAGGCAATGACACATATCTTTGTCTTGAAAAAAGTGACTTTAAAAGAAAGTGGAGCTAGCATTATCTATATTTGTATTGCACCCGTTTTTGAAAACAATATCCTAGTAGGCTTTTCCACCTTAAACCATCATATGCAATTACAAAAATTTTAGAGCACATGGCACATTAGTGGCCAGGTTGTAATTATTGTGCAGGGTGAAAACAAGGTTTGAAATCCTGATATTATCGGATATTTCGGTCAACCAACCTGAACTGAAATCTCAAAAAAATTCGGCATCTCAACGGGATTTCAGATTTCAATTTATTAATATTTTATTAAATATATTGTTAAAAAAATAATATTTTATTAAAATCTTATACAGCTATATAAATATTATTATTTTATTTTTAAAATAAATATATAAATTTATGAAATTTCACGAAATTTCGAAAAAAATATCGAAATATTTCGGAATTTCAATAAAAATAATAGGAGAAAGCTATTTTTTTAAAAAATCCGAAATATCGCCAAAATTCTGAAATTTGACCCGAAATTTCTAAAATCATGGCCGAATTTGTGTTTTCCGAAATCTATGTTGTATCGATATTATTGGGGTAGACGAAACCAAGATTTTGTGAAATCCCAACGGGATTTCAAACCTTGGTTGAAAATGTGCCCTATTTTTGTTTAGATTAGGGCATATATTGCTCTAATAGGGTCCATTTTCAACCTGACCCGCAAGTAGCGCATGGGGTGCAAATGTGGCGAGGCTCAGACAACATTTCTCGTGTTGAGAAATGCTAGTCACATACTCAAGTTTTCAAACTCTCACTATGGTTGCCACATATGTTGATACTTTTCCCAGTTCTTTTTAAAACTATTTGAGACATCCAATTAGCCTTTTAACTTAATATTCTAAAGTCTAAAATAGTTCAATTTTCAAATAAGTTCTACCTATTTATTAGATTAGTGTTACCAAAGGCCACCTAATACTTTCTCCTTAATAAAAAGTTATTTTCTAACATGTTGAAGAGATAGAAAAGTTAGTGTTGCACCAACGTATAGAGTTTAGAAGCTTTTCTGAAAGGAAGTGATTAAAAACACTCGTAAGTTGAAGAGATAGAAAAGTTAGTCTTGCACCTCCGTATAGAGTTTGAAGCTTTCCTGAAAGGAAGGGATTAAAAACACTCGAAAGTAGGTACTATGAGTGTGTACATCGTTGGATTGTAAGAACCTCAGGAATTGTGCATAGTGACAGAAACACGGCCCTTTACGAGCTTAGCTATTTAACCGTCTCGGCTCAAGAATATGGCAAGCACAATTCTCTTTATTGAGTCTGTCCTTCTCCTCTTTGCTTGGCTTACCATCATTCTCTCCTCTCTTCGTCAACATGCAATTCCTTAGAACTGGATGACAGTCAACTGCAATTGAACTCTCTTCAACTTCAATTGCACCCACAAGTTCACACGTGTCATTATTAATTTATATTAACTATGGTTAAGATTTACTAACCCTTAACATTATTTATTATTAGAAAAAATATTAATCCGAAGAGTTCAAAATTTTTAACTAGGGTTATTCTTTTAAATATTTTTTTTCCAAAAAGCCAATGTTAGATTGTTGAACCCTAAAGGTTAGTAAATATTAACCACAATTAATATGGGTTAAAAGGGACACATATTGACAAGTGGATGCGATTGAACTTGGGAAGAGTTCAATCACAGTTGACTGTGATCCAATGTCAGTCCTCTTCGTCAACCCAACTCCTAGACAACCGTTCATTCTAGGTTACATTCTATTAACCCCAGTTAAGTTAGGCTCCGCTCTTTTGGTGGAACTTTTAAAGTCTATAACTTTCATTATTTTATGCATAATTTTACATAATGTCTCGAACTATATTATTCAATAGGGTACAAAAGTTCTACCAAAAACTTTTAAGTTTCATAAAAAATTTTGGATTTTTCAAGTTCCATACATATGGAACTTCTAATTAAATTGAACTCGATAAATTTGTGTAAAAAGGTTAGAAATTCTCTCCCCATTCCTCCCAAACTCTTTGCCTCTTGTTCTAAAATATTAATGTTCCAGACTTTTAAAAATTCTACCAAAAGAACGGAGCCTTGTGGTTTTGTAACCTCGGAACGGAGCCCTATTGAATGTCAACTTAGCTCATTGCTTGGACATTTATTAACAATTAGTTTTTCTTGGTAATACTTTAGCCAAATTATTTTTGTAGAATTAGTAAATACTCTTTGACTAATACCACATAGTAGTCATATATAGTTTGAGTTTCGGTCATGGGCACTTCTCAATGACCATATATTTTGTGAATGTGATTTTTTTCACAAAGGGAAATCATTTGTATTCATGCAATGGAGGTATAACAGTTGAGGTTTGAAAAAGTGCAGGTATATAGACTAACACAAGAGTGAACATTCAATGGAGGAGATCGAATCACAACCAATTGTGATTGAACTTGGGGAGAGTTCAATGGCACCCATAGGTCAACATGTGTTCCTTTTAACCCTTATTAACCATGGTTAATATTATTAATCCTTAGGGTTCAAAAATTTAACCTTGGTTTTAGAAAACAAAATATTTTAAAAAATTTAACATTAGAGTTAAGCAAATTTAACCCTAGGGTTAAGTATTTAAAAAAATATATTTAAAAACCAAGGTTAGATTGTTGAAAGTTAAGGGTCGGTGAATCTTAACTACCGTTAATAAGGGTTAAAAGGAACACATGCATGTTGACTTGAAAAAAAAAAAATGTTGACTTGGGGGTGCGATTGAACTTTTCCCGAGTTCAATCTCTCAATGGAGGCATAGTTACCAAATACGAGTAGGGGTATATTACAACAATGATCCGTTTGAAAAGTACGGGTGTTAGATAAAAATCATGATATTAACTAATACAATTAGTTAATATGAAATATGTGTTTAATACGGTAAAAGTATGTATATAGTATATGTTTAATACATAATTCACGCATTAAATGGGTATAATACGTAGCACAGTAAAAGTACGCCGTTTTAAACGTCGACCCCCTAAAAATAATATACGGGTATAATATGGGTGTTTGGTAACTATGAATGGAGGTGTTAAAAAGCCACTTTTTGCAAACAACCTCCCAAAACATGCTATGTGGCACCCTTTTGGGTGCACAAAAAATATCACAAGTAGAGGTTTCACTTTCCTTTCAAGTGACAAAAAATTAAGATGAGTAGAAAAGTGTGGATCATCCGATCGGAGGTTACAAAACTATAAACTAAATTGAGTTAGATTAACCTTAATTAGGGGGTTGATATAATGTAACCTAGAATGAAAGGTGGTCTAGGAGTTGGGTTGACAAAGAGGACTAACACGGGATCAGAATCAATTACAATAGAACTCTCCCCAAGTTCAATCGCACCCACTTGACAGCATGTGTCCCATTTAACCCATATTAATTATAGTTAAGATTCACTAACCCTTAGGATTTACTAATCTAACATTGGCTTTTAGGAAAAAATATTTTTTTAAAATAACTCTAGTTAAAAATTTTGAACTTTCTGGGTTAATATTTTTTCTAATAAATAAAGTTAAGGTTTAGTGAATCTTAACCATAGTTAATATAGATTAAGAGGGACACATGTTGGATTGTGGATGCAATTAAACTCGGAGAGGGTTCAATCACAATTGACTATCATCAGGTCTCGAAGGAGTGGTTGATGAAGAGAGGATCAAAGAATGATGGTAAAGCTGTAAGCAAAAAGGAAACGAACATGTTCAATAAAGAGAAGACTCAGGATCCTCTCCAGTAGTAGCTGGTGAGGGCACCGCCAACTTCACCGTGTCCATTGTCCAAGCCATCCTTGTACTCCTAAGCATGAAGCCCAACATAGCTCGGCATCGCTCCCAATGTTCGAGTCTAAAGAGAAATGTGCTTGAGCCATATTCTTGAGTCGAGCCAGCTATATTGTCGCGACCCAAAATACCCTATAAGAGTTGGGAATACTTTGGCTCATGATGTACTATATCCGATACCAAACCATCTTGTAAAATATCCAATGCATAATATAATAGAACGATAATCATAGCGGAAGCATAATCTAAAATTTTCTTTAACTTATATGATCTGTATTCCCAAGTTTGTACATACCTAACAAAAGCAAAGGTGAACATGCCCAGTTATCAAAATATAAAATATAATCTCACTATCACTCAACTCAGCAATAGTATAGATAGGACCCACACATCTAAATCTTTATCCTCCTGTGGCTGCAACGGGATAGGCGGCTCCCTTTCTTCCACGTATTCCTCTTCAATCCAGGGCTCTGGGTTGCAATTGTTAAATGGATATGCCGACATAAAATGTACGGCTGAGTATGGAATACTCAGTGTGTACAAGCTACTAGCTAACATTGTTATACAATAACCAATATCATGTGAGCATTGAAGATAACAGTTCACAATTTATGCATTGAGCTGAACATAGAATTCATAATTCAAAACTTAACTTAATAAGCATATAACTTTCAACCCTATCTTAAGAGCTTTCATAGAAGAAAAAACATGCCTTATGAATTCTTATAAATCTTATGAGTTCTTTGAGCTTGTGAGTTTTTCTGAGTTCGTTGAGCTTGTGAGTTCTTAGAGTCTTGCGAGCTTGGTAACCGATCTTAGACTTATGATCCATAAAGACTTGTGAAACGATCTTAAACTTGATCCTTAGAGCTTGTGAACTGATTAGACATGATCCTTATGAGTTGTATGAGCCTTGTGAGCCTTATGAGTTCTTATGAGTTCGTATGAGAGTCTTACGAGACTTGTGATACGTAGACACTTGTGAGCCAATCTTAGACATGATCCTTATGAGCATTCGTAACCGATCTTTGACTTATGATCCGCAGAGATATGAAAATCGATCTTAGACTTTGTCAACTCAAAGTTTGGCCTTGTAAAATCTTATGAGTTCATTATTTTTCTTTATGAGGTTTTTCCTTAACACTCTTCTTATGCATTTTCCAACATTATGATTATGAGAAACATTGATCATACAAGACATATAGTGCTTGTGGTGCTTGTGAGCATCATATTGGTATGAAGGCGCTTAGAAGAATAACATATATCATTGTATGGATTTGAGAGAACTTAAATAGAACCTATAGAAGTACATTAGCAATTTGATAATTTGTGAAAAACCTTAAATCATGCTTTCATAGTCGTAGGTTTAAATCCGACACATGTATTTTATCGAACACATGACATTCAACATTTCAATAAGCATTAACTCATGTTCTCATATACATTTCATCAAACACCTTAAGTGCATGTTTTATGTGTACATTGTCCTTCCCCATCTTCCATCATACAATAGCTATCCACATTCTTCATGGCATCTAATTAAAGCCTCAACCAATCTATACATCCCACACCATCCATATTGATATTAATTAATCTATACATTTTATGTAACATGGTTGATTTAATAGTAGGAAACGTTTTTGCCCAAGTCCAAGCATACATACTATATAAAACTTAGGTTTTTGGATTTAGGTTATCACTAAGTTGACTAGAAGGGTGTACTTACCTCTTGAGAATCAATCCTACCTTGAAGAAACCCTTGTGTAAGAAACCCAAGCTTGATGGAGAAGACACAACCTTGAGGAGGAAGATCCTTGCTTGAAGAAGATGATCCAAACTTTGAAAGCCAAGCTTTGACCTCCACTTGATCTCCAACCCAAAAGCCCCTTTTTGGAACTCCACTCTTCTCCCTTCTCCTTCCAAAATCTCTCTTAGGTTTAGATCCATCCCAAAACCCCAAAATGTCCTCCTATTTATAGCTCAAGGGGTTTAAACCCCAATTTCTGTAACTTTGTGTCTGCATGCGATCGATCGCAGCACATATTGTGATCTATTGCACCTGGAGGGTGATCTTTCACACTTTTTCCAGAGGTAATTTCCCATATTTCGACTGTCTGTGATCAATCGCAGTATTTCTGCGATAGATCGCAACTCCACTCCAGATTTTGACTTTTTCCTCCGTTTTGGTATTTCGACCATAACTTTTGACTCGCTTATCGAATTTTAACGATTCAACTTGCGTTGAACTTGTCATTCAAGTGAGAACAACTTTTATTCAATCTAAAATTCCTAATTATGTTTTATTAATGGTCCAAAGTGGCCCTAAAAGTGATTGGTCAGGAATTTTAGCAGCCAAAACTTCAGAAAACATACCTTTAACTTAGCTTAGTCTAAAAATCTGAAAAATATTAACTATGAACCTCGAAGAGGGTTTCAATATATTTCTAATGGCTCAAAAATCACTCAATTCTGATAAACAATGAAAAAACTAGAGTTCCCTAAAGTTGAGGATATGTTTAGGCATCTCTCTTCTTTACAACTTTGATTATGCCTTGATCACACAAGAGGGTCTTTAGGACCCTGAACAAACACCCAAAAAGATACATAGAGGCCTTGACCTCTATATGCACTATTCACTGTCACGCCCCGATTTCTAAATACTCACAACTTAGCCCATTATCTATGGTCCGACCTGAGATCTAGAATTCGGGGGTGAGGATTATTAATAATTTATTTATAATTGATATTTTAAGCATATTTAGTTTTTTTTTTTGGTTCGTTTTTCAGATAAATAATTATGAAATAAATAGTAAACAAAATTATTTTGGCTTGAAATTTTACAGAGATATACTTCTATAAGTCTATGTACTACGTATAAAATTTCAGAATTTTCTAATAATGGGAAAATATTTTTTCGAAACTAAACTTAAAATTTCAAGAAAACAACAATGTCGCATTACTTTTATTTAAAATATTTAAAACTAAAATTTTGTCTCTACACCTATCATGTTTTCCTAAGATATATAAATGAAACTAATCCATATTCCAGAAAATAAATTTACTTCCGAAGTTTATACGTCATTCACTAATTTCAATTAAATAAACAAAACATTAAAAATATCCACTAAAATATGGTCCATTAATTTTGTAATTAATTCTAAATCATGAGAAAAGTCTTCATATTTCTTCTTCACTTCCAAGCATCCATTACTCCATACCTGAAAATATTTACATGAAGGTCTAATGCGCTATAAGCCCAATAAGAAAAATCTACTCCATTTCTTGCAATCAATTTACAATAAAAAGACATGCAATATAAATACATTGAAAAATATATAAATTAACATTATGATTCATGCAAGTATGATGGATCGATTTTCGCACCAGCTTGGCCTTACTATCATCACCGATTTTAGTACCAGTTTTGGTCAAACTGACTATCCCAAGCAAGGGATCTTCCTCGAGGGCTTTAGGGCCTTTCACCCAAGGATTCACGATCCTAACTTGCTCATCATTTTAGGGGCTCTCACCCACGACATCATATAACCGTCCTTAATGCATTAATCATGCATAACATGTTATTTATAACATAACAATCATTGTACCACACATTTTTAATCTATTTACAAATCTCATGCTATAAATTTCTACATTCTTTGCACAATAATAAACAAATAAAATTATTGCATGCTAATAAAATTTTGAAAATCTCAAATAACATATCATAATCTCCTCAGAATTTTTAGTAACAATATCATCAATTTCAAACATTTATTTGATTTTTACTACAAATTAATTATAAAAAAAAAGAATGGCAAAAACCTATCTGGATTTTTTTTTACGGCTATTGATTTCCTCCCCGAAAACTTTCGACTCGAACTTTTCACTCGTTTTCTCGGACTTTATCTATGTTTCTCTATAATTCTTATTTCTCATTTTTTTTCTATTTTTCCTGCGATCTCTCTCTCTTGTATTTAGTTCTTTTAAAATTTAAAGAGATTTAAAAGATCGTAAAAGAGATCTAATCTAAACTAACATTATCTAAACTAATCTCTATCTTCTTAATTTAAAATTTAAAAAATGGTGGGCTTTTGGCCCATGGGTTTTCCATCTTAGATCTATACATATATATTTTTTGGTTAGGATATTACAAACTACCCACCTTAAAGTAATTTCGTCCTTGAAATTAAGACATACTCATCTGTATCAAATTCATAAACCTCGCATCGTCTGGTTTCTAATTACCTTAGAGAAATACATTTCTTATATGATTTGTTAAACTGATCTCATTTATCTATGAATTATGTATACCAGTGTCATCAATGTAATGTTCATGTGTCATAAAAAAATAATATGTACCATATAAAACATCATTCGAGTAATTAGAAATTATTCAAAAATTCATTCTTGGACATTACTTTTGTGCCATTAATGCCTTAATCATGTCTTATAGATGGTCCTAAGTACATTATAAAAAATATAGGTACTCAATTTATTTTTTTATTTTTTGTTTGGATCGATCATGACTACTCACACATTTTTTTAAACCCTTAGGATTTATTAACTGATGCTCTGATACCATTTTGTCATGCCCCGATTTCTAAATAATCACAACTCAGCCCATTATCTATGGTCCGGCCTGAGATCTAAAATTCGGGGGTGAAGATTATTAATAATTTATTTATAATTGATATTTTAAGCATATTAATTTATTTTTTTTTTGGTTCGTTTTCCATATAAATAATTATGAAATAAATAGTAAACAAAATTATTTTGGCCTGAAATTTTACAAAGATATACTTCTATAAGTCTATGAATTATTTATAAAATTTTAGAATTTTCTAATAATGGAAAAATATTCTATAAATATTTTTTCGAAACTAAACTTAAAATTTCAAGAA
The DNA here is from genome assembly GCA_015143295.1 of Tetracentron sinense. Taxonomy (NCBI): domain Eukaryota; kingdom Viridiplantae; phylum Streptophyta; class Magnoliopsida; order Trochodendrales; family Trochodendraceae; genus Tetracentron; species Tetracentron sinense. The sequence continues at coordinate 21,526,746 of CM026556.1, read as the reverse complement.
AACAACAATGTCGCATTACTTTTATTTAAAATATTTAAAACTTGTAAAATTTTGTCTCTATACCTATCATGTTTTCCTAAGATATATAAATGAAACTAATCCATATTCTAGAAAATAAATTTACTTCCGAAGTTTATACGTCATTCACTAATTTCAATTAAATACAAAAACATTAAAAATATCCACTAAAACATGGTCCATTAATTTTGTAATTAATTCTAAATCATGAGAAAAGTCTTCATATTTCTTCACTTCCAAGCATCCATTACTCCATACCTGAAAATATTGACATGAAGGTCTAATGAGCTATGAAGCCCAATAGGAAAAATTCACTCACTTTCTTACAATCAATTTACAATAAAAAGGCATGCAATATAAATACATTGAAAAATATATAAATTAACATTACGATTCATGTAAGTATGATGGCTCGATTTTCGCACCAGCTCGGCCTTACTATCATCACCGATTTTAGTACCAGTTTCAGTCAAACTGACTATCCCAAGCAAGAGATCTTCCTCGAGGGCTTTAGGGCCTTTCACCCAAGGATCCACGATCCTGGCTTGCTCATCATTTTAGGGGCTTTCACTCACGACATCATATAACCGTCCTTAATGCATTAATCATGCATAATATGTTATTTACAACTTAACAATCATTGTACCACATATTTTTCATATATTCACAGATCTCATGCTATAAATTTCTACATTCTTTGCACAATAATAACCAAATAAAATTATTGCATGATAATAAAATTTTGAAAATCTCAAATAACATATCATAATCTCCTTAGAATTTTTAGTAACAATATCATCACTATCAAACATTTATTTGATTCTTACTACAAATTAATTATAAAAAAAGGAATGGCAAAAACTTACCTGGATTTTTTTTTTGCGATTATTGATTTCCTCCCAAAAACTTTCGACTTGAACTTTTCACTCGTTTTCTCGGGCTTTATCTATGTTTCTCTATAATTCTTATTTCTCATTTCTTTCTCTTTTTCCTGCGATCTTTCTCTCTTGTATTTAGTTCTTTTAAAATTTAAAGAGATTTAAAAGATTGTAAAAGAGATCTATTCTAAACTAATATTATCTAAACTAATCTCTATTTCCTTAATTTAAATTTTAAAAAATGGTGGGCTTTTGGCCCATGGGTTTTCCACCTTAGACCTATACATATATATTTTTTGGTCAGGATATTACATTCACTTAGTTAGAGTATGTTTTATACTCTTTACTTGCTTTCCCAAAGACACTTCACACTCTATGACTCATACACTAAACTCACATCACAGTCAGGCCATGTGAAAACCTCACTCTCTTTGGCCAAACCCAACTATAATGAAGGCCTTTGGCCCTTCCAATACTAGTGCCCTCAGCACTAATCACAATACTATTCACAGTGCATGTGAACTTGGTTTTCACCCCTAAGGCTCACAACAAACCAAATCCTTAACTCATACAACACATATCACATGTTTCACACAACAATGTATTTCCCTTAACATTAACCAAATGTCAAGATCACATCGAAGACCTTGGATTGAACACACCTAGTGCAAAACACTATTTACTCACAAGATCAGTGTTTGCAGAAAATCTAAGGCTCTACATAGATTGCTAAGCTCATAAAGGGTTGGGTATCCGTCACTATGCACACATTTTAAGTTCCCTGCAATCCAACAGTTAGACACTCGATAGTAGGTACCATGAGTGTTTTTAATCACTTCCCTTTTTGAAATGTGGGTATCGAATTTGATCTGGCTCTCGCTAGACCAAAATCATCCGGCCCAATTGTAATGTCCAACATGTAGCGATAAAAAGGGGAGAAAATATCAAATGGAGAGAAGTCAAAAAAGGGGGGAAAAAGGAAAATAGTTAGCGTACTGGGATATCCATTTGCAAACCTAATGCTGGACCTCATTTGTCTAGCCCCCCTCTTAAATACTCACCAATTGGTGAGTATTTAAGGGGGGGGGGGGGGCTTGGACTAATGAATTTGTGAGTATTTAAGAGGGGGGGGGGGGTCTGGATCAATGAGGTCCAACCTTAGGTTTACAAATGGATATCTCAGGTATGCCTATCATTGCTCGAAATAAAACGACTTCTCTCATTTTTATCGCCATATGTCGGACGTTGAACTTAGCCGGGATGGTTTTGGAATTCCTGAAATGTGTCACTGGCTTATAGTGTTTGACTTTAAAGTAATCAATTCTACAGGGCCAATAGTAATAATTTAACCCAAAATTAATAACAGGATAGGAACTTTCGACCAACCAAACTGACTTGTGAAGCAATGAGGCACGAGCACGCCTCGGGTTAAGGTGATAATTAATTACTTGTCCGTCTTCCTCAGTGTCAGTGTTAATGTTTAGATATGTTGGTCGGGTCAGGTGTTGTTTTTCAGTCTTGTTTCAAATCGGGGAAATGTTTGCCGGACAAACATTGATTTATTTTTAAATTAACTTTAATTTAGTTACACTTAACCACAATTTAATTAAAAGAGTATGAAAAGGAAGACGTGGACTAAATGCACGGTCTGTTAATCATTGCTTTTTAAAATTTATTTGAGCAGTGAATAACGGATCCTGGTTATGTTTCGTATCTTATCATGTGTCTCGTGTCTCTTTTAACAAACTTAAATAAATTAAAGTTAAGATTAAAAAAAAAAACCCTAAGTTGGATTGCTTAACCCTAGGGATAAGTGAATCTTAATCACAATTGATGAGTATTTAAAATTAGGGCGTGGACCAATGAAGACCGGCCATTTCATTATGGAAACCTGTGGGTACATTAAATATTTTTTCTTTTCCAAAATTTTTTTGGTAACCGTGGGATGTCCGAAGCTCAAGACTCCGATTAATCCCCACGGGTTGCCCAACAGGACCCCATCTTAAGCAATACGATACGCAAGTGCATCCAAAGTCGATCGTAGGACCTTCGGGTCTACGGTTCATCCCACGACCACTGGGCTACACCCACGAGGGGTTCCTTTTCCAATTTACTTGCAATGAATTGGCTAGACAGGCAGCTTAGATTTGGTAGTTTCATCGGTTGGGTTCGATTTTGTTTTTCCACCCCATTCAGGGTTGGGCTCGCGCTTGATGGTATGTTTACCAGATCGTCGTGCTTGATTTTTACCAAAACTGGAACATTGAATCTACCCACCCAACCACATTGCTGCCCCTACCTTGGGTACTTAATTATTGATTGGCTATGGCCAGCTTCATTAGGATCTGGCCCAGTTAATTGGGTTGACCCTAACCTAAGAAAGAAAAATGAGGGTGAGTTTAAAAAGCTACCAAAGTCGATGAGCCTCTTACTAGTGGCACTCGATAACACCTGCTATCAAGTGCTAGGCCGTCCGATCCAGAATCCAACAATGCAATGGATATCGATCAATTCCATTTTTTTTTTTTTTTTTTATTGATTCTTTTTTTGATCGAGATATGTAGATTCATGGATCTATGTGTTTATATAGATCTATAGATCCTGTCATTCAAATGACATGGCCACTCTCTTTGACAGCATCTACTAATTTAGAACTTAATTTGAAAATCATATTTCGACCCCGGATGTTTTCGGAATGCCCCTAATAACCGATGAATGATAAATGTTTTTACTTGTATAGATCATATTTCAAAGGGAACTTGATGAGTGGATCCGGCCTTAAGCTGTGAGCCCCACACATGCCATGACGCAGTTGAATTCTAGTTCAGACAGCCCACTCGACAGCAGGTGCTATTGAGCGTACCCAATCATTTTCCAGGGGTAAATATAGCAAGTGAAAATGACAGCTTACCTGTGGCTATCAGAGTACCCCCAGCATTCCCTGTCTCGTTCAAAGCCCAATGTAGTAATAGTAACAACCCCCCTCCACCCTCAATGTGGGCTCCAAAGATCCTTAATTCCCTCTCACTCAAAGAAAAAGTCCTTTTAGTGACCAAAAAGAAAAAGTCTTTTTAATCAGAGTACAATCTTAGCTTACAATCATGAGTCTCATTATATGGATAAAGTAGAGCTTTCATGTAACTATCAAATCCTGCTAACTACTTTCACCATCGTATCATTACAAGGGAATGTTTGAATGTCATGTATCAGCCCTTAAACTCTTCACTTTGCCTCTTTCCTGTTCAGCTCATGGAGGACCCCGAATAACAGTAACTAGTCATATTGTTAGAATTTGGCTTGGAATCTTCCCTAGTAATTGCTGCCGAGGTGACCAGAAGTTGTCACGACTCCTATTTCATGTCAATCAATATTATACATGCAAATCAAGACTTTGATTGACATGCATAAAGGTAATCTATCTTACATCAAGAATTATTGTTCCTCTCCCTCCTATTTCATGTCAATCATTGTTCTATATGCAAATCAAGAATTATTGTTCCTCTCTCCCTACTTTGAGGAGGTCCAATCATCTTATATACTAAGACTCTCGTGTTAGTGAGAAGATTCTCAACATCCAATCGAAAGACGCCACACGCCCCTTCATGCCAACTAATGCATTAACTTATGTGCACACCTTGAAAAACGTGTAAAATGGATTTGTGACATGAGCACATATCCAAAGTGAAACACTAATGCATATAAATGATGACTTGTAACTTCATGATCCACCAATTAATTATTTTAGACCGAATGGTGGGTCCCTCTTAGATTAACCATATCACATTTTAATCCGACGTGGAGTGAGAACCGTTAATCAAAATCTGATTGAATTTGAATGGCAACAACAAGCTTGATATATAATATAATAATGCCCAATGTGAAGATTAACAGCCAAGTTTCCTTAAACAAATCTTTGTAGTCGTTTAGGGATCAGATTCAGACCAACTATTACAACTAATGCCATTTAAGTAAAATGACCAAGATACCCTCCCCCTCTCAACAACTAATTCTCGGCTGGTTTTTCTCTGCTACTCAACTAATTCCGATCTCTGCCATTTCAAAGCCAAGCGAAGCTACATATATTCTCTCCCCAGCTAGGGTTTTCTGCAATTTACCCATTTCTCGAGCTAGGGTTTTCTTCAGTACCTCAAAAAATAACGGTTAGATTTCTACTCTATTCATCATTCTCAATCGATATCTCTGGTTTATAGTTGGTTTCGTTGAATTTTTATAGGATTATTCGCACCCAAACTTCTCTAAGTTTACCCAAATTATCATTTCCGTTTGGATTGATTGCTGAAATTTTGAGTAAACTCAACGGTCCTATGAATCAGTTTAGGATCATAAGATGGATAAGAATTAGAGTTATTTGCATTTTGGATAGAATCGAGACATTGTTTGATGATCTGGTTTATGTAGGTCTTGATATTTTACTGAGTATTTGGTTGTAACGCTTTGAAATTTATGCAGTCTTCAATGCTAAATGTTGATATTGATTTCTACTGAATTGGTCTCGTAATGGTTAAGAAGGTTGTTCTGGATTGATTTGTTATGGAATAACGTGGCTCTATGGAGGGATTGATAATTGGGGATCGTCAGTTTGGTAGTTCATTTATTATGCGGACTGGTATTGTTGTTTTCCGGTGTGACTGATTGAGATGGTGAGTAGTTTTAGCCGGAGTACTTCCAGCCATTTCAGCCGGAGGGGCTCGAGTTTTGGTAGCCCAAGAGTTGTGGGTCACTGGAAGAGCTGGGTGTCGCGATCATTTCATCTCATTGTCGTGATTGGCTCATTGGTTTCCTTCCTTTTAGCCGTTGGCTGTGGGTATCTCTATGTCTTCCCCAGTATCAGCCAGGCCATTCATGGGCATGGGATTTCCAAATTCATTGGTTCCATAGAGAAGTGTGATATTTTCGAAGGCAGCTGGGTCCCGGATCACAATTACCCATTGTACAATGGATCAGAGTGTCCTTTTGCGGAACGGGGGTTTGATTGCTTGGGTAATGGGCGGAATGATACGGACTATCTTAAATGGAGGTGGAAGCCCAATAATTGTGTTATTCCAAGGTTCAACGTACACATGATATTGGAAAGACTTCGTGGGAAACGGGTTGTTTTCGTTGGCGATTCAATGAGTAGAACACAATGGGAGTCTATGATATGTTTGCTCATGACTGGGGTGGCGGATAAGAAGAGTGTTTATGAAATCAGTGGAAATAAGATCACAAAGAGGATTCGGGTTTTACGTGTACGTTTCAGTTCCTTTAATTTCACTGTTGAGTTTTTCCGTTCAGTTTTCCTGGTGCAGCATAGCTGGGTGCCTAGAAATGGACCAAGGAGGGTTAGGTCGACACTTAAGTTGGACAAGTTGGATGATATTAGCAAGGAGTGGATTGATTCAGATATCCTGATATTTAATACAGGACAATGGTGGACACCAGGGAAGCTTTTCGACACGTAAGTACTCTTGTTTCACCTGTGTTCATTTGACACATGACTGTTTATGATGGACAAACGGAATCTGATTCTGTTATTGCATACACTTATTGTTGTTTTTTTGTGTTATGATCCAATATTAATATGAAATAATTACCTTGATTTATGTTTAAGTTTTTGATTCTTCACTGCCTTTTAGGATCCACATGTTTCATTCTCCATGCCTCACTTGATAGGTTCTGACAGGTCAGAGAGAGCTTAAAGCATTCAATACAGTTTTTTGCTACATTCTTCTTCACCCTAGCTCCCTATTTCTCTGCTTGCTTTTTTTCTTTAGTAGTTTTGTTACCTGAAATGTATCATTGTGAATTTTATTCATGTAATGTGACAATAGCCTTGTTATGTTGTTTTATTTTTTCCTTTTAAAGTAGGTAAAATTTAAAAGAAAGCAAAAACACATACAAATGGATCCCTTCTAGAGGAGACTACAAAAGAGGGAGATGTTCCTACAGTATTAGGGAGTCGTTGGGCACTCCAACAATGGCAAGTAATTTGCTACAGATTTTTCTTATGAATATGAGGATCCGACATCAATAAATGTTTCTTTTCCTTAAATAAAGAAAGGCATCTCCATGGAAGGGAGAAATTCTTTCTGTTGGTGTCTATTTAGTATATATATATCCAGGAAGGGAGAAAGTCTTTCTGTTGGTGTCTATTTAGTATATATATATCAATGAAGGAGGTTGCTAAGAGTCTCAAAACCTTGTTTTTCATTTTCTCTCTCTCACCAACTCTTTCCTACCTAAACCCTATAACCCTAAGGTCAACTTGGTATCAGAGCCAACCAGCTAGGAACATGAAGGCATCTCATTGAAGCTCAGTTTTTGGGGTTGATGTCAGCATTGTATGTGCTGACGCCACAAGTGTGTTTATATTTTAAAAATTTTTGATTTGAAATCCATTGTTGATATCTTTCATTCAAAAGTGGTTTCACTCGATACGTAGTTTGTCTGATATGTTTTTTTTGTTGAAAATGGTGGTTTTTTGAAAAACTGTTTCGAATACGAGTTTTAGTGATTTCTATTTGGTAGAGTTGTTAGCCAAGAGGTAGCGAATGTTTGGAACGATTCTTTTTTGATTCTTTTCTTTCCAAGTGTTTTCTCTATTGAGTTTTGATAGAGTTATGATAAAAGAAGTTATCTCTAAGTGTGTCGTGTGGCTGTGTGAATCTATAGTCACTTGTTTCCTACTGTTGTGGAGGTGGCTGCAGTATTGCATTTTTTTTTTTTGAAGTTGTTTGGAGTTGAAAGTGTGTTGTTTGCAGCTTATTTGAAGTTGTCTGGACTTGGAAGTTTGTTGATTGCGGTTATAGAAGAAGCAAAGGCAGTTTGTCTCATAGCAACAATGGGACTGCTCATGCTGGTCAGACATTTAAAATTTCTACTGTCAATATGAATGAGAAATTTGATTGGGAGGTAAGAAAAAATTGGAACATATCAATGGTATTGTCTGTGTACCAGATGTGTTTGATCCATTGTATCATGATTGGGAGTCTGGAAACCTAGCTGTCATGTCTTGGTTGTTGCATTCTATGCAATCATCTACTAATAAGACCTTCATGCATGTTGATACAACAAAGGAGTTATGGGATGTAGTTGTAGATTATTACTCCTAACAAAGACATTTCACCAAGTTATTTTATCCAACAGTTGCAATTAGCCTATTCATATTGGAGCAATGATCATTAGGTGACTTCTATGCTGAGCTGAAATGTATTTGGGTGAGTTAGGGTACTATCATCCCATTTCTTGCAACCATTGTGAATCTGAGCAGAGAGCACTGACCTTCTTTGCGGGGTGAATGCTGATTATGAGCACGTTCGTGCTAAAATTTTGGGATAGGAGTCTTCCCTCACTTGGAACAGTGTTCTCTCCTTCAGAGAGAAGACAGTTGGTGGAAGATTATGGATGTGACTGGTGGTGTGACTAGTAGTGTTCCTGAGGGGTCCACTGTTGCTACTGATAGTCACACCAGACATGAGGGCATGGTTGGTGGTCGGGGCCATGGTGAGGTAGCTTTCCTACAGACAATTGTGATAAGTTGAAGTGCACTCCTTGTGGTAGTTTTCGCCACACAAAGGAGATTTGCTGGAATGTAATTGGGTGCCCTAAGCTAAAGAGTTGATGGGCTTATCGTTCCTTTACTGATTGTGCTTCTCCTCACATCCTGTGTCTTTGGATGATATTGTCACATTGTCAAGAAGGGATTATGAAGTGTGGAAGCAATAATTTGCCAACTCTAGAACTTCATCTGCTGCCACTCAATCGAACTTGGTGTAGACAGGTACCTTTGCTTCTGCCTATATGATTATGCCCTCTCATTCTCCATGGATCATTGATTCAGGGGCCATTGACTACATAACCGGTATCTTCTCTCATATTGTTTCTCATTCCATGTTCCCCAAATTCTGTCATATTCATATTGATGATGGCTCTCTTGTTCCCATCATATTCAAAGGGTGACTATTAGTAATGAAGAGAATACTGCTCAAAACTATCCCGTTGACATTGCTTTGCATTGTGCCCTCAATTCTCTTGACTGAGACAGTCATCAAGAAGAAGAGCATGGCAATTATCTTGAGGAGGTTAAGGTCCATGATTAACCTCTCAAAGTTTATGTTTAGAGGAAGAAGAGTGCTCGCACACATCCCCTGCCCTCTCTAACCATTGATCAACCATGTTCTTGCAAGCAGCTTCCCAAGTTACTTGTTCCTCCCCTACTTTATCTATGATTGACCTTGACTTTCCTATAGCATTGCATTAGGGATCCAGATCTTGCATCTCTCGTCCTATCAATTAGGAGTGTAAACGAGTTGAGGCTAGCTGCGTGCTGTTAGATCTCGGCTCGCATCATATATACACTGTCTTGAGCTTGACTTTCTCTTAATTTGAGCCTTATAATGCTAGCTCGAGCCAGATTGTCTACAAGTAATTGAGCTTGAGCTGGCTTGCGAGCTGGCTCATTAACAAACAATTTAGTGACTCGGTGACTCGAAAAGAAGAATAAGTTCAGGAACCTAAAATTTTCAAAACCCAATTTGAAAACAATAAATCTAAAAGGGGGAAAAGAGAAACCATGCAAACCCCGAAGGAAATACCTAATCACGCTGACATCAAACTCTGGGAATTGAAGGCTAGCATAGTTTGAGCAGGAGTATGAGGTTGCTTTGCAACAACACGTTGGCTCTTCAATCTGATCACCTAGAAAACCAAGTTGATTCTTTTGGGGCTCTGAGGATGAGGTAGCAATGGAGAATGGGGGTCTGTGAAGCATAGAATAATTCATGTACACCCTGGGTCTTGTGCTTGATTCGCCCTGATCTTGGAACTCTTCCCCCATCCTAACTCATGAGATGTAGACTTGTAGAAGAAAGGAGTAGGAGCCTGGGGAATGAGATAGATGTGGGATTTGAAAAAGAAAACATTTGATAATGTTAGGTTTTTTAACAAAAAAAATAGGAGTATGAAATTACTAATATGTGTTTATAGTTTATACTTAAAGAATATTACAATTAAAGATATTATACACTCATATAAATTACAGGTATTGTGAACGATAGTCTTGTCTACACCAGTTACTTGTACATTTAAGTATAATCAAGTCGAACAACCTGTTGCTTAGGTTCGGCTCAATTATTAAACAAGCTTAGACCCTTTGCTCCCCTTGACTCAATGAATCAAAATGCCCTGTTCCATCTCAGTTTGTTTCAAGCTGAATGAAGCTGGCTCGGCTTGCCGACAGCCCCACTATCAGTCAGTTTGTATCATACCATGCCTTTGCTTCTTTATGTTGCATGTTCATTGCTTCTATGTCTTCAATTAAGATTCCATCTTGTGTTAGTACTACCTTATCTCCGCCACAATGGAAAAATACCATAATTCAGGAAATGGAAGTTTGTGAACAGAACAACACTTGAGACTTAACTGTGTTAATAGAAGGGAAGAAGGTTGTTGGTTGTAGGTGGGTTACACTATAAAAAATAAAGATTCAATGGGTCAGAAAATAGATATAAATCTAGATTTGTGGCAAAGGCTCATGCACAAACCTATGGGGTTGATTATCATGAGATATTTGCTCCAACAGCCAACTTGAACTCTATCCAAGTGATTATATCTCTAGCAGCCCACGAGAAATGGCCTCTTATCAGAGATGTGAAGAATGCTTTCCTCCATTTGGATCTTCAAGAAGAGTTTATGACTCTTCTTCATGATTTCTCTCTTCATGAGAAGAAAGGTTGGGTTTGCAGGCGGAAGAAGGCGGCTATATATGTGCTAAAACAATCTCCATGAGCCTAATTCGAAAAGTTTAGTGAAGTTGTGGTCAAGATTAGGTACAAGAGGAACCATAATGATTACACCTTGTTTATTAAATAGGGAGCCCACCTCACTGCCCTTATTGCATATGTTGATGACATTCAAATTACAGGTGATGATGCTGAGGAGATTACCAAGTTAAAGAGGTACCTAAGTCAAATGTTTGATGGAAAGGAATTAGGCTCTCTCAAGTACTTTCTTGGAAATGAAGTAGCAAGATCTAGAAAAAGATTTATTTTTGAGAGGAAGTATGCTCTGTTGATATTAAAGTACCGAAGTCAAGTGATTGAATTCCAAGTCTGTCTTATCAAATAATGAAAAGTAAGTTTTCTTGCACTTCTTCGAGTAGAACCTTCTCGCCTTTATCGAATTCCTCCTAAGAAGGCTGGCTGCGTAGGGGATGTCCAGGCCCTCAACCAACCTCAGCCCTCAGCCTGTTTCGATGCACCACATTGTGAAAATAGTTGAGGAATTGATGAAGAATGTAGGGGGTGATCAATACCATATGTTGGAGACAAATTTGAAGAGGGTTAAAGATGTCTACTCAAAAGCAACGGTTCTTATGTAGGTGTTGAAGTGGGAGAAATAATTGAGATCCCTCTTGCAGTTATCGATGATGGGGATTATCTTGGATTATGCCAAACAAGATTCATAAGGGCCCAATATTTCATATCCGGGCTAATTCGTCTCTTGAGGGCTCCTATGACCATAATAACAACGTTGAAATTCAGCAATTATTCGGCTATGAAAAAATTCAAAAAAATTGGCAAAAATCGAAAAAATGTCAAGCAAAATATTAGTAGCTCAATTGGTTCGGTTCTTGGAAGTGATCCCCAAGGTCTCTAGTTCAACTCCTCCCGGGCTTACCTGATGCACGTGGTCAGCGGGTATCCGAAGGGTCTAGTCTTTCCTTGTCAAGGTTGGGAGACCCTCCATTACTAAAAAAAAATGGAAAATAATAAATAAGATTACTAATTATGAAAAATTATAAACGAAAATATTTAATATCTTAGATATTTATTCAGATCTTTTTAAAAATTCGTGAATAATTCACACTTAATTTGATAAATCCGCAACGTTTTAAAAAATTCAGCCTTTTATTTAAAAAGTCTTGAATACTTGGTGAATTAACCATTTGACAAAAACTTCGCAAATGATTTGTGATATTTTGAAAAAATCGTAAAGCATTGTTACTATGCCACTGACAAGATGTTGGGGGTGATGCTGACTTGCTAGAGGTGGAACTGTTTCCATCTTTCTCTTTGGAAGATGGGGTGCATCCTGCTCTGACTCAATTCCAAGGACAAGATAATTCATTTTGTTGTCAAAGCTTAGGGTTTGGTTTGGCGGAGTCAAAGAATCAAGAGTCAATGTCCATGACTTTTAGGCCAGAGGTCAGGGACTTATTGGAGGTTCCCATTCCAGACAATGTTGAGAATGACTGATTTGTGGTGAAAATAATATGTAAATATGAAAACAGAAACATACAATTTGAGTGGTCCATGTAGAGGTTGCCTTCTTCACTAGTTCAAAACAAAGAGATTACAGAGATCACTCTCCCACTGACTCTCATACAAAATTGTTCTCTGCAGAATATAAAACTTTAGTCTGAATGTTATATTAAATACCTGGTCAGAAACCTAACTTGATACAGACTCCTAATACAATTAAGAAAACCCCAAAAAACCGTGCTGGTTGTACGGACGTGCCTGTGCATGGGCTGGAAGGGCGAGGTCAGCGTTGAGCTGGACCAACGAAGTTGGTTTTGAGGGTAACAAGGGGTCTAGGTGAGCAGTACTGAAGTTGTAACAAGCTGAATGCAAGACACTTTGCACAACACTGTTGTCTACTATTAGCAAGGGGAAGGAGAGGTTCCAGGCTTCCAGCCACAATGGATGCTTCTCTAGAGATATCAGATGCTCAAAAGGTCTCATTCAACTTTCATCAGTCTGCCATGTCTTCTCTCTATCTCCTCTTTCAAAATCTCCTTTTCCCCCTATTAATTATTTTTGTAGGGAAAATGATGGAAGTAGGTGAAATGGTTGGATTCATTAGATCCAAAAGTACCATCCAAAGGAAACCAAAGTTCACAAGTAGGTGAAATGGTTGGATTATTGATTTTTATTTTTATTTTTTTCTTAGATTACCCGTCTATTGAATGTTGGCTTGGTACAGTGTAAGAATGCAACGCCTAGTTTCAAATATGTGCGAAAAGTACTAGCCTATTTAACTTGTCTTTGTTATTTGTTGATAATTTATAGTAGTATAGCGAGTTATGAGTGTGTTCATGATTCTTTCTCATTTCCTGAAATATCAATGCATATTTCCATAGGTATCACAATATGTTGTAAATTTCTCCTTTCCTACCAGAAGTCAACACACTTTGATTTTCATCCCATATATTATTTCCAACAGTCCTAGGTGAAACCTAATACCAACATGTAAATCCTTCGTCATTTTCACCCAAATAAGGCCACAATGTTACCTGGTTCGTCGGTTCGCTCGGTTCGAATTTGGGTTCACGGCTCGCAGTTCGCCACTCTAGAGTGAACCCGGTTCGCTAGGGGTGGGATGAATTAATTCGTTCTTCAATTCGCTTAGGTTCTTTAGTTTGGTTCACTAGCTTTGTTCGCTACTTAAGTATGTAAAACAAATATATATTTTATATTATATTATAAAAATATATATCTTTTAAGCATGTAAATAATATATTACAAATACTTATTTGAAAAAAAATGCCGTTTTATGAACGGTTTGTGAACTCAAAGTATAAATTTGCCGAACCTAAAGAAAAATATTGGTGAATTTGAATAAAAATTTTGACAAACCAAGATTGTTTTGAAACTACTATGTGGTTTGCTTAATTTCACGTACCAATCCGAACCGAACCACGAACTAGTTCAGGCTCACTCGGTTTGCGGTTCACTAGCATGTAGCGAACTTGGTAACCCCTGGCCACCCAATGGGTGTGGGGAGTTTTGTTGGACCCCTCCCTATTTATTGGTTAAAACTAAGGTTACATTTTGAACCTTAGTCTTACTTGGATATCCTCTATCAACGCTCCTTGTATCTCTCTCTATATTTGACCATATTCGGTTTTACATCTCTTTAGATGTTAAGGTGAGGATTTTGGAGCTAGAACCATGAGGGTTGCTATTATTTGACGAATATTGGATTTCTTTTAGCTGTTCAAGAGTTGAGGGCTTCCACTTCTTCCTAGAGTTTACAAATTCTTCCAACGTGGACGCATTTGCTTAAAAGGTCGTCCAATATAAGATTGAGCACCTAATTCACAGGGTGATTATTAACCAACATTGAGTGATGTGTACAGTTTTAGATGAAAGTAGATTGTTTTGTGGAGACTCAAGGGGCAAGATTGATGGTATCAAGGTGTAGTGCAATTACCATGGAGGGTGTGGACTGTTGTATAGGACATTCACGAAATGGATTAGCATCAGTATGAGAAAGTTGTCTTTCATCATGTGTATCTAAAAGTGATTCAACTTGTGGATGACCTAGCTAGTTCGGGACATCAACTGCCTGAAGAAACAGTATGGGATGGGACTTCCCACGAGAAATCTTCAACCTCATCCACAATGACTTCTAACAAACAAAGGAAGAAAGTAGATTGTCTCTTCGCTCATTGCATGGTAGTTGTGGGGTTTGGAGATCTTTCTGTCCGTACTTCATGTAAGACGGCTATTTCTTTCCAAGATGGTGGAGTTGATCAATGCTCAAAATGTACCCTTTGGGGGGTTTTGGAAGGTTCTTCCAACATTTAGTGTTAGATCATTTGGGAGAAGTACAAGCATATAATTATGGAAGATTTTTTGATTGATTTTCTATATACAGTCAATTTTTGAGAGAGTTTTTAAAGCACATAACTAGCGTAAATAGGTGATGTCTAAAGAATGACTAGTTTGAAAACCCCCAAGTTGGTCAGCTAAGTCTTTGGCCCAACTGGCAAGTTAGATTCCAGCAAAGCAAAAGTCCAAGATCTATTGTCAGATCTCTTAATCTTATACTCAGTTCTCCCTGGACTTAAGGACCACCTTAAGTGGAAGGTAATCCTCCAGTGTCAAGTGTAGAAGTGAAAGAGGAAGGAAAGGGCCTTGGAGATTTGTATCTCTTCACCATATTCTTGACCTTTGTATTGGTCTTGATGTTTTGTTCTCTCACTCTTAAAGGTACCAATGAATTACTAATCTGTTAGTGAGAGGCAGTGTAGTCTAGTCTGTCATAATTCTAAAGTTTCATGCACTCCCTACACTTGAACGTAGTTGTGTTAACATGTGGATCTATTACATACATATGTGTACAATAATTAGAGTGGTGAAGCTTGTGAAATCAATTCCGTTCTTTGTGGGATAGGATCACTACTTCCAACTGTTTTGTTTAGTTTCACATGTAGCCAATGAAGATTTGAAGTAGCATACTTTTTTCCAACCGAAAATTCATTTCATTCTTGGTATGTGTTCTCCAATGACCTTGTCATGGACTGGAAGATATGAAACTCTGCTTTAGTTTTAAATTTTGCCCATGTTCTGTTGCTTTTTCTGTTCACCAGTACATCCGAACATGTTATCTCATGAAATGTAGACCATGAAGATTTGAAATATCATGACTATGTATTCCATCATAAAATTCATTTCATTCCTAGTATGTGTTCTCCAATTACCTTGTCATGGACTGGAATATATGAACCCTGCTTTAGAATTTTTAGTTTGCCCATAAAGAAGATATATCCTCTGCATTTAGCCTTGTATTTGTAGAAAATTCTCCTAAAATGTTTTTCCAGACAGGAACTGCTATTTCCAGGTTGGTGGTTCGCTGAAGCTTGGAATGTCAATCCCTACAGCCTTCAGAATAGCAGTGGACACTTGGGCGTCATGGATTGAGAGCATGGTCAACACAAACAGAACACAAGTTTTTTTCCGAACTTTTGAACCTTCTCACTGGAGGTACTCCTTTCAAAGCTAGTCTTTCTATTAGTTGCCAAACTTACTAGTACCTTGATGCAGTGTTCTGAAATTGGACTTCAGCTTTCCTGTTCAATCCAGTCCAACTGGAGCTAGTGGCAAGGAAACTTACTAGTACCTTGATCCAATCCAGCCCTTTCAACACCCAAAAACAAGAACAGGAAATGGCTGCCCCCCTTGTTGTAATTGATCTGTTTACCTATTCTCACTGGAATTGCACCTTGTCAGAATTCACCTTCTCTTTTTATCCCAGAAGAAGTGGTTGGTTTGAGCAATAGCTCTCTGAAACCAACTTTTCTTTCTCTAGTTGAGTTATATGTCATGAGAGCCATTTTTCTGTTTAAGTTGATGGTAATTATTGGGGTGCTGATTACACATCTTCCAATTTCCAAGAGGTGTGTGTTTATGATATTCTATCCCGGTAGAGTTATGGATGCAACCATACACCCACACGAGCTATTTATGGACTTCCTGTGATCCTCTCTCTTATTCTATTTTGTCTTCTTCTTTTCTGTAGGAAACCACCTTAAGTTACAGAGTCCCCTATGGATATGACTACTAATGGTGCTTGTTTTTGTATCAGTGACCAAACCCGTAGGTTTTGCAATGTGACCCAGTTCCCCTCGTCTGAAACCAAAGGGAGGGACCAAAGCCCATTTTCAGACATCATATTCGAAGTTATGAAGAATATGAAAGTTCCCATAACAGTTCTGCATGTAACTTCCATGGGGGCTTTCCGGAGTGATGCACACGTGGGTACTTGGAGTGATACTCCATTAGTGCCTGATTGTAGCCATTGGTGTCTACCTGGAGTACCTGATGTGTGGAACGAAATTCTCTTCTCGTATCTGCTTGGCAACTTTGAACTTACTCTCCAATTAACAGGGGTATAATGTAAGTTTTGCTTCCTTTCTCTTCCTTTCTGTTGATTTCATTCTCTTCTTTCTGCTTTTATTCCTTTCTCTTTAGTTGAGACTTGAGAGCATCCTAGTATAAGACACGTCTACATTTTCCCATTTTAAAGTGTATGGTTTATCATATGCCTTTTTGTCTATTTTATTCATTATAATCTTTTTTACATACTGTCAGCTGGTCTTTTACTTCCTCTAATATATGAAAGTAGAGGAAACTATTCCAATTTTCATTTTTATTCATGTGGAAACTGGGTGATAGAGAAAGCGTTCTTTACTTTCATATTAATTTTAGTCTTTCTGCTCCATACAGATTGACAAAATTAGTAAGATATCATTTGAGTCGGGGACATTTTCTCCATTGCATTTTATTGTACTTTATTTTTCTATGGCAGATATGGAGGAGCAGTCTTTTGAGATGAAGTTTCCTAGCAACAGAAACTGTTCTCACCTAATTCTTTTTTAAATTCTTTTGTAATTGAAAAGGGGCTGAAATCCAGCCTGTGAGATGTAGCAATTCTTTTTGCCATTTTGATCATTAGTTAAGGCTTGATTGATGAAATCGCAATATTACTTACATAAAAAAAAGGGAAAGGAATAACAAAGTTTGAAATTTGTGCTTGCTACTTTTGTCCATTTATATGTACCTATTCTCTAAGATAAAAGGATATAATTGTACCTAATCTGAATTTTATGGTATATTTACTCAATCCAAAATTAAACCGACTGATTGCATTTGATAAGAAAATTTAAATTTATCTTTGTTCTTTTAGTCCAAGCGTCGTTCTTCCTTTTATTCTTTTGTCGACCGGTTAGAATGTTGAGGTTCTGGGTGTATTGAACTTGCCCATGCAAACAAGGGAGATAACAGGGTGAGTATTTTGAGCTCTATAGAATCGTGAAATCAGCGTCACCCAAGACCTTTACACCTGCCTTGTTGCTCGGATGGCGGAGTTGCATCCCTAACTTGAAAGAGACCAGGGATCGAGTCCGAGCGTGCCATTTGATTTGTCAACTCACTAACTAGAACAAATATTAACCAAACCAACCAGGGTTGCGGCTTAATCATGTGACTTTTACCTCCCCCCTCCCTCCCCAAACAAAAAATAATAATTTCACCCTAGAATTTTCAAACTTGGGTCATATCTTTCAAATATGGCATCGCGTTGCAAGAGCAATAATTTGACCTACATAGACAGTTTTTTGACACCTCTAGGGACCTTGTTTCGGCTTAACACTGTTTTTATTTTGTTACTATTATTATTATTATTATTTTACTTTTGTGCTTTAACAATTAAATAACGAAATGCAATGTTAATGATTCTGCAAGCCTCACTCTCCCTTATTACACTCCCCCTTCTTGGGGGTAACAAGACAAGGATTTTATGGTGGGATCCACAATTGGATGACACAAAATTTTTATCTTCTTGTCCCTAAAAGTAGCACACCACTACATTCCTATCCTGCTTTGCATGGGATTTTGCAAATGTTCAGTCCAAGTTGCCAATTTTGTGGAACCCTCATGAACTACTATTGTTTTTTTTTCAGTAACACGTGAACTGCTATTTAGTTACAAACTAATTCACTGTATAAGGCAAGTTGTCTCTTGGTTTAAAAATGAAAATTTTCTTGTATACTGAATATAAGATAGTCTACTGTAGTCTTTAGACTTTGGGATACGGGTTCTTTAACCCGAACCGATCATAACTAAAATCTTCAACTATTATTTTAGGTAAAAAGGAATTAGATTGATTCCATAATTGATACTAAGATTATATAAATCTTAAATAAGTAAATTTCAGAGAGAAAAAATGCCAACCCTAAATTTTCCCTCATTTGTGAACTTTCCTTATTGACTAGGGGGGTTCCTCAATACTTGTTTGAACGGAGCCCTGTAGCTGCAGCGAAAACCCTGAAACCCCATTTCTGTGTCTAACGTTCACACATTAGCTAGGCGCTTTTAAGCCCTCTTATCAAGACTTGTAACTGGACCCTAGAACCAGAGAACTGTGCGTAACCCTGTCTCCCCTACCCCTCTTCTGGTTGTGCCATTACCAATCGCGGGTAACCCCCAGGCCAGCCACCCCTGACCTAATAAGAACGATTATCCATATGACCAAACAAGGACCAGCCAACGGACCAGGATCCCGACCAGCAAACAGAGGTTTGGAACCCTTATATAGTAAGGGCGCTAGCACATAGTGAACTGGATTTAGGGTGTAATGGGCTAGGCTTGGGCTTGAAATTTGTGATTTTTGAATCACCTTGTCGAAGGGCCATTTGCAAAAGTTTTTGTGACCCGAATTGGGCCCATTGACACCCCAACTAGATTGCAGGTTGACATAGTTGGAGCCAAACCCATTTGTTCTCAATCAATTCAATAGTTTCACTCTCTGATACTCATCCCAAAATTGGTAATGAGACAGAATTTTATGCCAAAATTCTTTGTGTCGAGAGTGAAGCTAGCCTTTCCACGCAGACTCTCTTCCAAAAAAAAAAAAAACTACATTACTGCTTCATGGATGATACTGCCCTAATTAAAGTGCAAAGCATGCTGTGAAGTGTGAAATCTATGGGCACTCCATGTGGGGACATGAGAGTTTCCTCACATAACAAGAACTAAATAGGAAGAGAACAATACCATCCAAGGACTGCTCATATTAAAACATAAAAAGTTCTATAATCATCATTATCGCTTCTAATCTAAATAAAGGAATCCCAAAAAAGAAAAAAAATTAATGAAAAAAAAAGCTAAGACTTGGAGAAACAAGTGTAACAAACATCAACCAAGGAGATTGATTATTCCAACAGCTACCCCACAAAGATGCACCAATAGTTCTTCCCTTTGTGCCAAACCAGAAGGATAAGTGAGTCCCGGAGCCCCTTTAAACACATTGTGACAAGAATTCGGATAATCGGCGGCAGCACTAACTTGCAGTGATGCGTCGTTGTTAATATCAGATGCCAAGTCCTGGAGTGACCCTTGAAGAGCATCGCTAGCGTATCTGTACTTGTCTGTGCATTGCTTAAGAACTCTGGTCTCTAATGGGGTCTTGGCATTTTTAAGCAATTGATTCAACACTTATGAAGATGTACCAATAGCCTTACCCTTCGCTACGTTGATCACAATAGCAGCTAGACCCTTAGTGTCAGCATTGATGCTAGTTGGGTCGGATTTAAGAGTTGAGACACAGAGGTCTGGATATTGGTTGGTCAAGCAAGTTTTCTCGATCAAAGCGGTGTCTCTGGTCACAAACATGGAGGATTGATGCAAGAGAAGAGGGAATGAGAGAGGAAGGAGAACAAGAAACAAAAATCCAAGTGAAGCCATTGTAGAAACTAGAGGTGGTCTTGAACCTTCACTCACTCTTACTTTTATAGATGAATAACAGTGAGGTTATATGCCATTAGGCTGCAAATATTCACTCAAGTGCTATTACAAAAAAAAAAAATTACAGCAATCTACATCTGAATCTGATGCGTATTATTCGATTATTCTGTATGTTTTGATGTTGCTGCACCCAAATGATTGTTTGCTGCACAGGCAACAACGAGCATTGCTGCCAAGATACGAGGTGTCAAGGGGCTGAATTCAGGCCCAAAACCCTTAGTAAACGCATCGGCCCGGCCTATTCAAAAATCACAAAAAGTAAGCCCAAGCCTTGCCCATTAACAGCCATTGGCTTCACCATTCTAGCTAGAGGGATAGCCTGTTCCTGGTTGTCAATTAGTTCTTATACGCTCAAACCAAAAGTAGTAAAGGAGATTCCCACACACATTAATGTTGGTCATGAGTTTGGGGTCGTTAACATCATAGGATTAAAATCTCATTAAAAGCTGTAGTTTTCTTTCTCTTCTTTTATATTTTAGAAGACTACCATTCCATAGGGTTGAAACTTGAAGGGGAATATTACGTTTAATGAATGATAGTGAGTAGTTCTAGTCTTTGGAGAATAATGAATGATTCTTCATCATGGTGGAGTTACTAAACGAGGGAAGAGAGCGTATGTAAGTAAGAATATTTTGATTTGGGAGATGGTTTAGGGTAAATGTCCAAGTTTGGTTTGTGTTATTTCCAGAAAGAGACACCTCATTTGTCAGAAAGTTTAATTGCTGGCTAGAAGAGAAAAGCGCGTTTCAGTACCACCATTTGATGACTTCTAAAATTAGGATGTGCCACCTTGAACCTAAGGATTGGTAATGTTAGCTCCACTTTCTTTTAATTAAGTGCCACTTTTTTTCTTTAAGGGTAAGACATTGTTTCTCTCAATTTATCAGGACAATACCGCATGCTGAGATTCTAGGGGTGGCCACTCACTAGAACCTCTCTCTATATAGATGTGCGTGAGTGAGTGATGAGAAACAGAGGGAGAGAACAACCTAAAATGCAACCCACCTTATACTAAATAAATTAATTTACAGAAGAAAATTCAAGGACTATAGCTACTTATGTCTCAGTTTAAAACAAGAAATCATAATTTTCAGATGCTATGAGAGTGTTTTCTGATCTTTCATGAAAGATGAGGAAGTAGACTCCAACATAGGAGGCAGCGAGTGTTTTGAAACCCTATTGTCAAAGCCGCCTTATTCGAAAATGAGATTGTACGTTCATAGTGCAACCCGATCGTTCTTCTCAAGAGACATAGTACTAAGTGATCAAAAATCTCAAGGGGCTCCAAGGTATTGTTAGGGAATAAACACCTTAAATAGGATCTGTGAGATACGGAAAATAGATAGAAATAGATAACAAGCACATACAGAAGAAAACAAGATTTACGTGGTTCCTTTAAGTTGAGGAACGTCCATTTAGTCGCCGAGATTTTCGCTATAAACTGGAGCAAAAGAAAATTACAGAGCTACAATCTAAACTGCAGTAACTGCCCCCCTTTTACTTAATAGAAAACTAGAAAGGAGCTTGTGCGATGCACGGAAAATGCTAAAAGAAAACAAAGTGAATGATAATAGAAAAAATAAAATTCAAACAATTATTACCAAAAAAAAAATGGAAGTAAAATTAAAAGCACTTGAAGAAATTAAAGTGCAAAAAAAAAATTACAAAATAAATAATGAATGACAAAAATCATATATATATTACATTTATATTTGAAATAGAATTTAAAAAAAATTAATATAGGTTCTTTTTTAGTTAGGTATTCAGTTAAGAATAAAGGGATATAAAAAACTTTTAGTGGTCCCTCTTGCTCTATTGGGCAAACTGTCTTGTGGGTGCAGTCAACCTATTCTTGATTAACTATTTTTGATTGAAAACCGTGAATACATGGGTGCATATAGCAACTCTCTCCCCCACTCACTCTCTCTCTCTCTCTCTCTCTAATATTTGGGGATGGTAATCACCCAAAAATTGGTTTGAAGATAATATGCCTAAGAAGTTGATTATACAGTCGTTTTGAAAAAATATCAACAACATTTCTCTAATTACTCATGCAATCTCTGACCATTAATATGAAAAGAAGAAATTAAAAAAATAAACTTGAATATATTAAAAAATTGTTTAGTAATAATGTTTCATAATTATCAATATTGATTTAATTCATTATTTAATAGCAAACAAACAACTGAATCAATACCAAACTAAGTTGATATTAAGTCAACAGTGGTGATATCTGTGTATATTGCAAATTTAGAGACAACTCTGGGTGATAATTTGTTTATATATTGACGACATGCTTATATTTCGAACTGATGATCAAAGTGTTGTAAACATAAAAGAGTTCATGTCATCAAACTTTGCTATGAAGGATATGAGTGAAGCAGATGTCATACTTGGAATCAAGATTATTAGGAGCGGCGAAGGAATTGCGATTTCTCAGTCAAGCTACATTGATCAGAAGATTCTCAGGAGGTTCAATCAGTTTGATTGTACTTCGACTTCTACATCAGTTGATTCAAGTATTAAACTAACAAAGAATGAAGACATGAGTGTTTCTCAACTAGAATACTCGCAAATAATTGGCAACCTAATGTATGTGATGCATTGCACTAGGCCAGATATAGCCCAAGCAGTTGGGATGTTGTGCAGATATACCAGTAACCCTGGTAGATTGCACTTGGTAGCATTGATCAGAATTCTGAGGTACCTGAAGGGTACATTATCATATGATCTGCACTATGGAAGATCACTTGCCATACTTGAAGGATTTAGTGACGCAACATGGAATTCATGCTCAGACGAATCAAAGTCGGTCACTGTATTGATCTTCTTGATGGGAGGAGGAACCATCTCCTAGAACTCCAAGAAGCAAACTTACATAACCCATTCCACCATTCATTGCACTATCATCAGCTGGAGAGGAAGCTGAATGATTCGAAAGTAATCTGGTTCATATACCAATATGGGAGACACCAATGTTAGCGGTCACAATCTATTGTGATAATCAGGTGGTTATGCTCAAAGCATACAGTGAGAAGTACAATGGGAAATCCAAACTGATTCGCCTGAAGCATAACCATATTAGGGGTTTGATTATTGATAGAAAAATCGCAATCCAGTATGTGAAGTCCAAAGAGATTTTGACTGACCCCTTGTCCAAGAGCCTTGACACGGACCTTGTGATGAAGACATCTAGAGGAATGAGATTGAAGCTAGTTGTACTAGGTGGAAACCCAACTTGACGAGTCTTTCAGGTTCAATAGGAATAGCAAACCTTGTAAAAGACTGTAGATGCACCATAAATGAAATGTCAATTTAAGTTGGAGAAATGCTTTTTAGCCCATCGAAATCACCCAAATTTGCATCCCATCTTATGTGGCCTGCCATGTCACATGCCCAAATCATACATATGATTTGATTTGGCCTGCGTCAGAGGTAGAGTACGAACCTGGCTCTGGCTCTCCTTGTCCTCTTTCTCTCCCTCTCCCTCTCCATCTCTACTGGTTCAAGATTCCCGCAAGACTCCACAAAAAAACTATGGAGAGGAATGAAAACACGGGTTCACATCTTTCTTTGAAGGTGAACCAGCGCTGACCACCTTGGCTATTCCATCTCTTCAACGACTTTCTTTTACGGCGGGCCGCTCTCTGACAAGGTAGCTCCTCTCTCTCTCTCTCTATCTCTCTCCGGCAATCCCACTTATTCTAGTACGACCTGTGACTGGGTTCTGATCGAGGGTTGCTGGTAATGGTGGTGATCACGACTATTTTATTTCATACTCTATTTTCTTTGCTTTCACTTAGATTGATTCTCTATATTTTTTGGGGTTGTTTTTTGTTCAGTTGTTTAATCAAATTCTGAAAGTCATGGGATGAGATGAGGGTAGTATATATATATATATATATACACGCATAGTAGTTGTTTCATGAAATTCTTAGAACAATCATCTATTGTGTTTTCTATTTTATGAAGCCTGTGTATATAAATGTGTGGGAGATGTTCAATAAAATGTCTAAACCAATGGTTTATCCAATTTTCAACGAAGAAAAGTAGTTACAATCTCTCACTTGGTACTACTAGGAATATCCCGGTGTATTGGCTTTACAGATAGTGCCTTGTAGTTTAATTTGGTTTTGCTACTATCAGCACCCTAAACAAGAGTGAAAACCAATGATGGATGGGTTGCAGAGCTAGCCTGTAGCCCATTTGGATGGCACTCCACACTTGTAGCACCCCAGAACTTTTTGTGCCTAATGAACAGTGTTCTCGTAGCCAATTGGCCTTTCATATAGTGTAATTAATAAATAAAGAAGAATTTGAAGATTCTGAAATGCCAGAAATGTTTCTTTTCGAAAGACGAATCCAACGTAAGTTGAATCATCAAAATCCGACGAACGAGCCAAAAGTTATGGCCGAAATACCAAAATAGGATGAAAACATCAAAAATCTGCAGAGAACCGATCACTACAGATTGCTCGATCCAAAACTGATCGCTCGGTCCATATTACCGATCGATTCACAACCGATCGATCGGCATCTTTCGACTGATTAACTTTTTTGTATGAGAAAAAATTTCAGAGAGGGTGTTTTCAACTGATCGCTCGGTTGGGCACCGATCGATCAGTCATAACCACCGATCGCTCAGTCATTCGTGTTTTGCAGAAATTTCATTAAGGGTTTTTTTGTCTTTTGGCCAACACCCTTTGGCCTTATAAGGCTTGCTCGAGCCTTCGGTCCCCACTCACTATACTTAGAGCATTTAGAGAGAAATGGAGAGAGGAGAAGAGGGTTTTCTCCTAGGGCATCATTGGTGATGAGAGAGGATCAAGGGTTTGAGAACCCTAGGATCATCCCAAAAGCTTGGAATTCTCAAATCCAACCTCAAGCATGCATGGAGCTTCTCCTCCAAGCTAGGGCAGCATCTTCCACGGCATCCTCAAGGGTTTTCCTCCTTTTGTTTTCAAAGTTAGTACACCCTACTAACTCCCTTAGCAATAACTAGAGTTTTCTTTAGAAAATGATGATGCTAATATTGTGTTCTCCCTTTTTCTTTGCAATATGCTACTTTCCCAAATATGAACAAGATTAATGGAATTAATGGTGGGATGCATGAATGGATGAGGAGTTGGGGCGATTGGATGCCATGATGTATGATGTAAGGTGTGAAATGAAAAAATGGTGGAAGGGCTTGGTGTACATAATAAACACACAAATGATGTTTGATGAAATGCACAAACTAAGAACTCGAACAAATGATTATGAATAAGTGTTCACTAAGTGTTTGATGAAATGTCCACATAAGAAATTAATAAGTTAAAATAGAACAATGCAAGTATAAATTGAGTAATCCTTCCCAATATGTTAACCTCAATTGCATGCTTTATATGTTTGTCCAACTTTCCTCAATTTTGATCATATTGAAAATTGAATGTCATACACCTTTTCCTAGATTGTTCATGTCATCATGGTTGTCACTATTGATACGCACACAAGCACGCATGCATGCATGAGCCGGGTTTTCTAGAGTATATGTATATGATAAATCAAATAAGAAAACAAGTACATGTCAAAGAGGTTGGTAGGCCAAGTGAAGGGTGCTAGCCTCTGGCTCACAAGTAAATGAAACAAGACAAGGAGTTTAGTAGCTCAAGTGAAGGGTGCTAGCCTCTGGCTCACAAGTAAACGAAGCTAGTACATGTCAAAGAGGTTGGTAGCCCAAGTGAAGGGTGCTAGCCTCTGGCTCACAAGTAAATGAAATGTCAAGGAGGTTGGTAGCCCAGGGATGTGCGGGTGCTAACCTCTAGCTCACAAGTATACAAGTCAAGAACAAGTCAAGCCCAAGCAAGGCATATGATTCCAAACAAGACAAGACACGCATGCACGATTTTCACAAGCAAGAACAAGACAAGAAACATGTTTTTAATTATGATAAGTAAGTTTTGAAAGAAACACGAAAGGCTATTTTCAAGAGTAGGACATGATTTTAAAGTACGAGTTTTACCGGGATTTTCGCATTCATGCAAGCATGTCACGACTATTACCTTGCTTTACTTCAATGACACCAATGTCTTATATTGCTATTACTGTTTTAATTGATGTGGTGAATTATATCTTGTTGCTTTTGTGTGATTGTTATTGCTATGGCTAGCTAGTAGCTTCTACTTGCTGAGTATTCCATACTCAGCCATACTTTTATGTCGGCAGGTACCGAGGAAGCTCTCAATCCTGAGTCCTGGGTTGAGGAAGAGTATGTTGAGGAGAAAGAGCCTCCCATCCCGATCCAGTCGCAGGAGGATAAAGATCGCGACGTCTGGCTATATTTAGATTACTTTTGAGCATAGTGAGCTTAATAGTCTTTTTGTATTTTGGTATATTTTGATAGGTGGGCATGTCCACCTTTGACTCGACATGTTTTGTATATTCTTACTTGGAATACAGCCGACCTTATATAGAAAGGAAAATTTTGGTTTACGCTTCCGCACTCATATTTAGCTTCCGCACTCTGATTATTGTTGTTATTATATCATGTTAGCCTTGTTCATTACAGGATGGTTTGACAGGTATGAATAGTCACCTCTAAAGTATCCCTTAACTCCTAGGAGGTATTTTGGGGCGCGACAGCACTGCAATCGTGACATTGTAGGTTTGCTCTTAGCTTTCATTAATCAAACTTAAGAAAGGAAAAGTAAAGCACACTGATGGGTTTGTTCATGTGCAACACTTGCATTGTTGGGCCATCTTTTCAACTGTCTTAACATTTTTAAGTCTCAGCACAAGGGTATAATAGAGTAGGCTCTAGTGTTCCTTAAAATTGCATTCTTAATCTCATCACTTTTTTGAGATTTCTCTATTCATAAATTACAAAAAAATCAGAACTTTATTTATTCTCAACTCTAATATCTTTCCAGTGGTAGGGTTAGTTATCTTTTAACTTTTTCTTTTCTTTTATGAATAATTGTATAATGACACACCCTTGTTTGGTGCATCCCTTTTTTGTGAATACTATGCATGCCTCATTTTTCTGTTTAATCATTTTTCTTTTCTGGGTGGATGAGGGGGACACAAATTTAAGCACAAATATAAGAATTTCCTTCTATTAGAATACCCTCATAATATTCCCTTTAATTAATGAGTAAAATAAATCTAAGTAATTCCCAAACTTAAGGGTTAATTAGTTTACTTGTTATTTTACACTAATTAGGAATTTATTTGTTTATTTCTATTTGGTTGGGTAGGCAAATGGCTTTATCATCAATTAGAAGTAATTCTCAAAGTTGGCCAACAAAGCTTTGCGACTATGGGGTCCCCTGTGTTGTAAAGACATCAAAAACTGATGCCAACCCTAACTGAAACTACTATTCATGCATTGTGAAGAGGGTAAGTTATTAATGTATGAACGTTTTGTAAAATAATTATAAAATGAATACTGATGATCTATTAGTTTGATCTAGCAGGGCAAGCAATGTTAGAATTTTATTCAGTTTTGTGATGAATATGCAGAGTTGTTGGGACAACCTGTTAGTAGTTCCAGACTAGCTGTTATAGGTGTAGACTATGGACTGAATTTAAATGCAAAAATTTTGCGTATACAAGATCGACTTGCACGAATCGAATCTGAATTCGGTCTTGCTAAATAGATTTTCGTTTGTTTCATTTGCTATTTTTTTTACACTAAACTTTTTACTTGAAAATCTTAGTGAGAACTTGGGATGGAGTACTGAACCCTTTTTTTTCACTAAATTGTTAATTTTTCTTGTTATGTAATTGGATGCTTGACGCTCAACTTGTTCTATCGAACCCTTTTTGTTATGTTATTTTGGTATGGATTGGTTTAAAATGTTTGCTAAGGACATCAAGCTTTATTGCAAAGTTAATATCTGAAATCCTTCAAGTGGTTGAGATGACTTGATGCCAACATGAATACAAGGCCTGTAGGTAGCCAAATATGTCAAATATTGCCAGTAGGTACCCAAATATGTCAAGCATGCACACATGATCTTAACGAGGTTGTGATAGTCCCAATTTGGTGGCAGCTGAATTGGGTAGTCCCAATTTTGGGACTCTAGCACTCTTATGTTTATGGGGTTTGGGTAATGGTAGAGGAAAATTTGGATTTCCCTTCTATACATAGGTAACCCAGATTAAATTGCTAGTCCAAATTCAGGTACCTCATTCAACATGTGAATTCTCGCAAGCTTTTGTCCTACCAAGTCCAATTAATACCAGATTGAAGAGCTTTACTTGATGTAAAATGTGAATTCTCGCAAGCTTTAGTCCTACCAAGTCCAATTAATACCAAATTGAGTTGGCTCTTTCAGCTTGCCTGCTTAAGCCTTGAAATAGTCCTATCAATGTATGGCCGTATAAAAAAACCCATCACTTCTGAAATTTCTTATTGGTCCTTAGGTAAAATATGATGAGAAAGAAAATTTTCATGTGCATCTCATAGCAATCTGTATTGTTCTAGCACCTCTATAGGTTGTTATCCCCATATCACCTATTCTCAGTAAATAGTCAGATAGGCTCTTCCTCCTCGAGTTAGAAGAAATAGTAGCTAGATGGTTATATTTACGTTCAATGAATACCAATAATTAAGAAACAAGTAACACTTTGAAAGAAAGAACCTATTCGCCTAAATAAAAGATGAATTTGATATACCTTTTTTGGTTGTTGCTTCTTTTTCCTTCTCGATACTTTCTCTAATGTAGACTCCTTTCTTTTAAATCATGGTCTGCCCTTAGTCTTAAAGCTAAGAGACTAATTATCATGTTGCATGTGTTTGATACAACATTATTGTCATTCGTACAATTTGATGAAGCAACCGGTGGACTTGATTTTGATTGATTGCTCCCACACAATGATTCATTACTAAGTAATTGATCCTTTAATTGACATCTATTAGATATCATAATGTTGCAACTCTCTTCAACATCCCCTGCAATCGTTGCAACTTCTATAAACTCATTGAACATCTTAGCATAGTTTGGTGCATGCAGTTTGATACGCAAATCATAGTAGCTACTTTAATAAAAATGTATTTCTGCTTTATGTCTTTTCTCCATCAATGTAAGATGTAGGTGAGTAGAATCTCTTTTATTCTTCTTTAACTGAGCATCAAAATAGAGTGCCTACATATAATCCTCCTGAACTCAAATAAAAGACACGTGCACTTCACTTCACATTCAATTTCATTGAAATAAACATTGAAAGCCTCATCCTTCTTATCTCCAATTTTTACATCTTTAACAATTTTATATATAGAAATGAAGCCTTCCTCCTTAATGATAAATTTCTCACAATACATCTTTTCCCTCAACACCTCTTGAAACTCTTTAAATTTTGCATTGGTGTAAGTTCTCTGAAATTGTTTCTCAATATCATAACGACTTAAACATTCAAACATTCCTTTGAAAGAATCATATTCCGCTAGGTTCTTATTTTCAACCTTATCTCTTAAAGTATTATCGTATTGTTCAACAAATTGCTTTAAACTTGTTTTGGAATGCACATTATTATCAAAAAATGAATTCATACTTTCACTACATTGTGTAGTTGACATTCTGCCCAAAAAGAGTCTTTCACATAAATCGGAACCCAATGATGCCGCTCATCATACAACCCTCTTAACTAATCATTTTCATGAAGATCATACTTTTCAATCATCCCTCTCCATCCTTCTTCAAACTCATCTTTAAACAAAGAATCATATACAACATTTTTCAAAGCTATCTTAATGGCTTTATACTGCGTATACCCTTTAAATTTTTCAGGAATTTTTTTCATTATATGCCAAAAGCACCACCGACGTCGAGTATTTTTTTCATGTGAGCTAAGCAACATCCCCAACTCGGGTTTTTTAATTTCTTCTTTATCATTTACTTCAACTCTCTCATGTAGTGTGGATACATCTTCCATCATCAAACAGACCTCTTCTCGTGAACAACTATTAAAACAAGGCTTCAATAGACAAAAGTGCTAGAAGGCTAATCTAATTGCTAAATAAACAAAATTGTTAAAACTACACTATGTTAGCATAACTTAAAGCAACAAGGGACTCTCACAAAAAAAAAAAAGGCTTAAGAAAATTCACAATAAACCAAATTATACTTCATAAAAAGGAATGCAGGAAATTTAAGTCCACCAAATCAAAAGTACATATTTTGCATTTTCTGCACAAAAGGTAAATATAAAGACAAGTAGACATCCATGTTTATTGAAAGAATGTGCAAGGAAGATTTTGATGAGACTGCAAAAGGGAGCCTCAAGTTCAACTATGTTTCTGATAAATAACAAAATCTACATCAGTTGGAACTGTCCAAATTAACTAGAAATTATTGTTTAAATTTAGATTACATATAATCTAAACATCTCCATCAATGATACTTCCTTGTTGTTTAGGAAAGGCCCAAAAGACATCTCACAGCAGGCCAAGTTTGATTAGTGGAAGCTAAGAGCAAACCTATAATGTCACGATTGCAGTGTGGTATGCCATCCAAATGGGCTACAGGCTAGCTCTGCAACCCCTCCATCACTGACTTTCGCTCTTGTTTAGGGTACTGATAGTAGCAAAACCAAATTAAACTACAAGGCACTATCTGTTACCTCTCTCTCTCTAA
Organism: Tetracentron sinense; assembly: GCA_015143295.1. Taxonomy (NCBI): domain Eukaryota; kingdom Viridiplantae; phylum Streptophyta; class Magnoliopsida; order Trochodendrales; family Trochodendraceae; genus Tetracentron; species Tetracentron sinense. The sequence continues at coordinate 21,496,143 of CM026556.1, read as the reverse complement.
CCATTTACAGTTATTAACAATTTTCATCCAAAAAGGGATCATATACAATCACTTTGGATGTGTAAGCTGGGATACGTAAACCCATGACCTCATTGTTCATGGTGCACGACAATCGACATCAACCAATTAAGGTAAGAGATCAACCTCAAAATCATAACATTAGTAAACTACACAATTTCTATAGTTTTTCCTTTTGGCTTTTTGAGGGTTGTAAAGCCAATACACCGGGCTATTCCTAGTAGTACCAAGTGAGAGATTGTAATTACTTTTCTTCGTTGAAAATCAGATAGACCACTGGTTTAGACATTTTATCGAACATCTCCCACACATTTATATACACAGGCTTCATAAAATATAAAACACAATAGATGATTGTTTTAAGAATTTCATCGAACAACTACTATGGGTATATATAGACAGCCCTCATCTCATCCCATGACTTTCAGAATTTGATCAAACAACTGAACAAAAAAAAACCAAAAAAAAAAATATTGAGAATCAAAGTGAAAGCAAAGAAAATAGAGTATCAAAAAAAAATAGCCGTGATCACCACCATTACCATCAACCCTTGACCAGAACCCAGTCACAGGTCGTACTAGAATTAGTGGGATTACTGGAGAGAGAGAGAGAGAGAAAGAGAGAGGAGCAACCTTGCTGGAGAGCGGCCCGTTGTAAAAGAAAGTTGTCGGAGAGATGGAATAGCCAAGGTGGTTAGCGTTGGTTCACCCTCAAAGAAAGATGTGAACCCGTGTTTTCATTCCTCTTCACAGTTTTTTTGTGGAGTCTTGTGGGAATCTTGAACCGGTAGAGAGGGAGAGGGAGAGGGAGAAGACAAGGAGAGCTAGAGGGATTAGAACCAAAAAAATGGTTCGTACTTTGCCTCTGACACAGGCCAAATCAAATCAGATTTTTTTCTTTTTTAACAGCCCAAAGCTAGTTGGTGCTTGGGCAGCTCTCTAACATGGGCATGTGACATAGCAGGCCTCATAAGATGGGATGCAAATTTGGGTGATTTCGATGGGCTGTGTAGCGTTACTCTTTAAGTTGTGTCCCTTCCTAAAGATGATATCAATAGTGCAAGCCTATAGATTGTCGATTTATAGATGATTTTACGATGAAATTGAGAATTTAAATGTATTCTCTTGTTGAATAACTATAAGCCTATAATGGGCTGTAGTATTGCAAAAGCACTCTTGATAGACTCACCTTTTTGAGTGTCAGAGGCTCGTCACCTCCTATGAGATTCTAGATTATCTTTAGAGCTTTCAGTAAGACAGGGATAAAGTATGGATATTAAATTTCTAAGCTGAATAAGTACACATATTTTCTGAAAGGAATGTGTGTGTGACAAGTCCAATTGGTCAATACGAGTTCTGCAATTCAAGGCATGGTCCATTGGGTTCTCTGGCCATTCTTGATTTGTTTACACTAAGTGTAGGCTCAAGTCGAAAGACACCTGCATTTATGCACAAATTTGTTTTACTTATAATTTTAATTATTTTACTGATTTTAAATCAAGTGGGGTATTGTTGGTGTTGATTTTCAATTTGATGTCAAAATTATGAAAACCAGATCATTAGGATCTGAGGTTTTAATTTTAATTAGATACTAAATCCCCTATGATTTAATCTTTGTTTAGGGTGGGTGTTTGATCTCTTGATAGAGAGAAAACTCTTAGTGATTTTCCCTTGTTTCTTTAGTCCAACATCGGAAAGGAAGAGAAAATTTATTGGGTTTAATTACTCTATTGGTTGTTTAGTTGTCAAAAACCAAGCATATGGTGTACAATAGCTCCCACCAAATCTTTTAAACCTTAACTTGGGTGTGCGAACCCGTTGCGCACGAGCACGGGCTCGGGGTCGGGTGCGAGCAAAGGGATTTGGGCGCTAGCCAAGTGGCTGAGCACATGCACATGTAAGGAGGCCTTTGTCCTCTATAAATAGAAAGCCTTGGAGAGGTTGTAGGGGTTGTTGGTGTAGTCAACTTCTAGCCATGGTCCATTAGGGGGACTCTGAACTTGGGACCTCTTAGGAGGACCCTGAACAAGAGACCTCCATTAATGGTAGACCTTGGAGATCAAGGAAGAAGATGAAGATCCAGAAACCCATTATCCAATACCACTATTTTCATAATCGGACGGGGCATCGAACCGGAATAGTGGCCGGTTCAACCAATCCGGTTCGACTGTACTTTTTGTAAAAAAAATTATTTTTTTCCATTTTTCCCCAACTTCCTCGGTTCTAACCGATCTACCACCGGTTCTACCAGTTCTAGCTTGTTCTTACCTGTTCTTAAAGAGTTTCGGTTTTGAGGGTTTTGAGAACTAGTTCCTGGTTTTTCTGGTTTGACCGGTTGGTCCGGTCCGATTCTGACAACATTGTCCAGTACCAGACCCAAAAGGCTATCTGGATCGATCCAGGTCCATAGATACTTGGAAATGGACTTCAGTCTAGTTCCTAAAGAGGTTGCAGAATGCCTTTGAGCTTCCTAAATGTCTATCGTAGAACAGTCCACATGTGGATCGTTTGATTGCCCGATCTTGAAATCCAGATCGGGTAGAACAATGGATTTGTCTTTTATGGATAGAACCATCTTGGTGATCATCCGATCTCAGCTGGAAACCTCCATATCCACATGATGGATCCTACAAGGACCATCTTCACCCAAATGGGGTATCATGTGGAATGGATTAATCTGGACAAGCCTGAATTTATGACCAAGCAGAATTTGAACATGATAAAACCAAATTATCAATGATCTTGTGACCAAACAGATTTGGAGTTGGTTAATTGGATTAACTTAAAATTTGTAACCAAATAAGACTTGAGACAAAATTGATTCTAGCCAAACCAGAATCGGATTTTGTGTAGAATTGATTTTAGCTAAACCAGAATTGGATTATGGCCAAACCAGAATCGGATTCTATGCAGAATTGATTCTTGATAAAACCAGAATTTGTAACCAAACAGAATAGGAGCAGACCTAATCTGAAATAGGTTGGAAACATGATTAGACTAAACTAGAGTGGACCTAACCCTATAACAAAATAGACCCTTAAACCCTAAGGGGTAAACTAGTAATTTCAGAAATTGACCAAATAATTAGATAATCTCTTTCTATAAATCCGGTGGGACTTTAGGACATTTGGATAAATGACAAACCCTAAATAAATGGATATATCCATGCTCATTAAAGCCTTTTAATGAGAGGTCCCTAATAACGTGACACGTGGTGGGTTGTTCTAAAATCCAATCGTTGGATGTCAAGATGGGTCTTCCAAGAGACATGTTGCAAAAAAATCAGCTCAATCAAACATTTATAGACAATCTAATTGAAGATGAAAATATTAGCTATTTCTATAACCTAGATAGGGTTTAGTGAACCCTAGGAGGTTAATGCTGATAAAGTATAGGGTCTAATCGAACGATCTAAACATGTCTGAACAGACTGATTTTTGACACGTGACTCTTGATGCACCCACCTCAAGATCCAACCATCGGATTTAAAAAAAGATTGCCACATGTCATTTTTCTAGAGGGACCACCCATTAAAAGCTTTAATGAGCATGACTCATTAGTATCCTTCCCTATATATATATATACTTAATTTTAAAGAGCATCGTAAAGGAAAATCAGTACTCCGTCTTCTACCGAGTAGTGCAAACTCATTGTGAAGACTGGAGAGAATCCGAGCTAAGTTGTATTCTGGAGATAGAGCTGTCACATCCATTGCATATGGGACGCTTCAACTATCTTCAAGAAAGACTCACTTATAGCGCCTCTCAGTGAGTATGTGTTCTAAGTGGCTATGTGTACAGAGATTTAGTCCAATTACATCAACAGGTTCTACAAAATCATCGCTAAAAAGATGGCGCCAAAATTTAATTTCGGTGGAAAACATAAAATATTGGACCTTTAGCGGCGATTTTCCCACTTATTTTAGCTTGTTGTGACAATTAACAATAAATTTGCCGCTAAAAGGTTAGACGCCAAAATTCTCTTTGGGCGGCAAAACATAAAATATTGAACCTTTAGTGACGGTTCTACAAAACTGCCTCTAAAGGCTTGACAATAAAATTTAATTTGGGTGGCATAACATAAAATATTAGACTTTTAGTGACAGTTTCTAAAACTGTCAATGAAAGTCCACTTATTTCAGTTTCAGTTTTTAGCGATGGTTCTCATTGACTTGGAGGCCTCAAATCTTCCTAGATCGGGATTCTGCACTAAGGATTATCTGGTCTATTTTGATAGAAGTTTTAATTTTCAAGCTCATGTTCACCCCTTTCAGATGAATAAATTTATAGATGATTATTAAAGGGTCCAATATTTTATGTTATGCCGTCCAAATTGAATTTTATCTGGCGGCTCTCTATTAATTGCTGGTAAAACAAATGATTTTCCCTTTTTAGGGGGGGGATGAAGGTCCGCCACTAAAAGCCTAAAATTATGTAATGATTTTTTTAAACATTGTTCAAAAATTGGCTAAAAAAATTAAATCTTAACATGCTTTTTTTCCTTTTTAAAAACCAAGGTTAGATTCTTAACCCACAAGGTTAATGAATCTTAACCACAATTAAAAGGTACAAATATGGGAAAAGGAGGTTAAACAGCAAATTCCAAAGAAACCCTAACCCTAATTTTAAAATCCCTTTAAATTTTGTTGCTTGTTTTATTTGCTATCTAATTACTAACACATGGTGTACACCTTTTATGAGTAGATGCTTTTCACTAGACACAGTGGATATCAAAGTATCAAATCCAATGGAGGAACAGACTAGATACAGATACAGGTTGTACGTGGACGCAGAACGAATTGCAGAGACTTCAAAAGAATAGAGTAACTAATCTAGAAACAAGAAGATATTTCTTTTTAAGCTTCTCTTTTATTTGAGCCATTGCCAATGTGATCCTTACTCGAATATCGTTCAATTCTTTGCTCAACAGTCCCGAATAACTTACTCTGGCTTCAACAATATAAATAATGATATTCATAAGATGAAATGAAAGTCTAGGAGTGGGAAAGGCAAATTCAAACCCAAATTAACCTGTGAGAGATTTCTCAACCCTATCATCCAATCTGCCTAACCGGTATTAAACAAATAAGAATAAATAAACCAACATTCTTAAAGCACTATAACGTTTAAACTTATAATAATAATAATTTTGTATATAGACATATATTTCTTAATAAATGATTTGGTATCATGATTGATTGGTTCTGGGCACAACTCGAACATGAAGCAATTCTAAATAGGTTGAGAGAATCTAACATGAAACTGGACCATGGTTATGTGAAAATTAAACCGGTTCTTTTGGTTCTATTGGTCGGGTCCGAAATTGACACCACCCCTTTATACCGGAAGCATAAAGTGATGATCCATGACGAATAATGGTCGTTATCTTAATCACATACGTCATCGTCATCCTTGGTCATCGTCATCTCTCTACTATTACAATGAGAGAAGGAGGGATAAAACCTTGATTGAATTTTTTTACTAACTACAATATATTAATCTCTATTATTATAATAATGAGAGAATCAAAGATAGAACCTTGATTGAATTTTTTTACTAACTACAATACATTGATATATTAAAAGGGGTTTAAACCAATACTATTTTTTTATAAAGGTAAAACTACATATGAGACGTTTCTCTCTCCCTACAATCTCTCTAACCGCCCTAATTCCACCACCCTCTATAACCTCCCCACATCCTCAATTACGTCTCTCTCCCTACAATCTCTCTCTCTAACTACCCCCAACTCCACCACTCTCTAATTGCCTCACCTCCTCGATTCCCATCTCTCTACTTTATATTTTATTTTAATATTTCTTTTTCTATTATTTGATTTGTTAGTTTCATTTTTTTTTTCCTGTGCTATATATTTGCTAAATAATGCTATTACTTTAAGATCCTTCTTCCCACTCTTTCCCCCTTGTCTCACTCTCACGTTCTTCGTACGTGCAGCCCACTAGTTGATAATAAAAATAACGGACTTTGCAAGCAAAGATCATACTGTCCTAAAGTGGTATTAGGAATTATTGAGACCTCGCCTTAAAAACACATTCAAATAGATAAAGAAGCTTTAAGGCAATTTTCAAATTGATAGAGAAGTCTGTGTGTGTGTCTTAACCTATCACCAAAAAAAGCCAAAGTGCCCCCATGTGTGTGTAGACCTTAGTCCCACATCGCTTAACGATGATAGGGTATGTCTCCTTAAGTACTACCACCATGCCTTTCTTTTTGAGAGGTGAGTGTGGTTGTGGCTTCGGTTGAGACTTAGTCTGTGTGTGTGAGTTGTGTGTCTTAACCTATCACCAAAAAAAATTGATAGAGAAGCTTAGTTTATATGCGGCATGTAATTTTAGTGGTTAGCCATAAGACAATTTGAATTTTGGAGTATATTTGGAAGTATCCATAGATCGACTCATAAAAATTATTTATTGCTTATAAGTTTGAAATCTTAATTTTTTTGAGGAATGCTAACCCGAGTCTCACAATTCAAAATGTTTCCAAAGTCTTCTAATAGTAGTAGTTGTAGTAACAGGTGGAATTACTATCCATTTAACAAGTTAAAAAACCAAAAATTTCAAACAAGAGCAAATTATGATTTGCACCTGTACTATCTTAGGGAGATGTAGCGACACTTGTTACTACCAGCATGAGACTCGTATCAGTATAAGACTCTAAAAGTTTAAGATTGGGGCTAACATTTTTTTTCCACCATAACTAAATATTTCTAAGATAAGGTGTCCGTCAACACAAGGACATACGGTCTCAGAAGATTTATCCTTTTGAATAAGACTTTGCTAAAATTAAAAGAATCATACAATTTCAAAAGGCTACACTTTTCTAAGGCGAGTTCTCTATTAGCTCTAGGACCAGAAGCTTTAACCTAAACCCCGGTTAGATCTGGTTATATTTTAACCGATCCTCTGATCTTAGCATCTTCAAGATTGGCGAGAAAAGCAAGAAAGATAATTGAAAATTGGTAAAGTCACAAAAAGTGCACTGATTAAAAGTTAAAAAGAGGGAGATAATCACCAATCAAGGAGATCAATTATTCCTAAAGCTACATCACAAAGATGCTTCAATTCTTCTTCTCTACGCGCCAGCTCCGACAGATAAACCAACCCCGGATACCGTTTAAACCCATGTTGACAAGCATTAGGGTAATCAGCAGCAGCAGTCACATGCATATACGCGTAATCGAAATGCTCCGAAGACAGTTCATGAAGCGAAGCTTGGAAAGCCTCCTTCGCAAACAAATACTTGTCCGCACATTCCTTGAGGACCTTCTTCATCAGTGTATCATTAGCAGTACTAAGCAGTTGAGACGACAAGTAGGAGTACGTACCAGTTGCATTAACCATCCCTATGCCCACCATGATTGTGGCCAAGCCCCTAGTGTCTGCTTTCAGACTTGTAGGATCGGATTTGAGAGAAGAAATGCAAAGATCATAGTATTTGGTGCTCTTGCAGGTGTTTTGGATCAAATCTACGTCTCCGCTCACAAGTAGAACAGATTGATGAATGAAACCAGGGAATGAAAGGGGAAGAAGAACAAGAAACAAGAAAGCTAATGATCCCATTTTCCTAAAGAGGGAAATTGAGAGAGAGAGAGAGAGATTGTCCTCTCTTTTATGGATGCAAAGTATAAGCCAGATAGGGCTCTCGGACAACCGTAGAATAAGGGACATGTGGCGTTAAAAAGGGGTGAAGTCATTTCATTTTCTCCCCATGATTTTGAATTTTCCCTTATTGATATTTCTTCCTCTTTATCTTAACACCTTAACACCTTATCGCCATGTGTCATATAATGTGTGGAGAAGTCAAAATCATGGGGCTATGATTCTGACATCTCCACCACTTGTCCGCAATTCCATCGTTGCCCAGACAAGCCCTTTAGACAATCCCATGCCACTCAGTATATGGTTGTTTCAGCGGTAGAAAGTGTTTTTACCCAAGGGGGGAATAGTCGGGTTCGAGTTTCTTATAAGTGTGGCGGTTTTAGCAGTCGGAACTAGGATTTTCTTGTAAAGTTATAGGGACGCAAGCAATGATGGATTGAAAATGTTAGTAAATGAATTTGTAAAGATTGATTAGGTAGTACCAAATTTTTTATATTTAGAAAGGGTTCCAACCCATTATGGAGATTTTTGTTTTTTTATTTTTTGTTTTGGAGGACCAAGTTTGTAGGCTATCTCATCCATTCGTTTAGTACATATTGTACATGCATCATCCCTCAATTTTTACGGGGGTAGTTGGCCCTTTGCCTCATTGCTCTGCCCAGTAAATAATTAAATAAAAATATAATATTAAAGTTAAAATCATTTTTCAAAAGTCCATACAGGACCCTTTCCCATGGCTCTATGCCTATTAAATAATTATATATAATATTTTTTTTGAAAAATTTGGGAGCAGCTACCCCTAGCTCCGCCAATGACAGTTTATATACCCACACCGTAACTAGAACAAACAGTAACCAAACTAACGGGTTCCGGGACTACCCAAAAAAAAAAAAAACTATCGGGTTGCAGCCTAACAGCGGGACAAGATTCAAAAAAAAAAAAAAAGTGAGAGACAGATTGTCATGAAACATACGGATATAATTTTGATTTGTAGTGTTAGAATCATTGAATATTGATATGTTTTTGTTGTATTCTCGTTCTTGAAGTGGAAGGGTCCTGTTTGGAAGCTTGTTATGATATTCGTTTTAAAATAGGTCACGGGTTACAACTTACAACACTGTGGACCCTCAATTCAATGTAGTTGAGGTTCTTCAACGTTTCTTTTGATATAAGAGGGCGGGAATTAACCCTAAAGGGGTGGGCCAGTGGTTCCTAGGCCTTTCTCCAAGTGGGAGGTCCTGGGTTCCATTTCTCAATCTCCCTTTGGGGCTATCCTGCCCGGGTTTACTCGGACTTACCTGGTGTGGCGGATTGCGGGCTCATGTCGCACCCTCGGGGATTAGTCCTGACCCAAAGGGTTGGGGACACCCCAAGTTCTAAAAAAAGAAAAGGCGGGAATTGTCTGATGGTTCATGAGATACATAACTTTAAATGCTTCCTCAAGACGGATGTCGTTGATCGTGCAATCCTATCCTCAATGTTCGTTCAAAAATCTTATATCAGTTTCATCCATGAGGGATCTATAGCATATATCCTATAATACATGGGTAGCATTTGTATTACCAATTATGCTACTAAAAAATAGGGTAAATTAGACTGACCTTCTTTGAAATATGGTAAAATTTTAGAAACCTTCTCTCTTCTTTCTGAAATTACATTGCCTTCCACTGTCAGCCTCATTTGGTTGACTTTAATGGAGGATAGTCTTTTGCCATTTTACCCCCACCCATTACTAAAGGAAACATTTCGGTTCATATGCTAGACAAAATACCCTTATCTGGTCCAGCCAAACCCGACCCTAGGGGGTATTTGGGTTCGTTCCCAGAAACAATTTTTTATATCCCAGGAACAAAAACAGCACAACCATGTTTGGCAGCTGATTTTTTGTGAACAATTCTAAGAATTATCAGACTTCAGTTACAATTTTAGAGGAACAAAAAAAAGACACTTGTTAGATTGAATCTGAGAAATGCGCGCTTACGCGAGGGACGAACGAAGAAAAAATAACACGCTATCCACCTCTCTCGTTCTCTTCTCTTCTTCCTCATCTCCAACCCAAACCTTCGCTCCCAGAGGAAGACGCCTCTCCCTCTCTCTTCAAAACGCTCCCTCTCTCTTTCCAGATTCATGCCAGGTCCTTCTCTCTCAAATGGGTCTAAAACTTTTCATAAGAAATTTAGAAAATGGGACTCATTCTCTTCCTACAGGTTGCCAAATAGATGTGTTTTTTCAACCGTTCTTTTAGATATCTTGGATCTATTAGGGTTTTGATTTGAGTCCAGTTGTGTAAATTTGAATTGCCCCCAATTCAAATTTCTTGCTCCAACTTGTTTGATTAAATTATAGTTATGTAAATGGTTTCTTATGAACTTTTAAAGCTTCATCCTTAAAGACTGATAATGTTGCAAATAGGGTTGTATTAATTGCATTTAAAAAACGTGAGATTTCCTCTGCAAATAGGGTTGTATATGATAACGATTAAAGAAAGAGACTCAAAAATTGTGAGCCGTAATTTCATTAAGGAATATATATAATAACAGTATACCTAAACTACCCCTTATTACATAGAATAATTTACTATACACTCTTAAATACAACTATCACCCCCCTTCAAACTCATGATGCAGCAAGGAGCATCGAGAGTTTATCTAGAAAAAACTTAAATCAAACAACAGTGTGAGACTTAGTGAAGAAATCAGCAAGCTGCATCGAGCTAGAGAGATATGGCAATGAGATGGTCCCACTATGAAGATGATGACAAACAAAATGACAATCAATCTCAATATGTTTTGTCCGTTCATGAAAAACCGAGTTGTGAGCAATTTGGATAGCACTTTTGTTATCACAAAACATAGGTGTAGGAGAGGAGAGATGAACACCCATATCATGCAACAACCATCTCATCCAAACAACCTCAGTTGTAGTATGAGCCATGGCATGATATTCAGCCTCAGCACTAGATCGAGCAACAACACTTTGTTTCTTACTTCTCCAAGAAATAAGAGAATCACCTAAAAAAGTACAGAAACCAGTAGTAGATCGTCTATCAAAAACATCTCCTGCCCAGTCTGCATCCGAATATGTCCGAAGTTGTAAAGAAGAAGATGAGGACAGCAATAGGCTTTGAAATAAGGTCCCTTGAAGATAACGGAGAATACAAACAACAGCTGCCCAATGTACTGATCGCGGAGCAAAAACAAACTAACTAATGACATGAACAGCATAGGTAATGTTAGGGCAAGTAACTGTAAGATATACCAAATAGCCAACAATCTGAAGGTAAAGAGTGGCATCTTGGAGAGGAACACCGTCGGTGGAACAAAGCTTAGAATTAAGTTCAATAGGAGTCTCGATTGTACGGTTGTCAATTAACCGAGCTCGACTGATTACCTCTGCCGCATACTTGGATTGAGATAACAGGTAGCCTCTATCAGACTGAGCAACTTCAATACCAAGAAAGTACTGTAGAGCACCTAAATCCTTCATCTCAAATTGAACATGAAGTTTCTTTTTCAACTGAGAGATCCCAATATCATCATCGCTAGTGATAATCATATCATCGACATATAATAACAAGAGAATGCACCCACGCTCAGAACTAGAGTAAAATAAAGCTGAATCATGCATACTCTGAGAGAAACCACTATGTCGTATAGCATTGCTAAACTTCTCAAACCAAGCACAAGGAGCTTGTTTAAGACCATAAAGAGCACGATGCAAATGACACATCTGATGAGGCTTACGAGGGAGACCAGGAGGAGGATGCATATATACTTCTTCTTGAAGATCACCATTCAGAAATGCATTTTTAAAATCCATTTGATATAATGACCAACCTCAGATAGTAGCAATAGAAATTAATGTGCGGACATATGTCATCTTTGCCACAGGAGCAAACGTCTCCTCATAATCGATCCCATACTCCTGAGTATAACCTTTTGCTACTAAACGAGCCTTATAGCGTTCCAAAGATCCATCAGAGCGGGTCTTGATTTTATATATCCATCGACAACCAATCGCCTTCTTCCCCTCTGGTGGATTGACCAAGTCCCATGTATGTGTCTTTTGAAGAGCAGTTAGCTCCTCAGCCATAGCTTGCTGCCAATGAGGATACGACTCTGGCTTATGGAAGGAGTGAATAGAAGAAAGAAATGACATATATGTAGAAGAAAAAAGAGTATGATAATCATGAAGGCGAACAGAAGGTTGATGCACACGGAGGGAGTACCTGCGAGCAGCTGGAGGTTCAACAAGAGCAGCATCTTCAGAAGTAGAAGTAGGACAAAGTAGTGGAGAGGGATCGGGCGACAGATGACAAGAATCAGATGTACTGCTTACACTATCCTACTCAGAATTCATTTAAGCAATAGGAGTTAAGCTAGTGTCAGTTAGCACCGAAAAGGCTATTTCTGAAATAGAAGTAGAAAAAGGATTGAGCATAACAAGATTTTCTTTACTAACAACTGTATCAGATGTAGGAAGAGAAATATATGGTGTACTCTCTAAAAATGAAACATGACATGAAATACAAAGTTTATTGCGTACAGGATCACAGCAGTGATATCCCTTTTGCTCAATACCATAGCCAAGAAAGACACAAAGGGTGGAGTGAGCAGTAAGTTTTGTACGCTCACATTTAGGGAGAAGCACAAAACATGCACAACCAAAGACACGAAGTACAAAGTAATCAGGTTTAACTCAAAACAATCTTTCGTATGGAGACAATCCAGAAAGAATAGATGAAGGAATCTGATTAATGAGATAAATAGATGTAAGAACCGCTTTACCCCAAAATTGGTCAAGGACAGAGGTAGACAACAATAGAGATCTAGAAGTTTCAACAATGTGCCTGAGTTTTCTTTCAGCAACTTCATTTTGTTGAGGAGTATCGGGACATGACAATTGAGAAATGGTGTTGTGAGAAGCAAGCATATCATGAAAAGCAGTAGAAATATATTCTCCTCCAGAATCAGAACGAAAAATCTTAATTCTAGCAAAGAATTGTGTTTGAATCATTGCAGTAAAGTCAGTATAGATTCGAAAAAATTCGGATCGATGACGCATAAGATATACCCAACAATAACGAGAAAAGTCATCAATAAATGAGACATAATAATGAGAACCTCCTTTTGTTGGCAATGGAGTAGGGCCCCAAACATCAGGATGAATAAGATCAAATGGAGCAAAAGACATATGAATACTTTTATTAAATGGAAGTGCAGAAAATTTTGCTAGTTTACATCCACTGCAATCAGAGATATCAAAATGGGGAACACGACCTAGCAAACCAGCAGACAACATGTACTTCAAACGAGAACTAGAAACATGCCCTAGTCTAGAATGCCATAGATAAAATAAAGAAGGTTGTTTATTCAATGAAAATGTAGATAAAGTAGAAGAAGAAACTCTAGTCAGTGATGAAGGGATGTCCAAATGCTCTAGCACATAAAGCCCCCCCCCCTCCCCTCCTCTCTACACCCTGTCCCAATCAGCTTCCTTGAATGACGATCCTGCACAACACATTTAGAGGAGGAGAAAGTAACATCATATCCTAAATCTGTTATCTGACTAATTGAAAGAAGATTGACTGATAGACGAGGAACATGAAAAACATTAGGGACTGAAAGACAATTGGTATTGATGGACCTAATTAATCTGACTAGCTATCATACAAGATCCATTAGCAGTGTGAACAGAAAAAGGTGTAGAAGGATGAGAGCAATTAACTAATATAGAAGAGTCATATGTCATATGAGGAGACGCACCAAAGTTAAAAATCCATGAAGAGGAGGTACTTGATGATGGAGAGCTAAATACACCTGAATCAGAAGCAGACATGGCAGCAGAACAAGTGGGAGAAGGTTGAAGAGAATGACCAAATAACTGTTGGAACTGCTTAGTAATCATAGTTTGAATCATTTCGGGAGTAACACTTCCCAAAGAAGTAGGTGGAGTAGTGTCAGATGGTAAAGCTAAAGCAGATAATGCAGTATTGGATCTTAGACGAGTGTACACTGGCTGAAAAGAACCCTGGGGTTGGTGAGGAGGTCCACGAGACTGCTAAGGGAGACCACGACGCTGCTAAATAGGTGCAGGAGCATACTGAGAGAAACCAGGATTCATACTATTCAATTTATTTGTGTCATTCATCATCTTCATAGGACAATGTCCTGTGCACATTGATCTATGCCAATCTTCCAATTCGGTCTAGTAGGCAGAGGTACTAAATGAGAATGAAAGCGTGGAGCAACTGCAAATATGGATTGCATCTCTGGGGAATGAAACATATGGACCCAATCAATTTAACATTAATAGGTTGAACAGATTCAGATGCCATAGTTTGAAAACAAGAAGCTTATCGGACACCAACAGAATGAATGCTTGAGATGTACCACCTCCTATCTAGAGTGAGATGTACCAAAACATTCCTTTGTCTCAACACCAAAACACCTATTCTCAAGAACGTTCTGCAACAAATGCATAGTATTCCCAAAGCAACCACAGCCAGAGAAAAAAAAAAAAACAGAGTATATATTGATTCAGAACGAAGGCACTATAGCGCAATGGGTCAGATGAAGATCCAAGCCAATGCCCAGAATAAGGGCTCTGATACCATGATAACGATTAAAGAAAGAGACTCCAAAATTGTGAGCCCTAATTTCATTAAGCAATATATATAATAACAGTATACCTAAACTACCCCTCATTACATAGAATAATTTACTATTCACTCTTAAATACAACTGTCAGTATAGAGGTTTAAAAATATGAGATTTTAGAAAGTTTTACAAGCCTTAAACCGAACTTCAAATGGGGCTGTAGATGGACTCTCTCGATCAAGAAGATTGACTCTTTCGAACTTAAGATTTAGGAGATGGACTCGTTCGAGAAAGAAGCAATAGAGGCTCTGCCACCTCCACCTGTTATTCTATTGAATGCTGAACGTTCCTGAGCCACTTGAAAAGGTATCAAAACCCAGACATGTTCCGATGGCTAGGCTTTGTATCAAAGCCCAGATTGTATAATAGCATAATAGTTGAATGACATGTAGAAATTCAGAAGATTTCTAGATGAGACAATAAATTTTGGGTATTTTCCGACACTTATAAATGAGTTAATTAAATTTGTTTTTTTTTTCATCCAAAAGTAAAACGTGTTTCTCTTTACAATATTGATTATAAAAATCAAAACTAAAAAGAATTGATTCTTTTTTAAAATGGAAGAATCACCAGAATTGATACCAAACGGCCCCTAGGTTGATCCAAGATCGTGCTAGTTGGGTTCCTTATGTTAGACAATTCGGCTAGTCGAGCTTATGGGATTCATGTAGATGTAGGTCATTAATGTCTTCTCCATGTGGTCACTATTACGGGTCGTCCATGGTTGAAGGGTCCGGATCTTCCTCTATGTGTATGTCATCGGGATGCCCCTATTGAGAACTAGTACTACACGAGTTTATTGGGAACTACTTCATCTATTCTTGATTTTTAGAAGAAAAATATTAACCTTAAGTTGATTATGCTTAACCATAATTAAAGGAGTTATACAAACCGCGATGTGTCTCTTTTAACACCCACTAATTGTGGTTAGATTCACTCATTCTTAGGTTCATTCATCTAACCTTGATTTTTAAAAGAAAAATATTGACTTTAGGTTAATTATACTTAACCACAATTAAAGGGGGGTTTACAAGCAGTCATGTGTCTCATTTAACACCCATTAACCGTGGTTAGATTCACTCACCCCTAAGGTTCATCCATCTAACCTTGGTTTTAAATTCAAAAAAAATTATTTATATGATAATTATGCTCCGCCATTATAGAATTCTATAAGCCACCATATGTCCTTTTAACACCCATTGACTGTGGTTAAGATTCAATCACCCCTAGAGTTCATCTATCTAACCTTAGTTCTTAGAAAAAAAAAAATATATATATATATATATATATATACATATATATATATACCTTAAGTTGATACTTACGAAACTCAATTAAAGTTACTTTATTGCATTGACATTGACTTTGAAAATGGTAATTTAGACATTTTAAAATGTCTAAAGTAACACCCACGAGAGGTAGCTCAATGGTCGGTGAACAGTAAAATCGGAGGTCGGTTGTTCGAGCTCCTCTCTTAACGCCTCATGGGGCTTGTGGTGTGGGTCTCATGGGGGTTAAGGGATTAGTTTGGCATTTGCTGAGATACCCCTAACTTGGGAAAAAAAATCTAAAGCATGACATCATTAAAATTCATGCACGTAAATAACGGCAAACTAACTGAAGGAGGTATCTATTACATACAATTAAAGTAGAGGGGAGGGAGTGTAATTCCATAAACAAGAGAGAGTTTTTGAAATTTCACCAAACCTAATGGGAGGTCAGTGTAATTTATCGTATAAAATAAGAGCTTAATTTTAGTTTTATATCAAATATTTTAATGTATGAAATTATACCTTTTTTTTTAAAATCTAATAAAATAGTTTTTATTAAATTAGCTGTCGTTAAATTAGTAAGATTTGTCAAACGCCCCACTTAAGTTTAGGCCCAAACCTAAAACAAGCCGAGATAGTCAAGCTGGGTTTCATCATGCCTGGCGTATATGAGTGGACCTATTTTATTTTCTCCATTTGGGCACATTTTCCTTTCGGGGGTTAAAGTTGTTCCAACAGAAAATAAAATATACAAAGAAAACATCTTTTCAAAGTCTATAAGTTATCTATTTGCTATTTGCTATTTGCTCAACTGCTTCTCAACTCAGATGCAGGGGTGTCAAAATCTGAACCCAACCCGAACCCACCTAGCTATTCACTTGTTAGGGTTGATAGTTCCAACTTACGTACGGGTTCGGTTATATTTCAAAACCCCCTTCCCTTAAGTTTACCATTACTTTATGAATGGACTTTGATGATGTCATCGTTTAAATATTTTAAAATATTTAAATTATCCTTTTTTTCAACACAAGATTAGTTAATTGAATAAAATAAATGATAATTGGTTTCTAACTAAGATTAATAATTTCAACTTAAGGTTAATATATATTTCCAAAATCAAGTATATATAATTTTTTTCTAAAAACCAATGTTAGATAGATGAACTCTAGGGGTGAGTGAATCTAAACCATAGTTAGTGAGTATTAAAAGGGGCACATGACGACTTATAGAGATCCTTTAACTGTGGTTAGACATAATTAACCTAAGCTTAATATTTTTATTTTTTTCTTAAAAGCAAGGTTAGATGGATTAATCCTAGGGGTGAATGAATCTTAAGCACAATTAGTGGGTGTTAAAGGGGACACATGGCGGCTTGTAGAGCCCCCTTTAATTGTGGTTAAACATAATCAATAAGGTTTTTTTTTCTAAGAATCAAGGTTAAATGGATGAATCTTAGGGGTGAGTGAATTTTAACCATAGTTAGTGAGCATTAAAGGGGACACATGGCGGCTTGTAGAGCTCCCTTTAATTGTGGTTAAGCATAAGCAACCTAAGGTTTTTTTTCTTTTCAAAAACCAAGTTTTGATGGATGAACCCTAGGGGTGAGTGAGTTTTAACCATAGTTAGTGGGTGTTAAAAGGGACACGTTGCGGCTTATAGAGATCCTTTAACTGTGGTTAAACATAATTAACCTAAGATAAATATTTTTTATTTTATTTTCTTATAACCATGGTTAGATTAATGAATCTGGGGATGAGTGAATCTTAACCACAGTTAGTGGGTGTTAAAAGGGAGACGGCTTGTAGAGCCTCTTTAATTGTGGTTAAGCATAACCAACCTAAGGTTATTTTTTCCCTAAAACTAAGGTTAGATGGATAAACCCTAGGGGTGAGTAAATCTTAAGCATAGTTAGTTGGTATTAAAAGCATCAAGTGGTGGCTTGGGAGTTTATGTTTTTCTTTGGTTGAGCTTTCAAACGGCAAAGTCGTGTTTCCTCAATCAAGTAATAGGGGTACAATGGGAAAATGGTAACTTTAGTTAACAGTATTAATATTAAGAGTCTGACAGGGAGGCCAGTGTAATTTCAAAAACTAGAGGGGAGGTTTCTGAAATTTCACCAAACCTCAGGGTAGGTGAGTGTAATTTACCCTTTATTTTATAATAAATTAAAAATTAAATAGTTTCTTGGATAGTTATATATTGAGTTTGAGGTTTCCTTTCTCAGTCTCTTCTACATGTCTATCTTTCAAGTTTTCTCCTGTTTGAGTTCTCTCTTAATGTTTCCTACAAAACACTTTTGTTTTTAATAGTTCACACAATAGAATTAACTATGATCATAACTCCAAAAAATTTCGTTACAAATTTTTTTGGATGAATCCAGAAATTACATCGTCAATAACTATTTGAATCAATTCAACGACCAATCAATCAAGTTGCTCAAAATATGGCCAAGGATCACAATGTTTACATTACTGTGATCTTTGAAGTGATAAACAATCTCAATATTTTCTAACCGTGATTATTGATCTTATATGAAATAGTTCATGTTCTTCTGCGTTGAATTGCAAGAACTTCCAGTAATTCATATCCATACTTCTCTAAAATATCCATCTTGTGCTGGGATGTACTCTCTTATGTCAAATATAAAAAAAAAAAATTGAGTTACGGAATAATAGAAACGAATGATAGAAATGATCATGTTTATATACAAAAGAAATAAACTTGGTTGGATGTGCAACATTTTTTTCATTATCAATTTTTTTAGTAGAGCAAGTACAAAAGAAATATAACTTTTCAGTAGATCATGCATGAGCCGGTAGAAGAAACTTCATATTCATCTTATTGAATGTCCAAACCAGTGTTGTCAGAACTGGATCAGGCATCGAACCGGTAGAGTGGCCGGTTCCCAGTTCCACAGGTTTGACCAGTTCAACCGTTCCGGTTCAACCATGTACTTTTTGCAAAAAAATCATTTTTTTTCATTTTTTCCTATTTTTTCCCCAGGTTTGACCAATTCCGGCCGGTTTTGGCCAGTTCTACCACTGATTCTGGCTGGTTTTGACCGGTTCTAAAAGAATACCGGTTTTGAGGGTTTTGGGAACCGGTGAGGGGTCCGGTTCCCGGTTCCCGGTTCTACCGGCCGGTCTGGTCCGGACCAGTTCTAACAACAGTGGTCCAAATCAACCATTCTCGAAATGTAACATCTCAATTCCCTCTTGCATCAGTTCAGGATAACAAAACAGCTTTGAAAACAGAGCTTCAAAAATAGCTTCATATGTGTTACAATTCCACAATCTGAGAAGGAAATAGAATGACAAACTTGCTCTCTTATTGCATTCTTGACATCATTGAAGAAGTCGAAGAGACAAAGTGACTTTAAACAAACAACATTAGAGAAGTCGAAGAGAGAACATAAGATATTTTCATTCTATAGATAGGAATTTCGATCAAATTTGTTTGTGAACTGTGATTGGATTCTAAAATAATTGAATTAAAATTGATTTATCAAATACAATCACGGATTATTCATAATTTTAATACTATAAATAAAATTTGATCAGGATTATTTTAGAACCATGATTTTTTCCTTGAACTGCGATTCACAATTATCACAGTTATAAAAAAAAAGCAGTGATCTTATATTTTCCTTGGAAAACATTTATCATGTTTGTGTGATCTAAAATCCTATCAGAAAAATTTCCCGACCACTTCCATGATTCATAATGGCTACTATCACCGTTTTCATGAACACGGTGATTGTATTTGAAAATACAATCATGACGAATAAGCATATTTATAGTAGTGTATTCGATAGAAGAACAGAGAGAGACATTTAAGCATTATTACTCCTTTCGATTAATAAAAATATTTAAATTATCAGGAGACGCCTATGAGCATCATTACTAACAATCTCTCTTTGATATATCAAAGGCATTGCTGCTAATTAAAAAAAAAAATATTTGGAAAAATTTATTTTGTGCTAACCTTCAATAGGTTGATCTCTTTTGTTTGGTTTTTTTTTTTAAATACTTCGTTATAAATTCAACAACCTCTTTTGGAGTTGCTTTATTTTACTTCTTGAAATTCTATAGATATGATATGATGTACCTTCTTTAGGATAGCTCATATCAAAGATATGAAATATCAATGAGAAAGTAAGCTACCCTCAAAGAGTGGTGTTGCCTCTATATTAGATATAGAAAATAAGACCAAAATGCAAGAGATCGGTCTGTTAGAAAGGAACAAAGATTATAGTTAGTACCTTAACCATAATCGAAAGCAACAAAGAGTACCGTTATCAAATGAACCGTGGTCATATTTTGTAACTTTCCGTCAAAAATATTAAATAAATTTTTTTTAGACCTATTAAAGCAAGAACGATTATGATTCTTAATATAACTGGGGACTCTTATAAATATAATGATTTCTCTTACTAAAGAACCTGTGATCTTTCTATCTGAATTTTTATATTCTGATTAATTAAATTTAAATAAAACTTTGAAGAGCTACGATGGAAATGGAAAACCGTGATCATAGTTTCTCAAGTGATAAAATAAGATTACTGGTTCAATCTAAACCGTGATGGAAAGGTATAATGAAAATTAATATGAAGATGGTTATTGTAAGAAATTGTGATCTTATATCTTCTCTTTTTTTCTATGCACATATTTTGAATATAATTTCTAATCCTCTCTAAGTCTCCTTTTAGCAACCACTACATTATTCTCTCTGGCAAAGATTCTGTTCAACCTCTAATATCAACTCTGCTCAACCTCCGGCAACTGCTATCTCCTTTGTCCAGGAATGATCTCTCTCTCTCTCTTAGTTATTTTTATCCAAATGAGTAAACAAATGCTCAAAACATATTAAATCAGGATACTTAAACAAATGCTCAACACATATTGAACCAGGATGAAAACAATGCTCC
This sequence comes from Tetracentron sinense, assembly GCA_015143295.1. Lineage (NCBI taxonomy): Eukaryota > Viridiplantae > Streptophyta > Magnoliopsida > Trochodendrales > Trochodendraceae > Tetracentron > Tetracentron sinense. Next base: position 21,475,651 of record CM026556.1, on the reverse strand, counting down.
TTCTTCGTATCAATAGGCACATGTTGGGGGGAAAGTGCCCCTTGGTAGTTAACCATGCCATGGCTATGAACATTTAAAGCATAATTTAAAAAAAAAAAAAAAAGTAGGGGCAACCTGATGCTTTTGACATAAAGTACACAACATCTTTACTATTAGGCTGTGTTCTTTTACCGGAACTTTAAAAGTGCGGGATTTTAAAAAGTCCGGTCTTTTCAAGATCCTGGTTTTTCACAAGCTTAAGCATCTGAGTTTTGTGTTCTTTTTTATACGGGGGGTTTTGTGAGTAAATTTCCAGGATTTCAAGAGAAACGAAAAAGAACATTTCAAGAAGAAAGATCAGATGCAGTTAGCTTAGAAATTTGATAATCAAATTTCAAATTTCAAGAAGAAACATTTCAGGATTTCTCTTCTCATCCACCAAAGAAAAACATGGTGTTGTCCACCCTTCAGAATCTGCAGACCACCTTGGTTGTAGCACTAACGCAAAACACCTTCCGTCAAAACCAAGAACCCTAATTTTTCTTCTTTCTTTTTTAGCTGCAGACTAGTATTTACAAAAAAGGAAACCTGTGTGAGAGAGAGAGAGAGAGAATCATTGGAGAAGGAGGACGAAGCTGATCAAGGTCTCTGGCTTCATCTTCAACCCCCAAAGCTTCAAGAACATATTCAAAGATGAAAAAAACCAGCGACGGCGATGGCATACAATGGAGATGGCGATGATAATAGCGGCGACAACGACGGAGACGACGATGGTAGATTCCGAGAATAACAGAGTGAAAGTGATTTCACTTTCCCCTTTTGAAAGGAAAAGAAGGATGAGTTGTGTTTTTATCTGGAGGGTCCTTATTAAAGACTCTGGGCTTGTGTGTTTCAATGCACGAGCCTTTTGGTTGGGTTTTCGAAAACCCATTTTTGTGAGCTTTTAAAATCATGTGAGTTTTAAAGTCCCGGAATTTTGAGTAAAAGAACAGCATATGGCGTTTTAAAAATCAGACTTTGAAAAACACACCTCAAATACGTAGGAAAAGAACACAACCTTATAATGGGAGAGGCAGGTTTTTTCAAAATTCTCAAACTACCCTTACATAAAACAAAACTTTGATTTTATGTTTCTTTCTTTTCTATTATAATGGGAGAGGCAAGTGTAGCCTGATTTTTCTGAAATTCCCAATCTACCCTTACATGAAACAAAACTTTGATTTTATGTTTTACTTTAATTCCCAAACTACCCCTTACTCATTTATCTATTTAAAGAACAGAATCACAATCAATCACGATTGAACTCAGAGAGAGTTCAATCACACCTCCAGGTTAACAAGTGTCCCTTTTAACTCCTATTAACTATGGTTAACTCATTCCCCTCGCTCTCACGTGCATCGCACGTGCCACCTGCTAGTTCATATAACCACAATTATTCTCTATGCTTTCAGAATTTTCGAGAATTTTTCTAATACCTTATAAATTTCTACACTTATAAGGAATGTTTTAAAATGACTATAAACATTTGTTCATAAATGTTATGTGAGGAACCCAACATATCGACGCAGAACTAGGGGTGGCCATTAGCCTGGGCTAGGTCAGGTCAGAATTAGCCCAAGCTCAGTCCAAAGTTTAAAATGTTAGCCTAAGCTCAGTCCAGCCAAATCTCAGCCCGAGCACCACATCTCAAGGTTGGCTCAAAAATAATATCGGACTTCGGGTTAACCGAAAGTAAGCAATGTGGGCCAAGCCCAAAGTAAGCGGTGTGGGCCAAGTTCGGGCTGACCCAAATTAAGTAGCTTTTGGGCTGAGTTTGAGTTGAGTTACCCCGGTGTTACTTGTTAACTTTCCATTAAACACCTGCATGCAATGCACAAGAACTTGATTAGTAAACAATTTTTTAGATTAGTAAAATCAGGCTATCACTGTTCCTTGTACTTAAGACTTGTAAGTAACAATCAGTTATTGGAGGTGTTTGTCTAATAGAAAAAAACTAGTTTCAAAACCCTTGATAAACAAAGCTAGGAATAACTTCAAAAATATATATATACTACTAGTAACATTCTTAGATAGCAAACACAAAAATAGTTTCTCCATGAAAAAGATTTCAATTCCAATTGAATGAGAATGAGACTTGGTCGTGAGCCTTCTTCAATTGCAGATTTTCTTGCCAATCATGTTGTGATCTTCAATCAGGTTTTATTTATCAAAACCAGGATTGCCCTTCTTGGCTTAGAGCGCTCATTTTCCTGGATAAAGTTGGGTTGGGAAATATCAGATTGGTTCATAATGCTTGATCTTTTCTGTGCTTGGTTCTTGTCAGGGTATTCCCCTCTTGTTTTTGTAAGGTTTTATGTCCCCCTATTTTTTCTTTCATTAATAAATTGGTAGGGGTCCGCCAAACCCCCCAACCCTCACTCCTCTTGAGTGGCTTACTTTAAACAAAAAAATAATATATATATATATAAGTATAAAATATCTTTTGTTCGGGCTGAGCTGTACAACCAAAACCTGCCTTACGAGAAGCTACCCTTCACGATGGGAAGGATGAGGCTACCACTAAAGGCAATGGTAAGAGGGTACTTTGAACTTTGCATGAGATTTCACCAAACAAAGCACCAATAACTGAGAGAAAGAGTGAACAATCTGCCCATCATCTATGCCAAACACAACATGTAAATACTCATTTTATTTCTCTATGTACAATGCATGAAGAACAGCTAAGGATTGGAGAGCCACAGACCCCGTGTTTTTTTATCTATATATAATTAAAGATCTTCTACTCAAAGCTAGATCACCTCACTCCATCCGAATGATGCATCGGAGACTGTTCCCTTGTAGCATGTAATCAAAGGCTTTGTTGATCTCAGGAAAAGGGACTTCATGGGTGATGAACTTCTCCAGTTCAAGCTCCTGTAACATCCAACACAGTAAGAAATATGATGCCAGCTTAACATAGATCAAGATTTTGAAAAGTACATAGTGGTATAAGTTCTCCAAAATCTAATCACTTCTAACTGGGAAGTAAATGTACCTTGTCCATGTATTTTTCTACGACGGCAGGGAGATCAGTTCGAGGTTTGTAGTTGCCGAAGAAGGTACCCTGGAGGGTCCTCTCGTTCAACACATTCATGGGGTGGGTCTTGAAAGCGTCATCTTTGCTTGGCACACCAACAAGTACAGCAACACCCCAACCCTGCAAAGGAACATCCAGGTATTCAGATTAAAAATCAATGTTAGAGATTGTTGATTTTACTCTGAAACAAGAAAAAATAGAAGGAATTGGTAGGTAAGTACATCGTGGATGCATTCAAATGCAGAGATCATGGCATTGATACTTACAGTACACTCGATGCTCCGGTCGACTCCTCCGTCTGTCATCTCAGCAATCACCTGGTAAGATCAAATTACCAATCTCTGTCAAGTTGGGAAAAAGTTCTTGCTCTTTGGTTCCACAATATATTAGAACATAATAAAATTAAAAAACGAGGAATGGAACCAGAGTCCATAAGTACTTGTATATCACATCATCACTTCTGATGGAATGTTCAGGAACAAACCTCTTGAACTGGTTTGTCATGGTCTTCTGGGTTCACAAATTCATTGACGCCAAACTTCTTAGCTGAGGCAAGAATAAGGAAAAGGGATTATCAATAGGCGAAAAATAAGTAGTAAATCTGATAATTGGATATATGGCTCACCTAGTTTATTCATCCTAACTAGACAAGTGTACTGATCTGCATCGTAGAACACAAATTCCATGGAGCAAAATCTAATGGGAAACTGCTATAGTAGTAAGTAGTTTCTCACACCTTCATTGAATCTGTTAGAGTTCAAATCCACACCAATAATCCTGGAACTCCAGAAATTCTAGCCTCTTCGGCAGCCTATTCATGTAAAACCATCATGACTCAATTTCTAATTAAAAGAAGAAATAAACATAACAGTTGCCTCTTATTATGAGAAGAGGGAGAAACAAATGAAGAAAGAGGTGAAACTCACAGCAAGGCCCACTGCTCCCAATCCAAAAATGGCCACCGATGAACCCATTTTAGGTTTGGCAACATTCAAGGCGGCACCAAGACCTGCAGCAACACAACAAGCAGATCCATCCATAATAAAATAGGGAATTAACATGTAATAAATTTCAAATGGAATATTTCATTTTTCAACCTGTAGAGATTCCGCAACTGAGAATGCAAACTTTGTCAAGTGGAGCTGCAGGGTTGATCATGGCAATGCAGCCGATGTGGACGACAGTGTACTCGCTGAAAGTGGAGGTGCCGACAAAATGGTATATGGGCTTTCCATTAATGGAAAACCTCGACTTTCCGTCACTCATGAGCATCACCCCGCGATCTGTATTTATCCTGAGGAGGTCACACATGTTGCTCTCCTCTGACTTACAGTGGCGACATTCCTTGCACTCTCCAGTGAATACAGGGAGGACATGGTCCCCTGGTTTGACATCTCTCACTCCCTCACCAATGCTTTCCACAATCCTAAAATACGCACAAAATTCAAGCAAACTAATTGAAAAGGCCTAATTGAAAGGATAAAGGAAATTCAAACCAGTATGATTACAGTCATCTAAAGATAGTCAGCATGAATACACAATTACACGTTTTTTTTAGTAGTAGCATTAGATTAAGATTTCCCAGAAATGTTCATACCCTCCGGCTTCATGACCAAATATGCGAGGAAACACTGGTGTCTGGCACTGCAAAATTAATAAACTTAATTTAGTACGGATCCAACCAAGCTACACACAACTGTTAGTCTCACTTAAGGGAAAAGCACCAAACAGGATTCCATCCAAAAGTTGTTACCTTGGCTTCCCAAAAGTAAACATCGGTGTGGCAGAGGGAGGTGTAGAGGATCTTCACGCGAACTTCCATTGCTTGTGGTGGCACCACCTCTACTTCTTCTATCACCAGTGGCTTCCCTGCTTCCCATGCCACCGCGGCTACAATGCACATACATCATACACTCCATCATTCAAAAATCCAGCAATTCAACAAACGAATAGGAAATCTACATACATCTATAAAAAAACCATCAAGGTAGATGAAAAACCATAAGAGTTCAGACAAACCCCATGAAATATTATAATAAATGAAAATTAAAAATACACAAGAAGAATTCCTAAAACCCTATAAAGTATGATAATAAATAAAAATTAGAAATACACAAGAAGAACAATTCCTAAAAATCCCAATATATAACTGAAGAACCTCAATTATTTTTGTTTTGATTGTTTATCTGTTTATTTCCAGACAAATAACAACATATTGAGGATAGACAGACTGACAAACACTCTCCCTAAAAGAAATCCGTCACGTAAAACACACTTAAAGAATCCAAGGATCCCACATGACCCAAAAACCAACTAAATGCGTTGAGCTTCTCAAAATTCTCTAAGATACATTCGGATCCAGAGACCATGCAAAGAACCCAATCTACTAAAAACACAACAAAAGCCAGAATAGACAGAAACCCCCCAACAAAAACACACACAAAAAAAATCAAATGATATAACAGAATACAAAAGTGTTTAAGGTCGTTAAAATTTCTCGAAAATATATCTAATAAGAGATAAAGAAATACCATGTAATAAAACAACCCAAATCTCCAAAAACTCAGAAAAAAAACCCAACAGAGACCAACAAACATGAACACGCAAGGGAACGAAGAACTCAATATCCCAAATTATCCAACAAACAGAAAAATCAGGTTGATGGCTAAAAATACTCTCTCTGAACAAACAGGTGCAATGACATGAATATGTTGGAAAAATTCTGTTTTGGAAAATCTGGGAAAACAGTTTTTTACAAACTTTGACCCAAAATAAAAGTAGGACCCACAAAGGTTATGAGGCGGGTCCAAGTGGATTCATGTTCTCCTCCATGAGGAGATCAACGTAGTGTATTCACTTGTCCAAAACAGTGAAGTGGTGAATGAGAAATTCATCTCAAAGTGGGCCACTTGAACATAAATTATAAGTTGAAGAATGGTGTAGTTTAATAGTCCCACATTGGAAAACTATTGAAACTATAGTGTGGTTTAAATACCATTACCTTGGAGTAAAGGGTGGGCCCTTGGGACACCCAAATTTTGCGAAGGAGTGAGCACTTGCTCCAAGGTGGAACCAACACACGCGCGCCGCCGCCCCGCCCCGACCCGAGTCCGGTCCGGCTGGCTTGGCTTGGCTTGGTTCGGTTCTAGTGGGCCGTTTCAACTTATACAGTTATTCCAACAGTCATGTCTGTTGGATTTAAATTTGAAACCCAAGAGACATGACCATTCTGGACAGTGTCCTTTGCCTACTATTTAAAGCTTTTCTGGTGCATATTCTGAAGTACGAAATTCCTTCTTCTACTCCTTAGCCTCTGCATTCCTTCTGCATATTCATAAGTCTGTGTTCACCCAAGAGAGAGATATAGCATAGTCTCTGGTTCGTTGGACAAACAGATTGCTGTGCTTCTTCTGTTTGTGTAAAGATCAATTTATCCTAGGAGGCAGACGTCCGTATATCAAAAGCACCAGTGTGAGGGACGAAATCTGTCTTAAGGAGAGAGTTACTACTCGACTTGATCTATTGCTTTTCAGTTCCTAAACCAGTGAGTTCATTCTATTCTGTAGTTTTTATTTATTGTTACATGAACAGAATATATATTGAACCAATATCAAATTCATATTCTGTATACTGAATAGTATTGTTCTATTTCACTTAATAAAGATTGAATACAGGATTATTTAATTCAAATACTGTTAAATTAAAACAACAGAATAATATCACATTAATCAACAAAACATATAATCCAATACATATATATATATATATGATTCAGAAAACAAGTTCAGATTATCAAAATCCTTAAAAACAAACAGATAAAATGAAATTAGCAAAACACCATGAAACAACAAGCCGAGAGAAACCCAAATCAATAACCAAAAAACCAAGCAATGAACAAAAAGGCAATAGTAATGAAATGAAGACGGTTTTAAATTGAACTGAGATAAATCAATAGTACCTCTGCAACGGATGACCTGACCAACTGTGCTTGACATCTCTTGCTCGACGATTCTTCTTAGTTGTTGCTTTGATTTTGTTGTTGGGATTTGGGAGATGGGTCTTTGAGTGTGGTTATTTCTAGTATAATGAGAAGAGAAGAGACTCCTCTCAAATGTTCGAGAAGACCATTTACAATTTTTTTTCTTTCGTTCCACGGGCGAGTAGTGAACTGTGAACTATTCTAACCTAAAAATAAAAAACCTGTGAACTATTGCTCTTGCTCTCACAATTCACAAAGACCCTTCAGCCGGCATGAACTCGGATTCATATTTTTTTTAAACACCTATATGGGTGAATCTTATGAGTGAGTAAATATTAAAGCCACATGGAGCCAGGGCTAAAGCCACATGGGGCAGGGCTGAAGCCCCTATAATGAAAAGGGTGTAGCCTCGGAGAGCCGGAGCCGGAGCCGGATCCCCTAACCCCTAAAATTCCGAGAAAAAAATATATTTTTTCCAAACGGACATAAACAAATGTGATAGCCCATAATTCTCCTTACAAAAAATATATTTGAGGGCTATGCTCCCAAACCCCATTATTATTATTAGGCCCTACAAGAAAATCCGGCTCCGTTCGATCACAATTAAAAGAAAACATATGATAAGAAAATGGAAGTGGAGACGCCTCTTGCGGCACCGATCGAAGAGGTGATTATTAACCATTTCGCAGGGCATCCTTCTCCATAGCCTCAACATGCTGCTAATAGAAATGTTAGCCCCAGTCGCTATCTCAACACAACTTGGTGACTACATGGAAAATTTTGGAGTTATTGGGACCGGACATAGCACTCTTCGGTTGCTAAAGTTAAAAGGGGCGTTTAAGGTTATTAGAGGAGTGCTAGCCCAACTGCATTTAATCTAAATTTTTCCATAGAAGTAAAATGGGGCTAACAAACGAAGATATTTCATTATTTTAACAATTTAAAAAGTAAGGTAAGATCATGTTGGATATTTGTAATGTTAGAGTTGCATTTTTGGAAGTTTTGCAATGGGGCTAGCAAAAACCAGGTTATTAATATGCTTTCACTAATGTTATGTTTGGTTTTGTTGAGAAAATAGATGAAAACATAGAAAAGAAAAGAAAATCTTGAATTTATTATACGATTTTTTGTTGTGTATTGTTTAATTTTCTTTTATTTTTCATGTTTTCACTTATTTTCTCGGCAACCAAACATAGGGTAAAGGACTTTGCTACTGAGACCCCCTCAGGGTCAAGACCACCGAGACCATACTCTTAGAGCACGGGATTTCAAATGGGGCCTATTTCACTTAATAGGCCCTACCTGAAGTCATGTACTCTTAGAGCATGGTCTCGATGAAAGGGTCTCACAAGCTTTATCCTTCACTAAAACGAGAAGATTATTATATTTACCAGGTCTCAAGTGCTTGATTGATTGTAATGAGGGCTCCACGTGTTATGCCACTTGGTATTTACCGCTAAAGTTCCCATTAAGACGCTAAAAGCCTTTAAAATACTTATAATTTTGAGAAGCGACACCACCGCCTTATAAACCGCCAAAGATTAATCCACGTGTCTAAGACGCTGCAACGTGGGTGAGCTGTATGGCTGTATGAAAAGGAAACTACTTTTTTGGACTTCAAATTCTCCTAAGTTGCAACCGGACTCCTTGGAGTCCGGCTACAGCCCCTGTTGTCTCTAGTGACACCCCTTAGTGTGGTTAAAATTCACTCATCTATTTTTGGTTTTTAGAAAATAAAATCATTTTTTTAATCTAGTTAAAATTTACTAACTTTTAAGTTAAAATTTTTTCAATATTATTTACTAAAAACCAAAGATTGGTGGGTGAATCTAGGAGTGAGTTAATCTAAACCACAGTTAATGGGTATCACTAAGGGACACATGGCCTCCTAGGGGCATAACCGGATTCCAAGGAGTCCTATTACAACTTGAGAGAATTCTGAGTTTTTCTTAGCTATGATTAGCAGACCACGCGGTCTACTATGTGTCGGACCAACATGTTCTCATGTTCCTTTTAACACACCTTTAACCTTGATTAAGCTTAACTAAATTATAATTAGATTTTGTTTTCTTTTCTAAAAACCAAGGTTGGATTACCTAACCTTAGGAGTGAGTGTATCTTAATCACAGTTGATGAGTTGTAAAAAGTGGGGTGTGGACCAATAAACACCGGCATTCTCCTATGCAGTGGAAATGTGGGGTCCACCAACCAAATTTGTTTTTTTGGCAATGCAAATAAGATACACTCTATACCATAGTAATTTGGCTTACAGTAAGAATTTGGTATATAAATTATTCGAGTATAATTCGGAATAATCATCTAATAGTTTGAAAATTCGGAGGACAAAAAAAACACAGAATGTCAAAAGTGCGGTATAGAAATAATTCGAGTATATTTCGGGCCAACACTCATTAATCCATTAAAAAATTTGGCTAAATTTAACATATATAAAATTTATAAGAAATGGAGTTGAATCTTGAACTTTACATTGTAGAAAATGAAGAAAAAATGCAGTAAGAAATTGAGAGAGAAAGATAATCGCATTTGGAAAGGAGATTGAGAAGTGACGGTTACTAGCGTTGAAATGACTGTACAATCGAAAACCCATTAGCTTTATGTAAATTTGCCCTGTCTACGATCGATTGCCAGTGGTATCGCAGACCATTGGCGATCAATCGCTATTAGCGTTTTTTTGGCCTTGAGAATCGTGTATGAAGAAGAGGAGTTTGTATCCAATTGGGGTTCCTAAAATCCTAATTAGAAATGAATCTATCTCTATAAATAGGAAAACCTTTGGCCATAAAAAGGGTTCAGAATTTTAGGATTTTAAAGAGAAGAAGCTTTGAAGATCTATGAAGGCTAAAATATGTGTTCTTCGTGTTCGTTGATGAAGACGGTGTTCTCATCCTTCGATATGAACTAATCTTCCGTTCAAGAGTTTAGATGAAACCTTAGTCAAGTAACTAAATTTTTGTCTAGTTTTTATTTAGATTTCTTAATTGTAAATATTGATTGCATAATAAGAGGGTTGTGAAACAACTGATTTAATGATTATATTTGATTTCAATAGAGTTTTATCTTTATCTTAAGTATTATGAAATTGATATTGAAATCACTTATGATAATTTTTTGTGATTATTAATGTAAGCTTTATGCAATGATTTTAATTGTTCAAGAGATTAAATACTGAGACATATTATGTTTAGGGAAGACTAGTGATTTCACTGCTCTAGTTTAATGTGTATCACTCGTGGTAACCGAATATAATATATGTTTAAGATTTGATCTTATCTTTCTCGATCTATTGAGTAGAAATTTATATTCACTCTTACTTTAATCTTTACACTTCGAGAAATTGGAATAGATTAAATTTAAGATCAGTTATGAAGATAGTAGTGAATTCAAGCACACCCTCGATCTTTTCTCCAAAAGATCACCAAAAATTCATTAGTTGATTCCATAATTAGAAGTCATTAATTTAATTATTGTTTTAGTTTAATACAATTTGAATCAATATTGTCACTCATTAACTTAGAATTAATCATGATAAAAAGGTAATGAAACCATTACAATCATCTGTGGTTCGACACCCCTACTAGTCACTATTCAATGAAAAAGTATTATAAGAGGTATATTAAATTGTCAACTGCCACTGTTATACATCACAATTGCTTTTGTTTGATACATCACAGTTGTTTAACCATGAAAAATAGTGTTAGGAACTTATAAGTATTTGACATGTAAGCTCTATTGCCATATGCCAACTCCATCCAACTGGTTATCTTGGGAATACGACCTCAGTAGAACTAAGCAGTAATGGGATCTGCAGACCCAGGTTGCAATCAATCACTTGCAATCAATCACTCAAGAGGTATCACATAAAAAATAAAAGATAAATGCGTAACGAACCCGCGGTTTCCATTATGTAACAAAATGACTCATCCTCATTGATCCACGCCCCACTTTTAAACACTTATCATCTGTTGTTAAGATTCACTAAACCCTAGGATTAAGCCATTCAACCTTGTTTCATAGAAAAATAAAAAAACCAAAATCTTAACTTTAATTTATTAAGCTTAGCCAAGGTTAAAGGGGGTGTTAAAGGGACATGAGGACACGGGTAAGATAAGCAGTAGACCAGGGTAATTTAAATCCGAGGTAAGATAAAAAATAATTAATGTTTTTATTTTTTATAATGATATTATTAAAACTCAAGATTCAACCACCGTTCACCCACTTATCCTTAATTTTTAGGAAAAAAATATATTAATTTTTTTTAAATCTTTAGTTTAAAAAAAATGTTAAAGTACTTTTAATATTTTTTTTTTCTAAAAACCAAGGATATGCGGGTGACCTAAGGTGGGTAAATCTTGACCATAGTTAACAGGTGTCAAAAGAGACACGTGACAACCTCAGGGACGTCAGACTCCCCCAAGTTCGGTTATAATTGTCGAAAATTTCATTCATTTCTAATATTTTTTTCAATATATAAAGTTAGATTGTTGAACCCAAAGAGTTAATAAATCTTAACCACAATTAATATGGGTGAAAAGGGACACATGTGGACTTAGGGGTGGAGCCAGGTGGGGGCTAGTGGGGGCACGTGGCCCCACTGAATTTTTGAAAGAAAGTTTTTTTTTTTCCTTTCGTTGGACATAGCCATGGGATTATGGGAATGAGCACATACATTGGATTACTCAATTTTGATTGAACTTGGGTAGAGTTCTATCACACCCATAAGTCAACACATCACACATGTCCCTTTTAACTTTTGTTAACTGTGATTAAGATGCACTAACTATGAGTTTAACAATATAACCTTATTTAAAAAAAAATATTAACTTCAAGATTTAACTTTCCTAACCAAGTTAAATATTTTTCTTATATTTTTTCTTCTAAGAACCAATGGTATATTGTTGAAACACAAGATTTAGTAAATCTTAACCACAATTAATAAAGGTTAAAAGGGATACGCGTTGACCTATAGGTGAAATTAAACTCTCCCCGAGTTCAATTGCAATTGACTATGATCTGATCTCCATGCAGGTGCCATTGAACTTAAAAAAATGTTTTTTTATACTAAATTATTTAATTATGTTATTGGGCATATCCATGGGGCAAGGGGATAGTTGAAGTACGTACTATTGAAGGGAGCTAAAGTATTATTGAATTAATTACTAAACGGGGCATATCCATGGGGCAAGGGGATAGCTGTTTAGCTCGTAAACCATGAGAATTAATATACGTAAGATATGTATGAAATGTATGGATGAATGACCCAAAAACTTAGTCAAAATTTTTTCCATCCTCCTCGACCAAGAATATTTCTTACCAACCTAATAATTATCCACAAATACTATCATTTCCCATCAACCATCGCGTGCCCCCACTACTAGAAAATCCTGGCTCTGCCCCTGTGTTGACTTATGGTGCGATTAACTCACACACTTATGACTGCGATTGAACTCGGAGAATTGAATCACAATTGATTGTTATCCGGTCTTCACTTAATTCACGAAGGGGAGAAAAAGAAGGGAATTGTCGTACTGCAAAAGAGAAAAAGGAGATGAGATAGCATCATGTTCAATTGCAATTGCATTCAAGCCAATGCAATTGCATATGTGGCCGATGTTGATTGGATGAGAGAAATGAGTGGAAAATTTGAATTTTAGAATTTTTTTTTTCCAATAAACATCAGCCACATATACAATTGCATTGGCTTGAATGCAATTGCAATTGACTGTGATCCTATCTTAAAGGAGATAGAGATAGGATCATGATCAATTGCAATTACATTCAAGTCAATGCAATTGCATATGTGGCTGATGTTGATTGGATGAGAGAAATGAGTGAAAAATTCAAATTTTGGAATATTTTTTTTCTTCCAATAAACATCAGCCACATATGCAATTGCATTGGCTTGAATGCAATTGCAATTGATTGTGATCCTATCTCAAAGGAGATAGAGATAGGATCATGATCAATTGCAATTGCATTCAAGTCAATGCAATTGCATATGTGGCTAAGAGACTTTATTTGTTTTTTTTGTCTTTGCACCAATCTCGAAACAATAAATCTAACGGCTACACACTATAGTAGGTACTATTTGTTTTTAATCACTTCCCTTATTTATTTTAATTTGAATTTTGTAAAACTGCCTTTTCTAATGTGGGATAACAGTATGTTTTGATGTGGCTGCACCCAAATGATTGTTTGCAGTCCAGGCAGCAACGAGCATTGCTGCCAAGGCACAGTTTCGAGGCTTCCGTAGGGGTGTCAAGGGGCTGAATTCGGGCCCAAAAACCTTTGTAATTAAAGGTGTCGGACCGGCCTATTAAAAAATCATATAATGTCAGCCCAAGCCCGGCCCATTGACAGCCCTTGGCTTCACCATCCTAGCTAAAGGGAAGAAGGGGATAGCGTGTCCTGGATATCAATTAGTTCTTATACGCTCAAACCAAAAGTAGTAAAGGAGATTCCCACATTAATGTTGGGTCATGGGTTTGGGGTCCTTAACATCATAGGGTTGAAACTTGGAACTCTTTCCCATAAATCGGTGACAGTCTTAGCGAGTGTGATGGACAACTAAATCCCAGCGTCCTTTCAAAACTACCAGTTAGAATCTCATTAAAAGCTGTAGCTTTATTTCTCCTTTTTTTATCTTTTAGAAGACAATCACTCCATTGGGTTGAAACTTGAAGGGGAATATTAGGTATAATGAATGATAGTGATTGGAACATTGTGAGTAATTCAAGTCTTTGGAGATCGAATAATTAGTGATTCTTCACCATGGTGGAGTTACTAAATGAGGAAAGAGGACGTATGCAAGTAAGAATAATTTGACTTGGGAGATGTTTTAGGGTAAATGTCTAGGTGTTTGTATTATTTACAGAAATAGACACCTCATTTGTCAGAAAGTTAGCTGCCTAGAAGAGAAAAGCGTGTTTCAGTACTGTAACCCCCAACCATTTGATGAGTTCTAAAATTAGGATGTGCCACCTTCGACCCAGAAGGTAGCCTGGTTTACCCCAAAAAAAAAAAAAAAAAAAAAAAAAAAAAAAAAAAATCCTTGGACGACCTAAAAGATACATAGGGTGGTTTGGTAATGCAAGCTCCACTTTCTTTTACGTGTCAATTTTTTAGGGTAAGACATTGTTTGTTTAAAACACGATCCTTCTCATCTCAGGACAATAACACGTAATTTTTATTGAAAATAGTGACTTAAAAAGAAAATTAGAGCTAGCATTACCCAGGCTTTTACCGTTGTAATCTCACTATTACAAATATTTCCGATTGAATGGATGTTTGGGCCCAAAAGAGTGCTTATGTAGCTTAAACACGTAACCATAGACAAAATCGCCTATGGGTCACGCATTTACAAAATATATATATCTACTGGGTGGTGCTCACTAGAATTTATAGTAAGCGCCCTCCAAGAAACTTGAAACATGACATTGACTTCAAATCCAACCGTTGGATGTCTAGGTAGGTCATTTGAGAGACAAATGATTTCTGTAGTCTAAGTAGAGGGGGGGTTAATATTAACAACTTAGGATCTAATTGGATGGTTTAGAATTGATTGATTGGTATAATTTTTGTCACATGTCTCACATGGGTCCCAACTTGACATCCAATGATTTGATCCTTAAAAGACATAGCGCATGATGAGATTCTAGGGGTGGCCACTCACTAGAACCTCTCTCTCTATAGAGGTGTGTGTCGAGAAACAGGGGGAGAGAACAACCTAAAATGCAACCCACCTTATACTAAATAAATAAATTTACAGAAAAAAAATTCAAGGACTATAGCTACTTATTTCTCAGTCTAAACCAAGAATGATCAGGAAATTGATAAATAAAAAATAAAAGAAAATGTAATTTGATTGTCATTTATTTATTTAATCCTAATTTTCAAATGCTATGAGAGTGTTTTCTGATCTTTCACGAAAAATGAGGAAGTAGACTAAAGGCAGCGAGCGTTTTGAAACCACTCTATTGTTTTTTTTCGGTTAACACAACAACCCCCCAAACACACACGCCCAGCCACAAGGACATTGCACCCACATACCCTCTTCACAAAGAGAGGGATGTAGGGCTTTAATGGCTGAAGAGACATAGTACTAAGGTATCAATTCTTTATTTACCTGTAAAAGACTTTTTCTTAATAAAGTAAATAACTGATTTCATGTGATATTACTTAAGCATTAGAATTGTATAGTTTATAAAAATAACTAACTAAAATAATGTGAATCAATTAACTTGGAATTTTTTTACAAATAAGCAAGCCAGACGCATTAAGAGTGGTTTGGACTATGCCAATACCAAACAATCCTTTATTTATTAGAAAATCTGATGGTACGGTTGACCACACGGTCTTAAAACTTTTTTTAAAAAGAAAAACAAAGAAGAGAAAAATGAAAAAATTGAACAAAGCAAAACAAATGCATTTTTGTTGCCAACCCACAAAAGCTATAAATTAAGAGCTCCTCACCTTCCATTTGTCACTCATCTCATCGTTTCCCTTCTTCTTCTTCATAGTATTTCCATTTTCATCTATGAAGATATCAAACTGCAATTCTATGGCATTGGTGTTGGCTCTGATTTTAAGTTATTTTATGGGCATTTCAGAAGCCCAACTCAGTGTTGGTTTCTACTCCCAAACATGCCCCAATGCCGAAGCCATTGTTAGCTCCGTTGTTCGGGAAGCCTTTGTCGATGACTCCACCATGCCTGCAGTCTTGCTTAGGCTCCACTACCATGACTGCTTTGTTCAGGTCTCCCTCTAGCTCTCTTCCTCTCTCTCTCATGAACAACCTCTTAATAGGTACTTGTTGATTTTATAGGGCTGCGACGGGTCGATATTGATAGACAATGTTCCGGACGCCGAGAAAGACGCAGACAGTCACCAAGGCCTTCGGGGCTTCGATGTAATAGAGAGAGCTAAGGCGCAATTGGAAGCTGTGTGTCGAGAAGTGGTTTCTTGTGCAGACATCGTGGCATTGGCCGCTCGAGACGCTATATCATTGGTAGTAATCGATATTGTAATCTCAATTTTGATTTCTTTCTTTACTATTCTTTTATATAAATGAATTCAACAAGTTTTGTATTTTATGATACAGGCTAATGGGCCATTTTACCAGGTTCCGACCGGTCGAAGAGACGGTCAGATTTCGAATAGTTCGTTTGCAGCCGATATGCCTCAAGTAACTGACTCGATTCAGCAACTCAAAGCTAATTTCAGGCAGAAGGGACTTTCAGACAAAGACCTTGTGATTCTCAGTGGTACTGTTCATAAATAACCATCTCTTTTCTTGAAGGTTTGGTGATCTAATTGTTAGAAATTTAAGTGAGACTAATGGAGGATAATTAAAATTAGCAAAAACAGTTCTACAGCAGTATTACTATGTAGGCGACCTTGTTAATTACTATAGATGCTTTGATGATTAAGGATGAAGGAAGGATCATCTATATATATATATATATATTAATGTGCTTAATTATAATGTATTAAGGTCTAAATGTGATGCTGTTAGAGATAGTACCAGTTGAACAGTCTGGATTGTCTATTATCTCTTTCTAAATTAGAAATATATCTTTTAATTCAAATATGAAATTTATAGGCACAATCTCTTTTAATATCAAGATTATTTATTTAATTTATTTTTTATTTTCTTTATATGTGATTTGCCTTGTTTGATTGTAATTAAATTCTAATAAGTAGTAGTTTAATGAAATTTTCAGCTGCACATACCATTGGTACCACAGCATGCTTCTTCATGGAACATCGACTCTACAAATTCCGCGACGGAGAAGGCTCTGATCCGGCTATCAATCCTCAGTTCCTTCCGGAATTACAAGCTAATTGCCCACAGAATGGAAATATTAACAGACGATTTCCTACGGATCATGGGAGTGGACAAACGTTCGATGATCATATCTTGCGCAACATTAGGAACGGATTTGCCGTGCTAGAATCCGATGCTAGGCTTTACGACGACGAATCAACCAAAAGCATAATAGACTCATACTTTGGTTTCCTGAGCTCCAAAATTGGGCTACTTTTCGAGAGGGATTTCGCCGATGCGATGGTGAAAATGGGCCAGATTGGTGTGAAGACAGGTTCTCAGGGAGAGATTAGGCGAGTTTGTGAGGCTTTTAATTGAATCCTCTGGTGGGTTTCATGATGGTGATCATGTTATAGGAATGACATTATATAAACACTACATTTCAGATATATGAGCTTAACCGCTTAATACAGAGAATAGTTAGTTACAGTGGTTCACATGCTTGAATCAAATACATGATCGACTCGTTGTAGTCACGTTAATGGCAATGGCATATGAAACCCTTATCATTTTGTTATTATTTGTATCTTTTTTTTTTCACTCAAATTACTATTGGAATTGGAATAGGAAGCCTAAGGTACTTGATATCAGTTTTGGTGATAATCTTCTTAATATATAATTTAATCATGATTAATGTTGATGACGCATTTTGCATATCGACATGTGGCATTGTAGGAATGGTTGGGATGACATGTCATCATCACTGTGGCATATGACGTGGCACAGACAAGGCTAAAGGCAAATTGTCACCATCTTCAAAATAATGTGTTGATGGCAGCCAACGTAGTTTAAAGATATATATGGAATGAAATCCTCTACGGTTGTAACTGGAGTCGGGGAGTACTGTTTTGTAACCGGACTCGCGCGAGGGAGTTCGGTTACGCCCCTAAGGTCGTCATGTGTCACTTTTGTTAATTACTCCTTAAATGTGGTTAAGAATCACCCACCCTAATTTTGGTTTAAAAGAATTTATAATATTAAAAAAAAATCCAAGGATAATTTGGTGAAGCCTAGGGATTGGTGAATCTTAACCATGATTAAATTAATAAGTATATCATCGGAATGAAGAACTTAACAAAAATTAGTCCTATGTATATGTACATTGAGGAGAACGGGGCTGAGCCTAATATATGAGCTATTGATATTAGCTACCCAAACCTATATGAGTTGATATTAGCAAATCATATATGAGCTATTGATATTAGCAACCCAAACCTATATTAGCAACCCAAACCTAAGGGGTGTCAAAAGGGACGCGTGGCTACCTCAAAGGGTGATAACCGGTTTTGCCAAATCGTTATCACCGTAGAGGATTTGGCTTCCCCCCCCAACTGATTGGTTAGGATGGATACGAATTATTGGCACATATCTCCCAACTGGAAGCAAATCGTCTATGGTAATCCCTGTGATCTTCCGTGTGGTCAGGGTGTTTAAAGGCCAAGATCTCTTGTATAAGTGTACAAGAGATCTGGGCCTTTAAATACTGGAGGCAATAGGTAAGATCACATGGAATAACACAGACGATTTGGCTCCCCTTTGATACAATCATCATCCTCTTTGTAAAAGACTCACGTACATTACAGGAGTATTCCCTGAGCTTATTCTTATGGTCCTCAAAAGTTAGAAACGGTCAACGGTTGATGACCGAGACCGACTATATGGTTTCTATAACAGAATTACCTACTTACCCACCAGCCAATAGCTATGCTCCATGTGGTTCATCTGCCCCCATTGAGTCCCCGATCTTTGATGCTTCGTTAAAGGGTATTCAATGGTTTATTCCAATGAGCTAAGTATGAATATTTCTGGTTAAGAGAAAGAAACTTAGGAAGGAAGAAACATAGAGAGGAGAAAGGTGAAGAACGATAGAGAAAGAGAGGGAGAGAGAGATATCTTTCTTCTCTTCTTCTTTTTCCTTCTTTTTCTAGCTCCTTATATATATTCTTTAACGGTGAAAAACAATCCATTTGACAAACGCCGTTAAGGAGTTCTCTTGTTTACGTGAATGGAGGAGAATTCAATGTAAGCTTGTACACACAAGTAATTTGAATAAGGCAAAAACTACCATCCTTTGAGGATCGGACGGTGCTGGAGGTGCTTTCTGAAGCAGGTGGGCATAAGACCGTCCTCGCCCTAAGATTTGGTTTCTGGGCTGGGCACCATCGCTTTATCCACTATTTTGAGGTATCAATTTAGCCACAAGACTACTACCTTTTACTGCTTATAAATCAAATTGACAGTTTATTGCAATGAGAAATGCTAGTGAGACCGCAAAGGGCCGAGACCACACTGAGACCGTGCATGTGATGCACGGAACTCGAACTTTTATTGAATTCGTTTTCTTTTCTTTTTGAGTCCTGAGCATCACATGCACCTTCTCGGTGTGGTTTTGACGACCCTTTGCAGTCTCACTAGCATTTCTCTATTGTAATAACTATACTTTTTCTTTTTTGGAAAGGAAAGCTAGGGTTATGGTAGACCCCAACCAGCATTAAAGGAGCAAAACCATTAAAGGAGCAAAACAATTACATATGCATATAATCATTATACAAGATCGAGCAAGTGCAGAGGGAATATTAATCAAACAAACATTTCTATCAATAACTGCACGACACAATTTGGATAGATAATTTGCTCTAATGGCTTCTCTATGAGTATGCGTAAGAGCAAAATCATCTAGAACTACTATGTAATCTTTGATTTGAGACAGCATGTAGGTACATTCCCAAGGCCAGGGCCACTCCTTCTTGACGCATTTTACAGCCCACATCGGATCAACAGCCACTTGCATATGCCTATGCCCTAATCTGATTGCTCCCTCCAAGCCACGTTAAATGACCTCCATAAAGATAACCGACCCTCGCTTTAATATGTTACTTTTGGAATAGGTTAAAATAATAATATTTTTTTATAGGTCTAATATTTTAGATATCGGTGAAAGCAACATATAAGTGTCGTGTGTTTGTCATGCACAAACATTTGCTGCTTTTATCTATTACAAAAAATTCATAAAATAAAATAGGATAACGGCTTCTGATTAATAGAGCAATGTATGGTTATGATATGAATGAGATGATAGTAATGATATAGTGTATCTCATTCATACCATAATCATACATGTGCTCTATTAGTGAGACCGTCCAGGGACCCGGCCGACACGGCAAATATAAGGGGTCTTTGTTCTGAGGTTCTTTTGATTTGTAAGGGAATTACCACTCATTTCCCCTCCTGCATGCATATACCCTATGCAAGTCTGATAATCTCCTAGTCATATCATTTCAGGTTGATGGTCTTGGCCTTGGCCTTCCACATTTGTTAGCGATACGAGCCCTTCATCCTCATAAGTACTACAGAAGCATCCATATCCTTCACATTCACACCAGGGTGTTTCTTAATTAATCCCACGCACTCCTCATCTATGGCTCCAAGCAAGATCAGGAAAGCCCTAGGAGCTGTGAAGGACAAGACCACCATAGGCCTAGCCAAGGTCAGCAGCAGCAACGCCATTTCGGATCTTGATGTAGCCATTGTAAAGGCGACACGACACGATGAATACCCGGCCGAAGAGAAGCACATTCGAGAGATACTAAGCTTAACGAGCTACTCGCCTTCTTTGATTAGCTCATGCATTAGAACGCTCTCGAAGCGACTCAACAAAACTAGGAACTGGAGAGTAGCACTCAAGACACTTATGTTGATACATCGATTGATCGTGGAGGGTGACTCGGCCTACGAGCAAGAGATCTTCTTTGCGACATCGCGTGGGACTCGGCTACTCAACATGTCGGACTTTCGTGACAAATCCCAAACCAATTCATGGGACTACTCGGCATTTGTACGCACATATGCTTTGTATATAGATGAACGACTCGAGTTTCGGATGCATGGCCGACGCGGAAGGCGTTTTGCCCCTGGAAACGCTGAAGACGAGGAGACTGGCACTGGCACAGGCACAGCAGCGTCTGTGCAAGCAACACCGGTGCGTGAGATGAATATTGTGCGCATTTTGACCAGAACTCAACACTTGCAACAGCTCCTTGAGCGATTTCTAGCATGTCGACCCACAGGTGAGTGTATGTCCAATGTTCATTCAAGAGTAAGTCTTTTATATAACGTGAATGAGTCTGGATCCTGTCCAATTGCGATTGAATTGGGGAGAGTTCAATCACTCACAAAGTCCTTTTAACTCTGGTTAACATGTTTTCACCATTAGGGTTAATGATATTTTCTTCCTGAAAAGCTAGGTTAGATTGTTGAACCCTAAGAGTTTGTGAATTTTAATCACAGATAATGGGTGTTTAAAGGAATGTGTGCTGACCTATGGGTGCGATAAAAGTCTCCCGAGTTCAATCATGATTGAATATGGTCCTAACTCAACATAAATATGTTTATGAGCTGGAAGGATGTGAAGCATACTCTCACAATCCCTACCCTTACCCTTTTGGGGCAATAAAACCAATGACTTCATGTGAGGCGCGCACGTGGGTTGTGGCAAAGTCATGTGTAATTTATTTTCTAAAAAGGATGAGAGTAGGGATTGTAAGAGTATGCTTAGCATTCCTCAGGCTCGATGATAAAAATGGGCAATGCTAGCTACACTTTTTTTTTATTAAAAAGACATGTGTTATTGTTTTCTATTAGGAGAAAGACTTGTATTTTCCACTAACACTCTCTCGAATCAAAGAAAGTAAGTCTTAAAAGAAAGTGATGCCTAACATTATCCAATAAAAATTAGAAGAGTTCTCGATACACCAATACTATCCAATCTCTCACTGTGAGCATAACACTTGGCATTGTCCCATCCGGCCCCCGCCCAAAAAAAAAGGCTAAGAAACCAAAATTTTCAAAGGAGAATTTTATGGTTTACATTGGATCTCAAAGATAGCGACACCTGTTACTACTATTACTACTACGGAGAGAGCTTAGAAGTATTTATCTTGGGCTAGCATTTCCCTAGTAAAAATGGTTCAAGGTCCGATTTTATACTAGAAAAAGCTTAGGCACTGCCCGAGTCTAATAAGGGGCCTACATTATGCTTGTTTTGGCCCATTTTGGTAGTCATGGGCTTGGGTTTATACCAAATAGGCCGATGTGCGCACCCAAATTAAATGTTCATGAGAAGCAGTTTCAGTCAATAGTATTCCTTCATTATACCCCCATTTTTGGATCAATATATGACACTAAGTTTTCATCACTGTCCAACAGACGCGGCAAAGAACAACCAGGTTGTGCTCGTCGCTCTCTACCCAATAGTGAAAGAGAGTTTCCAGTTATACTATGACATAACAGAAATAATGGGTATCTTGATCGATCGGTTCATGGAGCTAGAAGTTCCTGACTGCGTGAAGGTTTATGAGATTTTCAATCGTATGGCGAAACAGTTCGATGAGCTCGATATGTTCTATAGCTGGTGCAAGACGGTCGGGATCACTCGGTCTTCCCAGTACCCAGAAGTAGAGAGAATTCCATCGAAGAAGCTTGAAGTTATGGACGAATTCATACGAGACAAGTCGACCTTGGCACATAGCAAGAGAGCTAGAAGTCCAGAGCAGAAGAATGAAATAGTAGTGGAAGAAGTAACTGAGCCAGAAGCCATTGAAGAGAATACAAATGAAATTAAAGCATTACCGCCACCCGAAGGTTTCGGCGAAGTCACAGTGGAAGAAGAGAAGGATGAGATGAAACAAGAAAATAACACCCAACAAGAAGCTGATCTGTTGAATCTACAAGACGATGAAGTAACAAGCGAAGAACAAGGAGACAAATTGGGTTTAGCCTTATTCGATGGTGGTGCAGCATCTGAGACACCGGCATGGGAAGCCTTCCCATCAGAAGATTCAGCAGACTGGGAGACCGCATTGGTTCAATCAGCAAGCAATTTATCAAATCCGAAGGCAGCACTTGGAGGGGGTTTGGATATGTTATTGCTTGATGGCATGTATCAGAAATCGGCGACGATGGCTGGGGGAAGCACAGGAAGTGCTAGTAGTGTTGCATTTGGGTCAGCAGGGAAGCCTGCAATGTTGGCATTACCGGAACCACCGGTGTCAGGTAGTGGCACCACAACGGCGGGTGCCGACCCATTCGAGGCCTCTCTGGCTGTAGAGCCGCCGGCCTACGTGCAGATGTCGGAGTTGGAGAAGAAGCAGAAACTGTTGGTGGAGGAGCAGCTCATGTGGAAGCAGTATGCAAGGGAGGGGATGCAAGGACAACTTCCAATTGGAAAATTACAAATTAACCCTTACACCATGGGAGGTTACACATAGTGATATTGAAGCTTGGTTGAATAGGATGCAAGTTTTAAGTTTTTGGTGAGGGACATAAGAGAAGAGGGTATTCTGGTCTTTTTGAGGTGTCAAGGGTAACTGACAACTGAAAAACATTGGTGGTCAAACCTTTTTGGTGGGGAAGTGAATCAAAGTCAAATATAACTCTGTAATTTAAACTGGCAAGGGCAATCTCGGTATCATAAAAATCATTGGATTGATTTATTCATCAAGTTAGCACAAATGTTCAGCTTCGACCGCAACCATCGGATCAATGTATATCTAGGAAGCACGGGTACGGCAATACTTAAATACGGTGATATAATATGGGTACGATGATACGGTAGAAATTATGAAAAACAACTAAGTTTTACCTTAGAGTGCAGTATCTTATGAAAAACAACTAAGTTTTACCTTAGAGTGTAGTACCCGATACGGCAATACGGTGCGTTTCCATTTTCAAAGTATCCGTGCTTCCTAGATGTATATTAATCTAAGTGGATTTATAATATATATTTTACAAGTATGGCCCACCAATTGAATGGGGACTTTGCTATTGAGACCCTATTAAGTCCGAGACCACCGGGACCATGCTCTGAGCATGGGATTTTAGGTGGGCTCATTTCACATTGTGGGTCCTATTTGAAATACCATGCTCTTAGTGCACAGTCTCGACCCTAAGTGTGTCTTGTTGTTCCAAAAATACCTTTAAACGCTTATCCTTGGGAAAAAGTACTGCAGTCTCAAAAAGAAAAAACCACGAACAGAACAACAACTTTGATTCAAAAATTCCTACACTTGAATATTGATTAGAATCGTTGGTAGCTTTTGTGGAATGAGGCACGGATACTTCATTTTTTTGAAGACAATTCGTGCCCCTACAGATGCACTGGGTTTGCTGGTCACGACGTCTCTAGGATACAGTAGGCCCACAAAATCTATCCCTGATAAGCGTGCACTACTTATAATCACACACCTTGGTCCGTTCTTTACCCAGCAAGAAAACTCGAAAAATAGAGAGGAAAACCCAAAAATAATGAGCTGGATATAAACCCAGAAGAAGAGAGCAATTTCGTATGGTTTTCTATGTCTAAAACCAGAATATAAACATCTAGTATATAGAGTAGAGAAATAAATCTTTGGTTTCCAAAACGGTCAAATTAATATCAAATTTAATCTCACTTAATTACTACTAATAGGAATAAAATGGTAATTAGTAATTAGAGGTATGTCAAACGGTAACCTCTTTTATTTTGGGTAGTTAAAATACTAATGGATGTTGAATAAAAATAATATTTTTATTTAATCAAAGACCCAACCCAACCCAACCCAACCCAGCTCGGCTCGGTGGGTGCACATGTGTGAGTTGGAGCATAACATTGTCATAAGAAGTAATAAGTGGGTAGACAACAAATTCTAATACACTTGAAGGCCTAAGCCTTCTTCCAATACTCCATAATATAAAGAGGTAAAATATTTCTTAGTTTTCTAATGTGGGACTAAAGAAAAAGCACCCAAAACCCAAATGACAAAGTTTTTCCTTTTGGTTTTGGTTTTGAATAACATAAATACATAAACCACAACAGGTCTCAGAAGCTTTATCCATTGAATGGTCAGACTGCCTTATAGATAGATGGGCCATATGCTTGGTATTTTGGTGTAGGTCAGTTGATGGCCCTGGCATTAAACGGGTGGGATAGGTATCCATTTAGAAGTCTAGAAATGATTAACCGCATTTTTGGTCCATATTCAACATGTCTTAGAGTGTAGTGGCAATTTCTGACCCGAACTTTCAGCCCAACCAAACTTCTTTTGGGTTAGTGTAGATATTTTATTCCCTTGTGCCGGGTTTGGGCTCCCCAATCAGGACATAATATGTGGTGATCAAATACTTTCACATCTATCTATCTATACTTAATACTAAGCAAGAGTGTGTTCACAAGACACCATTCAACATTTTGGTTGAAATAATCATTCCCTACTCTATTAAGGGTATACTCTATATTTGTGTTTCTTTTCCTGTACTATTCAAACCTTTTTTACGGGAGTTCCCCCCCTAAGCTTTTTAGTCCTAGTTCGGGTGTGGTCCTCCCTCTCTTTCAGTCCATTAATGATTACTTTTAATATGCTCTTAATGGATTTTTATGTTTTCTCTAAAATGTTACCACGTGTACAAGTTTTGAAATTTTGAAGGGTATTCCATGCTCCCACATCTCTATGTTCAAACCAACTACTATACTCTCGCGTTGATCTCTATCTTGAAACTAACTTACAACTCTTCAAAATATTATCTCTCTTACCACACTCTTTTAAAAAAACAAGAGGGAACTGTTGGAGTCCTTTTCTAGAGTCCAGACGGTTGCAACGTTCCCTTTTCTTTTATTCACGATTTGCATTCTCTGCTTTATTCACGGCCTGTAGCAGCGTCTCCATCTCATCACGTTTAATTAGGGCAGTGCAACAACAGACTTCTCCTCCTTGATATGTTCACAATTCAGAATTCACGCATAACAGTCCCACTTCGGGGGTGGATTCCTCCTTGGTTCCAAATGAAAGTTTCAATTCAAATTCAACATACTTTCTTAACTAAACACATGTCTTTAAATACAACCATAACTCACACTAACTGAATAATAACTAAACACAACCATGACTCACAATAACTAACTAAACAAAGGAAAACACAATAACTGTTCCCACCATTGACATAGCTGTAGACATAACTATGTAACCGTATCACTCCAGCCTCCTTGAGTTCAACCTTGTCCTCAAGGTTGTAATTCCGTAAGGTTGGAATGCCAAAAACTCATTGGCTAATTAGGGGGTTTTTCCTTAATTTCTTCATTGGGAATATCAGCTACATTTTCTGGCCATTCTCCCTCCATAACAAATAGGCGTTGGGTTGTACATTTGTGACCAGGGTTAAACTTTTCATCGCTGTTGTAACAAAGGCCCTTATCGCGCCTTTCTTTGATCTCCATAGGGGTAAGGTGTTTAAGGGTTGTGGTAGGTAATTTATGACTGGAAGATGAATGGGTAAATGGTGAAATTCCTTGGAAAGACGGGTATTGGTTGCTTTGGCGTTGGCAGGCTGCAAGTTTTTCATCTTGCAATCGAGCAAGCCCAATCGCTATAACAAGAAGGCGGGGTCGAAATGCCTGTACTTCATGACAAAGTTCTTCTTTAAGTCCACATACAAAGCAACTCACAAGAAAAGACTCCGACAAGCCATGGGTTCAATTAAATAATTGTTCGAACTTGGCTTGGTATTCCCGTAAAGAAGAGGTTTGTTGCAGTTTGGCCAATGCGCCGGCATGATCATCAAACTCAGTGGGTCCAAATCGGGCACAAAGAGCTTAAGAAAATTCCCTCCAACTAGGCACACCAGTGGTGTTTCGTAGCGAATGCTACCATTGTAATGCCTCTTTTGCTAGGTGAAAAGTCGCCAATGGGACTCTCTCAGCATTTTGAGTTTGATTAAACGCAAAGAATTGCTCGGCTCGACAAAGCCAACTGATTGGATCATCCCCATCAAAAGTAGGAAAATCAATTCACACTGTTCAAGTTTGGATGCGAGTCCCACCTGGTCTATCTTCTATTGTCTCATTTCGTTGAACGATGAGTTTGTAAATCAGCTGTATTTAGCATCCATGGTCGTCAACCTTTGAAGGATTTCTTGAAGAACTTCTCCTTGCTGAGTGCCTCTCTCTTGTATTATGTCAAGTTCAGACTCAATTTTCTGCAAACGTGCATCCTTAGACATGGTAGTTCCTAGAAAAAAAAATTAATAATGGCTCTAATACCAATTTGATATGTTCACAAGTCAGAATTCACACTTAACAGTCCCACTTCGAGGGTGGATTCCTCCTCTGTTCCAAATGGAAGTTTCATTTCAAATTCAACATACTTTCTTAACTAAACACATGCCTTTAAATACCACCATGACTCACACTAACTGAATAATAACTAAAAACAACCATGACTCACAATAACTGAATAATAACTAAACAAAGGAAAACATAATAACTATTCCTACCATTGACATAGCTGTAGACATAACTATGTAAACGTATCACCTTCCTTTTGAATCAGTGGAAGCATCTTCATCTGTATCTATTCCGAGAAATGTGCTCCAACGAAAATCTCGATTCAGCAGTTTCTTTATGATATGTTTGGTTGCCTAGAACATAGGTGAAAACTTGGAAAAGCCAAAAGAAAATTTTGGATTTCTAGTACAACTTTTAGTTGTGTTTTATCTCATTTTCTTTTCTTTTCCATGTTTTAACTTATTTTCTCAGCAACCAAGGGTTAGAGCTGCTTGACTTGCTAGAAGACTGATAATTACTCAACTTTCCTTTTCTTTTAGATTCTCCTTCATGAAATAATCTTGAAATAATATGCATATTGTTGGGTTAAAGACTGTGAAAACTCACCTTCCCGAAAGGGTTTTAAATTTCGGGTGTGCAAACCATAAAAGATTAAAAAAAAATAATGGAAAGACAATATGGGTTTCCGGCGACTTTTCCTTTATCCCACATTCGTAGCGGTACCATTATTTTTCGGATCAGAGATCAGAAGATGGATCTATCATGCGTATTTAGTATAAGGGATATTAAAACAGTAACTTAGGAAAAAAATTAAAATGAAGAAGACCATGAATACTTACGTTAGGGTCAACCCGAACCGTTTATAACTTTAAGGTTTATAACCCGAACCTTTTATAACCTGAATGCTGGTCTCTCTCCATCGGAAGGGTTTACAACTTGGTAATTATAAAAAGGGTTTTCGCATTCCAGCTGCTAAGTTCTTCCCACTTAACTCACGGTTTTCCAACTGTTAGACAAACAACCTCAACCCTTGGTTAATTTGGACCTTTTAACTCTCTTTAACTGTGGTTAAGATTCCCTAACCTTAGGGTTAAAGCATCTAACCCTGGTTTTTAGAAAAATAAATAAAACCTTAACCAGTCCCCTTTTAACTCTCTTTAACTTTGGTTAAGATTCACTAACCCTCAAGTTTAAAGCAAAGTCAGCCTACACAATATTTTGGTTAAGATTCCCTAACTTTGGGTTAAAGCATCTAACCTTGGTTTTAGAAAAAAATTAACAAACTTTTAAATCTCTTTAACTATGGTTAAGATTTACTAACCCTTAGGGTTAAAGCAAAGTTAGCCTGTCGCGCCCCAAAATCCCACCTAACTTAATGTGAGACCTTGGCACGTGACTTAATCATTAACTTCCATAATTTCCTGTCATAAAGCATTTAAGGCAATATTAAAACATGAACGTGAAAATTTTTCTCTTTAAATAAATACTGATCAAGTCTAATATCTAAAATAAATACTAAAACATCAAAATTAATTAGAATCATCCTCTATGATTCCAAATCATCAAATTCGAACTAACAATAAATCTAGAATTAGTCTTTTACAATGTATAAACTCGAACTCAAAATACTAGTAATCTAATTTCTAGTATATGGCCAACAGTCCAGATTCCATTCACCCTCGAGGTAATCACCTGTTGGCTCTTCCTCTTCCTTCTTGTACTCTAGAACCTGCCGACAACAACAGTCATCGGCTGAGTAACAAGTTACCCAGCTTATATATAAAATCCTAGCTAACAATATGATGACATTGAATATAAGGCATAATTTAGAATTTAACAGGGCATGTAAACATATAACAATTCAGAGTGCAGAAGCATAACTCAATTTTAGTTCTTATACTTGATCACTTGTACTTGTTTCTCTTGTTTATCTTACTTATTTTCTTGTTCGAGAATGTATCCAATAACATGCAAATGCAATAACTTAATATAACTCTACCCCATATATTGGGTAGAGACTAACATATACCCTACTCTCCGAGGTACCACACGGTTTACACGTTATCCGTTGCATATGGCTTGTCTACACATTATCCGGTATACACGGCTTGTCTACATATTATCCGGTGTATATGGCTTGTCTACACATTTGTCGGTGTATGTGGCTGGCTTGCATTGATCATAGGTTTATGGGTACTCGGTCAGTGCAAAACTCAATCATACATCATGCTTGTATCCTTGTGTACTTGCATAATACTTGTCATCTTGTTTTATTTTCATGTTTGTTCATATTTAATTCCGTGAATTAGTGTGAGTGCAATAATGATGATTGTAGATCATGCACTAATTTAAACATGCAGAATTTCTCATAATTAATCACTATGAAATATAGATTTGTCAAGTTTTCGATAATAAAGTAAAGGACAATTTCATTTATCATGCATCAATCTTCAATACATAATTTTAATCAAATAAATCTCACGGAACCCTAGTTCATAATATATTCTAATTTTAGAGCAAACTAATAATCATTCCATCAATTCCAATCATCATCCTTTCTTCCATTTATCATCATACATACATTACAATTTTATTCCATTTTCCCTTGTTAGTATGAATAATAGAATCATAAGGAACATCTCTCACATAATAATTTTCACAAGAAAATTATAAATTAAATTACAGTCTACGCATCATATCTATTTTCCATAAGAAAATCGTGATTTAAATTGCTCTCTAACATCATATATATTTTTCCATAAGAAATTCATGATTTAAAATACTCTCAAATTATCATATATATTTTTACAAGGGAATGATGATTTAAAACATCACAAGCATGCTTAATCTTGTTCATTCTTGCCTTAGATTTATCACTTTCATAATATTCATATCAAAATCACTATATTGATAGTAAGGAAATTATATTTACCTCTCCCGATCACTTCCCTACGATCACGCGCTTGCGAATGGGATGGATCTAAGCTTTTTTACCCTTCTTCCTTATAAAACCTTTGATCCCTCCTCTTGGATCTCTCAGAATCTCATTCTCTCACTCTCTTTTATGTCTAAAAAGTTTTAGAAACCCTCAACCCACGAGTATAAGGGGTATTTATAACATTGGGAGCCATAGGGACTCAAAATATGCAAGATCGCGCAAACCCGCCACCAATCGGCATTTTGGGCGATCGATCGCGGGCGCCGAAATTTTATTTTTATTTATTTATTTTTAGAAAAAAATATTTTGCTACTGTTTGCTTATCTCCCTTTTCATGCAATCAAACCTCAAAAAAGACCTAAATTAAGTGTTTTATTTGTGTTTTAAAATCAATACTTTTTAGCATTAAGTTTGCAAGCTTAAACACATAAAAAATTAAACACATGTTTTCCATAGCATTTAATAAACTTCACAGGTATTAAGAATAATCAATTCGGGGCTCTACATAGCCTACACAATATTTTCAAGTAAGTTTAATATTGGGTGTTTGAAGCATCTAACTTTGGTTCTTAATTAGAAAAAATTTAAAAACTTAATGTGTCCCTTTTTAAATAATTTTTTTGGTTGAACATAATAACACCACAAGGCGTTACTGTAGGTAATTGAAAGCAAAGCAAGCCTACACATTAGTTTGGTTAAGATTCCCTAACCTTAGGGTTAAAGCATCTAATCTTGGTTTTTAAAAAAAATTTAAAAACTTTACGTGTCCCCTTTAACTCTTTTTAACTATGATTAAGTTCACTAACCCTTAGGGTTAACGCAAATTCAGCCTACACAATATTTTCAAGTAAGTTGAATATTGGGTGTTTGTATATTGTTATTGGAATTTGAATTGCTCTGACAAATAAAAGTTAATGTTAATTATTTATGTTTTTTCAATTTGTATTCCATGTCTGCCATTTTATTTATGTTTTTACATTTTGTATTCCATGTCTGCCATTTTATATATTCTATGTCTACAATTTTTAGTTGGTATATACTTCGGTAGACTACTTCCTCAATGGACTACACTATTCAAGTTACTATTGATGTTATATGATTTTCAGTAATTCTTGACCTGGACTTCCCGAACAAACAAACAACATATAATAAATTATTGCTTCCATATAAATAAATAAAATAAAGTATGTTATTTAAATTATAGTATATAGTTTTAAAATCTATGATTAATTAGTAACATCTATTTCTTAATATCCATTTTGTACTTTGTTCAAAACATTCTATATATCAATGCTTTGTAAGGGCAACATCATAGAAACGATATCAAGGAAAAGCACAGAAACAAGTAGGGCGTATGAGATTTCTAAAGGCGTATGAGTTTTCTTAAGTTATGGGCAAAACATGTGTCATGTTTAATTCAAATATAGAACTATTTGGAACAATAATCCCAGATGTTTTGGGTCAAGAGATTCGTTACAAAATGTCCAAAAAACCCAAGATGTCTTAGAAGGCTCATATTACAACCAAAGCGGAGTATAGGAATTATAGTGAATAAGCTCGGACATTGTAGCTCAACTGAAAATTATTATTTATGGTCATCAATATTCAACTTTCCCTCAACGACGGCCTATAGCATGCATGTTGTGGGAGAATCTTCAAAGAAAAATAACACAATATTAAACATGGAGGAGATGAACGAAGTTCGACACTCAAATGTTGAAGATCAGGTTATAGAAAATATTGAAGAAATCATTCATGGTACAGTCAAGAAGTTGGGAAAGTGCTTTGCACGGTAAATTTTCATATATTTGTTTATATAATTTTATTGAACTAAGATTGTACTGGATTTAGAATTCTTACAATTTTTTTTCACCATACACAAATGTATTTTCCTTCCAAAATGCATAAACTACGCATTCAGATTGAGGTAATTTCTCTAACCATATATATAGATTGTAATTGTCTTTTACATATTACAAAGTATTTAATTTATTTTAGTGTCACTAATTATTTCTTTAAAAATGCATTAATTTTTAATAATTTTTAAAATTGTGTGATCTCAAGTTCGGTCATGTTCATCGCACAGGGTGTTTACTAGTATCTATCTATACTAAATACTAAGAAAGAGTGTGTCCACGTGACACCCTTTAACATTCAAAATTTTCTCCCTAGAGTGTTGCCATGTGGACAAAGGGATATTAAATATGCTCTTCTTTGGAAACTCTTGGATGGTGCGGATTGCTGCCCAAGTATTCGACCCTAGAGGGGGGTGAATAGGCTCTTGGCAAATTAAAAGTATCCTTATTCCCTTTTTGCGGAATTTAAACTAAACGAGTTAACAAGGGAATGTAAGCTACCAATTCTTAAATTAAAGCGATAATAAAAGAAATGATGAGAGATAAGAGAAAACAAACACAGAGATTGTTTTTGAGGTTCGGCTCTTCGGCCTACGTCCCGGCCTTAAGCTTCCCGTTCAAGGATTCCACGATCCACTATCATACAGACTTCTTACGGATGAATCTAAAACCTGTATAACTTTCTTCATGGGCGAAAATCAAGCCTTTCCAATCTTCTTCCGTGCGAAGATCAAGCCTAACAGTGCAAGAGAACAATCCTCTCTTCACTTTCACAAAGCACTCTGCATCAATGAAATTTGAGTGTTGGATTTCAATCCAAAAAATGCTCCGGAAATGAGCTGAATGATTGCTTTAAAGCTATCTAAAAAATCTCTCAAAGATAGGTGTTGGATAGCTCAAAATGGAGATTTGAGATTTCTAGGGTATATTCAATGTAGAAATTAATGTGGGATTTAGAATAGTTGATAAGAGATATTGTACAGATCAATTGTTGTATTTTGTTCATAAACAAACTCCTTTTATAGCTTAGAGAAAATAATAGCTGTTGGTGAAACATTAAATGCAAAAAA
Organism: Tetracentron sinense; assembly: GCA_015143295.1. Taxonomy (NCBI): domain Eukaryota; kingdom Viridiplantae; phylum Streptophyta; class Magnoliopsida; order Trochodendrales; family Trochodendraceae; genus Tetracentron; species Tetracentron sinense. The sequence goes on along the minus strand of CM026556.1, from coordinate 21,442,816 downwards.
GACGTTGAAAAATTAGCCGTTACAACATTTTATGTTTCCTGCATGATTTCGTCGATGAGATTGGGAAGAAAATCTCAATCCGTCGACGAGATTGAGACAAAGTTTGAAACAGTGGCTTTGTGGCCAGTTTCGTCGCCGAAATCACATATGCCTTGTTATTTCATCGACGAGATCACTTTGTTTTATCTATAATCTCATCTTTTACTTGTCTAAGTGATTGAGAGCTTTTCCAAGGTCACTTAGCTTGTCTTTAGTATGATTTTTATCATTCTTATGATGTCCTAACGCCTTAGTATAAACATGAATTATTTGGCTTAGGCTCCTCAGGTCAATTTAGGTACTTTGAGCATTCAACTTTCTATACTTTATAGACTTCTTACATAAGTCATAGGCTCTCTCAAAAACAAATAATAAGATTCTAAAGGAGTCTTGAGAGTTGGTCTTCAACTTGATCTTGGATCTTCAAACTTGGCTTTGACTTCATGATCTTCCAAGAGTTCTTCATTTTGAGATTTTCTATTTTGGCTTCAAGTGAGTCTTTGATCTTTATGATCTTGAATTTGGCTCTTTAAGCTTTGACTTGAAGTAGACTTCATCTTTGAATGAATGACTTGCAATTTGTTGATGATTTGCTTTCTGTTGATCCATCTTTAATGTTTGTGATCATTTTCATGTTTCATGTCTTGCAAGATGTGCTAATACTTTTATAATCAATTTTTCACGAAGACTTGATAGAACCATTAGTACCAAAATGTTTATTTCATTATTGTGTTATCATCGAAATTATTAAGAGCACCTAAGGATGTAACTTTTAGGCTAACACGGATGAGAGTGATGACCGGTCACCACCCATACGTAGTGTCCTACATGGACTCTATTTGGTTGAGGTTGATGGGATTACGATGCTCTGTATACATATGCTTGGTTAACCAACAATGTTTTGGAAGAGCTCTCTCTCTCTCTCTCTCTGTGGACACAAGAGATCTGTCTCTCCAAGATCTGTCTCTCCCTCTACGATTAGAACCCATCTTCACATCGCGCACAGAAGCGGCCGTCTTCTTCACGTCAGAACAACTGCATCACCAAAGTTACGGGTTAGTTTTTATATGAAAAACACCCCAAAGTTACAGGTTATTTTGATTGGAAAAAGATAAATTTTGTACCCTTCTAAATCTATAAAATGTGCAAACTCACCTATCCAAAAGGGTGAGTTAGCTATAAAACCGTAACTCAAAAAAAATATATATTTAAAAAAAACAAAGAAGATGATGAATAGTGATGGTTAGGCTTGACCCGAACTGTTTACTCGATACTCTTCTTTGTTTCTGATCTATTTGGTCTAACTCATTGACCCAAATATATGGTTAGTTTGATTATTGTCCTAAAGGAAGAATTCATCACTGTTAAGTATGTAAACCTTGAGTTAGTTTTTATTTTTAATTTTTTTCCAAATCAATTTCCATAACACTGTATCAACAACTAGCATGATAAATTCTAAGCAAAAATTGTATAGATATTAGTAGCTTAGAACTTGAGCTCGGCTTGGATCGATCTTTTGCTCGAAAAGCTCGACTTGAAAAAATATATCATTTTTAACTCATATTAACCGTAACGAATTGGTTTTTTTTTAATTGTAACGAACCACTCCCCTCATCTGGATCTCTCTCTCTCTCTATGTTACTCTTATATCTTTTTTTATATCATTTAATGCTACTGACTTCTATGCTTTTAACCCCACTAATTATTGTCTTGGATGGGGAACTCTTGGGTTTTGCTGTTACGAATAGCTCAAAGTCTGCCTTGACTCGATATAGAGCTCTTGGGTATTGCTGCTAAGTATATCTCAAAGTGAGCCTTGACAATATTTTCAAGTAAGTTTAATATTAGGTGTTTGCAAATGTTTATTAGAATTGAAATTTCTCTAACATGCCTTCAAACCAGAAATATGTAGTTCTACTATAGGAACTCTTGATTATTTATTGTTGCGGATCTTGAATAAGGTTAGCTTACAGCAATAATTATAATTTAGGGTAGATGTACTTTCTATTAATTTTCTCCGCTCCATTCCAAATAGCAAACCAACTTATCTTATCCATATACAAGTACCAATCTCCCCACCTTCCTCCCCAATGTTACATCCATAGACATATGTAAAGTCTAAAGTGTCTAAATTACCTAACAGTAGTGACCAAAAAAAAAAAAAAAATTACCTAGCAGTCGGTGGGCCACCATTTCCCTGTGGGCCACCATTTCCCTGTGGGCTCTGCTACGTGGTAACATGTACTCGGTGTCACTTGGGGTACCACCCCTACGTGTCGCGTGAGAGGTACAAGGAGTACTTCAAGGAAGATCTGGATTCGTCACTGAGGGAGTGGTGCAATGGGAAGGAGCAAATGAATTGCTGCCGGTCTTAATAGAGAAGGTGGATTGGTGCAACACATATAGTGCAAATGTGGGAAGCACATTTCATGGGTCTATTTGAGTGCTTTAGTAGTTGTCATGACTGCTATGGACACTTGAGGTCTGTTATATGTACATATGGTTCAATGTTTATATATGTATGCATAGTCAGAGAGTGCAGTAGAGTTGAAATAAAAAAATACTTAGGATAATATGACATTTGCCAAACAAAAATAGTAAAAATATCCATATAAGTCAATTGTCACAAAAAAAATATTCTACTTAAAATTTTTACTTTACTCTCAGTATCTTTTTCCATTTCATTTAATGCTATTGTCTTCTACGCTCTTAGTCCTCTTTATCGCTCAGGGTGTTTGCTAGTACTACCTAATGAGGAGTGCCAAACAAATAAATTTTCAAACTCTCACGGTAAATGCAACACTTCTCATTGCTATCTCTTCAACATGTTAAAAAATGAGATTAACAATGAATAGGTGCTCCAGGTGAGAGATAATCGGAGCAACTCAAAATTTGCCTTATGGTAAGAATTACAAATATAAAGAAAGGTTTATAGTTCAGTAAATACAAATTTTGGGTTGACAGAGTTAATGTTAATAGTTAGTCTGAAAAGGTAACATTTCAATTGAGGAAGTTACGATTTCAATCGGATCATAGGATAAAATAACAGCACATCAGATCCAAAGAGTTTGGAAATGATCTAAATGGTGCTAGCATTTCTCCTTGTGTAACGGATAGTACAGATTGATTGAATGCTATCGAAAGCTAGGCCATCCGATCCAAAATCAATGACACCATGGTGCACATTCATTAAATGATTGGCCTCACAATCCTCAATAAATATTATAAAACCTCTTTCTTATGACCATGTACCTAAAGATTTGGCACAATCCTCAATTTTATCAATATTTTCAGGTAAAACTCTCATTATGTACTCACTTAATCAATACTCTTTTCCTTAATAGTTAAGGATTTTAATTTTGTAAACAATTTTTTTGAGAGATTTTATTGGAGCGATAGACGGTACTCTCATGCATGTTGTGATTGCTTCAAAAAGATAAATACCCTACAGAGGAAGAAATGGTCATTGCATGCAACAAGATATGTCAGTTTTACCTTGCAAAAAAAGATATGACAGTTTACTCTTTTGATATGTTATTCACATTCGTAGTCGTTAGGTGAGAAGACACGACACATGATAATCAGATATTAATAGATAACTTCTATGAATCCGCAATAATTCTATCATGATTCGCAAAATCCACAAAAGTGAAATTTTGCATTGCGACATTCATATGACAAACATATAAGGCATACACTGAAGGACAATAGCTTAAATTTTTTAAAATTAATAACTATTTCATAATGTCTATAATCCAATAAAACATTTAAATATACAACTATCACAAGTATTGATAACATCCTTTAAACTCCATAACATAAAAGTCTAATAACAAACAAAAATCAATAAGGAGAGAAGTCCTCCGACTGAATCTCCGGCTCCAAGTAATCACCACCAGCTCCTTCGAAGTACTTGTTGTCTTCCCACTGCTCGGCAACGTACTCAGAATCTAAACCCACCGAAATCAAATATGGGCTGAGCAACATGTGGCTCTAAAGATATAAAATCCTAACTAGCATAACATAAACCTCAACATTCTCAGGCATGCCATAACATAACAATTTATCGATCATACATCAGAGTGCGAAAAGTCATGTTAACATCTTATAAACATATACATCTTGTTGGCCTTGTGAGTATCTTAACTTAGAGAGATCACATACACTTGAGATATAACTTAAAATAACTCAATCACATACATAGGTGACGAATTTACATATAACGAGTACCACCTTTGACACTCGTCAATGCCCTTATAATTACTATGAGCCAGATGAATTTTAAATTTTACTTATGATCTAGGTAACATGTACCCTTGAGGTCCTAACTTGTAGTGAACGAGGTACTAATATGCTTGAGTAACTTGTGAGCCAGGTAACTACATACCATTGGGATCTTAGATATGTTAGTACTCGTAACTTATGAAAATAACAATTCTATGGATTCATACTTATAACATACATACTTGTGAACTTGTCTTGTGTGACTTGTGAGATGATATCTTATGAGAATTGTGAGCTTATGAGTCATGTAAGCTTATCGTCTTATGAGGCTTGTGAGCTTATATTCTTATGAGTCATGTGAACTTATAAATCATACATTCTAATTCTAGTGTTCGTGTGAGGAAGTGAAGGAGATAACCCTTTGTTTAGGCTACACCCTACATTACATATATCATACCTTGGGAACCCCCCATGGCATCTCATACCACCGTGGTACTGAACCTAGGTAACATGACTGTAATTCAAGATTTTGTCTAATCGATGGTACAGATTGGCCCTAATCCTTTATACATATTTTTGAGTTTTGACTTCTTTTATTGGTGGATAACCAAACACTGTGCCATCTACAAAACATTATTCTCACTTTTAAGGTATTTTTACTTGCTACTATACGAGTTTGGAGGGATAGTGAGGTACAAACAACATAAAGTGTGGTGAAACTTTCATCAAACTAAATTGTATATAAATTCTTAATTTATAAAATTGCAAAAGCAAATAGTTAATGTAAATTTTTTTTTTTGGGAAGAATAGTTAATGTAAGTGAATCATGTACTACAATCAAAATTGAGAACCTTATAGAATATAACCATATTACCCCTTACATTTTTAAATCTACTAAAAATGTTACTCATAAGGTGTGTATCTTTTCTTTTCTTAAAGAAATGATTTTCAACACGAAAACTAAAGTAATGTGTGTGTATATATATATATATATATATATATATATATATATAAAAGAAGATGTGGAAGATCAGGTTGGCCTGGCCTAGCCCGCCCGGCCCTTACTTAAGTGGCCTCGTGAGTGGAAAAAAGCTGGGTAAGTTGGCCTTTACCTGAAGGACCAAAAGTTTTCCTTCTCTGGTGTAAAAGTGTGCCTCTTAAATTTGAGATCGAATGACAGCAAATTGCAATTGAAGTCGGGGAGAGTTCAATCACACACACAAGCCAACACGTATCTCTTTTAACCCATATTAACTATAGTTAAGATTTGCTAACCCTTGGGGTTCAACAATATAACTTTGGTTTTAGAAAAAAATATTAAAAGTATTTAACTCTGGTTAAGAATTTTTGTATTATTTTTTTTTAAAAAAAACAAGGTTATATTGTTGAACCTAAGAGTTAGTGAATCTTACAATAGTTAATAAGAATTAATCATAGTTAATAGAAATTAAAAGGGACACGTGTTGGCCTGTGGGTGCGATTGAACTCTCCTAGAGTTCAATCGCAATTGGCTGTGATCGAATCTCCTTAAATTTAAGTTGGACTTGTACCTACAAGTTCCTTAATGCTGTGAGAAAATAGATAAAAACATGGATAAGAAAAGAAAATTTTGGATTTCTAATACAATTCTTAATTATGTTTTGTCTAATTTTCTTTGCTTTTCCATGTTTTCACATATTTTCTTGACAACCAAACATAGAGTAACTGATCCTATGCATTAAAAAAGTTTAACTACGAGCCAAAGCTTTATTTCAAAGAAAGTGTCTGGAGCCCTCCATTTCAAAGCAAAAAAGATTGTAGTTCTGTAATTATTTGAAAATAAATATGATTGTAGTTATGTAATTATTGGAAAAAGAAGTAGCAATTTTGCAACAAGATTTCTCAAATAATTATAAAACTACCATAAGTTTATAATAACTAAGAGGGAGCTCCATCAAATGCATTGAAGCATAGCTCTGACTCATTTAAACTCACAATAAAAATAAGAGATGATGTAGGCCCCAACTGCATTCCAAGTTGCGATAGGAGTTAGAAGAACAAAGGTTTTCAATGTGGTCAAACCTTGCCTACGGAACTGACGCAAACTCATGCGCTCACAACCACTAAGATATGATTTTATGTTAGAGACCTCATTTTGAGGGCAATGTTACCTTCGATGCTAAAGCTCAATTATACTGCGATTGTGACGTATCACTGCCTTGATTTGATAAATTTGGAGGTACTCTGTACTACTATACTACGAGAGAGAGAGAGAGAGAGAGAGAGAGAGAGAGAGGGGCTTAGTCCCGTGTATTTATCATGCATGTAACGGGAAGCCATGCTTGCTCCTTTGGTGTGTGCATGAGCACATGTTAGGTCCGGTATCTACCCGGGAGGGTTTGCATGGTTGATTTCTTCATCCTTTTAAACAGATACTAACCTTATAACCACTGATTACAAAAAACGAAAAAAGAAGTGTAAAAAAATAAAATAAAAATCAATAACCAAAACCAGTCCCAAGTTTAGTCCCACCTCGGCTGGGAACAAGACTCCGCAGGGTTTTTAAGGGGCCATCAACCATCCTTAAATCAAGCCCTTTTTGGAGTGGTTACTTAGACTTACCCTCATGGCACCTTAGTGGCTGTGTGTGAGTTTAGTGTGTGTTAGTTACATGATAACATTTTATCAAAAAGAAACCCACTTATAACGAATTGGGTCAGGGTTGTGATCTCTGGAATCATTCTTTCATAATACTTAGGGGGCGTTTGGCATCGTTCTTGGTAATTCACTGATTTTGAGTACAAAACAATAAGAATTTCTTATAACGATTTTGTGCTGAGAACTCGTTCGGTACAGTCAGTCAGAATCATTTTAAGAGAACAGAAACAACAGAATTCCGTTTGGATGAGAAAAAAAACATAATCATAATAACATCATTCTAACTACTTTTCTTTGGGGAGGGTGGGGATGGTTAATCACTGTAACTATACATAACAAAAGTTTCACCCAACTTTAAATTCTAACAAAATGTCAAACATATCTCATATAATCGAAGTTTATATCTACAATAAAACATGTTATGCTTTTACTTTGCAACGAACACAATCACTATTGTCCAAAATAACATTAAAAGCCCCATAAAAAAAATATATCAAGCTACAACCACAGACTACATAGATGAAAAAGCAGTGTCGTTTGCAGTTCATCAAGTAATAGCTGAAATGCTGAATCCTTTTCATTTTCAATTTGGCGTTCTTCTACATCATATTCATCTACCCATATAAACGATCCTTCATGGTGCTAAAAAAAATAAAATACAATTAGCTAATGAATAATTGGTATAATGAGTTTTCATTGATGTCAATAACAAAATAAAATCAAAACATATAGACTTGATGAACTGGGCATCGATAAAACCAACGACCATAATTTTTCTTTGTTTTCACCATAAACAATTTCATAACACCACAGCCACATAAACATGTAGGACTTTTGCGATCTCCTGTCATGCTTTTAATAATATATACAGAGATTTCCAAACTATTGATAAATGTCGAAAAAGTCATCACAAATATGATCACAACCAGCATAGACAAATGTCAAAAAAGTCAAATTCCTGCCATGCTTTCATTTTGAACCAAAAACCAAAGGACTACTTAGTCCTCGTCATGTGATAATGCATAGCAAGTTGATTTGTCATGTTATCTCTAACACGCATCATTTCTTGTCATCCTTGTACCATTCTAATCTATACGGATGCTGACTTGTATACACCACTGGATCCATCGCCATCATTGACCATGTAGTCTTCATTGCCATATGATAAAAAGTCTTTGTACCTTTGCATTTCTTTTCTGGTAAAATTATGGATATCATATGCTTCAATAGCTATAAGTCGTTGGTTGCGTAGGGAATAAGGAGACATTAACTTCAGGATTGGGAATCGAGATTTTAGATGTCGTGCCCCAAAATCCCACCTTAGTCAAATGGGACCTTGGGCCTGTGACACTGCTTGCACCTACTTGACTTAAGAGCATACATGGCTTGATAAATTGAGAATCTGAAATTTTTTCTTTACAGACAAAGATGAGATCATCTATAATGAAATGAACTGTTAAAATATCTTGTGACCAAGCATAAAACTTAACCAATTTGAATCATCCGCCATGATCCCCAAAGTCAATATCAACCTAAGCAACATCATAAACAAAATATCTATTAGAACCCCTTTCTTTAATCAAATCGAGTATCTAATAGTAAGGAAAACAGTCTAAGTCTCTCTCTCCCTCCTCAAGGAGGTCACCTTCTTGCTCTTCCTGATACTCTTCAATCTAGGGCTCAGCGGCACGCTCCTAATCTGAACTTGCCAACATCAACAGTTCAACTGAGAAACGACGCACTCAGTGAATATAAGGTCTAGCTAACAATACAATAACATGCATACTTGATTAGGCATATAATGCATGTCGTATTTACATGATCAGAGTACGAAAAACATGTGACCATACCATGACATCATCTTGAATCGTGTACTTGTGAGACTCTTGGACTTTTACGTGTGAGAAGCATGTTCGTGATAAGTTACGTGTTTATGATAAGATGCATGTTCAACAACGCATGGTAAGATAAATGCATATTCATGATGAATTGCATGATCAACAATGCATGATAAGATGCATATTCATGATAAATTTCATGTTCGACAATGTATGATAAGATGCATATTCATGATAAATTTCATGTTCTTGTGAGACACGTGTACTTGTCAAATTTAGACTTACCATGCATGTGAACATGTGCTTGAGTGTCTTGATTAACATTCATCTAGGTTATCTCTTATATTCTGACCTTCCACCTTTGAAACTCCACCATGCCATCCCATACCACAATGGTAAAAAATGTAGGTTAGAAAGACCTTCTAAGTCTTGGCCTATCTGAATTTCAACTACCATACATGTTTATATCTGAATAACTTATCATGAAATTCATACTGATATAATTTATCATACATACATGATTCAATAACATTTTTTCACGAATATCGATCCCAACCCATCCTTCTCCTGATGCCTATTCGCCTCACATATACACATAAACAACCCTTCCTTCATCATGTGAAACCTTTCTCCATTCATCATTAACATTGAAACCCTAAAAATTCACCCATTACATCCACCATAATTTCCCATCATCCATTCCATACATGTATAGGGTAAAACATCAAGCATCAACAACATAATAACCAAAATCATGTTTATAGAAACACGTAAGTGCATAAAAACCACTTTTCATGCTCAATACTTAACAATCCATGCATATTCATCCTAAAGACCTAAATATCCATACCTACGCATGTTCATGCATAACAAAATCATAATAAAGTTAGGTAGAGAGTGCATCAACCTTTCGGGATTGTTTCCCTATGGTTTAATGCTTGAGAAATGACTTTTGGGGTGATCTCAAAGCTTTCCTCAATCCTTCCATGCAAAATCTCTTAGAAACCCAAGTTTTCTCTCTTTTCTCTCTAAATTAGGCTTAAAATAGTTAATAAACCCTAAACTCTTGCATAAAAGCCTATTTATAGTGTTAGGGGGTCTAAAACCCTAAATATCCCAAAACTTAAGGGGCTATAAATTATTTGTGCGACACCATTCAAACGGTCTATCATCGTTCAAAAGTCTATTAATCGTTCGAACGGTTCTAACTTTTGTTTTATGTTTTCTTCTGGGATTGTTCGAACAGTCTGGGTTCATTCAAACGGTGCTGCATTCGGGAACTAGTTCCCATATTTTCACTGGTACTGCTCGAACGGTCTGGAGATCGTTCGACCAGTTCCTCCTGTTTTCTCTTATTTTTCCATTTCTTCATCTATTTCTCCATTTATAAACTTTAAACACAACTATAACTTGAATTAACATTAAAAAACACAAATGCGTATTTAATATGACATATTTACCCTAATTAATCATATGAATGACACGAATGTAAATTTTATATCTCTACATCCTCCCCTCCTTATGAGAATTTTGTACTCGAAATCAAGGACCTAACTAGTCGAATAGGTGGGGATTGTGGGCAGTGAAATCTCGCTGCCCGCGAGGTGGGTGCATGGTGCACTTGATCACCGCCCATAAAATGGGTGGTTGGCCTCCGCGTGTGCCAATGGCACGGGCGCTAGCTGGCTAGTACCTGGCTTACCATTAGCCTACCGGCATTTAATGCTAGCAGTAGGGCAATGATGCCCCATGGTCCCTATGGGACTGACATGTGTCTGGGGTCTGTCCTCGTGGATAGACCTAGTTAAAACCTTGCAGATAGGCTTTACAAGCCAGTTCGCGGACAGACCTTAAAAGTCAGTCCGTGGGCTAGCCCCTTTTAGACTTGGTCCACGACCAAAATGATGGTGGACCTAATTAGACCATAGGCGAGACCCATGGTCCCACTTATTTTGGTCCACCGACTAACCAAGACTAGTCTCCCTTGGTAACCTGGTCCGTGGTCCAAATAGGTCATGTACAGGGTTAATCTTCCCTAGCTAGTAGTCAGTACTTGACTACCATGTGGCAGAGAATCCCTGACAAAAAGTGTGCCCCAAAATCTACCCTAGGAGATAGGAGGGACTTTGTGCGTGACTAGACATATCATGATAAACCAACCTACAAAGGATACAAAGAAATAACGTAGCGGAAACGTAACAAATTTCTTTTCTTTTATATACACCAACTGTATTCCAAGTTTCCAATGTATAAAACTAATGACTTAAGACATATACAAGTAACCCCTAAAAGAAATCCCAAAATACATTTCACTCTCTCTCTCATCTCTCAATAATACCTCGGTTAGGCCAAATATTAAGATCTCTATCACCCTCAGGACAGCTGCCTATCGGCTCCTCAACATACTCCTCCTCGACCCATGGTCCCGGAGCACATATATCAAAAGGACTTGCCGAAGATAATAACTCGGCTGAGCATGGAATACTCAGCATATACAAACACTAAAGAAGCAAGTAGTAGACATTAATAATAACATGCTTTACTAGTCAAGACAAAATGAGCAATTCAATGGAACATGCGAAACAAGCATACTTGAATATTCAAATAAGGAAACTATGACACTTTTTAAAATATGGCATGTGCAATCTTTTCAAAATCTTACTTCTAAAAAATACTATCTAAGCTCTACTTTGAGACATTCATTTCAAAACAAAGTGTTTCCCTTCTCTGAACACCTTATGAGACGAGTTCTTACAAGACAAAGTGTTTCCCTTCTCAGAACACCTTATGAGACGAGTTCACTTTACAAAACTTTAGAAGCTAGGCTTAAAGCCCTTGATATCTTTGAGTACCTTACAACAAAGTGTTCATGTTCGGAACACCTTTGAGATGAAGTCCTCTTTACAAAACTTTACAAGCAAGGCATTAAGCCCTTGATCACAAAACTTTAAAAGCAAGGCATCAAGCCCTTGAGTACAAAACTTTACAAGCTACGAAACTTTACAAGCAAGGCATCAAGCCCTTGAGTTCTTTCAAAACCAAATTCTATTTTGAGAAAATCTTCACTTTGAGACAAAACTCCTTTTCAAGCCAAAATCATTCTTTAAGACAAAACTAATGTTGATTCAAAATGAAAATTTCAACATAGAAGTGCATGTGATCATTTGTGAGCAACAACAAGCAAAATCCCTTATAGTTTAATAACATCATCGTACTTTACAAAAATCAAGGTCATAGACCTTGATTTGCCAAAAATCAAACAAACTTAATTTCTATTTATAAAATACAACAAGCTAGGTATAATAGAGTGTATCTACCTCTTTGAGCTTGAATCCTTGTGGTTCTTGTGTTTGAGATGCTTTGGAGGCGAGATTTGGGCCTCACTTTTGATCCTTGAGAAATCCCTTCCAAAACCCTAACTTCCTCTCCTTTATCTCCCAAAATCTCTCTTAGGTTTAGTGTTAATCTAAAACCCTTGAAAATGACATCTATTTATAGCCTAAGTTGTTGAAACCCTAAAAATCCCGCATTTGGGGCTTTTTCACGACTTAACTGGGCATGACCGTTCGAACGATCTTTTGATCGTTCTAATGGTTGAACCTACCATTTTTGGTTTGCAAAACCTTTATTTTCAATCGTTCGAACTGTCAGGGAACAGTTTGAATGGTTGAGGCCACTGTCTTCGATTTCTTGCTCCTATATGGGCATCGTTCGAACGGTCAGGGAACCGTTAGAACGGTAACCTCAGAAGCATTTTCTCATTTTCTTCCTTTTTGGCTTAGGCCTTTTTACTTTCTAACATTATAAATGGTCCTTAGGACCTTAGAACACATGCCAACACACATTTTTAAACACCACAACATCATCATCATAAATCATAAAACCCAAACTATACATTGAAACCTTTTAGCTTTAAAACACACATCTCATAGTACTGCATAGCACTATTCACTAGTAATGTGCACATGAAGTTTCGGGGTTTTACATCCTTCCCCCCCCCCCTTAAAGAAATTTCGTCCTCGAAATTAGAACGAACACAAACCCAAAAACAAACAACAAAAAGAGGTAGGGATATTTTTCCCGCACTTCGACTTCCCTCTCTCATGTAGCTTCCTCTCTTGAGTGATGCTCCCATTGCACGAGCACTAGAGGAATGACTTTGGTGCGCAAGACTTGCTCCTTTCGGTCCAAAATTTGAGCCGATTGCTCGACAAGAGTCAAATCTTCTTGGATTTCCAATGATTCCTAAGAAATGACATGTGACTGGTCCGACAAGTACTTCGTTAACATAGAGATGTGAAAAACATTATGCACACCCACCATATGGGATGGCAAGACAACTCATTAAGCCACCTGTCCAACCTGGGTGATGATCTCAAAGGGTCCCACATACCTAGGGCTAAACTTGCCCCTCTTTCCAAACCTCATAATTCCCTTCGTCGGCGAAATCTTGACGAACACATAATCGCCAACACATTACTCAAGATCCCTTCGACGGTTGTTGGCATAGCTCTTCTGCCGATCTTGAGCATTCTTCAACCTCTCACTGATGATCTTGACCTTATCCATGGTCTGCTCAATCAACTCGGGGCCCAATACTTTCCTTTCACCAACTTCATCCCAATATAGAGGAGATCTACAACTTCTCCCATACAAGGCCTCGAAAGGAGCCATCTGGATGCTTGCCTGATAGCTGTTATTGTAGAAGAACTCAACCAATAGAAAATGATCCTCCCAACTGCCTTTAAAGTCCAACATGCAAGCTTGGAGCATGTCTTCTATAATCTGATTCACCCTCTTAGTCTGTCCTTCAGTTTGAGGATGAAAGGCGGCGCTAAAATCGAGATGAGAACCCATTGCACTCTGAAAGCTCTTCTAGAACCTAGAAGTAAACCTTGGATCCTGATCTGACACGTTGCTGACTGGTACCTCATGCAACCGAACCACTTCTTTGATGTACAACACTGCAAGCTGGTTCGAGTTGAACGTAGTTCGATAAGGCAAGAAATAGGCAAACTTCGTCATACGGTTAACCACCACCCAAATGAAATCAGAGTTCTTCGCTGTCCTTGGCAACCCAACAATGAAATCCATGGAGATATTCTCCCATTTCCACTTGAGAATCAAAAGGGATTGTAAAAGACTTGCTGGCCTCATATGCTCAGCCTTCTCCTGTTGGCACACTAAGCATCTCGACACATACTCTGTGACTTCTCTCTTCATGTTCTGCCACCAATAGTGTCTCTCCAGGTTTTGGTACATCTTCATACCCCCAAGATGCACAGTGTACTTGGACCGGTGAGCTTCATCTAAGATCTCGCTCTTCAACTCTACATCATCCGGAACACATAACCTTCCCTTAAATGTGATGACTCCATCACCATTTAAGGAGAATTCATCACTCTTATTGCTAAACTGCCTTATCTCGGTAAACAACTAGCTCCGTATCCAAACCCTGCAATTCTTGGATCCAAACCAGGATATAAGGCCTGACCTAAGATTAGCCATGACTGGCCCAAATGTGGGAATGCAAAAACTGGTATCGAGGTTCGCCATGACCTCTAACATCTTCCACTCACGAATCATCATGTGGGCTACAAGTTTAGAAGGCTTCCTGTTCAAAGAGTCTACCACCATGTTAGCCTTACCCGGGTGGTACTGGATAGAGCAGTCATAGTCCTTTAAGAATTTCATCCATCTACACTACCTCAAATTTAGCTCATTTTGAGAAAACAAATACTTTAAGCTCTTGTGATTCGTGAACACATCGAACTGCTCCTCATAAAGGTAGTGCTGCCAAATCTTCAATACAAACACAACTGCCACAACCTCTAGGTCGTGCATAGGATAGTTCTTCTCATGGTCTTTTAACTGTCGAGAAGCATAGACAATGATTTTTCCATGTTGCATCAGAACACACCCTAGCCCAACATGCGAGGTGTGAGCGCAAAAATTCTTCTACTCACAAGGGGGGATGTGGATTACCTGTATACCCTCATGGGTGTGGAAGGGTTTTACGATTAAGAGTCGCCGCCTATTTATTCAAAAGGGATAAGTCACCGAGTTTGGATAAAGTCTTGGTCTGCGAGTGAGATTAGGGTAAGGGATTCAGTTAAGTCTGGGGAAGGTGTTAGGCACCTCGAGGCTTCTGTTTTACAACGGTTCCGTACTCCGCAGGTTTAAGCCAACTAAAGTTAATCTTGATTAGAATGCAAGAGTGTTTAAATTAACACTAACCCAAGAAAGGAAAAGCTAACTGGGGTCGAACCTGGGTTGAGTTGCCTACGTACTCACAGGGTGAGATCAGACTGAGCATAGTTCTGGCACTTGAGCCTGTGTCGAGGTTAGGGGCGTGTGTGTGTGCACCAAGGGTGGCTACTATGGACTAGTCTGGTAGACTAGGGTTTGGTTAACCGAGGTTGGTGAAGAGAAAGGTATACAAGCCCGGTAGGCTTAGGGGATAGTCTGGTAGACTAAGACGGAGCCCGGCCCAGGTTAGGGTTGGTAACCGGGGTTAGGCTAAAATAATTATGGTTAGGGTTATAAACCACAGTTAAGGGGATGTGAGATGTAGCCCGGTAGGCTAAGGGGAGGCTCGGTAGGCCGTAAACCGAGATTCACTATGATTAGGGTTGCTAATAGAAGTTAAGGGGGGGTCTAACTGTGGTTAAGGTTGGTAACCAGGGTTAGGGAGAGGGCCAAAGTCAGTTTTATGGTCCAAGTGATTTTTAGGAATTTTTGATTAATTTCCAAAATTTATGGGGTTAAGGGGTGCTTAACCGCGGTTAAATGTTAACTGGAGGTGTATTTAACAGTGGTTAAGGGTTTGGTAAAGTCCAATGTGGGCCCAAGGGGCTAGGCAGGGCCTAAAGTGGCCTCCTACCAGGCTTAGGCCCCTGCAAAAGCCCAGAATCAAAACAAAATTAATGTTAGTAATAGGATTACTGACATGTATAACAATGTTTTTAATTTGTGTTTTTGCCTCTGTTAACTAGGGTTAAGATGTAACCCAGGGTGATCTGAGATCAGGGGAGTGTAAAGGGGACTCTTGGGAACATTTTGAATCTGGCGTGGGCCCCAGGGGATGCCTGGAGTGGGCCCCACAAAGGTGCAAAGGTACTGCAACAGAAACAATATATTGGTGGTAGTTATTCTACCGCCAATCTGGAATTAGGCCAAATCAAGATTGTCGGTAGATGCTCTACCGCTAATAATGCACAGTGTTGTTTTTCTTGATTTTAACCATGGTTAAGGTCAAACTAAGCACTTAGAAGGACCAGGTGAGGTCCAGGGGGATGAGAGGGATTCACTTTGGGCCCTGGATAAGAACCAGGGCCCACCTAAATAGGCCAAACAAGCTACAAGAAGACACTGCCAGGAATGGCGGTACTGAGTTTACCCTATTCCTGATTTTCTTAAAAACTAGATTTTTATCCTACGGGCTGTGCACCAGGGATCACCAGGGGTTCCCTCATAATTTGAGGGACCCCCAGAAGGCTCGTGTTGGTCTCCCAAGCTTCATGGAAGGTGCTTTATCCATTGGGGTTCACCACACCTATGAACAAGGTGGGTGAACACCCTGTGGGGTTTTGATCTACCAACTAACCTCTAGTAAAATGAAAATAAGCCCCCCTGAAATTGACCAAGGTTCACATTGATGATAAACCAAAGGAGAAAGAGGGTAGGGAAGTCCCTACCCTAAGCCCTGTTCTGCCCATAGGTGGTGGAGGCCTACAATAGGGGGTGGTGCTACAGCGGTGGAGTGGTAGCTGCTGGGGGAACTCGTGGCAGGTCAAGGGGTATCCTGGGATTACGACCAGGAGGTTGAAGAGGCTGTGGGAGAGGATTTCAGAATAGGGGTTCACCTGTGGGTTTTTGCAGACCATATGCACTGTAGAGGAGTCTTGATTTTATAAGGAAGGCAACTAGGGACCTAGGAGGGATTAAGAAGAAGGGGGAGAACCTGTATGGACCCTCTGGAGGTCAAGTGGGAGGAGTTGAAGGGAGATTTGAGGTGGGGGTGGAGTGTGCGGGGCGTCTACTGACTGCAAACTCGAAACTCACAGAGTGTCGGTAGAAGTTCTACTGACATTATGAACGTTGGCCAATTTTAATTGGCGGTAGACCTTCAAACCGCTAATAAGAATTTTTTTTTCAATTGGGCCTGGCCCATGCACAGATAGGTATGGGGGGTTTTTCCCTTAAGGTTTTTGGGCCTTGTGGGTTCAGACTAGGGGGCAAGCCCTATAGGCCATGGACTTAGGGATTAAGCCCGAAGGGCTCTAGGGCTAGGCTAAGGCATCGGCTAAGGTCACCTAGGGCTAGGTTTTGACATTGGTTTTGTACTAGGGTTCAACTAGGGTTAAACTAGGGGTAGGTCCTAGGGTTTTAACTAGGGGTAAGTCTAGGGTTTACCTAGGGTTTAGCTAGGATTTACCTAGGGTTAGGGGATTTGGCAGGGGGTGACCATGGTGAAAAGAATTTAACCATGGTTAGATGGGGTGTAAAAATTGGGTGCTTACAGCTGCCCCTCTTTGCTGGAGAATCCCAAGGTTGGCAATTTGAATGGCAAAGACTAGAATCATCCTATTTTTACACCGAGGTCGGATCTTGGGGATCTGGAATGATGACATATATTCATGCAGTGCAAATGGTGAGTGTAATGAAGTGGTATAGTCACTGCTGGGGATGAGTGAGTAGTTTAGACTAACTCACTGGGGAATGATAGATGCAAGGATGGCACAGCCCAGAGGTGTTCGCCCTTAAGGATTTGATCGAGTCGATCGAAAAGACACATAGGGCGTCGAGAACACATAGGGTGTTGAAGGGGTGATATGCGGGTGGTATACACTGTAAAGGTATACACGGGATGTCGAGGACACACAGGGTGTCGAAAAGAAGGACGTGCAGGTGGTATACACTGTAAAGGTATACACGGGATGTTCGAGGATATATAGGGTGTCGAAAAGGAGGACATGCAAGTGGTCTACACTATAAAGGTATACACGGGATGTTGAGGACATACGGAGGTGTCGAAAAGGGTGACATGCAGGAGGTGATACTGCGGTATGGCGAGATTGCCAAAGAGCACACCGGATGCCGGAGGCACGCGGGGGTGTCGAAAAAGGTAACATGTAGAAGGTGATCCTGCAGTATGGCGAGATTTCCAAGGAGCATACAGGATGCCGAAGACACGCGGGGGTGTCGAAAAGGGTGACATGTAGAAGGTGATACTACGGTATGGCGAGATTGCCAAGGAGCACACCGGATATCGGAGGCATGCAGGGGTGTCAAAAAAGGGTGTGGCATGTCCAAGAGGCACTAGCGGGATGATTTGAAATGGCTGAGAGGCGCTGGATTTTGATCAAAAATGGTGCTGAGGAGTTTGGTCACACGGGGTGTGTTGCTATGTAGGGATGTCATGCAGGGGATAAAGGCGAGGATGCTTTCCTATGACTCTGCTGATTACGACTTGTAGGGACGCTTGGTGTCGGCTTCTTTTGCTTTGTCTTACCGGGACTGCTCAGTGCAGGCTGGTATGACTTGGTCTGGATACCAAAAGAGTCTGTTTTGAAAACATTTTATAAAAGGTTTTGGACCTTTGTAAAAAAATTTTTGGTTTGAACAGAAAGAATGTTCAACTAGCTATTAGTTTTGCCAGGAAAGTGCCTTAGTCAGGGCTTGGGGATCATATAATCTGTCTTTCGCTCTTGGAGAGCAGAGTATGACCCAGAAGAGGTTTTCTTGCTGTTGGGGATGCTCATGGGTAGACCTGTTTGTCTTGTCACTACTGGAGATTAGACTCTGGCTGGGGAGAAGCTTACGAGGGAGCAAATTGGATGCTTTTGTTGGAGATCCATTGGGGAGTGTGACACCGCTGTAGATCACCACTGGGGATCTTCTAGGGGATATGATACTACCATAGGTCACTGCTAGGGATCTGAAATTTGTTAGAGACTGGTGCCAGGGATGCTGCTCTTTCATGCCATCTACTAGGGACTGTTGCAGGGGATTCATCTGGCTAGACTGATTACTGCCGGATTCTGTTGCCAAACTGCTATTCAGCTTTTCTCCCTTTTTACCTTTGGAATGACCAAGTCATGGGGTTCGCATAATTTTTGCGCAATGAGGCCATCGCCGGTTTTCCTTATGCCTGCGAAGCTGATTGATTTTTATCCTTTTTTTGCCCTTAGTCGCAAGACTAGGTTTCGGGATCGCTTGATTTTTGTATAATGAGGCCGTTGCCGGTTTTCACTCATGCTCGTGACTTACTGAGGAAATCGATATTTGATAGGGAAAAGGGATCTTCTCCCATCATTGCCCTAAATGGCGCTCCTTTGGGGATTGGGAGACGATATTTTCGTTGGGGATACAGATGTGATATTAAGCTTACACTTGTGGTTTCTAGGGGATCTAGAAGGACTTGGAGTAGGACGAAATATAGGCTAGGGGACCGAAGTTTGGGACACCCTAAGATTTCTCTTGTTTGTAGTCGATTTGCACTCCCTTGGAAGTTTGCTTTATAATTGATTTCACTCTCTGGGGAAATTTGTTTGTTTAAGACCCCCCCTTTTTTTTTACTTTGCTGGGGAATGTAACGAGAGGTTGTGAGAGAGGTTGTCTCTGCTAAGTGTAGAGATGTTGTCTCTGCCTGGGGATTGTTGGGGAAAGAGTCCGGAGAGATTGTCTCTGTGGGGAGTTTCTGGCTTTTAAAATGTTTCGACTTCTATTTTGGGTTTTCCTTTGATGGAAACTTTGCACTCTTGAGAGTTGACTCATTTGGGAGAGTTTGTCTCTGTTTGGGGAGTGACTCTGTGGAGAATAGTCGATGACACTTTCTGGGGAAAGAAGGACTTTGCTTGGGGAGAGTTGGGGGATGATTACCCTTTTTGTGACCGCACCTGATTTTGTCAGGTTTCCTACGTACCCTTTGTATGATCAGGTCATGACGTAGTTCAGGCTAATGCCGTAGAGGGTAAGGGAGGGTATCCCTGAAGAGGTGTAATGAAAGAAGGATTGTTAGGCTCAAGGGGCTAACTAGCGGATTTTATTGATTTGTAAACGGGTTATAGGAAAGAGGGATAAGGAGTGTGCCGAGGATGGCCACCTATCATTTTTCAGAGAAACTTACAAGTGTAAAGTGCCTATCAGATCTAGTCCCTAAGCGTAGTATCGGTTGACTTTGTCCATGTTGATGGGCTCTAGGAGGTCTTTGTCATCCATACGTCTGAGTTGAAGGGCGCCGCCTGAAAATTTGTTTCGGACAATGTATGGGCCTTTATAGTTGAGAGTGAACTTGCCCCTTGGGTCAGGGTGGTTTGACAATATTTTATAGAGAACTAGGTCACCGATCTCGATGCTTCTCTGCTTGACTTTCTTATTGAATGCCCTAGCCATATGCCTCAGAGAGGCTTGAGAGTGATTGATGACTTTCAGTCGCCGCTCTTCAATCAGATTCAGCTGCTCATACCGAGTTTGTGCCCATTCTGATTTTGAGAGCTCTGCTTCCATTAACACTTGGAGAATTGGAATCTGTACTTCGACGGGGAAGACTGCTTCCATACTATAGGCTAGAGAGAATGACATACCTCAGTTAAGGTTCGGATGGACGTTTTGTAGGCCATGACTGCATAAGGGAGCATCTCATGCCAGGCAGAGTACTTGCTGGCCATCTTTTCAATGATTTTCTTTAGATTTTTGCTGGCGGCTTCAACTGCACCATTGGTCTGTGGCCTCTATGGCATGGAGTTGTGATGTTGGATCTTGAATTTCTAGCAGAGGTCAGTCATCCCCCTTGTTACAGAAGTTGAGAGCATTGTTTGTTACAATCTCATACGGGACCCCATATCAGCAGATTATATCCCGTTTTAGAAAACGCTGAACCACTGAGACTGTGACGTTGGCATAAGTGGCTGCCTCAACCCATTTTGTAAAGTAATTGATTGCTACCATAATGAATCGATGCCGTTAGATGCTTTCGGAGCTATAGGTCCGATGACATTGATGCCCCATGCTGAGAATGGCCAAGGAGCAGTTAGATTGTGTAGCCTATTTGGCGGTGCATTTACCCTGTCGGCATAGATTTGGTATTGGTGGTATTTCTGTGCGTGCTTGCAACAGTCTGATTCCATGGTGGACCAGTAGTAACCCAGCCTCTGTATCTTCTTAGACAACATTTACCCGTTTATGTGTGGGCCGCAAGCTCCTTCATGAACTTCTTCAACTACCTATGCTGCGTCACCGGTATCCAGGCATCTGAGCCAGAGTAGGTTCAGCGACCTTTTGTACAAGATGCTCCCTGATAAGACGAATTGAATGGCCAGTCTTCTGATTGCCCAACGGTCTGTTATGGTAGCATCGAGAGGGAAGGTCCCGTCCTCGATGTATTGTTTGATGTCTGCATACTAAGGCTTATTGTCTGATACCTCCTCAATCTGAAGGCAGTAGGCAGGTTGATCCTATTGCTGAATTTCAATCGGTCAGAGCATGATGCTTGTAGGGATCTATACCATGGAAGCGAGAGTGGCCAGTGTGTTGGCGAATCTGTTCTGGTTCTTGGACTTGTAGCTGAAGCTGAGTCTTCTGAACTAACTGATTAGCAGACTGAGGTAAGCCAAGTATGAGACTAGCCTTGCTTCTCGGATGGCCCAAGATTTATTCTCCTGATAGATTACTAGAGATGAGTCACTGTAGACATCTACCTCTTCAATCTCCATGTCCAGGGCTTGTTTTAGTCCAGCTATGCACGCCTCGTATTTTGCCACATTGTTGGAGTATCTGAACTTCAGCTTGACTGAGATAGGGAGGTGTGCTCCCTTGGGTGAGATCAAGAATGCTCCTGCCCCGTGCCCATGACTGTTGGCCGCTCTGTCAAAGTACAACTCCCAGCTGGAGTACTCTTGTTCATCTACTTCTGCATATAGGATGGCTTCGTCTGGGAACCGATTATGTACAAACACGTAGTCCTATGTTGGACTATGGGCAAGGTGATCTGCTATCTTCTGTCCCTTGATTGACTTCTATGTCATGTACGTGATGTCAAATTCAGACATCATGAGCCATCGTGCAGTCCTTCTGGTGGTAGCCCTGTCAGACGTAATTTCCTGGCAAATCAATTAACCTCAGTTTAGCATGCTTGATGATTTTTGTTTTTGTTGGCTTCAGGACACTAGGCCTTCCAAGGGAAGAGTCCGTGTGATTTCGTCATCCACCGATATGAAATATTTTTTTGAAAACATGATTTTTGAGTCAAAACAATCTGATTTTCATTAACAAAATGATGACTTGTTACAAAAATGACTCAAACAAAAGGGAGGCCGACAGTGGGCTGACATTTGGATTTTACAAATGGGAGCAAAAAGAGATAGATGAAGGAGAAGGGTGTTGCTTGGTCACTGCTGTTTTGGACAACCTATCCTGCACTGTGCTTGCCCCGGCCCTAAATAGCCTCGAGGGTGAGAGCCTCAGTCCACCAACGGATTAGTGGCTCACGACTGGAGGACGTTTTGGCACTGTTTGAGAGGGTGCAGACCTGCTCTCCTGTTAGATATTCTGCTTCGGTAGCATCTTCGACAGTCAACTCGTCGAACATCTAGGCCATGCTGAACACTTCTGGATTTGGAGTCCTTGAAGATTCGCCATTGGGCTGGGGAGCAATAGGTGCAAGAGAGGTTTCTGGGTAGGTTTCGAAGATTCCTACGGGGAAGGTTATAGAGATGTGGGGTCGAGGCTCAGGTTTCTCCGATTGTCTACTTTTCTTAGTCAGCTTGGAGAGGTAGTCCTCGTATTTGAGCTTGTATCCCAAGCCGTAGGGAGATGTATAGCGAGGAGGCATGTATCTCTTCTTTATACCTTGATTCTTGGCACCAAGACCATTCCATGGCTGGTAGCTCATTTTGGCCATCATTCTGACACATGGTGGCACTACTTGCTTGCTCACCGAGACCATTCCTTGGCTGGTAGCTTGTTTTGGCCATCATTCTGACACATGGTGGCACTACTTGCTTGCTTTGTTGTTCCACCTGGGCGATAGAATTAACCTGCTCGAATTGGAATGTCTTGAAGGCAGTGCCTTGCCCCAGCTCTTGGACATCCCCAAAGAAAATTGTCAACTCCTCAGAAGGGATGACAACCAGACGGTCATCCTAGATGAACTTGATTCTTTGGTGCAGAGAGGAGGGAACGGATCCGGCCGCATGGATCCACGGCCTCTCTAAGAGCAAGGTGAATGAGGCTGGTACATTTATAACCTGAAATTTCATCGAGAACTGAGCTGGTCTGACCCCGATTGTCAAATCGATGTCACTCAGGTTCTGCCTGGTTGTATTATCAAAAGCCCTGATGGTCATGGGTCTCTTCTTCACTTGACTGAGGTTCAGGCCTAGGTTTTATAGTGTAGAAAGTGTGCAGACATTCAGGCCGGAGCCATTGTTGATGAGGACTGATGATAACGTTCGATCCATGCACTGAACTGTTATGTACAGAGCCCAGGTATAATCCCTGTCGTTGTCCGGTATTTCCTCTTCTGTGAAGGAAATGATTCTGGATTCGAGGATTTACCCTACCATTTGCCCTAATTTTTTGGGCTTTATGTCTGGTGTTACATGGGCATTGCCGAATACTCAGAGTAATTACTTCCGATGATGCTCAGAAGTTAGAAGAAGACCTAGGATAGATATCTGTGCTGGGACCTTGCCCAATTGCTGAGTGATATTGAACTACTTTGCTTTTTCTAAGATTTTCAATAAAACTGCTGAATCAGCTGCTTCCTTCTGTGGGTCTGACACCCCTGCTTTCTCTTTCTCTTTTTCTGTACCCTTTGCCTTTGTCGGCTCAGCTGCGGGAGGTTGATATACCCGACCAAATATGTTTAGGTTGGCTATGCTCTTACTCTCAAGGATGAGAGAACGGGGAGCGGGTACTCGGTTGAGGTCAAAAGGAGGCTCTGAGATGTAGGGGATCTGGACAGGGCCTGAAGAGGTTGAGGCTTGAGCTAGAGTTGTATGCCAATTTGTAGGGCAAGAGATAGTATAGATGATTTATTCGGGGACAAGTATCTAGATTGGAGACTGAATAGTCTGTACGTTTGACTGGGGGAAGGGGATTATGACAAGTGATCGGTAAGAGGGCCTGATGATGCCTTCATCAACTGCGGGTGTGTTGGGTCTTGACTGCCCTGCCCTGGGCTCTTCCCACTAAATAAAGTTGATTTAATCGTTATGTGAGGGCAGTGGCACCTGATTGATGTTGGTGTTGCTGGGAGCCAGCTCAACCCTTCCGTCATCTAAGAGATCTTGGATGACACACTTCAGGCCTATGCAGTAGTCTGTAGCATAGTCTGGGCTTCTATGGAGCAGTGATGATCAACGTTGTAGTTCATGTTCTATTTGTCTGGAGGTAAAAGAGGTGTGGGGCCTCTCAACTCGAGAAGGCCCTGCTTGGTTAGGAATTCCAACAACTGACTGAGTGTGTATGGAAGAGGGGTAAAGTTTCTGGGGGTATGGTTTTGCCCCTGGATTGGTCAGGCTGGCCTGGTATTCTTGACAACTGTTTGCTGCTAACCTGCTGGAGCTGGTAGTCTGATGGGTGCTGTGGAAGCAACCATGTGTACATCTTCTTTCTTTCTGTTGTCCCTGGGACTGATGTTTCTGCTGGATGAGGCTGTTGCTTTGGGGGGATCAAGCCCTAAACTGGAATGAATAGCCCCGCTCTTGATGGCAGTTTCGATACGGGCACCTTTCTTGACAATGGTGCCGAAGTCCACTACTGGTAGGGTCCCCATAAGTGTAGAGTAGGGCTGCTTGAGAGTGCCAATGAACATGTTTGTGGGATCTTTGCTGTCATTTCCCTCCAGCGGGTGGCGTATTCTAGAAATGATTCATTGTTACGCTAGCTTAGCTACTCAAGCTATCTCCTCTAAGGGCGGAGCTCTTGGTTAAAGGAGTATTGCTCCACGAAACTATCCATCGCATCCTGCCAAGTCTTGACTTTCTGCTTGTCCACAGACATCCACCATGTTAGGGCTGCCCCTTCAGACTCTTCTGAAAGTATTGGATGAGTAGGGCCTAATTTCTGTTGTGTTGGAGCATGTCTTCCAAGTACAACTGTAGGTGTTGTTTCGAACAGCCCAAGCCGTCGTATTTATCAAAGTCCGAGACCTTGAAGCTTGCAGAAACAGCATCCCCTGATGAGAAAGTTAAGTCCTCCAATGATAGACTAGTACTGGTGGATGCACCCTTCATTCTTCTCATCTCCTCTTTAATTTGCTTGATCTCGTCCTGTAAGGATGGAGTAGGGTCTGAGGATGATGGCCGGTCCTGATTGATGTGTGAGGCCTTGGGTTGCTCTTCATTTTGGTCATACTCCTCTCCTCTACCTGTTGCGGGTATAGGGTTAGGTATGATGAAGGGGGGAGAACGAGGCTCTGGTATAGGTTGCTCGACTGGTTCTCCAGTTAGGATCTGGGTAGAGGGTTCTTTAGTTCAGGTACCAATTAGAATCTTCAGGGATTCCAGAACACTATCAAGTTTTGATTGCATGGCTACGATGTCCCTGTCATGTGACTGTAGGATCTCGGTGGTTCGCTGGTACTGATCTGCAGGTTCCGCCATTGAGTCTGCGCTGCTTTCTTATTGTGTTGTGTAAGAGCTGCTCTCTGATTGGGCAGTGCAAGGTACTATCTTTGTGACTGGTACCTCTGTTAAGGCTGTGTCCGTGGCTACTGCTTCTACGAGAATCGTAGTCAGAAAATGAGTCACAGGCCGGCTCATGCAACTGAAAAGAATGCAACAACTAAACATGATTATGCACGATGACAGAAAAGAGATGCTAGAAAAACAGGGGATTTTTCATTGATGCATGAAGAGTGCAGTGAGTACAGGGATAGTCTAACTCAAATAAAGAGAAAAAGACTCGATCCTAGGCAGGCCCATCAGGGATCGCGAAATCAAGTGGCCGAGGCACACCATTAAGATTCATGATTTGTTGCTGGAGGGATGTGATCTCAACCTCCATGTTTGCATGGGTCTCAGTAGCGTTGAACATGCGGTATCCAAACTGTTGGATACAGGAAGTCATCTCTGCCTTTACACTATTGAGCTACTCTTTGTGGAAGTACAACTGGGCCCGAATGACGGCTGTTTCTCTGGTGTCGCCCCTGCGTCTCCTGTGGAGAGACTGGATTATCTACTCGAGTTGTTCAACCTATTCTTGTGTAGCTTGGAGTTTGCGACCTTGTTTCGCTTCCTGTTGCCTGAATGCACGCTAGGGTTTTCATAACCTTTTCCATTTCTATTGGATCTAGAGCTGTCTCTCTAGGAAAAATTCTGTCAAGGGAACCACCATTTCAATTAGGGGTATGGTTCCGCATGATGGAACTACGATTGGTGTGGGTAGTTCCCTGGGTGCAGGCATACCGGGTAGAATGTCAGGATTATCCACCCACTGTCGGTATGCTGAGTTGGTCGGTGGTCCTAATATAACCATAAAATCCGGCCACTGATCTCGTTTGGAGCTGCGCCAAACTGATTGGAAGTGTCGGGTGAGGTTGTTGGAGTGCATTGTGAAAGTGATCCAATCATTTTCCTGCCGATCTATCACTGGGATGCGTTGAGGGAGTCCAAACTATCGGAAGACTCGCAGTGGTGTATAGACTGCGGAGCTTGTTAGACCAGTAAGAATCATGCATCGTCTGCCGGTGATGACAATGCGGGTAGCTTATTTAGTACAACCCACTCGCACTGCCATGTGATTTCTTCCTCTGATAGGGTTTGGAGGAGCTGGTAGAGCTTTCCGACGTCTGTAGTTGTTATCGGACCTTGATTCTGAGAAATCTTCCAAGGTAGACTGTAGGCATTGCGGATACATCTGGTACCGATATGATTGTAGGCAAGAGACTTACCAACCAGAGGTGTAAGAGAGGTGTATTGGCATAGAAGATGCCCTTTCTGCAGCCTGCTGCCTGGTTGAGAGCCCTGAGGAGCTCTGCTAGGATAACGGGTACAACTGAGCAGGAGTTGTGCATGTCCTCGATGATCCCGATTAGAACTACTTCGACGAGTGAACGGCAGCTTGGGAAAACCAACTGAGATATGACTATTAGTGCAAGGGTATTGAGACCGGGAAGTTCCGCTATAAGGGAGTCAGGGTTCCACTTGCGCTTGAACCTCTTTTCAAGAAAAGATATAGGTATTCAATCAAAAGAGCCGCTAGGGCCGGGCTATAAGCAGGCAGGCTTGATATGCAAGAACCTGGATAGGTCTGCCCGATATATTGTCTTGTAATGCGGTACTATGGCTTTGCCATCCATGTTTAACCCTAAAATGCGCTGAATCTCTTCCAGTGTTGGGTAGAGCTCGTTCTTACCAAAACGGAATACCATGTGAGATGAGTTCCAACACTGGTTAACAGTGTTCATGAGGCGCGAGTCTGGGTTAACCACAAATAGGTCTAGGATAGTCCCGGTTTTGTAGTACTGAGCCCAAGCGAGACGCTGACTGGAGGTAAAGGCCCCAATTGCTTTCTGGAGGTTGTCATTACATGCCCCCTTAGAAGTTAGATGCACGGGCCGCGATGGTCGACCCATTGACTGGATTATCCCTGAAGGACCAGCCATCTACCTGGACAATATACAAACTCTGTGAGTACACTGTGTATATAGATGTGAATGCAAGTTGGTACAATATTTTTTTTTGATTTTTGAGTTTGATTGGGTGTGACGAGGCACATGTGATCCGATAGGGCAGACAGATGGAGGTCTGACGTGCTTTTTAGCCCAGGTTGTTAGGAACCGAGGGACCTATCAAGTCAAGGTTGGGGACAGACTCAGTGAAGGCCTGTCTGCCTGGGATTTGACCCCCATATGCTATGTCAGGAAGCATGGTTTGATATAGTTTATTACAAGCACATGTTTGGCTCATTACATGTCCCTGGGTGGGTGGTTATCTAGGTAGAATGTGCTCGGGTAGTCAACCACGACTGGGGAAAGGTATAGGATGCAAGCAGGTTAGGGTTTATAGTACCCCTCCCTGGATGAGCTACTTGTAAACTATATCCTAGCCTAGGCTATATGTATGAATGATGGTTTGATGCAGGTGTGTTCCTACCAGGATAAGGGGAACACATAACACCGTATATGCGACTCCCTGGTATAGAACATACCTAAAAGGGACGATTGGTGAAAGCGGGAGCGTTTAGAATCCTTCCCTGGGGGTAATCACCTAACAGGAGTAACTCCACAGACCTCTAAGCTACTGACACTGAGGATGATCATCCAGCAGCCGTTAGCATAATAAGCCTGTTTACTGCATTTAATACGATAATTACACTACTATGACATGTATGAATGCACAGTACACAATTAACCAAGAGATGTAAAATGATTAGTGTTAAGTTAAATGCTTATGCATTTCAATCAAGATTAAGGTTTAGTTGGCTTAAACCTGGGTTCTCGGTCGAACCCATGAAAAAGATCTCTAGCAGAATCACTAGAGCTGTGAGCGTGGAAATTCTTCCACTCATAAGGGGGGATGTGGATTACCTGTATACCCTCGCAGGAGTGGAAGAGTTTTACGATTAAGAGTCGCCACCTATTTATTCAGAAGGGATAAGTCCCCCGAGTTTGGATAAGGTCTTGGTCTATGAATAAGATCAGGGTAAGGGGTTCAATTAAGTCCGGGAAAGGTGTTAGGCACCCGAGGATTCTGTTTTACAATGGTTCCGTACTCCAGGTTTAAGCCAACTAAAGTTAATCTTGATTAGAATGCTGAAATGTTTAAGTTAACACTAATCCAAGAAAGGAACTAACTGGGGTCGAACTCGGGTTGGGTTGCCTACGTACTCAAAGGGTGAGATCAGACTAAGTGTAGTTCTGGCACATGAGCCTATGCCGAGGCTAGGGGTGTGTGTGTGTGCACCAAGGGTGGCTAACATGTACTAGTCTGGTAGACTAGGGTTTGGTTGATCGAGATTGGTCAAGTGCAAGGTATACAAGCCCGGTAGGCTTAGGGGTAGTCCGGTAGACTAATACGGAGTCTGGCCCGGGTTAGGGTTTCTAACCGGGTTAGGCCGAACTAACTATGGTTAGAGTTGCTAACCACAGTTAAGGGAATGTGAGATGTAGCCCAGTAGGCTAAGGAGAGGCCTGGTAGGCCGAAGATAAGTTCGGTAGCTTGGTTTTTAGGCCCGACAGGCTGTAAATCGAGATTTACTACGATTAGGGTTGCTAACCGAAGTTAAGGGGGGTCTAACTATGGTTAAGGTTGCTAACCAGGGTTAGGGAGAGGGTCAAGGTCAGTTTTATGGTCCAAGTGATTTTTAGGAATTTCTGATTAATTTAAAAAATTTGTGGGGTTAAGGAGAGCTTAACCGTGGTTCAATGTTAATCGGATGTGTATTTAACCATGGTTAAGGGTTTGGTAAAGTCCAAGGTGGGCCTAAGGGGCTAGGCAGGGCCTAAAGTGGCCTCTTACCCGGCCTGGGCCCCTGCAAAAGCCCAGAATCGAAACAAAATTAATGTGGGTTGTAAACAACCCAATTTTGCACCCCCTAGTCTCTTTGCAGACCTCTAAAAATCCTTTAAAAAACCCTCTTTCCGCGGGCTTCGATTTCCAAAAAACGCCCCTCAAGTAGAAAATGACCAAAATACCCCTAGGGTGAAAAATGACCAAATACCCCTAAAAAGTCCTAAAAGGTTTTAATTTTGTCCAAAATGATTTTACAAATTTTTTGATGAATTTTGACTATTTTTGGAATTAAATTGGGCTTAAAACAATAGAAAATGATCGAAATGCCCCTGGAGTGTAAAATGACCGAAACGCCCCTGAATAGTGGTCAAAAGTTATGATTTCATCTTAAATAATTTTACAAATTTTTCGGTTCAATTTCGGCTATTTTCGGGCTCAAAATGGGCTTAAAACGACAAAAACAGTTTTTCAGCAAATACGAGCATAAACCAAAAAACCCCAAAAAAACAGTTTTTTAAAGAACCAAACAAGCCCCAAGGGGCAACCTCGCCCTTTTAAAAGGCGAGGGAGCATCTGGGCCCCACTTGCACTGCAAACTTCATTTTTTATTATTTTAATTGTCCTTAATAAAATATATTAAATCTCGCCTTTTAAAAAGGCGTGGATTTAGTGTTATCCGTGTTACCGCCCCACTGTTCACACCGCTTTACTATAGATTAAAATATATTAAATCGCGCCCTTGAAAGCGGCGTGGGCACTATTCCGAAACACTATAAATACCCCCCTCTCTTCCTTCATTTCTCACCAATTCCTTCTCCCTCTCTCTCCCTTTTCGATTTCAAAGCTCTTCTTAGCAAGCCCGGATTCCCGAGAAAGTCGATTGTGAAGGGTCTTTTCTCGGGACCCCTTTTCAGAAATCTTTTCAGATTTTCTGGAAAGTAAAATATCTTCAAACTCTGACGTTTGCTTAGTCTTTTATTAGTTTTAATTATTTTATTATTTTTTAATACTTAGACTACTTGCCTTGTCGAACCCCTGCCCGGTTTTACTTAAACCTAGCCTACCCTGTCGAACCCCTGCCTGGTTTTACTTAAAACTAGCCTACCTTGTCGAACCTCTACCCGAACTTCGGTTCAAACCTATCCTACCCAGTCAAACCTCTGCCTAAACTTCGGTTCAAACCTAACCTACCATGTCGAACCTCTGTCCGAACTTTGAATAGCCCTGTCGAACCTCGGCTCGAACTTCGGTTCAAACTTAGCCTACCCTGTCGAACCTCTGCCCGAACTTCGGTTCAAACTTAGCCTACCTTAGTCGAACCTCCACCCGAACTTCGGTTCAAATTTAGCCTACCTTAGCCGAACCTCTGTCTGAACCTCGGTTAATACCCTGGTTCAAACCATACTTACCTTAGCTGAAACTCTGTCTGAACCTCGGTTAATACCCTGGTTCAAACCATACTTACCTTAGCTGAAACTCTGTCTGAACCTCGGTTCATATCCTGGTTCAAACCCTACCCACCTACCTAAACCTCTGTCCGAACCTCGGTTTAAACCTACTTACCTTAGCCGAACCTCTGTCCGAACCTCAGTCAAACCCTGATTCAAATCCTTTCAAACCCTAACCCAACCAAATGCTCATTGACATGAGCTAAAACTGTCCAGATACTTCTTGACATGAGCTAAAACTGTCCAAATGCTCCCCGACAAGTGCATAAAAGGCCCAAACGCTCCTGAATAGGAGCCCAAACTATTTAAAAACACCTTAACATCCAAAAGACAAATCCTAACATTTCAAACACCCACAATCCAAACAAAACAAATCAAACCATCAACTACGAACTACGTGTAGCTTGATTTCATTAACAGTGGATACGTAGGTAACCCTGATCGGGTTCAGCTCCCCTAGGATAGAACCCCTATCCTGTCCCTGCTTATTTTAACATGTACATTACTGTTCATACAACATTTGTCTGCATATATATGAAATACAAGCTTCTCTTATGGTTTCCCCCACTTTAAATCAGACTTAGGGAGTAGGTAACCATCTCTGGATGAGAGTTTAGGGGTGCCTAACTCCTTCCCCTTACTCATATGAATTCTTACCTTGAACTCTATTTCTAGACCAAAGCTTTATCCAACCTTTTAAGGACCCTATTTTCCCTAACATTCTAAATAGGTGGCGACTCTCTCTTTTCAACATTTTTAGCACTATTCCTCCTCAGGTTCTATCTTGATCGGGAGTGGGGTTAAAATCTCGGGTCTACAGCTTGGCGACTCTGTTGGGCACTCTGGTTTTGCAAACTAGTATTCGAGCCAAAACCTAAGTTTGAATTGAAGAAGGGACACCACATCAGAAACTTTTACTTTCATCGATATGCTGCTAATTTTGTATATATTCTTACTTTACTATCATTCATCGAATCTCGGACATTTGTTTACCAGCTTAGCAACTTGCCTAGGATTCCATTTTTTATTCATTATTTGATTTTGATTATTGTATTCATATTCATATTCATTGTATACCAGAATAAAAACCTTCACCTATCTAGATTGGATCCGGTAAGCTTACAATCGAGGGATGGTTATCCCCGATACTGGAGCCCAAAGATCTGTGGAAAGAACTGGTTATAGATCGATGGATAGTTATCTCCGGTAAACGCGACTGGTCTTTCCCGCTTACACCAATCGTTCCTTTTCAGGTAGGTTCTATACCGGAGAGTCGCATATACGGTCAAGTGCTCATCAACCTTTAGACAAAAACCTTGGATATACCAGCATAAGCATATAGACTATAGGTCTTTGTTTGGGCATAAACCAAGAACACCTATCAGGAGG
This sequence comes from Tetracentron sinense, assembly GCA_015143295.1. NCBI lineage: Eukaryota > Viridiplantae > Streptophyta > Magnoliopsida > Trochodendrales > Trochodendraceae > Tetracentron > Tetracentron sinense. The sequence continues at coordinate 21,410,779 of CM026556.1, read as the reverse complement.
GACTACCTTATCCCTATTCTGTTATTGGTTTAAGCCACTCCCGCATCATTTGTTCAGGGTGTAGGGATAACTTATCCCTATCTTTAACCATTTTCAGAGCTTGTGTGAGCCTTGATTGCTAGATAAGTCTAACCCTATTCTTTTCTAAGTCAACAAGATGTTGTGAGGGTTAAAACCCTGGACTCTAAACGACTCACATGGTTAACCCATTGATTCATTTTGATCTTAACCCAATGAGCTTTGGTTTCCTACAACTTAGGTAAGTGAAATAGATCTTTATCCACTCACCCCATTGGGTCACACATGTTGAGTTGACACTTCTTCTTTTGAGTATAATTGATCAATTCATCCATTCAATTCATTAAAAAAAAAAAAAATTTCATTTTATTTGATTCAAGTCAATTCAAAAACTTCATTTAATCATTTTGCTTATCATCATATTGTTTAAATCATATATTAGTCTTAAGACTTTTCGCATCCATCATTTTGTGCATACTTATATTCATAACTAAACAAGGGGTAACGTCCCAAGTCAAAACGCCATCCATTAGATCATATGTGTGTCGAATCATTACTTTCATCATTGTTTTAATTTAGTCTTCATTTAGCATCTCGAACGTCATCTGACCCATCTGTATGTACCTCTTATTACCACCTAGTTTATAGCACCCTGAGCGGAAGCAGTACTAAGCTATCTACCCTCTTTGAGATGACTCCGATAAGCACAAGATTAACTGATCGAGAACAACAAGTTGTCGAAGGTGTGGAAACTGACCCTGACAGCCCAATATCTCCTCAACATGTACTGCAGCAAATCCCTGATTTAGAGGTAGGGGAATTTGGAACTGAACAAAACATCATAGAGCTGAAAAACATCATGCAAGATATCTTGAATGTCGTGAATAGGAAGCAACCGTCCTCCTCTTCTATCCCAATCGCCGAACCACTCACCTTAAACCGATCAAACCTGCCTTCTCACAACCCATCACCTCCAAATCCACCATCTCACAACCCATCATCTTAAAATCCACCATCTCACAACCCATCACCTCCAAATCCACCATCTCACAACCCATCACCTTAAAATTCACCATCTCACAACCCACCACCTTCAAATCCACCATCTCACAACCTACCACCTCTAAATCCACCCTCTCAGAATCCATTACCTCAAAATCCACTATCTCACAACCCACCACCTCCAAATCCACCATCTCATAATTCATTACAGTTAAACCAACCATCCTCCAACATCCCGCCACCACGCATTGACCAGTATGAGGAGGAGGAGGCAAAGATTGCCCAGAATACAGAGCAGCCAGGCATATCAACTAACTCGGCCCACACCCCAAACTTTTATAAGGACAGGATTGAAAGGTTAGAACAACTGGTGAAGAGGGCCTAAGGGTCCTACAACTTACCATCCACGGACTTCCGAGATATGTGTCTGCATCCTGGGATTCAATTGCCTCGAGACTTCAAAATGCTCGAATTTGAGAAATACAACGGAAAAGGATGCCCAGAGATACACCTGAAAGTCTACTGCGGAGAGTTGTTCCAGCTAGAACACAGTAACAAGCTACTGGTGCAGCTAGTTCAAAGAAGTTTGAAGGGACCAGCCCTACAGTGGTTCACCAAGGTTGACTCAGCTAAGGTCCGCACATGGGAAGGTCTCTATGGGGCATTTGCTGCTCAATACTCCTATAACATTGACTTAGTCCCACAGAGAGCAGATTTGGAGAGAATGACTCAGAGAGAGAATAAATCCTTTATCGAATATTCTGTTCGACTGAGGGAAAATGCTGGAAAGATGAACTGTCCTCTGCCCGAGGATGAGTTGGTGACCACATTCCTTCGCACACTCAAGCATCCATTCAAGACTCTGCTAGCAGCCCAAACTATTTCCAATTTCAGCACTATGGCCAAATGTGGGGCTAGGATTGAGGCTACAATGGGAGACGTAGGAGCAGCTGACATATTCTCAGGATCGAAGGGGGCATCATCCTCTAGTTGTCCTCAACCACCGCGAAAAGATACATAGAGAAGAGAGGATGAAGTGCAAATGATGACAACAATGCCTATCCATATTCTCCATTTATCCCAGCAACCTCGACAACCCAAGCAGACTCAGCAACAACTTCCCTCGCAATAGATGACATTTGAGCAGAAAAAGAGAAGAGTCTTCTCGCCCATGCCATATACCATGACGCAACTCCTCCCTTATCTACTAGATAAGAATTTGGTCACGCTGAGGGAACCCAAGCTGCCACCAGTCACGCTGCCAAGGTCATACAGGGCTGACCAGCATTGTAGGTATCATCAAGCCCCCGAGGCATTCCACCGATATGTGTTTTGATCTAAAGCACACAATCCAAGACATGCTTGAAACGGAAAAGATTCAGTTTCAACCAGGGAACGCCGACATCAACCAGGTCCTTCTCCCTAATCATGCAGCAGCAGGAAACTGAGGCACACCAGCCTGAGCCACTCTATAGCCGACTTTAAGCAGTCTCACCAGTTTTTGTCTTTTTGGTTTATTCCATAATTTCTTTTTTTGCAAATGACCATTTTGCAAACGACCATGATGGCCCAAATCGAAGTCTTCCCTGTCAGTTAACATATTGGCCAGTGGCCACTAGTCTTTATTTTCCGCATTTGAGTCTGTACATCCTTTCATACTCTAATGAAATGTCTCACTTTTGTTAAATCTGTCTTACTTATTACTCTGAGATGCCTAGTTTTGGGAACTGAACTAGATTCTAAGTCTGCAAAGGGTAATTGCATGATCATTGGGTGAGTAATCTAGAAACTCATGACCCTCTTATGAACTAGAAAGGTATTCTGCTCCCCAAAGATTTCAAAGCGAGCTACCAATCCATTAGAAGACAAGAAGCAAAGGAGCAATGAAGACCTCCTCGAGCTATCAAGCATCAAACATATTTGAAAGAGGATAATGCAATGACCACACATGCTCTTGACCAATCAAAGAAAGGACAGGAGGCCATCCTTGGTTAAACCTTAAAATCCCTTTCGTACCCATGCAATAAGATACGCTAGTTAGCCCGTCGAGCCTAATAACCTTTCTTTCTAAACCCATACATTGAGGCACCCTATGAATGACAAATCAACAGAGTAGAATCCAATCAATCAAAAGCAAAGCTTATTTTGAACTACGGTATGACCTGATTCCACTGATCGTGGATATGTAGGCAACCTAAAACAGGTTCGGTCACATTATGGCAACTTTTCATCGATACCAAATGGCTATCTCTAAACAGAGCAGAAAAAGTCAACAAAAAAAAAAGGAGAGTAAATAAAGAAAAAAAAAGAGCAAAAATGGCAAATCTCCAAAATGTTGGAGAGAAGCTAACTGGTTCCGTCTCTGCATGCAGCAAAAACATTTTAGGATGTCCTATCCCTGACAAGTAAACTTTGAGCCTCAATCGTTTCTATCCCTACTACGTTTCGTCCTAGTAACTAAGTCCTCCTTGATCTTTGAAAGGTCTTGAGCATCAGTGGTCAGAAGCATTAATCTCTACCATTTTACCAGATAATGACGGGAGAAGACAGATCAGCTTATAAAAAATTACAGGCCTAGTGAAAACCAAAAATGACACTAAGGCGCAAAAATTATGCGAGCCCAGCCCTGACATTGTTGCCAGGGGTAAAAAAGGGAACAAATTAGTTAGTTACGCAGACATGAGTGAAAATCGGAAACGGCCTCATTACGCAATAATTATGTGACCCCAAGACTTGGTCATTCCAAGGGCAAAAAAAGGATAAATATAAATTTCTGATTTCATAGGCTTAGTATGGAATTATCAATCCTGCTAGTGCGCAAAAAAAACGTGAACCCAGTCTTGGTGAAACCTATTAAGGTCCAGGGGCAAAAAAGGAAAAATCGTAAAGTGCAAGCTTTCATATCAAGTGCCACCAGCAGCAATCAGCTAGTATGGTCAAGCACTATCTTATGCATTTGGCATCTGTCAAGGACATCCAAGAGCAGATTTACCTATCTATCTCAGAAGCAATCAACCCAAACTTATTCAATTCCTTTCTAAGGCAAAGAAATCCTAGTTAGGCTTCCCATCAACAGGCAATATCAGACATCTTTCAAAATACTTATGTCAATCTGTCAGTCTGTCAAGTCATTTTGTCAACCTATCACCAAGACATCAGTCTATCATGTCAAGTCAGTCAGTCAGAGGCGTGTCCTCACGGAAGTCAGCTCAAACTTGGCTAATCCTTTCAGCAATGCAATCGGTTCTCCTGAACTTGAGATCAGTTCAAGCAGATTATCCTGGCAGATTATTTCAGTTGGACAAATCCAGACATAACCTCAGTGCAATTTTGATACATCAAGCAGATGGCAGATATTAGATAGAGGCTCAGGGTCATGCTCCATTCTCTCGCCCCTTACCCCATCATTCATTTCATTTGCTTGCTTATGGATAAGCCACATGGCTATCCCCTTTCATGCATTTACATTTTGCTTGCTCATGAACTAGCCATGTGGCTATCTTCATTTATACATATATCGTATTCATTTGCTTGCTTTGCATTCATTCTTAGTGAAGACGATTCTATAACCAATCCTCATTAACCTTACATTTTGCTTTCTCATAGGTTAGCCGTGTGGCTTTCCTCATTCATGCATCTTGCTGGTAAAATGGAACAACCACGTGGCTGTCTCCATTCATCATACACTACTTGCTTACAAACGTGCTCGTGGACTAGCCATGTGGCTATCTCCACTTATACATCTTCTTACTTACGTGTGCTGAAGTGGTCGTACAAACCCTTCAAACCTTACTTCATTCATATTGTTGACATCTTACCCAGTGAGGCAACACAGGTGTCAGCACCATGGCATAGTACCCGGTGGGGCAACCGCGCGGTTGTTTGCACCATAGCATCTTACCCGGTGGGGGCAACCGCGTGATTGTTTGCACCATAGCATAGTACCCGGTGGGGCAACCATACGGTTGTCTGCACCATGGCATAGTACCTAGTGGGGCAACCGTGCAGTTGTCAGCACTAATTGCATCTTACCCAGTTTTTAAAGGAGTAGCTGAACGGTTGTCTGATCAACCTTCAGTTGCGGCTTCTCGTGAAGCTGGTTATGTAACCAACCTTCACTCATTTGCATCTTTCACCACATGTTCACATTTCACTGCACATCACTACAATACTTACTCACTCTTAAAGGAGTAACTGACACGGTTGTTTGATCGACCATCAGTTACGGCCTCCTGTGAAACAAGTCTTGCACACTTCATACACTGCACTGCACTGCAATACTTGCTCACTCTTAAAAGAGTAACTTACACGGTTGTCTGATTGACCATCAGTTGCGGCCTCTTGTGAAACAAGTCTTGCACACTTCATACACTACACTGTAATACTTGCTTACTCTTAAAGGATTAACTAACACGGTTGTCTGATCGATCATCAGTTGCGGCCTTCTGTGAAACAAGTCTTGCACACTCCATACACTGCACTGCAATGCTTGCTCACTCTTAAAGGAGTAAATGACACGATTGTCTGATCAACTATCAATTGCGGCCTCTTGTGAAGCCAGTTTTCCAACAATCATCATTCACTTGCATCTCACTCACTTGCATCATGCACCCCGCTACTTGGTTGTATAATTGATTAGCAGGCAGCTTCATACACCATAACCCCCTCTATCCCCAACAAGTGCCGACTTGGCATGAGCGCACCCGTTCTTCATCACCCTTCAGTCATCCAGTCTCTGGCAAGCAGTCTAAGTGGAGTTTATCTTTTCCTCTATCTTTTCCCAGGTTTTCCACACACATTGGTGCAAAATTGAAGCGTTATCAGCCTTTGTCGTTCATGTGCCCGCACCCTCCGACAAAGCAGGGCAACTGTAAACACCCCAATTTTGCACCCCCTAGTCTCTTTGTACACCTCTAAAAATCCTTTAAAAAACCCTCTTTCCGAGGGCTTCGATTTCCAAAAAACGCCCCTCAGGTAGAAAATGACCAAAATACCCCTAGGGTGAAAAATTACCAAAATACCCCTAAAAAAGTGCTAAAAGGTTTTCATTTTGTCCAAAATGATTTTACGAAATTTTTAATGAATTTGGACGGGCTATTTTTGGAATTAAATTGGGCTTAAAAAGGTAGAAAATGACCGAAACACCCCTGGAGTGTAAAATGACCGAAAAGCCCCTAAAAAGTGGTCAAAAGTTATGATTTCATCCAAAATAATCTTACAAATTTTTCGGTTCAATTTCGGCTATTTTCGGGCTCAAAATGGGCTTGAAACGATAAAAATAGTTTTTCAGCAAATATGAGCATAAACCAAAAACCCCAAAAAATAGTTTTTTAAAGAACCAAACAGGCCCCAAGGGGCAACCTCGCCCTTTTGAAAGGTCTGGGACCATGTGGGCCCCACTTGCACTGCAAACTTCGTTTTATTTTATTTTATTTGTCCAAAATAAAATGTATTAAATCTCGCAAGTCATTTCTTGTTCTTTCATTTCTTTTACTTTTTCTTTCTTTTACTTCATTTAACTAGTGCCCAGACAATGATTGAACAGAATGCACTAGCATTATTCTCATTACTTAACTAGTGCCCGAACTATGGTGGAACAGAACACACTAGCTTCTTTCACTAGCTTAACCAATGCCCAGACTATAATGGAACGGAACATACTAGCTATTTCACTTTCTTAACTAATGCCTGGACTATGATGGACCAGAACACATTAGCTTCTTATCTTTTCTTGACTAGTGCCTGGACTATGGTGGAACGGAACACATTACCTATTTCACTTGCTTAACTAATGCCCGGACTATAATGGAACGATACACATTCTCTATTTCACTTGATTGACTAATGCCCATACTATGATGGAACGGAATACATTAGCATCTTATCTTTACTTGACTAGTGCCCGGACTATGGTGGAACATAATACACTAGCGCATTTCACTTGAGACTAGTGCCCAGACTATGATGGAACAGAACATACTAGCTTCCTTACTTGTGAACCTTGACTATTGCCCGGACTATGATGGAATGGAACACACTAGCTTATTGTCTTTACTTGACTAGTGTCGGGACTATAGTGGAACGGAACACACTAGCGTATTTCACTTGCTTGACTAGTGCCCGGACTATGGTGGAACGGAACACACTAGCATCTTTCTTACTTGGAGCATTTCATTACACTTTTGAGCCTTTCATTTTACTTTGAGCATTTCATGCTTTAAACCCAAAACCCATACTTTCAGGAAAACCTTTCTTTGAATTAAAACTATACTTTAAACAAAACCTTAACTTTGAGCAAAACCCATCTTTCAATACTTACATTCAAAATAAAACTCGATGATATACATGTGGGTGATCATATATGTCATTTGTGAGCAGTAAGGAAAACAAGGAAATCATTAGCATATAATGCATACCATAGTTTAAAAGAATAAGGTTACAGGCCATTTTAGTTGTCAATAATGATACTTTCAATGTGAATTTACATATTAGTTTTGTAACATCTTCACATAATGTAGTATACACGCTTCATTTTATCAATAAATCATGCTTTTGAATTTGTGTTTCTAATTGGGATCATAACAAGGATTTCTAGTAGAGTCATTGACCCTTTCCATTAAAACATAAAGTGAAGCTTACTTTTCATACTTGAATCATAACATGAGGAGTTAGTAGAAGTATCTACTTACTTTTGATCTAATTAACTTGTTTTTTTTTTTAAATTTTACTAATTGAATTTTAACAAGGTGAGTTTGTAGAACTATCTATATATTTTCATCAAAAACCAAGGTTTAACATCCTAGTAGTCATGAATGAATCCCAACATGAAAAGTTGGTAGAGTGTTCTACTCTTATTCCATCAAAACTGATCCCTTGTTATCTTCCTTAATAAAATCATACCTTTAAAACTTACATTGCATGAATAATTAATAACAAAATTAGTTAGTAGATTGTTCTACCTTGTAAAATTTAGGGAAATGACTTGAGAAGGCTTGAGAATGCTTGTGGAAGTGAAATCCAAGCTTCAAAGGTGCGTGGAAGTGAGATCCGAGCGTGAGGAACAAGATCCAAGCCTTGGTGGCGAGATTCAAGCTCCACCTTGATCTTAATTGAAAACCCCTTTTGGAAACCTAGGTCTGTCTCTTTTTCTCTCAAAAAATCACTCTCAAGGTGTTAGAACCTTAATCCCACGAAAAATGAGTATTTATATGTTTGGTTTGTGAAAAACCTTTAAAAACAAAACTGCGCGATCCAGCTCAAGCGGGGCTTAATTTCGCTCGAGCGGGGTGTTCTGGGCAAGACTCGCATGAGCAGACTTGGAGCTCGATCGAGCGGGCTACTCTTTGCAACTCAAAAATGCTGATTTTGTCCAGTTCGCTCGAGGAGGCTTGCAGCTCGCTCAAGTTGGTTTTTTTTTGCAAAACCCCGCTTCGGTGTTTCGACCATAACCTTTGACTCGTTTATCAGATTTTGGCAATTTAAGTTACATTGGACTCAAAATTCAAGATGAACAATTTTGTATCTGATGTACAAGTCCAAATTATGAGTTCTTAATGGTCTAAATTGTCCTTGAAGTGGAGGGACTTTTAAGACATTCCTCTTCTTTTCTCGATCATGCGTGATCACACAAGAGGGTCATTATGTAAACACCTACCCTTAAGACATTAACACATGACATTATATATTTAAAATTTAAATTGTAACCCAAAACCCTCTTGATCATTTAGAACCACTCATGATGATACAAAAGGCTTTTAGGCCTTTTCAAAAATACTATTCACAACCACTATTCACACCACAGTGTCATGAAGTTTGGGGGTTCTACATCCTTCCCCCCTTATAGAAATTTTATCCACAAAATTTGAACGCTTTGCACACAAGAGGGGATAATTTTCCCACACCTTAGCTTGTTCAATTGAGCATACCGGCTTAGTACCACTAGTCATGACGAAAGGATGTGTCAATCTAGTATCGACCAACACATGTGCTAGGCACTCTCTTGTCAACAAGGTGCCCTAGTTTCTTATATGACTAACGTTAATCAAATGAAAAAAACAACATCAAATGAATATAAATAACATGTTTATACACATACAAATTGATGGAATATTCATACATAACATCATCCCTTACAAAATTGTCATCCTAGCACTTCACTCCCCATCACTAGGTGTTTGAGCATCCAAATATGACATGGTAATCTCTGCCCTAGCTCGCCTGGTGAGGCAACTGGGGTCTGCTTCCCTAAGGTTGGACTGAAGGCAGACGGTGAGGACAACCTCTGATCAAGTCAACCTAATTACCACAATGGAAGCATCCTCCCGAGAGCTTTCGATAGTCTCCAGCATATTTCACCCCGTAGTTACTACAAAGCTCCCATCCCGACATAGAAGATAAATGTTGTATAGATCAGGTGACCTGAGTCATAGTGGGACTAGGGGCTTGTGGTGCAAAAGGAGGCCTCTAAACTTGTGTAGGCCCGGAGGTCCTATATGGGGCAGTCTTGACCCTCTTCTTAAATGGTGCTGAGCCACTGGACTGGCTTCCACCCATCTCCTCTCTCTTGAAGAATTCCTCTCTGCCAACTAAGCCTTATCCACAACTTCTGCATAAGTCTAATGCGTGAACATAGAGACTCTGTCTTTGATATAAGCCTTCAATCTCCTATTGAATTTCTTGGCCTTCATTGCCTCTATGGCTATTAGGTGTGGAGCAAACCTTAACAACCCGAAGAACTTTGCCTCGTACTCGACTACTGTCTTGTTCCCTTGTTCTAAGGTAATGAATTTGACCTCCTTCTTTTCCTTGACTCCAATTGGGAAATATTTCTTGTAGAACATGTCAAGAAACTCCCCCCCCCCCCCTATGACCATTCTTGACCCTGTCGAGTCAAGTCTCTCGTTCTGACGGCGGATCTCCACCAGTGATTGGCCTCACCCTCCATCATGAAGGCGGCCCAGGTGATTCTCTCAGTCTCAGTAGGCAACAACACTGAAAACAACTTCTCCAGCTACTTGATCCATGCTTCAACAACCAATGGATCAATGCCACCATAAAATATTGGGGGACTCATTCTCTGAAATGCCTCAATCCCCATGGCATGATGTGCAGGAGTAGGTACAAGTGCCACAGTAGGAGTGGGGTTGAGGACTGCCTAGCTGCAAGCATAGATAATGTCTCTACTATGGAGCCCAAGACTTGCGTGAGGTCGGGCTACTCATCCCCTAAAGGAGCATTACCTCCATTACTCCTCGTGTGATATCCACGATCCCGGTTACCACGTCTCATGATGCGAATCTTGAGAACAATAGTAAACCATGAGTGTAACTTGGAAACAAATGTACGATCATAGCCTCATCATAGTTTATTTGGCACTTAATAATACAATACACATAGTTACACACATGAATTAGTATTAACATACCATTGAGGTTTTTCTAGCATGAGACCCTAAGTTCGGTTGAGATTAAACCGGTTTTGACTAAGACTAAATGATTAGTCTATTCTTGGAATACGCCTTTTTTCTTGGACCTAAATGCCTTGGTTCAATCACGGTATCAGATTTTAATGACCCTAAAGAACCAAATACCTAGGTTCTGATACCATCTATGTCATCCAAAATCCCCCATACGAGTTAGGAGACTTTGGCTCATGACTTATCACATCAAACCATCCTGTAAGAGCATATAAGGCATGCTAAACAATGGACCTGAAAATTTCTTTATTCTCTATACAGTCTTCCAAGTACCAATGTTTACAATAACTGAAATATAAACTAAGACATGTATATAAGATCCTTGCATGAGTTACCAACTCAAACCAATACAAAAATCCCAGAAATGAAAACCCAAATACATCTCTCTCCTTCTCATCCACCCATTGGTGGGGACACCTGTCAAGGTCCCTAACACTCTCAAGATAACTGTCTATCGGCTCCTAGCTATATGCCTCCTCGACCAATGGTTTTGGAGCACGTGTGTCTACATGTGTACCAACCGAAGTAACAGTTTGGCTGAGCAAGGAATACTCAATGTATACAAACTACTAGCTAAACATGTTATGAACATTGTTTACATCATGTCTTTTCTCTTTACATATAATGTATATCACACATGCATTATTCCTTTCTGAGTATCCCATTTCACACATACTTCATCTCTTTACAAGTACATTATTCCATGCATGCATTTTTTTAAAATTACCATATTCATTTCATGCATTGCTAGTACCCGAACTATGATTGAACGAAACATACTAGCACCATTCACATATAAACATTACACATACTTTGCACTTTCTTTAATCTCTTTTACTTTTCTTTCTTTTACTTCCTTTAACTAGTGCCCGGACTATGATGGAACGGAACACACTAGCATTATTCTCAATACTTAACTAGTGCCCGAACTATGGTGGAACGGAACACACTAGTTTCTTTCACTTGCTTAACTAATGACCGGACTATAATGAAATGGAACACACTATCTATTTCACCTGCTTAACTAATGCCCGGACTATGAAGGAACATAACACATTAGCTTCTTATCTTTTCTTGACTAGTGCCCGAATTATGGTGGAAAGGAACACACTAGCTATTTTACTTGCTTAACTAATGCCCAGACTATAATGGAATGATACCCATTAGCTATTTTAGTTGCTTGACTAATGCTTGGACTATGATCGAACGGAACACATTAGTATCTTATCTTTACTTGATTAGTGCCCGGACTATGGTGGAACGGAACACACTAGCGTATTTCACTTGTGACTAGTGCCCGGACTATGATGCAACGGAACACAATAGTTTCTTTACTTGTGAGCCTTAACTAGTGCCTGGATTATGATGGAACGGAACACACTATCTTATTGTCTTTACTTGACTAGTGCCCAGGCTATAGTGCAATAGAACACACTAGCGTATTTCACTTGCTTGACTAGTGTCCGAACTATGGTGGAACGGAACACACTAGCATCTTTCTTACTTGAGCATTTCATTACACTTCTGAGTCTTTCATTTTACGTTGAGCATTTCATGCTTTAAACCAAAAACCTATACTTTTAGGACAAACTTTCTTTGAATCAAAACTATAATTCAAACAAAACCTTTACTTTGAGCAAAATCCATCTTTCAATACTTACATTCAATATAAAACTCAATCATATATATGTGGGTGGTCATATATGTCATTTGTGAGCAATAAGGGAAATAACGAAATCATTAGTATATAATCCGTACCATTGTTTAAGAGAATAAGGTTATAGGCCATTTCAATCGTCAATAATGATACTTTCAATATGAATCTAGATATTAGTTTTGTAACATCTTCACCTAGTATAGTATACACGCTTCATTTTATCAATAAATCATGCTTTTGAATTTGTGTTTCTAATTGGGGATCATAACAAGGATTTCTAGTAGAGTCATTGACCCTTTCCATTAAAACATAAAGTAAAGCTTACTTTTCATACATGAATCATAACAAGAGTTAGTAGAAGTATCTACTTACTTTTGATCTAATTAACTTGTTTTTTTTTACTTTTAATAAATGAATTTTAACGAGATGAGTTTGTAGAATTATCTATATATTTTCATCAAAAACCAAGGTTTAACATCCTAGTAGTCATGAATGAATCCCAACATGAAAAGCTAGTAGAGTGTTCTACTTTTATTCCATCAAAACCCATCCCTTCTTATCTTCCTTAATAAAATCATACCTTTAACACATACATTGCATTAAAAATTAAAAGTTAGCTAGTAGATTGTTCTACCTTGCAAAATTTAGGGAAAGGACTTGAGAAGGCTTGAGAACACTTGTGGAAGTGAAATCCAAGCATCAAAGGTCAGTGGAAGTGAGATCTGAGCATGAGGAAGAAGATCCAAGCCTTGGTGGCGAGATTCGAGCTCCACCTTGATCTCAATTGAAAACCCCTTTCGGAAATCTAGGTCTCTCTCTTTTTCTCTCAAAAATTCACTCTCAAGGTGTTAGAACCTTTAATCCCACGAAAAATGAGTATTTATAGTGTTAGGTTTGTGAAAAACCTTAAAAAAAACAAAACTGCGCAATCCTACTCGAGCGGGGTTTAATTTTGCTCGAGCGGGGTGTTCTGGGAAAGGCTCGCTCGAGCGGACTTGGAGCTAGCTCGAGTGGGTTGCTTTCTATAACTCAAAAATGCTGATTTTGTCCAGTTCACTCGAGCGTGCTTGTAGCTCGCTCGAGCGGGTTTTTCTACAAAATCCCGCTTTGGTGTTTCGACCATAACTTTTGACTCTCGTATCGAATTTTGGCAATTCCACTTGTGTTGGACTGGAAATTCAATGACAAATTTTTTTTTCTCTGATGTACAAGTCCAAATTATGGTTTGTTAATGGTCTAAATTTTCCTTGTAGTGGAGGGACTTTTAAGACATCCCTCTTCTTTTCTCGATCATGTGTTGATCACACAAGAGGGTCTTTAGGAACCTAAACATGCACCCTTAAGACATTAACACATGCCATTACATATTCAAAATTTAAATTGTAACCCAAAACCCTCTTGATCATTTAGAACCATTCATGACCATACAAAAGGCTTTTAGTTCTTTTCACAACCACTATTCACAACATAGTGTCACGAAATTTCCGAGTTCTACATCCTTCCCCCCTTATAGAAATTTTGTCCTCGAAATTTGAACGCTTTGCACACAAGAGAGGATAATTTTCCCATACCTTATCTTGTGCAACTGAGCATACCGGCTTAGTAGCACTAATTATGATGAAATGATGTGTCAATCTAGTATCAACCAACACATGGGCTAGGCACTCTCTTCTCAACAAGGTGCCCTAGTTTCTTATATGACTAACATTAATCAAATGCAAGAAAAACTAAAATGCATATAAATAACATGTTTATACACATACAAAACAGATAGAATATTCATACATAACATCATCCCTTACAAAATTGTCATCCCAGCACTTCACTCCACATCACTAGGTGATTGAGCATTCAAATATGACATGGTAACCTTTGCCCTAGCTCGCCTGGTGAGGCGACTATGTGAGCTACTGGGGCCTGCTTCCCTAGGGTTAGGTCGAAAGCGGACGGTGAGGACAACCTCTAATCAAGGGACCCTGATCACCACAATGGAAGCATCCTCCTGATAGTTTCTGATAGTCTCCAGCATGCTTCCTCCCACAGTGACTACAGAGCTCCCATCCTAATGTAGAAGATAAATGTTGCATAGATCAGGTGACCTGAGTAATAGTGGGACTAGGGGCCTGTGGTGCAAAAGAAGGCCTCTGAACTTGTGTAGGCCTAGAGGTCCTATACGGGGTAGTCTTGACCCTTTTCTTAAGTGGTGCTAAGCCGCTGGACTGGCTTCCACCCATCTTTTTTATCTTGAAGAATACCTTAGAATTCATCTCTGCCAATTGGGCCTTATCCACAACTTCTGCGTAAGTCTCATGCCTGAACATAGAGACTCTGTCTCTGATATAGGCCTTCAATCCCCTCTCGAATTTCCTAGCCTTGCCTCTATGCTATCAGGTGTGGAGTGAACCTTGACAACTCGGAGAACTTTGCCTCATACATGACTACTGTCATGTTCCCTTGTTCCAAGGTAATGAACTCGAGCTCCTTCTTCTCCCTGACTCCAATTGGGAAGTATTCCTTGCAGAAGACGTCAAGAAACTCCCCCTCCCATGACCATTCTTGACTCTGTCGAGTCAAGTCTCTCATTCTGACTGTGGATCTCCACCAGTGATCGGCCTTACCCTCCATCATGAAGGTTGCCCAGGTGACGCTCTCTACCTCAGTAGGCAACAACACTGAAAATAACATCTCCAGCTTCCTGATCCATGCTTCAGCAACCAATGGATCAATGCCACCATAAAATACCGTGGACCTTATCCTCTGAAATGCCTCGATCCCCATGGCATAATGTGCAGGAGTAGGTACAAGTGCCACAGTAGGAGTGGGGGTAGAGGGCTGTCTGGCAGCTGCAAGCATAGCAAATGTCTCTGGTATGGAGCCCAAGACATGTGTGAGGTCGGCTTGCTCATCTGGTGAAGGAGCATCACCTCCATTACTCCTCCTATGATATTCACGACCCTGGTTACCACATCTCATGATGTGAATCCTGAGAACAACAGTAAACCATGAGTCTAACTTGGAAACATATGTAATATCATTACCTCATTGTACTTTATTTATCACATAATAATAAATCAAATAGTTACACACATAAATTAGTATTAACATACCATTGAGGTTTTTCTAGCATGAGACCCTAAGTTTGGTTGAGATTTAAACCGGTTTTGACTAAGACTAAATGATTAGTCAATACTTAGAATACGGCTCTTTTCTTGGACCTAATGCCTTGGTTCAATCAAGGTATTAGATTCTAACGACCCTAAGGAACCTAATAAGGCACGCTAAACAATGGACCTGAAAATTTCTTTCTTCGATATACAGTCTTCCAAGTACCAACGTTTACAATAACGAAAATATAAACTAAGACATGTACATAAGATCCCTAGCTTGAGTCGAACTCAAACCGATACAAAAATCCCAGAAATGAAAACCCAAATACATCTCTCTCCCTCTCATCCACCCATCGGTGAGGACAGGCACCTGTCAAGGTCCCTAACACCTTCAAGATAACTATCTATCCGCTCCTAGCTATATGCCTCCTCGACCCATGGTTCTGGAGTGCATGTGTCTACCTACGTACCTGTCGAAGTAACAGTTTGGCTGAGAATGGAATACTCAATGTATACAAATACTAGCAAACCAAGTTATGAACATCAATAATACATGCGCGAACATACATAGAATAAGGCAGTTCTAAAGTAAAACAAAGTAGTACCAAAAATTAGAGTGCGGAAGCTATGATTCTTTTCAAACTATCACGTGCCTACTTTTTGAAGTCATACTTACATTAACACTTTTCATTTCAATATCATTACCACTACTTTTCAAAATCGGATGTTTTTCAAACTTTATTTTAAAACTATACTTTCATCGTTTACATCATGTCTTTTCTCTTTACATATAATGTTTATCACACATGCATTATTCCTTTGCGATTATCCCATTTCACACATGCTTCATCTCTTTACAAGTACATTATTCCACGCATTTTTTTTTACAAATACCATATTTATTTCATGCATTGCTAGTACCCGAACTATGATTGAACGAAACATACTAGCACCAATCAGAAATACACCTCACACATACTTTGCACTTTCTTTCATTTCTTTTTCTTTTATTTCTTTTACTTCCTTTAACTAGTGCTCGGACTATGATGGAATAGAACACACTAGCATTATTCTCATTACTTAACTAGTGCCCAAACTATCTAGGAACGGAACACACTAGCTTCTTTCACTTGCTTAACTAATGCCTGGACTGTAATGAAACAGAACACACTAGCTATTTCACCTACGTAACTAATGCCCGGACTATGATGGAACAAAACACATTAGCTTCTGATCTTTCTTGACTAGTGCCCGGACTATGGTGGAATGGAATACACTAGCTATTTCACTTGCTTACTTTTCATACATGAAACATAACATGAGGAGTTAGTACAAGTATCTACTTACTTTTGATCTAATTAACATGTTTTTTGTTTTTACTTTTGCTAAATGACTTTTAACAAGATGAGTTTGTAGAATTATCTATATATTTTCATCAAAAACCAAGGTTTAACATCCTAGTAGTCATGAATGAATCCCAACATGAAAAGCTAGTAGAGTGTTCTACTCTCATTCCATCAAAACTCTTCCCTTCTTATCTTCCTTAATAAAATTATACTTTTCACACATACATTGCATGAAAAATTAATCACAAAGTTAGTTACTAGATTGTTCTACCTTGAAATTTTAGGGAAAAGACTTAAGAAGGCTTGAGAACGCTTGTGGAAGGGAAATCTAAGCTTCAAAGGTTCGTGGAAGTGAGATCTGAGCGTGAGGAAGAAGATCCAAGCATTGGTGGCGAGATTCGAGCTCCACCTTGATCTCAATGGAAAACCCCTTTTTGGAAACCTAGATCTTTCTCTTTTTCTCTTAAAAAATCACTCTCAAGTTGTTAGAACTTGTAATCCCATGAAAAATGAGTATTTGAAGTGTTAGGTTTGTGAAAAACTTAAAAAAAAAAAAAAACTGCGCAATCCCGCTCTAGCGGGGCTTAATTTCACTCGAGCGGGGTGTTTTGGGCAAGGCTCTCTCGAGCGAACTTGGAGAGCGGGCTGTTCTCTGTAACTCAAAAATGCTGATTTTGTCCAGTTCGCTCGAGCAGGCTTGCAGCTCACTTGAGCTTGTTTTTCTACAAACCTCTGCTTTGGTTTTTCGATCATACTTTTGATTCGCTTAACGGATTGTAGAGATTCAACTTGCGTTAGATTCGAAATTCAAAGATGAACAATTTTGTAACTAATGCACAAGTCCAAATTATGAGTTCTTAATGGTCTAAATTAGCCTTGAAGTGGAGGGACTTTTAAGACATCCCTCTTCTTTTCTCGATCATGCGTTGATTACACAAGAGGGTCTTTAGGACCCTAAACACACACCCTTAAAAATTAACACTTGCCATTACATATTTATAATTTAAATTGTAACCCAAAACCCTGTTGATCATTTAGAACCATTCATGACTATACGAAAGACTTTTAGGCCTTTTCAAAAACACTATTCACACCACAGTGTTACGAAGTTTTGGGGTTCTACAATTACGGTTTAGATATTTGAATATGAAAAGATTAGCTGGATTTACGATCACATTTTAATATATACTGTGATAAAAATAGAATAGACAAGTTACTTAATTATAATCACCATTTAATAGAAACTGTGAGCAATACTGTTCTGTAATCACAATTCTTGTTAAAACCGTGATCGTAAGTTTTTTTAAACATCTTCTACAATAATCATAGTTACACTAAAACAGAAGTTCTTGTATGTGGCTTCAAGTAGAAGAGATATCTAATTCTCATATTTCTTCATCTTCTCCCTCATTGTCCAAAATGTAATCTTTGAATGTTTCTCTACAACAAATTTTTTTCTCATACTTTAGAGTTGAAGATGTAGTAGAAGATTCATTTATCCATTGGAGAGAAGTGACAATGACACTAGAAGACATTGATTCTTGGGGTAGAAAAATCATAGACGGAAAGAAATGAGAGAAAATAATGGTGTACTATTTCTAATAGAAGAGATAACTCATTCTCAAATTTCTTCTTTTTCACTTTCCAATTCAAACCAACACGCAAAAGGCGGCAGTGCAGCTTTGTGAGAGAGAGGAGCAATAGTTCGCTCCTCGCTTCTGGAACGAACTATTGCTCTAACAAAATATAGAGTATATATCTGGTAGCAGTGCATGGGAAAAATATTACTCTTCTTTTTAGGTCATGGCCCTTGAGAATGGGTCTTGGCCCTGGTTCATATCCATTAGGGGCTCGTGCCTGATCCTTATATGTGAGAGTCGGGCCTTATAAGACCTGGGCCCTGCTCTAGCCATGCCCTTTGAGTGCCATAGGCCTCGTGCAACATGAAACAAACCCGCTTTTTAAATGGATTGCAAGGAACCTCTCAACCCTAGCCTATTAGGGTTTGAAATGTGTTTTGTCTGGTAGGCTTCGCATCAAATTTGGGATGTCTATCAAAACTTTGGGCTGTTTACAAATGAGTGGAAAAGGAAAACCCAAATAAGGAATCACATAACCCTACCCTATTTACAATTGTTAAATAAATAATAATATAATTATATTTTCAAATTATAATAATATTTTAAATAAAAAATTCTTGGTAATTAACAATATTTATAAGTATAAAGTTATAAATAATTGTTGATAAATTAACTAAATATTATATAATCCACTGGTTCCAGATAGCCCAACCCGAACCCAAATCGTTATAAATGAGGTTCTTGGTAACAGTTTGAATCCATGCATGGTAAATACACTGGACTAAGCTCTCTCGCTCTCTCTCTCCTAAAAGAGTAGTGGTACCTTCAAATCATTAAATCAAGACAGTGATACATCACAGTCGTAGTATAATAATTGAGGTTTAGCATTGAAGGTAACATTGCCCTGAAGAATAGGACTCTAACCTAAAATCTTAGTGGTTGTGAGCGCATGAGAGTGTGCGTCAGTTCTTTAGGTAAGGTTTGACCACATAGGAAGCCCTTCTTCTTACAACTCTTATATGAGATTGGGATGAAGTTGTGGCCTACATCATGTGGACTAATTTTTAACGCGAGTTTCAATATGAGCCAGAGCCTTCAAAGCATTTGAGGTGTTAGTTTCGTGGGTAATCTTGTTGCAAAATTATCACTCCATTTTCAAATAATTACAGAACTGGCTTCATGTTTTGCTTTGATATGGAGAGCCCAGTCAATTTCTTTGAAGAGGAGTTCAGGCTCATATTTATACCTTTTTAATGCACAGGATCAATGAAGGAAATTGTAGATACGAGTCCAACCAACATTTAAGAGGCACTGCTCAACTAGAGAGGAAACTTTTGGTCCCTGAAGTACGAGTCAGAGTCAAAAGGAACTATCGACCTCTTGAATGGTCTTTCTAATTGAAGAATGGTGGATCTTGGTGGGGTCGTAACCTGAACTTCTTCTTTAGACAAGCAAACTCGTTTTGACCGACCCTCCACATCTAGCCATTTGTCTACATATATATCAAACATTACTTTTAAGCCTATAAGATCCTGCTTTTGAGCAAACATAAATACACATTATGAGTAACATTTTGAGCTCATAACTATATCTAGTTGTATACTCTAAGAACAATAGTTGGAACCATTAAGAGGCTCAATTCCAATCAAATTTTTATGAACAATAGATCCGTTCATAGTTGCAAATGTCATTGTTTTCTATGTTATGGTATATCTCACAAATTATAGCACAAAATATAATAATTCATTTAGTACTTGTCCTTCCAAGACTATTATTTAAGTTTGTCATTATAATCCGATCTAGGGGTTAAACCAGATTATCTAAAGTGGTTTAATTGAGAATGCTTACTTCCACTTTATGAGATAGGTGGGCCCATCATCTAATCACACATTTTGGGTAAGAGATTTCGACATACAATTCACCTCCCAATTAGTGATAACAATTGCACACAAAACTAACCTATCGCATTTTTGATTAATTAGGACACTTCCACACCTTTAGGAAAAAGGGTAAACATTTTCTCACCATTACGTACAAATCATTCTGCCCCAGTCAGTCTATATGAACTCCATAGATACCTTTGGGTAAGACTAGTTATTCAAAATAGGTGAATGCAAACTTGCGATCTTAAAGAGACCAAAATCCCTAAAGTCAAAGAATCATAACCTCAATAGGATGGTCACCTTTAGGCAAGACAATCTAACCTACTTTAGTTATGACTATTCAAACGACCACCTTACAGATCATTCCTAAATTTTAGGTAAAGACATCAAGTTCTTCCTCTATTTATGGTCAAACCATAACGAAGAGATGTTTATGCACTAAACCAGCTCTTTACAATGCTTAGAAGTGCAAAAACCCAAAAATGAAACTAGAACACCAAAAAAACTTCAAGAATGGTCGAACATTACCCTAGATGTGCCTTGGGGATGTGTCAGAGGCAAGGGACACACACTGTGAGTGTCACGCTTGCCTTACGAGTAGGGATTACGCATCACGGGCACGGAAATTGCACTTCACGCGTTGGTCTGTGCATTACGTGCAGTCTGATGTGGGTTTATGCGGTCTGGTTCAATTTTCGGTCCAATCCGGTTAGTTGAAGGGGCTGGTTTGGTGCAATTCGACTGAACCGGTCCACAAAAAATAGGGTTGAGTCAAAACTCGGTTCGGTCTGGTTCGGGTCCAAAAGACAAATTCGGGTCTCGAGCCGGGGCAGTGGGTCGGGTTGACCCTCGGGACTCGCCTTCTCAACCCGAGAACAGTTTGATTAAAATTTTTTTTTTTTTTAAAACCCTAAAACTGTAGAACCCTAGAACTCATTTAGCTAGTTGGTGAATAGTGATTTTTGGTCAAAAAGGGTCTTCTATGTATTATGATGCATGAATTATGAATAAAAAGAGTTGAAACCAAAAATATGTGTATGGGTGTTAAGCCAAGGAAAAAGAGAGGAAACACTCTAAGTAAGTTAATCGAAGAGTGGAAGCACTCAAAATGAGAAAAAATGGGAAACAAAATAAGGAAAATGGCAAGTTCTGGTGAAGGCCGATCGACCGACTGTCTCCCATGTGGCCCAAAATGGGCCACAATATGTGTGATACGAAGGCCGGTCGACCGCCCTCCTCAACCGGTCGACCGACTATTCCCAAAATGGCCAAAACAAGTGAAACAATAGGTTTTCTTCCATGGCCGGTCGACCGCTCCTTAGTAATTGAGTTTTTCCCCTTGTGCGTGAATTTTAAGTAAGGATTAGGGTTTTTAATCACCCTTGGACTATAAATACAAGCCCATTTCATGGGCTAGGGTTTCAGAAACCCTCTAAGACACATTGGGATATTGTAGAGAGAAAGAAAGGAGAGAAAGCTAGGGTTTGGAAAGAGGTTCTTGTGAGATCATGATTTGAAGCTTGGAGTTTCATTCTCAAGCTTGGATCTTCTTCCTCGAGCGTGGATCTTCACTCTCAAGCTCAAGTTCATGTCCAAGCCATCTTTCAAGCCAAGATTTGGCCTTTGCAAAGTAAGTACACCTTACAAGTTGATTTAGTGATGACTTAGATCCTAAACCTAGATTTTTAAAGCATAAATATTGAGATTTGGGTATGAGTAGTTCCTATATTCTAAATTGATCATGTTTCCCTAAAATGTATGGACTATAAAGCATGTTATGGAGGTAATAAGCTAAGTACCCATGATTTATGCAATATATACTATATTAATGATGCCCTATGACTATGAATGCATGTTTAAAGGTATTTCATGAATATACCTACGCTTTCAATTCCAACATGTGGTTACTTTGAGTTTTCCTATGATACCATGATGTTCACAAAATGCCTTATGCACAAGCATGTATTGCATGACCGAGATTTTCTACATATAAGAAATTAAAAGTAAAAAAAATTACAAGACAAGTGATTCCACGAACGAATGATAATGTCAAACTTTGGGTTGGTCAAGGATAGGGCATATCTAAGGATATGTCATATCTGGCTTCAAGAAAAGACAAAAAGAATCATTATGCCAAACTTTGGGTTGGTCAAGGATATTAATGTACCTTTTTCCATTTCAATGAAGGGTGTTTACACACCTGGCTTCATGTCATTTCAAGTATTTTTGATGCGGGGTATTTACATACCCGACTTCAAGTAGTTTCAAAGGCACTAATATCTGGTTTCAAGAAAAGCAAGACAAGACAAGATAAGTATGATTCAAATAAGAACAAGAACAAGACAAGACAAACATGATTCTCATATGATAAGAACAAGACAGGAATAATGTTTTAAGCACAACAAATAAGTTTTGAAAATATGAAAAGCTAATTTCAAGTATGATCTATGTAATATGCACATATGATTTAAATGAGGATTTTGAACTTAAGTATCTTGCATGCACATGGATGTATCTATGGGTAGTGAAATTGCGACACTAGATTGAGCCGGGTTTCACCAACTTCAGTGCGCTGCTTTAAGTCAATCCGCGGGCCAGCCAAAGGCTGGCCTTGCTAAGCCTTGTCCATGACCATAAATGGCCAGAGACTTAACCCAGACCTAGGGTAGGAGCCATGGTCCCACCCTTCTTGGTATGCGGATTGACCAAGGTCAGACCCTGGTCTGCAGCGTAAAGAGGCTTTAGACCTGACCCAGGCCACGGGTGAGACCCATGGTCTCACCCCTTTAATTTGTGGACTGACCAGGGTTAGTCCTTTCCTAATTGATAGTTAGATATTGACTGCCATGTGGCAGAGAATCCATGATAAAAAAAAAGACTATATGTCTGCTTTGTGGGATCCCAAGATAAAGATCCCCTCTTTTTCTTCAATAACAGAGTGCCATATGACACCCCATCCGAAATGGGGAGTAATCTCTCCCCTTTTTAGAAGATAAGATTCTTCCCCTTTCAAAGAGAAAGGCCATATCCTCCCAGGTTTCCCAAAATGGAAAACCAATTTGAAGTTCTTCAAGAAAATTGACTCCCAATCGTACCAGGTTTCTCTAAGATAAGAGAAAACAACTGTCAAAGGATAGATGACTCTCTCTAAAAAGGACAGAACCTTTGATTTCCTAAAAAAGAGGAAGTCAAAGGGGAGTCCAAAAAGGACTCTCCAAAAGCTACAAAAAGAGGGTTTCTCATAAGAAACCCACATGAAGAAACAAGCAGGAATAAACAAGAAAGGAGATACAAAAACTTTTCAGAATCTATGGAGAGAGAGAAGAGGGAAAAATACTTTTCTTTTCTTTTGCAGGGACAAAGCAAACAACCGGTAAAGAAGAAGGATCTCCCATCAATGGAGAACATCAGGTGAACCCCTCAATATGGGCACTTCTCTTTCTTTTTCCATTTTCTTGACACAAAGACCTCTATGAGGTATCCTGTAATGCCTACATGGGATCTGGGAAATCCCATTAAATAAATAAATACTTTATTCAAATATTTGTTCTTCTTTATTCTTCTTCTTAATAAGAGGTTCTTCCCTAAACCGGGAAGGTAATTAACAATTTGAGTTTACTTGGATTGGAAAGATAGTCCCCCACACGAAATAATAAACTTCATACAACAATGGATGAAATTTGACACCGCAATGAAATTTACGCATTCCAAATTTCTGGCACGCCCAGTGAGACTTTCTTCTCCTCTCATCTTTGAAGAAGAATAAAAAGGGAAAGATGAAGTGATCTTTTCCCTTCTTTTCTTTCTGTTTTGTGCAGGATGATCGAGATCGTGTGCATGCGTCGGGCCTATGTCCTGACGATCAACCGGTAGGTGTATGTACCCCCGATACCGATTTTGGCTACTCAGCCACTCACATGGGTTGAGGTAGCAACAGTCTCAGCCAGGAGGGTTTGGCCAATTGGTCAGACACTAGCCAAGAGGCCATAGTCACTAGACCAGGTCTCTGTTAAGGATGCCCTTGCCCGCAGTAGGAGCAAAACCCACCCCATCAACTCAGGGATGGAAAGGCAGGTTGCCCGCCCACATCAGGTCACCCACCCACAGCAAGGCACAAGCCAGCGGGCATGCCAAGGATGCCATCCAGCTCGTAGGCACCTCAGAAGAGAAGTACCCATCCACGTACATCAAGGAGGGTGGACCCAATGGGGTGTACACAAGGCAAAATGGCTCGACCATTTTATGACAGGTCAGCCCAAAAGACAGATCTATATCTCTGAAAGCCCTAAAAAGGGATTCCAAAATAGTTAACCCTTTGGGGTCCACTAATGGAGCAATCTCGTTTCGGGCCCAAACCATAATCCAGTCAAGGTCTAAATAGGAAAAACCTATGAATCAATCTTAAGACAGACTGTTGAGAGCCCTCAGCCCAAGTTCTTTGTTAGATTTCACCCCTCAAAATTTTGTCAAGAGAGGGGAGATATTGGCCAAATTTTCTCAGGGCAAAAGAACAAGGCTACTGGCTTAAGAGACTTAACAAGAACTTCCTCAAATAAAATTGGTTAATGACAAAAATAACCAAGTGTAGGAAACTAGTCTACAGAAGAAGTTCGTGGACCAGTTCTCCGAACAAGAAGGCTAGTCCGCAGGCTAATCCTGTGGACAGAAGGAGAAGTAGCCAAGGCCACTCTAGAAGCAAGGGGCAATGCCCATCCACGGACACCAATTAGGGTCTACGAGCCCAAAGCCTAGCCAGGCCCAAAGGTCCAACCCAGGTTTAACCCGTGGGTAAAAATAATAAATAGAAAATGATAATTGGAATTGATTGAAAGTAGTCGTAAAAGACAATTTACAAACTATCATGCATTCGAAGTGAGTCAAAGAGGCAAATACAAAGTCCCTGTGTGGTGGATGCTGAAGATATAGTAACTAAGATCTCTCCCATAAGAGGTGGATACAAAAGTGACTAAGGAGACTCTCCCGAAGGAGGAAATTATGCTAAGTTATCTCCCAAAGGAGGAAACTATGCTAAAGGTCCATCTCAGAGGAAGAGATACGGTTTCCGAGAGGCAGGTTGCTGAGGAGCAAGGTGTTGCTGATTTGAGTTTGGCTGGGGGCTTGGTTTTCTTCGTGCTTGGCCCTTTTATAAACTTCATTGGTAGTTTCAATAACTGTTCCCACCAATTTTCTGTATTGATACCATCTGATTTTTCCAAGTATCGTTAAGAGTAACTATTCTTTAATGAAGCCTTCATCTGTCTTTATCTTCTTTTGTCACATATGAGCTCTATTAGCAATTAAGATATCTGTCGCATCTATTGAGTCTGTTATCTGTCTTGTCGTGCCCCAAAATCCCACCAAGAAGTTAGGCATGACTAACCTGTTATATCAAACCATCTTGTATAAAGTCCACAAGGCACAATGTAGCGGAAGCGTAAACTAAAAGTTTCTTTAATACATAAACCGTATTCCAAGCTTATAGAACATAAAACTAAGCAAGAGTGGACATGCCCACTCATCAAAATACAAAAAGGAAATATGTGCAATCTCTCCATCACTCCTCTCAACAATAATCTAAATAAGGCCACCTATCTAGATCCCTATCAACCCGAGGTTGCATCGGGATCGCATCTTCTTCCATATACTCTTCTTCAACCCATGGCTCGAGGTTGAAAATGT
Organism: Tetracentron sinense; assembly: GCA_015143295.1. Classification (NCBI taxonomy): domain Eukaryota; kingdom Viridiplantae; phylum Streptophyta; class Magnoliopsida; order Trochodendrales; family Trochodendraceae; genus Tetracentron; species Tetracentron sinense. Next base: position 21,385,032 of record CM026556.1, on the reverse strand, counting down.
CAAATGGACCTGCTCACATAAAATTTATGGCTGATCATTGAATACTCGGTGTGAGCACAAATTTTTACTCACTGATTTTTTATTAGGAGTCGCCACTTATTAATTCTGAAGGATAAGTCCTAGATATGGATAAGGTCTTATGCTCTACATGAGAGTCTAGGTAAGAGGTTCGATTAAGTCCCAGGGAAGGTGTTAGGCACCCTGATACCACTATTTTACAATGGTTACCTACTTCCTAGGTATAAGCCAAATTAGTGTTAAAGTTTATTCAAATGTCAAAGTTTTAGATTATACTAATCCAAGAAAGAAAAAAATTCTAACTAGGGTTGAATCCGGGTTGAGTTACCTACGTACTCATATGAGGTGAGATCAGATCGAGCGTAGTTCTGACACATGAGCCCGTGCTAAGGCTAGGGGAGTGTGTGTGTGCAACGGAGTGGCTAGGGGTTTAGCCTGGGAGCTAGGGGTTTGATTGACCTGATTGGTCAAGTGCATGGTCTTGAGGGTTTCGGCCTGGAGGCCAAGGATTGGGCCCGGAGGTCTAGGATTTAGGCTTGGAGGCCAAGGGTTGGACCCGGAGGCTAAGGATTAGGCCCGGAGGCCAAGGATTGGGCCTGTATGCCAAGGGTTAGCCCGGTAGGCTAAGAGTTTAGTCCGGTAGACTAAGGTTGGGTCCGGTAGGCCAAGGTTAAGCCTGGAGGCTAAGAGGATGGACCCGGAGACCTAAGCTTAGCCTGGTAGGCTAGGTTGTGTTTAACCATGGTTTAAGTCGTTTAATCGTGGTTAAAAGGAGGGTTAACCAAAGTTAGGTTGCTAACCATGGTTGAAGGGGCTAAGATCACATGTTTTTGGTCTTTTTACATTTTTTTAGAAGTTTTTAGGATTTTTCCGTATTTTACCAAAGGTTAGATTGGTCTAACCATGGTTAAAAGTTAATTAGGATTAAGTTTAATCCTAGTTAAGGTTCTGATCCGGTTAAGGGTGGGCCCAGATAGCATGGCAGGGCCTAGAATTGCCTCCTACCTGGTCTGGGTCCTGTGCAAAGCCCAAAACAAATAGAAACTGTAATTGGAGGTACATGTATTACCGCCAATTCTCACCCTTCACAGGATTGGAATGGTGGTAGATGTTATACTGCCATTTCTAGTTTCTTTTGAAAATGGATTTACTGGTCAGGGACATGGTTGAGATGATGATCAGAGGATCCTAGACCCATGAGGGTGTTCAAGGGACTTCAGGTAAAGTCCTGGGCTTGGTCTTGGCCTTTGGTATGGTTTGGATTGGGCCTATAGTGGCTCTCTAGTAAGAAACATAATACTCAGAATGTCGGTAAACAGTTTACCGACATTCTTGATAATTTTTATTTTTGTTCATTTTAACCATGGTTAAGTTAGTCTGGTGAGCCTAGAAGGACCAAGGAAGATGAGGGAGGTCTCAGGGACCTGGGCTAGGACTTAGAATGGACCAGGGCTCAAAGAAACGAGACTTAGAGGCATTGCCAAGGGGAAGACCAGGAATGGCAGTACTGTGTTAACCGTCATTCTGGTTTTTTCTAGAAATTTCGACTGTGCCCCTTGGCTGTTGCACCGTTAATCCTTAGAGATTCTCCCAAGGCTAAGGGATGCTCTAAGGGTTGAGGGGGCTATATCTACTTACAAACTAGGATTTTCCTGCTTGAAAGGGGGTCCCCTTGTTCATGGAAAGAACAAGGGGACCTCTCTTTTAGGTCTACAGTTGATCAGAAGTCCCCTGGAATGGGACCAGGGCTCACAAGGTTTTCAAAAAAGAGAGGGGTAGGGGGTAGGGGAAGACCCTACCCTGTTGATGTTACTCCAACGGCGGTGGTGGTAGTGGTTATGGTGGTGGTGCCGATGAAAGGGGTGATCCATAATGAGGGAATGGCTTAAGCTTATTCCCTAGGCCTGAACTCGACTCCTTGGGATGGTTCTAATAGACTACAGAGCTTCACTTGGAGGATTTTACAATAATTTGGTTTCCATAGGCTTCAGCGAATGATCTCTTCCTCAAGCTTAAAGAATGGTTTGAATTTATAGGAGAAGGGGTTTAAGGACATAGGAGAGATAAGGACGATAGTGGATGAGGGAGTTCAGACGCATGGGAGGTTGGCCAGAGGCGTGCCTGAGCACTAGGGAGAGCAGAGTTTGCATAAAACATAAACTCCAAGAATGACAGTAGAACCAGTACCGAATCGATATTGATATACCGAGTATCTGTTGGATTTCTATCCACAACATTCTTATTCCTTGAATTGAAAAAAATTAGGAAAAATTATAATGGCTGTAGAATAATTATCGTCATTCCTAAGTTTTTCCAGAAATAGGCCTATCCAGAGTTAAATGCTCATGCACGCGGAACAGATTTTACCACAAAAAGAATGTCAGTAATTGGATTACCGAAAAAATTTGAATTTCAGGGCTTGGGCGGCCCCCTCCTAGGGCATGGCTAGGGTCATGGGCCCATGTTTGGGCCTAGGGACTGTCTATCTATGGATCTAGGCCCTAAGGGGCCTTGGGTAGCTATTACATAGGCCATGGGCCCTTGCCCTAGGTTTGTAGGTTTTAGGGTTGGACTGGGGCTAGTTAGGGTTCACCTAAGGTTTAACTTAGGGTTGGACCTATGGTTGACTTAGGGTGGACCTACGGTTAGACCTAGGGTTTACTTGTAGTTTGACTAGGGTTTACTCAGGGTTAAGGAGCTTAACTATGATCAAGGAGGGGTATAAAAATTGGGTGCTTACAGCTGCCCCTCTTTGCTAGAGAGTGCCAGGTCGGCAATTGAATGACAAAGACTGAAATCGTCCTATTTTTACACAAAGATTCGATTTTGGGAATGCAGTATGATGTGCATGCCTACTGTGCAAAGGTGAGCGCAATCGATGTTTAGTCTATTAGGGAGCTTGGAACTCATGCTGGGGAATGAAGAGTGGTCAGGACCACTCGCCGGGGATCATGGACGTGAAGGGATGGCATTTCCCGGAGGCACTAGTGAGAAGGGAAAACAAAAATTGCTCGGAGGCATCGGCCAGATTGATTATTATGGCGTCACCTAGAGGCGCTAGCTGAATCGATTGAAAGGACATATGGAGTGTCAAGAACACATGGGGTGTTGAAAAGGGGACATACGGGAGGTATAACGGTATGCCAAATTGTGTTATGTCAAGGAACACACAGGATGTCAAGGATACACGAGGGTGTCAAAAGAGGGACATGCAAGAGGTGTCGCGGTATGACATGTTTGTCAAGGGACAAACAGGATTTCAAGGACACACGGGGGTGTCGAAAGGAGGACATGCGGAGGTATCGATGTATGACAATGTAAATCCCTAAATAGGTGTTGGCAAATTCCGTGATCATTAGATAGGTCAGTTGAGTCGAGTCGTCGAGTCATGTTCAACTTGTCAGAAAAGAAGAGAAGAGCTAAAGCTTAAAGAAGATAGAAGAAAGAGAAGAAAAAGGTTCTACTCCGGATCTAGACAGGTAATGGACTTAGAGACCCCTACCTAGGTTTGATTTGACTTAGATAACCCTAAAAATACCTAGGAGGATAGTTTTAAGCCTACCAAAGTTATTTGATATTAGTTGAATCAAATAAAAATAAAATGAATTAATTTTGGCAAAAATTCTGTCTCAACCGATCGCTCGGTATTGCGACCGATCGATCGGTGGCCTACCGAGCGATCGGTGGCTATCGACTGGACTAAATATTTGTATGGGGAAATTTTCCAGAGAGATGTTTTATGACCGATCGATCGGTCATTAGAACCGATCGATCCGTTGTGAACCGAGCGATCGGTTGTGAGCACCGATCGATCGGTCCCCGTAAAAAGAATTTTTCTTTTTCTGGATTCTTTTTTTAACCCTATATAAACAACTTTTGAGAGACCTAATTCGTGTCTTTGATAATTTTTGAAAGAGTAGAGGTCTGAGAAACTCTTCTAGGGTTTTTCTAATTGTTTTTATTAGATCTTTGTTGATCCCTCCTCTTTCTTAGATCCTAGAGAATGCAAGTATAGATTAAAATCTTTGATCTTGCATTGTGTGATCTCAGATCTGTATGAGATCCCTCTAGGGTTTGAAATTTACTAAATTGATTCACAACCCTACACCTTGTGTGTGTGTCCGGTGTTTGATCCGGAGCCTTCGTGGAAGGAGATCGATCGTGTGTGATCGTGGATTTGAAGTTGCTTGAAAAGATTTGGTCGGTGCGGAACCGAAGCTGCTAAGGCGGAGATCGAACCTGCTGGTTCGTGGAAATCAAGAGTAAGAGTCTATACCTAGGAACGTCGTTTCTGTTTTGGTAAGGTCTTATCTTGTACTTGATATCTTTTCATAGTGAAGTTTATTGCTGGACAAGGTCCCGTGGTTTTTTCCCGTTAGGGTTTTCCACGTAAAAATCTTCTGTGTTTGATTTGTGTGGATTGTCTGATTGAGTTAATCATTGATTTTTAAACATATTAATTGAAAAATTAAAATTGGTTAGAAATTATTAGATAGACCTATTCACCCCCCCTCTAGGTCTTAGAGATTATTGACCTGGATAAATTTCAATTGGTATCAGAGCGAGTTCACTGATAAGGCTAATCCCTTAAGTGTGATCCTGTATTATCCGTGATCATGAGTACTCTAAGAGAAGGAGGATCCGTCTCTCGTCCCCCACTTTTTGATGGAAATAATTATGCATACTGGAAAGCTAGAATGAGAGCCTTTCTCAAATCAATTGACGAGAGAATTTGGATGTCTATACAGAATAGGTGGACTACGCCCGTAAAAACTGTAGGTGATTTGACTGTCGTCAAATATTCTGATGAATGGACCAGAGAAGAGCTTGATTCAAGTGGATGGAACACTAAAGGTCTCAATGCTATCTTTACTGCAGTCACTGCTGAGGAATTCAGACGAATTTCTTCATGTGAAACAGCAAAGGAGGCTTGGGACATTCTTGAAATTACCCATGAGGGTACTACCACTGTTAAAATCTCAAAACTCCAAATGTTAACCACCAAATTTGAACATTTAAACATGGACGACAATGACACTTTTGATGAATTCTATGCAAAACTTAGTGACATTGTCAACGCTAGTTTCAATTTAGGTGAGAAAATATCTGAGTCCAAAATAGTTAGAAAAGTCCTTAGATCTCTCCCAGAGAGATTTCAACCCAAAGTCACTGCAATCGAAGAGAGTAAAAATGTTGACTCTCTGAAGATTGAGGAATTGGTTGGATCACTCCAAACCTATGAACTCAATCTACGTCCATCCAAGAAGAATAAATCTTTAGCCTTGAAAACCATCAAGGAAACTTTGGATGAGGATGACAGTGATGGAGAAATGAATGAGGAAGAAATGGCTCTTTTCGTTAAAAAATTTCGAAAATTTTTTAGAACGAAAAAGAGGTTTAATCCCAAACAGGGAGGAAAATCTTTTGATAAGTCAAAGTCTAAGCCCTGGGAAAACAAGAAAAATTCCAAAAGTGGCGACAAGAAATCCCAAGGTGTTCAATGTTATGAATGCCATGGCTTCGGACATATTTCACCTAACTGTCCTAACAAGAAGAAGAGTAAGGGCAAGGTGATGAATGCCTGTTGGGATGACAGTGATTCCAAGAATGAAGAATCGGACAGTTCCTCTTCAAGTGAAGATACTGGAAATCATACGGCTTTCACTGTTTCCCTATCTGGGATTCTTGAGACTACCTCTGCGGTTGATGAAAAGGATAGAAGTGATGAAAGTATTCATACTGAGTCAAGTGATGACTTACAGAAGAGTCAAACTGACTCTGAAAGTGATGAAGATTTGAAAACAACTTATGATAAGTTGTATGCTGAAAGTTTAAAACTGACTAAAACAAAAATCTCTTTGAGCAAAAAACTCAAATTCATTCAAAATGAAAGAGATATCTGTAAACTAGTAGCAGAAGAGAAGAGTGCACTAGTTAGTTAGTTGGAAAATGAAAAAGAAGCATTTGTTATAAAAGTTCAATGTCTTTTGGAAGAGAATGTCTCATTGACTAATGTGGTCAGAAAATTAGAAGATGAAAGAGACACTTCCATGAAAGAATTTGAAGAGTTAAAAACTCTGCAAATGGAGCTGGAAACTTTTAAAGTCTCTCTTGTTGATAAGGTGAAATTTCTTGAAAAAGAACACCAAATTACCCTTAAAGACAAGACTGACTTGATTCAGAAGGTCTATACTCTTGAAAAAGAAGTGAGAATGTTTGGTAACACCAGCTGCCTAGATGAATTAGTCAGAAAGTATGGATCAAATTCTAGTAGATCTGGGATAGGACATGTTGACACACCAACTGGTCCTTTAGCTGTTGGAACAATGGCTAGTGCAGTGTTTGAGCCAATACATTCTGAACCCAAAGAAAATTTACCTTCTACATCAAGTACTAAGGCTTATACAAATTTTGTAAAGCCTAGATATACAGCTCCTAGAGTGAATGCTTTAAGGAATCAAATTCCAGTTAGAAGAAATCTTCCTCCTCTACCAAGATTCATACCCACATGTCACTTTTGTGGTGTGAGAGGTCACATTCGACCTAATTGTAATGCATTTAGGAGAGCTCCCCGAAATGGTTCATGGAACCAAAATCTGAGTCATGGGACTCTTCAAAGGCAGATTCAGGTTCTAGCTGAAAAGTCTAGAATGTTGAGCGATGATGTTAACAGAATTGCTCAAATCTCTAGGACAAGGACTGGTCAATTTATTCCAAATGATTATTCAAGAGGAAATAATTTGACTTATCAAAAAACTAGAACTGAACAAAACAGAAAAAGGTCAAGGAGGACAAAAAAGAAAAAGGTCTCTACTACACAGATTAATGATCAAAGATCTAAACAAAGTTTAAAAACTGTGTATGTGAGAAAGGAAGACCTTAAGTGCTTTGTCATTCATACTGCCTTGAAAGCCCAAAACACAGAAATGTGGTACTTCGATAGTGGGTGTTCTCGGCATATGACAGGTAACAAGTCCTTATTTATTCAATTTGAGGACTGTCCTGATGGGACTGTTACTTTTGGTGATGGAAGCAAGTCTTTAGTCAAAGGAAAGGGTATCATCAATTCACCAGGCATACCTAAATTGAAAGATGCCTTGTTTGTTGAAGGACTGAAAGCTAATTTAATTAGCATAAGTCAACTATGTGATGATAATCATGTTGTGCACTTTACCCAAAATAAATGCTTAGTCATTAATGGTAAAGGTAAGTGTGTTCTAGAAGGATTGAGAACCACTGACAATTGCTACGGCCTAACTCCCAGTCCTATTCCCTCAAATGTCTGTTATAAGACTAGAATTGAGGAGGTTGATTTGTGGCACCGAAGACTAGGTCACATGAACTTCAAAGACCTATGTAAAATCTCTAAGCAAGAGCTTGTGAGAGGTGTTCCCAAACTAGGAAAGCCTTCTACTGCTGTGTGTGGGCCATGTCAAATTGGTAAACAAATTAGGACCCCACATAAGAAGACTTCAAGTATTGCTACTTCATATCCACTGGAATTAATTCATATGGACCTTATGGGTCCTACAAGAACTGAAAGTCTAGGTGGAAAGCGATACATCCTAGTAATGGTTGATGATTTCTCTAGAATGTCTTGGGTGGCATTTATAAGAGAGAAATCCGATGCTTTTGACAATTTCAAAAGTATTTGCCTGAAAATTCAAAATGAGAAAAGATGCCCAATCACTCGAATTCGAAGTGATCATGGAAAGGAGTTTGAAAACTCTAAGTACAACGACTTTTGTGATGAGTCTGGTATCAAACATGAATTTTCTGCACCTATTACACCTCAGCAGAATGGTGTAGTAGAGAGGAAGAACAGGGTTCTCCAAGAGATGGCTAGAGTTATGCTTCATAGCAACAATCTAGCTTCTCATTTCTGGGCTGAGGCAGTTCACACTGCTTGCTATATAGTTAATAGAGTTTTTGTAAGACCTGGAACAAGGAAAACCCCATATGAGTTGTGGAATAACAAGAAACCTAGTGTCAAGTACTTTCGAGAATTCGGAAGTAAATGCTATATCCTTAAGGATAGAGAGCAACTGGGAAAATTTGAATCCCGGAGTGATGAAGGGATATTTCTTGGGTATTCCACCAACAGTAGAGCTTATCGAGTGTATAACTTGAGAACCTCTACAATTATGGAGTCCATAAATGTAATTGTGGATGACTCTGGTGTTGAAAATGTGCAATGTGAGGATGATGAAAGTGCTGAAAATGAAGATGTTGAAATTATTTCAACTTCACCTATTGATAAGCAAACATCTCCATTAAAACCTACACATCCTAGGGTCATGAGTCCTCACACCTCCACTGATATTATTGGTGATGTTGAAAGTGGAGTGAGAACGAGGAAACAAATTGAAAATGAAGTTAGCTACATTTGCTATACTTCATCTTTTGAACCCAAGAATGTAGCTGAAGCTCTTGCAGATGATAATTGGATAAATGCAATGCAAGAAGAGTTACTTCAGTTTACTAGGAATGATGTTTGGTATTTAGTACCTAGGCCTAATAATACAAATGTGATAGGTACCAAATGGATTTTCAAGAACAAATCTGATGAAAAAGGTACTATCATAAGAAATAAGGCTAGGTTAGTTGCACAAGGATATACCCAAATTGAAGGTATTGACTTCGATGAAACTTTTGCTCCTGTAGCCAGGCTAGAATCAATAAGAATTCTTCTAGCTGTGGCTTGTAATATGAAATTCAAACTTTTTCAAATGGATGTTAAGAGTGCCTTTCTGAATGGCATTCTACATGAAGAAGTCTATGTGGAACAACCAAAAGGGTTTGAAGATCCACATCACCTTGATCAAGTTTATCGACTAAAAAGGGCCCTCTATGGTTTAAAACAAGCTCCAAGAGCTTGGTATGAGAGGCTGACTACTTATCTCTTGGAAAACGGATTTTCGAGAGGGGGAGTAGACAGAACCCTTTTCATAAAGAAAGTGAAAGGTGATATTGTCATCGCCCAGATATATGTTGATGACATAGTATTTGGTTCCACATTAGACTTACATGCTCATTCATTTGCTGAACAAATGAAAAATGAATTTGAAATGAGCATGGTTGGTGAGCTAAGTTTCTTCCTTGGTCTTCAGATCAAGCAATTGGATTCTGGGATCTCAGTATCTCAAATCAAATATGCAAAAAATTTAGTGAAGAAATTTGGAATGAGTTTTGCTAAGCATGCTAGGACTCCTATGAGTACTACTATAAAGCTTAGTAAAGATACTTCAGGGAAGGATGTCGATCAGACTAATTATAGAAGCATGATTGGTAGTTTGCTCTACCTAACTGCTACTAGACCCGACATAGCCTTTAGTGTTGGAGCATGTGCCCGTTATCAAGCAAATCCCAAAGAGTCTCACTTAGTTGCTGTCAAGCGTATCATTCGCTATGTGAGTGGAACTTTGTCCTTAGGCCTCTGGTATTCTTTCGATACAAATGTCATTGTTGTGGGGTATTCTGATGCTGATTGGGCTGGAAATACTGATGATAGAAAGAGCACCTCCGGCGGGTGTTTCTATATTGGAAACTGCTTAGTTGCTTGGCTTAGCAAAAAGCAGAATTCCATTTCCTTGTCTACAGCCGAGGCTGAGTATATTGCAGCTGGTAGTTGTTGCACCCAACTTCTGTGGATGAAACAGATGTTGAAGGATTATGGAATTGATCAAAGCACTATGAATGTGTATTGTGATAACACAAGTGCAATCAATATCTCCAAAAATCCTGTGCAACACTCTCGCACAAAGCATATAGACATTAGGCATCACTTCATCCGTGATCTTGTTGAGCAAAAAGTTGTGTCTATTGAGTATGTCCAAACAGAGAATCAATATGCGGACATTCTCACAAAACCTTTAGATTCCCTTAGGTTTGAACTCCTTAGGAAATCCATCGGTTTGTGTGGAGTTGAGTAATGGTGTACTTGTTTTATAGCCTATGTGTTTTTCATGTTCTATTTAAGTCATAGAGCTATTTTTTTTGTTATTTTCTTTAAGTAATAAAAATCCAAAAACATTCAAAAAATTGAAAAATATTGCAAAAAATAATGTGTTTGTATGACCTTATTTATCCTATCTTTTAGCTTAATGTTATTTCCTTGAAATCATATTTAACCATATAATCCAAGGATAAATATATCATAGGATTGAATAAAATAGGAAAGTTCAATTGTTGGTTCGATCTTGTGATTGAATTTGGTCATGCTAATTAACCTCAGTTAGAGTTGAGCATACAATGATGTTCTAATTTGCACAAGCACTCTGACTGATTCTTTAGATGGTTTTAGTTCCTATATAAAGGTTCTGATATTATACCATATGGTTCCCTAGATTAATCAAATCTAGTATAACCAATGTCATAAAAATTTCATAAGGTGAGCCCCCTAGATATAAAAATTATTGACATGGAGAGGACTACCTGTGAGTTTGTGTGATAGCTACTAGTGAATGCAAACAGTGAGTAATGGCTACCTAGACAAACAGTAGGTATCTATATGGATTGCTAGTGTGAAAGCCCCTACTGTCATTAGAAAGAGCTACCTTCTCACTTGAGTGAAAGTCACCAGTGTGCTAGTGTCTATATATGTGTACTCCAAAAAGAATTTACATAATGACTACAATTTGACTGAAAAAGAAATGAAATAAATTTATTAGTCAAATATGGGGTAAAAATTGCTCATCAGATAAATATGGATGATTATTGGTTTTAACACTAGTTTTTGAAAATTTTAGAGTCCCATTTGAAATATAATGTCAAAATCTAGATTAAGGAAGGAAACCAATTCAACGAGTCAAGTAATGAATTTTGATTTCATACTCACATTACTTCTAATTGTATCTTGACTCTGATTGTGAATTTGATGCAAATACCATATTTAATCACCGGTGAAAATCAATTAATGTTTTCATAATCCTTATTTATGCCTATACTTGATATATCAATTCTTGGGTGATTATTATCTATGATTTTTATGAAATCACATGTTGCAAATTTTTTTTATCAGTTGGTCATTTTGAGGTGACAATGTATTTTAAATGTTCCATTGGTTGAGGGGGAGAAAAGGTTTTAACAGTAAAAATTTTTGAAAAATTTTCAGACCACCGATCGCTCGGTGCTAAAGACCGATCGATCGGTCTTTCGTGAACAGGGTTATAAAACCCTCATTTCTATTTTTTTTGTTCACTTGTTCTCCGATCTCCAGAGCGATCTCTCGGTTTCCTCTCCTCCAAATCTTTCCTACGAACATTCCATTCTACTCTAAAGGTTTCCCAAGCATCTAAAAGGTAAGAGTTGTGCATTTTCTTTGCTTTAGATTGATTTTCTCATCTAGGGCATCATTTCTTGCATTTTCTTCAATGGCTTTCGTTTTGTCGTTAATCCTTCTTGCCTATCTCATGACTGGCATCCCCAAACGTCGGAGGTTGGTCCTCAACAACCAAGAGGATCCTCCTCAAGATGAGGAAAACCTAGAGCCCTTTACTTTCACTCCAATAGGGCATGGTATTTCCATTGGGGACAGGCCAATTCGTAGAATGATTGATTCTACAATTGAGAATCGTCAAAAATCTCTGGCTGATAAAACTCGGAAAAATAAAGGTAAAGCTTCATCTTCCCAGTCCAGTAAGTTATCCCAGTTTATCAGTCCTACTGCTGCTCAACTCTATAGTGAGTATTTTAGCAAGAAAGGTGTTATGGTTGAAAGGGACATACATATTTCTGATTTTGGTGATTATTATCTTCCTACTCTCATTTCAGATCGTCAATGGGAAGGTATACTTACCTTATCCGGTCCTGCTTCTGTCCAGTTAGTTAGAGAATTTTACTCTAATTTTTCTGAAATCAACCAGAAAAAATGGTCATTCAAATCTCGAGCATTAGAACAATCTGTTGTCATAAATGCTGATTTGGTTTCTAAATTCCTTGGGTGTCCTCGAGTTCCAAATGCATATTATCCTTATATTTATAAAACTGATGAGGATAAAGACTCCATGGAACATGTTGTTACCTTTCTAAGTGGTACTCCTACGTTTTGGGTTGGGTCTCTTATTGAAGTGGCGAAACTCACTAAGGATGCTAGACTAGTAAACCTAGTTATGAGTGCAAATATCCATCTAAAGGTTCATACTGCGGACCTTAGGGAAGATAGAGCTAGATTTTTGTTTAGTCTTCGACGTGGGCGTGATATTGATCTTGCCGCTCACATCATTGACTTGATGATCCAAGCCCATCAAACTAATACAGCAGTTGGAGCCCTACCATTTGGTTCACTCATCACTAAACTTCTTGGTTCTCAAGGAGTTATCGCTCCTCCTGGTGTTCCTACTCGAGTTCCTAAGGGTCCAATCACCAAAAAGACCCTAGCTCAGAGTTTTTCACATGCCTCAGTTCGAGATACAGAGGAGGGAGCAGAAGTTGGTGCTGGGTCCTCTCGTCCTTCTCCGACCACTATGGACGATCTTGGGAGGATGATGAGAGAGATGCAGATGGATCTCCGGACTCATATTTCTTCATACGAGGAGTTTACTACAGAGGTTCGTGGTAGACTTGGATCTCTCGATGCAGCCGTGCTTGGAGTACAGAGAGATGTTCGAGATTTTCGAGCTTACTATGAGTCACAGCTCACTTCTGATGATGAGCAAGAGTGATGGTTCGTGATAGAAGTTGTTTTTTTTGGTCAAGTGACAGACTTTGTTTACCATTTTGATGTATTTTGTCTTGGTTGTACTTAGTACAAACCTTCTTGGTTATTATAGACTTATTATGGATGTATACATTTTAATGGTTTATGCTCATTACTTTCTATCTCATCTCCTTTCAATGGTTTATGCTTTTCTTTTCTAATCCACCTTTGGCATTTCGAGCCAAAAAGGGGGAGAATGGTATTATAGATGTTATGGATTGTGTTATGTTATGGATGATGGATGAGCTTTTGGAATACTAACCTGTTATGGATTGTGAATGGTTATACATATTTTCATACCTGTTATGGATTGTGAATGGTTATACATATTTTCATCTTATATGTTATTTCCCATGCTTCACAGGTTTTTGATTTAGCATGTGCAGGCAAACAGGTTCTAAGTTTGGTAAATCATGACAAGTTAACATGTCAAAAGTCATGTAATTATTTTTGAGTCATGTAAAGGTCAATTTTCCATTTTTGAATCAATTGGGAAAATTTGAACCTAGTATATGAATTAGTTTTGTTTTGTCCCGGAATTGCCAAAGGGGGAGATTGTAAATCCCTAAATAGGTGTTGGCAAATTCCGTGATCATTAGATAGGTCAGTTGAGTCGAGTCGTCGAGTCATGTTCAACTTGTCAGAAAAGAAGAGAAGAGCTAAAGCTTAAAGAAGATAGAAGAAAGAGAAGAAAAAGGTTCTACTCCGGATCTAGACAGGTAATGGACTTAGAGACCCCTACCTAGGTTTGATTTGACTTAGATAACCCTAAAAATACCTAGGAGGATAGTTTTAAGCCTACCAAAGTTATTTGATATTAGTTGAATCAAATAAAATAAAATGAATTAATTTTGGCAAAAATTCTGTCTCAACCGATCGCTCGGTATTGCGACCGATCGATCGGTGGCCTACCGAGCGATCGGTGGCTATCGACTGGACTAAATATTTGTATGGGGAAATTTTCCAGAGAGATGTTTTATGACCGATCGATCGGTCATTAGAACCGATCGATCCGTTGTGAACCGAGCGATCGGTTGTGAGCACCGATCGATCGGTCCCCGTAAAAAGAATTTTTCTTTTTCTGGATTCTTTTTTTAACCCTATATAAACAACTTTTGAGAGACCTAATTCGTGTCTTTGATAATTTTTGAAAGAGTAGAGGTCTGAGAAACTCTTCTAGGGTTTTTCTAATTGTTTTTATTAGATCTTTGTTGATCCCTCCTCTTTCTTAGATCCTAGAGAATGCAAGTATAGATTAAAATCTTTGATCTTGCATTGTGTGATCTCAGATCTGTATGAGATCCCTCTAGGGTTTGAAATTTACTAAATTGATTCACAACCCTACACCTTGTGTGTGTGTCCGGTGTTTGATCCGGAGCCTTCGTGGAAGGAGATCGATCGTGTGTGATCGTGGATTTGAAGTTGCTTGAAAAGATTTGGTCGGTGCGGAACCGAAGCTGCTAAGGCGGAGATCGAACCTGCTGGTTCGTGGAAATCAAGAGTAAGAGTCTATACCTAGGAACGTCGTTTCTGTTTTGGTAAGGTCTTATCTTGTACTTGATATCTTTTCATAGTGAAGTTTATTGCTGGACAAGGTCCCGTGGTTTTTTCCCGTTAGGGTTTTCCACGTAAAAATCTTCTATGTTTGATTTGTGTGGATTGTCTGATTGAGTTAATCATTGATTTTTAAACATATTAATTGAAAAATTAAAATTGGTTAGAAATTATTAGATAGACCTATTCACCCCCCCTCTAGGTCTTAGAGATTATTGATCTGGATAAATTTCAGACAAGTTTGTTAAAAGACACATAGGATGTCAAGGACACATGGGGCTGTCGAAAGGGGGACATGTGGGAGGTGTCGCGGTATGATAGGTTTGTCAAGGGATACACAGGATGTCAATGACACATGGGGGTGTCGAAAGGGGGACATGCGGGAGGTGTCGCGGTATGAAAGGTTTGTTAAAGGACACACAGGATGTCAAGGACACATGGGGGTGTCAAAAAGGGGACATGCGGGAGGTATCGCGGTATAACAGGTAGGTGGGTCGGAGCTGTATTTAGGCTAGGTTGGATAGGGTCTTAATCAATTCATCATGGAAGTCCAGTTTCTTCAGCACTAAGATGACTCATTTGGCTCAGATTTGCTCAGATCATTCACCACTCTTGGTCACTATTGAAGAGGAAAATTAAGGCAAACCATGTCCGTTCCGATTTCAGAACATGTGGTTGTCTCACAATCATTTTCAGTCCGAGGTGAAGAATTCTTGGTCTATGCAGTGTTTTGGCAACCCCATATCCATTTAAACTGAAGAGGTTGAAATCTCGTCTTCGGGATTGAAACAAAAAGATTTTCGGTAATTTCTTTCAAAATAATAGAGCTGCTGAGGATAAAGTACTTGAATGTCAAGTGAACATAGAAACGGACAACTTTGAAGACAAGAAGAAATCTCTAGAGGAGGCTAAGAAGAGATCTTTTTCTATTAATCTTCAAGAATAAGTCTTTTGGAAACAGAAATAGAGGCTATTACAAGACCTTAAAAGAGGCATCTAGTTCTGGGCTACATTTAATTAGCTCTTTATCGAGGCTTACTGCATTACTCATAACAACTATTTATCATGATAAATAATTATTATTGTATGTGCGGGATGGGTTCCGCAAATCATACCTCTTTCTCTTTCCCTTCCCTCACTTTTTTTAATTTTTAGAATAGGGTTGCTGATTTGTAGTGGACTAAATCAACCGAAGGAGTTTCCCGGAGAACCATTGTGAGATAGAAGATCTTCAATAGTTGTAGGGTTTTATTTAATTATCTTGTTGTAATTAAATAAGGTCGTATGATTTTTGTGAACCCAATGTGAGATTATAATATTGTTATAATTATAATATTATTATGCATGTGATAATTAATAATATTTTTTTTAAGCTCGGAAGCTTTGATAATTATGATTATTTTTTTTTATAATAATTTAGGATAATTGGATTATACTCTGATTAATGAGTTGTGTTTAATTATAAATTGTTTATATTTAGACACGACAAATTACTAGTATTCTCTTGGACGTGAAGTTTGTGACCAATGCGGAGATTTTTACGTAAAACCTTTGCTTACGAGATTATTAGATAATCATGTCTGAAAAGACATTAATCATTATGAAAGGTTGATGGATCACTAAACTAACATCCAAATACCCTATGGTTATAGGGATGGGTAGGTTTTGATCATAAGGTGAAAAACCTAGTGATCAAAACCCCCTATGAGGGCTAGCGGGAGTTTATCACTCCTTGATAATCTTGTTATCGAAATTTTTCATAATTCATATGATGAATACTATATTTTGATAATACCTGATTATTGTATTTCCTTCAAGAAAAATATTAAGTGATATTAAATGAGATTATTAGTCTTATGGTCTTCTATTATTAATAAGAATAGGAGTTAATTAGCCTGAGTCTTATCTTGCCAAAAGGTATTGACATAATTCAGTCTGAATTAAACTCTTAGAGCCTTATTTCTATTGTAGATAAGTTTGTGTATGGCCTGATAAGGAGTGTCAACTAAAATGGGGGCATAGCCTTACTTGATTATATGACAAACTGGAATAATGAGTTTCACTTAAATAAGAAAACATGGCAGCTAAAACAGTGACAGTCATGTCGTCCTTGGAGGTCGCAATAAAATTGGGAATTACTGATTTACAGAAGGAGTTATACATGAGATGCTCAGTGATGGATAGTTACTATCCACTTTGTTGTACATGTGTAGTATTATCCTAAAATGGAAGATTACATGTGTATTATGAGGATCCAAATACTCGTCTAAAATAAAATGTTTATTTCCTAATTTCATATAATAAAGGAAATTATGAAATTTGAAGAAAGATGAGAAGATCATCGTAGATTTAAGAATCCGATGAATATATGTGTGCAAAATAATGTAGTTTTTTTATGCTTTAATTTATTTTGTAGATAACCATGAATCCCCTTTCCCAGATCTAGATGAGAATCGTTTGACTGGTCCTACTCCAAATGCTACATTCTTGCATCTATGTCGAATGTCCTTGAACAGCAGCACGAGGGTTTTGCTACTGCTAAGGACATATTGATAATTCTCAGGGAGATGTTTGGGGAACGGAATAGGACTGCTAGGTAGTTGGTTATGAAATGACTAATGGAAACCAAGATGTCTGATGGTAGCCCAGTCTGGGAGCATGTCATCAAGATGATAGGGTTCATTAATGAACTCTTGACTCTTGGTGCAGATCTTGATCAACAGAGTACTCAAACGGATGCGATCCAGAACTCTCTCCCAGAATTCTTTTCTGCGTTTGTGTTGAATTACAATATGAACAAATTGGAGACTGCTCTACCAGAGCTCCTAAACATGTTGCAAGGAGCTGAAGAACTTATAAAGGGTACTAAGCTCTAAGCAAATGTTGCAGAGGGAGTTGGACCTTCGAGGCGTAAGCCTAAGGGCAAAGGCAAGAAAAAGAAAAAGTCAAATTTCTCCAAGTTCCTCAAAGACAAGAAAGGAAAGAACAAGAAAGCATCTTCTGAGAAGAAGGACAAGGATAAGAATCAGAATATCTGCTTCTATTGCAAGAAACCAGGTCACTGGAGGAAGAATTGCAAAGTTTACTTAGCGTCCCCCAAGGACAAACCTTTGGAAGGTATGTTCGAATCTTTCATCATTCAATCCAACTTCATTGTTGGTTCCTCTAACTCTTGGTCTGTAGATAGTGGATCTACCTCACATATTTGTAATATGTTACAAGGGTTTCAGGAGAGCAGAAAGCTCAGTGATGGGGAAGTCAAAATAAGAATGGGAATGGAAGCAAGTTACTACGATCGCCATCGGGACTTATGTTGTAGAATTTTCTTTAGATAGGATTTTAGTTTTGAAATACTGTTTATATGTGCCAGACATGCGTAGAAATTTGATTTTTGTTTCTAGTTTAATCTCTATTGGTTATTTAGTGTTTTTGATAATAGTATAATTATCAAGTACAGTAATAGTTTTATTGTTTCTAACACATTGTCTAATGGTCTCTATTATCTTGATCATATATGAAATTCTGTTAATAACATTGAAGACAATAAGTCTACAAGTGTGAAGCCTCAGAAAAGAGGTAGAGATTATGTGAATCCAACATACTTATGACATCTCAAATTAGGGCATATCAATTTGGATAGGATCAACGGATTGGTAAAGGATGGTCCTTTAAACCATTTACATGTTGAACCTTATCCAACTTGTGAACCTTGTTTGAAAGGTAAAATGACCAAAAGACCATTTACAGGCAAACCAAAGAGAGCCACTACTATATTGGAATTAATTCACACTGATGTATGTGGGCCCATGAATCATTCAATCAGAGGTGGCTTTATCTACTTCATAACATTCACATATGATTTTTCTAGATATGGTTACATATATCCAATGAAACATAAGTTGGAATCTTTTGAAAAATTCAAAGAATTCTGAAAAATGAAGTAGAAAAGCAATCAGATAAAAGTATTAAAACTCTTAGATCCGACTGGGGAGAGTACCTCTCGAATGAATTCATGGATTATCTTAGAGATAATAGAATTTTATCCCAATGGACTCCCCCAGGAACACCTCAGCATAATGGTGTTTCAGAAAGAAGAAATTGAACCCTATTGGATATGGTTCGTTCAATGATGAATAATACTGATTTGCCAATTTCTTTTTGGGGATATGCATTAGAGACTGCTATCTATCTATTGAATATAGTACCTTCTAAGTCTGTTTTCAAAACTCCAATTGAGCTATGGATGAGGCAAAAGCCTAGTCTAAAGCATGTCAGGATATGGGGTTGTCCAGTTCATGTGCGAAAGCAGAACTTTGACAAGTTGGAAAATAAGATTGAGAAGTGCCTATTTATAGGATACCCAAAAGAAACTCATGGATACTATTTCTATAAACCTAGCGAACAAAAGGTGATTGTAAGCAGGATTACCATTTTTCTAAAATAGGATTTATTCCTCAATAGAGAAAGTGGATTTAGAATAGATTTTGATGAGCAAAATCAGAATAAAATGACCATGGTTAAACCTGTCTTAAATGAACTTTTAAGTACACAACAACCTAGGAGAAGTACAAGGACTAGTCGACCTTCAGATAGATTGTCTTATCAACATGAGGTATATTCTATGGAATCAGATTCCTTAGATGATGATCCTTACACTTATCAAGAGGCAATATGTGATATTGATTCTGATAATTGACATAAGGCCATGGAATCTGAAATGGACTCCATGTACTCTAATGATGTTTGGACCTTAGTTGAAAAACCTGAAGGAATAAGACCCATTGGGTGCAAATGGATCTATAAGAGGAAACGTGGATCCGATGGAAAGGTAGAGACCTTTAACGTAAGGCTTGCAGCGAAAGGCTATAGTTAAAGAGCTGGTATCGACTATGAGGAAACCTTTTCACCAGTAGCAATGCTAAAGTCCATCAGAATTATGTTATCAATTATAGCTTACTATGATTATGAAATTTGGTAGATGGATGTTAAAACCGCTTTCTTGAATGGAAACATTCAAGAGGATATTTATATGGACCAGCCCGAAGGTTTTGAACTCCATAGCCAAAATAATAAAGTATGAAAATTGATAAAATTCATTTATGGTCTTAAGCAAGCTTCTTGAAGTTGGAACATCCGTTTTGATGAATCAATCAAATTGTTTGGTTTTCACCAAAACATGGATGAGGCATGTGCGTACAAGAAGGTTAGTGGGAGTGCAATAACTTTCCTTAGTTCTTTATGTAGATGATATTCTAGTAATTGGGAATGATGTAGGAATGTTATCTACTGTTAAAATCTGGTTGTCATGTAATTTTGCTATGAAGGACCTTGTGAAGCCTCCTATATTCTTGGTCTTAAATTGTTTAAAGATAGAAAGAAAATGATGTTGGGATTGTCCCAAGTCAATTAGATTGACAAGAATTGATACATGTCACACAGTGAGTTTCGTGATTAGATATCAATCTAACCCTGGTTTTGCGACAGTTAAGCATATTTTCTTGAATTAAAGGTGGATTAAATTGTCTTGCTTACAGTATGGATAAAGAGGTTATCCAAGCACTTGGTGTTGTTTCCATGATAGAATCTCCTATTAGAATTTATGGTGATAATAGTGGTGCTATTGCTCAAGCCTAGAGCAAATAAGAGGACTAAGCAAAATGAAAGGAGATTTCATCTAATTCAAGACAATTAGATTGTCAAGAGAGGAAACATCGAGTTATCCAAGAGTGCGTCAGCAGAAAACATGGCAGAACCATTTACTAAAGCTCTTCCTTAGAAGGTGTTTGAGAAACATCTATAGACGATGGGTGTTAGATGCATAGGAGATTGGCTTTGAGTGCAAGTGGGAGATTGTTAGACATATATGCTCATGAAAGCCATTCCAGAATTATATTAGTCTACTTAATCAATAAAATCATATTTTACATTCACACATTGTCTTCTACATTGGGTAACATATTAAAAGTATCTCATTAGATGAGACTACTTTGTCCCTTAGGTAACATTGTAGGAAAACCATCCAATTAGTTTTTAACTAATTACTAAGGAGATATGGTTTTCCAGTTCCTTGTAGACCTAGTATTGTTCGAAGTTATTCTAGATACATCTAGACAATATATTCTTACTAACTTACACATTATTAGTTCCATATGATGGAGTGATGAATCTCATGAAAGTTTGCCTCTTTTTAATTTTAGAAAAACAGTTCTTGAGGGGCATACATTGAATCCCAAAATCTGACTAAGATTCTAATTGATTTTATTCAATGAAGGTTGAAATAACATTCACCTTTGCGACTTTGAAATTGTTAAGTTAAATTCATGTTAGAACAGTACTCGCAAAACTTCACTAGTGTCAAGTCTCCTTCGCGATCCACACGAACCTTCTTTTTCCTTTAAAGCTTTCTCAATGGAAGCTAATGGCCCTTCCAAATTCCATCTCTATAATCTTTTCTTCTTTTCTTTGATCCAAGAACCTATCTTGATCATTCAAGAATCAATCTTGATTTGTTCTTGTTCTTCTTGAAGAACAAAACAAACTAAAAAGAATAATGGGAGAGAAATGATCGTACACCCTCAAAGGGGAAGAGAGAGGGGGCATGAGATTGAGGAGAGGAGAAAACGTGGAGATTGATTACTCTCCTAAGATGGGCATCCACCTTTACTTATAGGGTTCTTGGTTGCTTGAATTGCAATCCAAGTATAACATCTCAACCTTATCCTAATCCAATTAGGATTCCTCAATTGTTTCCTTAATGATTATTCTCCTAATCCAATTAGGATTAATCTTAAAAGAAACTAACCTTACCCATTAGTAACTAACTAATGAAATCCCTAACAATTAGCGAATCTTTAATTAGTAACTAACTAACTAACCTTATCCAATAAGGAGTTAATTAATTAGGAACTAATTAAAATAAGATTTCCTCCTTGAAGTGGGGCGTCCCACCCTAGGTGGGCCCCAATTCCACACGCCCCTTAGGGTTTCCAAAACCCTAAAGGTCATCTTTGATCTTTTATCAAAATCCCCAATTGGTCCTACCCATTTGGTTTATCACATTCAATGTGATTTTACCTTTTAGAGCTTCACTGTACCATATATATTGATTACTTAGAGAAATTAATTAATTTAATTAATAATTAAATTAAAAGATTTAAGAAGGTCCTAGTGTGTGGGATCTAAAGGGATCTCTTATTTCCAGTTGTGGGACCAAGTACTTCACCTTTTTGGTTGAAGCATTATTGTTAGGAAACAATTTCCTAAAACTCCATTAGGATCATAGAATGTTATTTAAGTCATTGGAATTCCACCAATCACAATAATGTCCATTAACATAATGTGACTAACCTCCAGAAATTAGAGAATTGCTTGTAAGTACTATCTCACAATTTATTTACAAATAAATCCTTCCACATTCCGATATCACATGTAAGCTTCCAGGATTGGAACTATTCCACTGTCTAGTCCCTAGCTTATGTATAGAACTTTTTCTCATGAATACTTTTTCATTAAACTGAACTTCCAAAACACTTTTGAAGAAACATTAGAAAAGAACTGACATATATATATTTATATATACTTTTTCATATTGAAAATATCAACTTCGATAAAGACCATTTTACCGAAAAGCACCAGTACTGGATTTAACAGTTCAGTTCAATAAGTATCACCTTGATATCATTATCTCCAATTAAGGAGTAGTGGATTCCTTATTGAGTGTTTACACACTTCTCCAAACATTGTGTACATGACCCAACGTACCCGAAGTTAGTCCTATGTATTGGACATTGCCGATTGGAACATCAAAGCAATATAGACAGATGTTTAAGAAGATGTTAACCTCTCAGGTTTAAGGACAATTTGTCGAATGGATACCCTAATACAATCTGACAATGTATTCCATAGGGTATCCACTAGTGACCACGTTCAGTATTATGTACTTGCTACATATACTCACATGTTAGTCAAGAGTCAACACTCTCTGTGAATGAGATTCATCACACTATCATATAGAACTACACATGTGCAAGTCATGATAAAGTGTGGCGCCCAACCAGTACTCTAGAGGCTTCGAACAATATTAGGTTTACAAGGAATCGGAAAATCATATCTCCTCACAACCTTTGCATGATTTTCCTACAATGTTACCTATGGAACTTTATGTCATCATCAAATGAGACAGTAATTAATATAAATACCCTTAATAGTTGGTTGTGTGAATATGATGCTTGTCTAATTAACATAGAAAATTAGGTCTCTTATGGGCTTTCGAGGGCATATATGTCCAACATCTCAATCACTGAGAGAAAACGGTCTCTTGACTAAGATGTGGATATAAGTAAGAAGTACTTATATTACAACTAGATCGCTCAGTGGATACCCTTAGAAATATTCTGTCTATATATTTAGGGTAGTCCATTTGACAGATTGTCCTTAACCTGAGAGGTCGATATCTTCTCTATTATTTGCCTATATAGCTTTGATGTAGCCAATCATCAATGTCCAACACACCGGATTGAATATGGGCTCGTTGGGTTATGTATGCTATATTAGAAAAAGTATGTGTACGCTTAACAAGGATTCCACTACTCTTCTAGGGTAATTTATATTGAGTTGATACTTGTCAAAACCGGACTTGAAAAACCCAGCTCTGGTATTTATCGATGAAATGGCTTTATCGAGAAGTTTATTTTCTATATAAAAGGAATATAATTATTATTATTTATTTTATAGAATTTCTAAAATAGTTTTGAAAGTCCAAGTTTGACTAAAAGTTTCAAAGAGAAAAGGGTTCTCAATATAAGCTAGGGGTTAAAGACAGAATAAGATATTGTCTCATAAGCTTATAACAATATTGGAAGTGGAATGACACATCTATAAACAAATCTTGCAATAGAAATACTTGCAGGTAATTCTCTAATTTTTGGGGGTTAGTCATATTGTGTTAATGGACATTATCGTGATTTGTGGAAATCCAGGGACATAGATAAAATTCTATGATCCTAATGGAGTTATAGGAAATGGTTTCCTAGTTACAATGCTTTAACCAAAAAGGTCAAGCACTTGGTCCCTCAACCGGAAATAGGAGATCCCTTTAGATCCCACACACTAGGACCTTCTTAAAGCTTTTAATTTAATTATTACTTAAATTAATTAATTTCTCTAAGTAAATCACTATATGGTATAGTGAAGCTCTAATAGGTGAAATCACATAGGATGTGATTAACCAAATGGGTAGGACCCATTGGGAATTTTGATAAAGATCAAATAATGACCTAAGGAGTTTGGAACTCCATAAAGGGACGTGTGGAAGTGGGGCCCACCTAGGGTGGGATGCCCATTTCAATGTGGAGCCTTATCTTTTTGTTGGTTAGTGATACTTATCTCCTAATAGTTAGTAATAAGATTACTTGCTCACTAATTAATGTTTCCTTATAGGATAAGGATAAGATTAGTTAATTACTAATTAAAGATCCCTATTTAATAGGGATTCCATTAGTTTGTTACTAATGGATAAGGTTAGTTTCTTTCAAAGATAAATCCTAATTAATTAGGAATAATCATTAAGGAATCTTTGAGGGAATTTTAATTGGATTAGGATAAGGATGAGGAGTCTTGGATTGCAAGAAAAAAATCCAAGAGTATCAATATAAGGGTGGGACATCCACCCTTCTCCTACGTTAGAGAACACTCTTCTCCTACGTTTTTCTCTCTCTCTTTGCTCAAGTTCACGGCCCTCTCTCCACTTTTAGAAGTGTATAGTCATCCATCCCTCTCTTCTCTTAGTTCTAGTTTTGAACTTGACCAAAAGCAGAACTAATCTTGTTAATCAAGAAAGGATCTTGAGTTCAAGAAAAGAACTAAAGATCATAGAGCTTGAATTAGAAGGGCCATTAATTTCCATTAGAGAAAGCTTTAAAGGAAAAAGAAGGTTCGTGTGAATCGCAAATGAGACTTTACACTTACGAAGTTTTGCAGGTTTTGTTCTATCATGGATTTGACTTATCAATATCAAAGTCGTAAAGGTGATTGTTATTTCCAACTCCCAGTGATTGGATTCTTGATTCCGGGCGTCTTCGTCTGCTCATCTGATGCTCTATAACAAACTAGCTACTAGAGGAAGTAAAGCCACATACTAACTAAAGGAGAGAATGAAGAGGAACAACCAAGCCGTTACGCTCCTGTCAAGAGGGAGGAGCGTAACGTCTACTAGTTGGCTGTAGTTCCTGTAATCCAATATTGTAGGGCGAAGAGTGGAAATCCTCCTAGAACAATAAGTAAATCAATCAGCATGGGGCATCCTTCATTCAATAAAATCAATTAGAATTTTAGTCAGATCTTGGGATTCGATGTATGACCCCCCAGAACTGTTTTTCTAAAATTAGAAAGAGGTATACTTTCATGACCTTGGTCAGTCCGTAAGTTAAAGGGGTGAGACCATGGGTCTCACCTATGGCCTAGGTTAGGTCCAAAACCTATTTGGGCTACGGACCAGGATCTTATCGTAGTCAGTCCGTAGACCAACACAAGGTGGGACCATGGGTCCTGCCCTTGGTCTGGTTTGATTCCTTGGCCATTTATGGTCACGAACTGGGCTAGTCATTGACTAGCCCACGGATGGACTCATAGAGTCTGTCCGTAGAGCTTAAATGGGGTATGACCACAAGGGCAAACCCTAACCACGTGTTAGTCCCATAAGGACTGACACAAAGGGTATTCGCGGGGCATTATTGCCCTACTACCAGCATTTAATGCTATGCGGATTGGTTGTGTGCCTGCCCTTGGCCAATTGGTGCGCATGCCTTTGGCATGCGCAAAGGGGAAGAGAGAGGGTGTTAGATACCAGCATTTAATACTATACTACAAGCGCCAAAAATTGATCGTCAGTCAATCTTAAATTATTCCTTCTTAGTAATAATTCCGTAGAATAGTACTAGTAAGGGGCATCGTTCCTCTGAGGACTGCGCTGGTTTCGTTGTCTTTTATTTAGATTAATTTTAAACTAATAAAATAGGTAATTGAATTTTTGCTTGATTAACTAAAACAATTAATTAAACTAATTAAAGGAAATTTCTAAATTAAACTATCAACTAATGGCTTTAAATCCTTTGGAAGAGAAAATCTAGGGTTTTCAAATCCACCACCAACCTAATAACCAGCCCTTATTTTGAGTTTATCATAACCTCTTAAATTGCAAACATTCTAGTTAGAGTTACAGCACGTCCCCTCTCAACTAATCTAGAAAAGTTCAAGGGATTATATCCTTAGCATATCGTATCTTCGATTAGCACGAATGATACACACTAATCTACGGTTGTGTAATCACTCGTCTTCCCTTAGCATAAAATATCTTCGGATTTAATATCTCGATATTTTAAAATCATTGCATAAAACCTATGTTTAAACTCTAACGAAAATTAACACAAGTGATTTTAATTCCAATTTCATAATACTTAAGACAAGATTAATAATTCCATTGAAATCAAATATAAATAAAATAAATCCAGTTGTTTGAAAACAACCCTCTCATTATGAAATCAATGTCTTACAATATAGAGAATCAAAATAAAAGCAAAATAAAGGACACAGTTACTTGGCTAGGGTTTCATCGAAACCTAGAGTTGGAAATTAGTTCATCGTGAGGGAGGAATGCAACATCTTCATAGACAAAGCTGCAGCACTTCTCTTCATGGCTTCCTTGATCTCCAGAGCTTTTCTTCTTCAGATCCAAAATCTCTACAAAATTTTCTAATAATGATAATAATAGAATCTATACAAGGAATCTCTACTTTTATAGAGAAATAGAAAAAGATAGAGTCCTTGTAGAATAAGGAGTTTTAATTGAGGTCCAACTCTTTTTTTTCTCTCTTTCAACTCTCTCAGGGTTGAATGAAGATCAAACCCTCATTTAGGAAGACAATAATAGAGTTGGAAAGTGTTTAAAAGTACTAAAACACTATTCACGAAAACACTATTCACGGAATACTATTTCACCCTATTTACAGTTTTGCCACTGAACTTCAAATAATTCTAGAGAGCTCAATTCTAATCGGATTGACCCAAAATTTGAAACATAGATCCTTTAGGTCATCTAGAATCTACCCAAAAAGGTTCATAAATTTTGGATGAAGAAAAATTACCAAACTACCCCTCTATTGATAGAAATGCAATTTTGGCCAATCGATCCATCAGGGTAGATTTCCACGATTTCGCTCTTTTTTCTTCTTCTTTCTTTTGCTCTTTTCTTTTTTGAGATTTTTGGAGTCTTTGAAGCTTGTAAATCTTTCATTTTATCTTCTTTTCCTCGCATAAACCTGAAACAAGAATAAACAACCAAGTAGCATAAAATAATACAAATAATTACTTTAAATGATTAGCAAGTTAAATTTAAGGTGCTTTTATGTATAACATTTAACACCGATCACAACCCCAAACTTAGACATTGCTAGTCCTCGAGCAATGAAAAATAAAATAAAACTAAAATCTAAACTAAACCTACATCTCCTTTCATGGGATCCCCGGTTGCATTTTGCATATACAACAAGTCTTTTAAACCCCTAGGTGACCCTAGAGGACGAGTGAAGTCTCGTGAAGGTTTACAGTGATGACACCTACAAACATCTGTACTACCCTGTCATTGTGCAATATATTCAAGTAAAACATACAATTTTCAAAAGTGATTGAATCAAATTTCAAATTTTCCAGACTCATAATACATACAAGATAATCCACAAATTATTAACAAAATTGAATTTTCAACTCTCCACATTCTCAATTTCACACCATTCTTAACTATTTTTGAAAATTTTAGCTTCTAAAAGATTTGTCAGAATTTTCTTTGATGTGTAATGTGACAAACAATTGAATGTGTGATATCAACCTTACTTTTCAACAGTTGTTCTATCTTCTCATTTATCATTCAATACTTTTTTTTTTATAAGTGTGACTGTGTAAAATCTAAGTCCATTAAGCATTCTAGACAACCCATGTAGTAAGTGTTAGGCCAGTGACTCTCATACCAGATGACTTTAAGGCACCAAGTGTCAAGACACCTCTAAGGGCTTAGTAACTCGAGTTAACTAGGCTACGAACTTAAACTAGTCACACTAGGTTATTTTATCCATTCTAAAAATCACATTGTTTGACGCGAACACTCTATGCTTAGTGAGGCAAGAGGCCCGATTACTAAGTGTAAAACCTAGTTTAGGTAACCCATTCTTCTATCAATTTTTCTTTTTAGCCAAAGTTGATGTTCAATTTCTAGATTATCCAATTCTTATGAGTTAACAAAATCACTATCAATTAGTTTGGTTTTAAACCTCACTAGACAATATGTTAGTGTGTTCGTGCAAATTTCAAAGTCTATTCATGATTTAAAAAAATTCAGCTTTTGTAAGGTTAAAAACAGTTACAAACAGTGTGTATTTGGGATTATGTGTTCTCAAATTCAACTCTATCAATAAAATTTGGATTATCCGATATACATTACAATCTTTCAAATTTTAGAATAAAACAATCGAAAAAATTTCAATGTTTTTGCATGTCTTATCCTAGTCATGGTTGCACAATCATCAAAAATAAAATAATAGTGTAGCCTATTATTTCCCAACCCCAAACTTAAACTTTACATTGTCTTCAATGTAAAAAAATAAAAATAAAATGCAGAAGGGATTAGAACAATAATAGCTGACTCGTGAAATGCAAACCATGATGAAAAAGGTGTGAAGGGGGTGAAAATAGATCAAGAATGAAGACAAACCACCCCAGACAATACCTACAGGGTTAGAACAAACCAAGAAATATCCACAAACAATAGATGCTAAATCAATATATCTCAATTAAGTATAGAAATCATCAATCATGAATAAAATTGAGAAATTTAAATTATTATTATTATTTTTTTTTAATGAATTAGATGGATGGGCGATCGATCCCCCTAGGGGCGACCGATCGCCAAAAATGCCAAGAGATCCCCAACAATTAATTTTTTTTTTTTATGAGTCTGTAAAATGTGCGATCAATCTCCCCTTGGGGCGATCGATCGCTAAAAACGCCTAGAGGTCCCAAAAAAATTATTATTATTATTATTATTTTTTTACGAATTAGATGGATGGGCGATCGATCCCCCTAGGGGCGATCGATCGCCAAAAACGCCGAGAGGTCCCCAAAAATTAATTTTTTTTTTTTTATGAGTCCGTAAAATGTGCGATCAATCTCCCCTTGGGGCGATCGATCGCCAAAAACGCCGAGAGGTCCCCAAAAATTTTTTTTTTTTTTTTTTTTTTTTTTTACGAATCAGATGGATGGGCGATCAATCCCCCTAGGGGCGACCGATCGCCAAAAACGCCGAGAGGTCCCCAAAAATTAAATTGTATTTTTTTTAAAGACTCAAAAAAAGTAGGGACGTAACATTTACCCTAAAAAGACTCAAAAAAGGTAGGGGAATATGAAATTCTCCCTAAAATGACTCTATAAAAGAGTAGGGGGATGTAAAATCTACCCTATTGACTCTAAAAAATTTGGTGGATACTCTCTAAATGAGTAGGGGGACATAAAATCTACCCTACTGACTCTAAAAAATTTGGTGGATACTCTCTAAATGAGTAGGGGGATATAAAATTCATCCTACTGACTCTAAAAAATTTGGTGGATACTAATTCACCCCAAACTTAGAATCTAACTCTCTAAAATAAAATACATTACAAAATCAATGGGTTGCCTCCCACAAGCGCTAAGTTTTACGTCTTCAACCAGACATACTCAAATTAATCAACCATCTTGGTAGACGGAATATTGGGCCTTAGCCTTAAGCACACGTCCATCCGGGTCAGAAAAGAGAGATTTTCTACTCCTTTGCAAGGTTGAAATTTTATGCTCACCCCTCACTTTATGTTTTTCCAATGGAAAACCTTTTAGATGAGTGAGATTAAGCAAAGAAGGACCATACCCTATGGATTTTTCTATGATGGGATCCGGGGGTTTAAGTTTAGCGAATGATGCCTCCAAAGGATTATTAATTAAAACATAAGGAGGGGCATCCTCAACTATCTTGTTAATCTTATCAACCAGGAAGTAATCTTCCCCTTTCGATTGTTGTTCGAGGGTAGTGAAGACATTCAACCGAACTTTCATATTACCAAATGATACAGTTTATGCAAGCATTGGCAGTAACCAGAAAGGGACGACTGAGGATGACTGAAATTTGGCTTTTTAAATTGTGCATGGGTTCCATGTCAAGGACAAGAAAGTCGACATGAAAGAAAAATTTATCAACTTTAATCAAAACATCTTCAACTACCCCACGAGGCTTTTTTATAGATCTATCCGCTAATTGTAATACAACGGATGTGGGGTGAAGCTCTCCTAAGCCAAGTTTCTCATACACCGAGAAAGGTAAAATATTAATACTAGCTCCTAAATCAAGGAGTGCCCGGTCAATGGAGTGATCTCCAATGATACACGAAATAGTAGGAGCACCGGGGTCTTTAAATTTTGGAGGAGTGTTGTGTTGGATAATGGAGCTCACTTGCTCGGTGAGAAGGACTTTCTTGGACACATGCGTCCTTGATTTGCGCTTTTGAGTGCATATGTCTTTGAGAAATTTGGCATACGCCGGAATTTGCTTTATGACATCAAGCAGAGGAAGATTTATCTTGACTTGTTTAAAGACCTCAATCATGTCTTCCATCTTTATTCCATTTTTATCAAAGAGTGATGAATCATTCAAACAAGTAGGATAAGGGGCTTTAGGCATATAGGATGCCTCGGGAATAGGATTTAGACTGGAAGAACTTTGATCCTTTTCATTGGTATCCTTTTCCTCGCCCTCAATTTCAGAAGATCCTACAATAGGTTGATTTTTCTTACCCTGATTTTTCCTAACATTATCTTCAACTACCTTTCCACTCCGTAAGGTTGTCACAGCCTGAACTTGTTCATGAATTATTTCATTAGCTTGATTGACACCTTTTGGATTACTCACAGGTTGACTTGGAAGTGTTCTATCAATTTCCTATTTATAGCATTAGCAAGTTGTCCCATTTGGGACTCAAGCTTTTGAATAGATTGAGAGTGTGAATGAAGCAATTGTGTATTGCTTTCCAAGCCTTTTAAAGCATTCAACATCTTCTCCTCAAAAGATGGATTTCTTTTATTAAAATTGGGAGGAGCTGGTTGTTGAAATTGTTGGGGTTGGTAGTTGGATTGACCTTAAAAAGGCCGACTGAATGGCCTTTGAGGTGGAGGAAAATTATTCCCTTGAGTTTGTGGCTGCCATGAAAAATTAGGATGATTCCTCCAGCCCTGGGTTATAGGTATTTGAGTAAGGATCATTACCCGGACGGATATAGGCAGCATTAACATACTCTTGGATAAGATCCGGGAATTGGGCAGCTGATGGATACTCTTGAGCATAATGTTCAGGGCTAGAACAAATAGGATACACCTGCTGCTGATTAGGATTTGGTTGAGGAGGTGTGTAGGAAGGTGGCCCTGAAGTCATTAGTTTATCCAATTTTCGAGACAATTCATCTACTTTAAATGAAACATCTATTGAATTGCCAACTTCATAGATGCATCTCTTTGGATTTGATGAAGATGAAGGTCTCTCAGAACGACTATTTGAAGCATGGTGGAGAGAGTTTTCACTAAGATTTTCAAAAAGCTCTCATGCCTGATTCTCATTTTACATCATAAATGTTCCTCCACAAGAAACATCAACCAATTGACGGTTGAGTGCAGGCAATCCATCATAGAAAGATTGGACTAACTGCCACTTTGGAATTTGGTGGTGGGGACACTTACGGAGAAGATCTTTGAATCTCTCTCAAGTTTCATAAAATAGCTCACCATCAATTGGAGCAAAGCTTGTGATGGTTCGCCTCATTAAGTTTGTTTTTCCTATGAGAAATAATTTCATAAGAAATTCTTGTTGCATTTGTGCCCAAGTAGTAATAGAATTTGACTCTAAAGAACTAAGCCAATATTTGGCTTTGTCTTTCAAAGAAAATGGGAAGAGCCGCAATCTAAGGGCATCATCAGAAAATCCCAGCAACTTGAAAGTTGTGCAAATCTCGTGAAATTCATCAAGATGTTTGTAGGGATCTTTATTATTAAGTTCGTGAAAAGATGGTATCATCTGAATAATACTGGACTTAATTTCATAATGGGCTGCCGTAGTGTCTGGCAACCGGATGCATGAAGGGGAGGAATATGTAGAAGGAGTAAGATACTCCTTCAATGATTTCATTGGGTCATGTTCTTCCGCCATGATAGGGAAATGAATAGCTTCTAGGTTTACTTTAGGGATGGTAGAAGCTTTCGCTTTAGAATTAAATTCAAATAAGGCAGAAGCCTTGAGAAACCTAGCAGTACGCTCTAACTCAGAATCAAGGGGGAATAAATCCGGATTACAAGACCTCCTACCGTGCATACACCCTAAAGGAAAACCTCTATGTTTGACAGACACTAAATTGAAATAAAATATCTACTTAAAAAGTAAATACTCACAGAACTTTCCTGCTTTCCACGATGTTGAATAAGTTTTTCAATTCCAGTAGTTTGAGCGATTTGGTACCTGAAAACTCAAATATTTCCAATTAATAAAAAGAAATCTTTTTTTGGATATTTTTATGATTAATTTAAATTTAATCTTTCAAATTAAAAACTAGACCGATCCAGCAATCTCCAGCAACGGCGCCAAAAATTGATCGTCAGTCAATCTTACATTATTCCTTCTTAGTAATAATTTCGTAAAATAGTACTAGTAAGGGTATCGTTCCTCTAAGGACTGTGCTGGTTTCGTTGTCCTTTATTGAGATTCATTTTAAACTAATAAAATAGGTAATTGAATTTTTGCTTGATTAACTAAAACAATTAATTAAACTAATTAAAGGAAATTTCTAAATTAAACTACCAACTAATGATTTTAAATTCTTTGGAAGAGAAAATCTAGGTTTTCAAATCCACCACTAACCTAATAACCAGCCCCTATTTTGAATTTATCATAACCTCTTAAATTGCAAACATTCTAGTTAGAGTGACAGCACGTCCCCTCTCAACTAATCTAGAAAAGTTCAAGGGATTATATCCCTAGCATATCGTATCTTCGGTTAGCACGAATGATACACACTAATATACGGTTGTGTAATCACTCGTCTTCCCTTAGCATAAATATATCTTCGGACTTAATCTCTCGATATTTTAAAACCATTGCATAAAACCTATGTTTAAATTCTAACGAAAATTAACACAAGTGATTTTAATTCCAATTTCATAATACCTAAGACAAGGTTGAGAATTCCATTGAAA
This sequence comes from Tetracentron sinense, assembly GCA_015143295.1. Lineage (NCBI taxonomy): Eukaryota > Viridiplantae > Streptophyta > Magnoliopsida > Trochodendrales > Trochodendraceae > Tetracentron > Tetracentron sinense. The sequence continues at coordinate 21,352,454 of CM026556.1, read as the reverse complement.
TCAAATATAAATAAAATAAATCCGGTTGTTTGAAAACAACCCTTTCATTATGCAATCAATGTCTTACAATGCAGAGAAACAAAATAAAAACAAAAAAGGACACAGTTACTTGGCAAGGGTTTCATCAAAACCTTAGAATGGAAATTAGTTCATCGCTAGGGAGGAATGCAACATCTTCATGGAAAAAACTGCAGCACTTCTCTTCATGGCTTCCTTGATCTCCAGAGATTCTTAAAAGACTCAGGTGACCCAGGTTCATTCCCCGGCAACGGTGTCAAAAATTGATCGTCAGTCAATCTTAAATTATTCCTTCTTAGTAATAATTTCGTAGAATAGTACTAGTAAGGGTATCATTCCTCTGAGGACTGCGCTAGTTTCGTTGTCTTTTATTTAGATTAATTTTAAACTAATAAAATATGTAATTGAATTTTTGCTTAATTAACTAAAACAATTAATTAAACTAATTAACTAGTGTGACTAGTTTAAGTTCGTAGCCTAGTTAACTCGAGTTACTAAACCCTTAAAAGTGCCTTGACACCTGATGCCTTAAAGCCATCTGGTTTGAGAGTCACCGGCCTAACACTTGCTACATGGGTTGTCTAGAATGCTTAATGGACTTAGATTTTGCACACTCACACTTATCAAAAATTGATCGTCAGTCAATCTTAAATTATTCCTTCTTAGTAATAATTCCGTAAAATAGTACTAGTAAGGGTATCGTTCCTCTGAGGGCTGCGCTGGTTTCGTTGCCTTTTATTCAGATTCATTTTAAACTAATAAAATAGGTAATTGAATTTTTGCTTGATTAACTAAAAAAATTAATTAAACTAATTAAAGGAAATTTCTAAATTAAACTACCAACTAATGATTTTAAATTCTTTGGAAGAGAAAATCTAGGGTTTCAAATCCACCACTAACCTAATAACCAGCCCCTATTTTGAATTTATCATAACCTCTTAAATTGCAAACATTCTAGTTAGAGTGACAGCACGTCCCCTCTCAACTAATCTAGAAAAGTTCAAGGGATTATATCCTTAGCATATCGTATATTTGGTTAGCACGAATGATATACACTAATCTACGGTTGTGTAATCACTCGTCTTCCCTTAGCATAAATATATCTACGGACTCAATCTCTCGATATTTTAAAACCATTGCATAAAACCTATGTTTAAATTCTAACGAAAATTAACACAAGTGATTTTAATTCCAATTTCATAATACCTAAGACAAGGTTGAGAATTCCATTGAAATCAAATATAAATAAAATAAATCCGGTTCTTTGAAAACAACACTTTCATTATGCAATCAATGTCTTACAATGCAGAGAATCAAAATAAAAACAAAAAAGGACACAGTTACTTGGCAAGGGTTTCATCAAAACCCTAGAATGGAAATTAGTTCATCGCTAGGGAGGAATGCAACATCTTCATGGAAAAAACTGCAGCACTTCTCTTCATGGCTTCCTTGATCTCTAGAGATTCATAAAAGACACAGGTGACCCAGGTTCATTCCCCGGCAACGGCGTCAAAAATTGATCGTCAGTCAATCTTAAATTATTCCTTCTTAGTAATAATTCCGTAAAATAGTACTAGTAAGGGTATCGTTCCTCTGAGGGCTGCGCTGGTTTCGTTGCCTTTTATTCAGATTCATTTTAAACTAATAAAATAGGTAATTGAATTTTTGTTTGATTAACTAAAAAAATTAATTAAACTAATTAAAGGAAATTTCTAAATTAAACTACCAACTAATGATTTTAAATTCTTTGGAAGAGAAAATCTAGGGTTTCAAATCCACCACTAACCTAATAACCAGCCCCTATTTTGAATTTATCATAACCTCTTAAATTGCAAACATTCTAGTTAGAGTGACAGCACGTCCCCTCTCAACTAATCTAGAAAAGTTCAAGGGATTATATCCTTAGCATATCGTATATTTGGTTAGCACGAATGATATACACTAATCTACGGTTGTGTAATCACTCGTCTTCCCTTAGCATAAATATATCTACGGACTCAATCTCTCGATATTTTAAAACCATTGCATAAAACCTATGTTTAAATTCAATCGAAAATTAACACAAGTGATTTTAATTCCAATTTTATACTACCTAACAATTGGTTGAGAATTCCATTGAAATCAAATATAAATAAAATAAATCCGGTTGTTTGAAAACAACCCTTTCATTATGCAATCAATGTCTTACAATGCAGAGAATCAAAATAAAAACAAAAAAGGACACAGTTACTTGGCAAGGGTTTCATCAAAACCTTAGAATGGAAATTAGTTCATCGCTAGGGAGGAATGCAACATCTTCATGGAAAAAACTGCAGCACTTCTCTTCATGGCTTCCTTGATCTCCAGAGATTCTTAAAAGACTCAGGTGACCCAGGTTCATTCTCTGGCAACGGCGTCAAAAATTGATCGGAAGTCAATCTTAAATTATTCCTTCGTAGTAACAATTCCGTAGAATAGTACTAGTAAGGGTATCGTTCCTCTGAGGACTGCGCTAGTTTCGTTGTCTTTTATTTAGATTAATTTTAAACTAATAAAATAGGTAATTGAATTTTTGCTTGATTAACTAAAAAAATTAATTAAACTAATTAACTAGTGTGACTAGTTTAAGTTCGTAGCCTAGTTAACTCGAGTAACTAAACCCTTAAAAGTGTCTTGACACCTGGTACCTTAAAGCCATCTGGTTTGAGAGTCACCGGCCTAATACTTGCTACATGGGTTGTCTAGAATGCTTAATGGACTTAGATTTTGCACAGTCACACTTATGAAAAATTGGTTGTCAGTCAATCTTAAATTATTCATTCTTAGTAATAATTCCGTAAAATAGTACTAGTAAGGGTATCGTTCCTCTGAGAACTGCGCTGGTTTCGTTGCCTTTTTTTCAGATTCATTTTAAACTAATAAAATAGGTAATTGAATTTTTGCTTGATTAACTAAAACAATTAATTAAACTAATTAAAGGAAATTTCTAAATTAAACTACCAACTAATGATTTTAAATTCTTTGGAAGAGAAAATCTAGGTTTTCAAATCCACCACTAACCTAATAACCAGCCCCTATTTTGAATTTATCATAACCTCTTAAATTGCAAACATTCTAGTTAGAGTGACAGCACGTCCCCTCTCAACTAATCTAGAAAAGTTCAAGGGATTATATCCCTAGCATATCGTATCTTCGGTTAGCACGAATGATACGCACTAATATACGGTTGTGTAATCACTCGTCTTCCCTTAGCATAAATATATCTACGGACTCAATCTCTCGATATTTTAAAACCATTGCATAAAACCTATGTTTAAATTCAATCGAAAATTAACACAAGTGATTTTAATTCCAATTTTATACTACCTAACAATTGGTTGAGAATTCCATTGAAATCAAATATAAATAAAATAAATCCGGTTGTTTGAAAACAACCCTTTCATTATGCAATCAATGTCTTACAATGCAGAGAATCAAAATAAAAACAAAAAAGGACACAGTTACTTGGCAAGGGTTTCATCAAAACCTTAGAATGGAAATTAGTTCATCGCTAGGGAGGAATGCAACATCTTCATGGAAAAAACTGCAGCACTTCTCTTCATGGCTTCCTTGATCTCCAGAGATTCTTAAAAGACTCAGGTGACCCAGGTTCATTCTCTGGCAACGGCGTCAAAAATTGATCGGAAGTCAATCTTAAATTATTCCTTCGTAGTAACAATTCCGTAGAATAGTACTAGTAAGGGTATCGTTCCTCTGAGGACTGCGCTAGTTTCGTTGTCTTTTATTTAGATTAATTTTAAACTAATAAAATAGGTAATTGAATTTTTGCTTGATTAACTAAAAAAATTAATTAAACTAATTAACTAGTGTGACTAGTTTAAGTTCGTAGCCTAGTTAACCCGAGTAACTAAACCCTTAAAAGTGTCTTGACACCTGGTACCTTAAAGCCATCTGGTTTGAGAGTCACCGGCCTAATACTTGCTACATGGGTTGTCTAGAATGCTTAATGGACTTAGATTTTGCACAGTCACACTTATCAAAAATTGATTGTCAGTCAATCTTAAATTATTCATTCTTAGTAATAATTCCGTAAAATAGTACTAGTAAGGGTATCGTTCCTCTGAGAACTGCGCTGGTTTCGTTGCCTTTTTTTCAGATTCATTTTAAACTAATAAAATAGGTAATTGAATTTTTGCTTGATTAACTAAAACAATTAATTAAACTAATTAAAGGAAATTTCTAAATTAAACTACCAACTAATGATTTTAAATTCTTTGGAAGAGAAAATCTAGGTTTTCAAATCCACCACTAACCTAATAACCAGCCCCTATTTTGAATTTATCATAACCTCTTAAATTGCAAACATTCTAGTTAGAGTGACAGCACGTCCCCTCTCAACTAATCTAGAAAAGTTCAAGGGATTATATCCCTAGCATATCGTATCTTCGGTTAGCACGAATGATACGCACTAATATACGGTTGTGTAATCACTCGTCTTCCCTTAGCATAAATATATCTTCGGACTTAATCTCTCGATATTTTAAAACCATTGCATAAAACCTATGTTTAAATTCAATCGAAAATTAACACAAGTGATTTTAATTCCAATTTCATAATACGTAAGACAAGGTTGAGAATTCCATTGAAATCAAATATAAATAAAATAAATCCGGTTTCTTGAAAACAACCCTTTCATTATGCAATCAATGTCTTACAATGCAGAGAAACAAAATAATAACAAAAAAGGACACAGTTACTTGGCAAGGGTTTCATCAAAACCTTAGAATGGAAATTAGTTCATCGCTAGGGAGGAATGCAACATCTTCATGGAAAAAACTGCAGCACTTCTCTTCATGGCTTCCTTGATCTCCAGAGATTCTTAAAAGACTCAGGTGACCCAGGTTCATTCCCCGGCAACGGCGTCAAAAATTGATCGTCAGTCAATCTTAAATTATTCCTTCTTAGTAATAATTTCGTAGAATAGTACTAGTAAGGGTATCATTCCTCTGAGGACTGCGCTAGTTTCGTTGTCTTTTATTTAGATTAATTTTAAACTAATAAAATATGTAATTGAATTTTTGCTTGATTAACTAAAACAATTAATTAAACTAATTAACTAGTGTGACTAGTTTAAGTTCGTAGCCTAGTTAACTCGAGTTACTAAACCCTTAACAGTGCCTTGACACCTGATGCCTTAAAGCCATCTGGTTTGAGAGTCACCGGCCTAACACTTGCTACATGGGTTGTCCAGAATGCTTAATGGACTTAGATTTTGCACAGTCACACTTATCAAAAATTGATCGTCAGTCAATCTTAAATTATTCCTTCTTAGTAATAATTCCGTAAAATAGTACTAGTAAGGGTATCGTTCCTCTGAGGGCTGCGCTGGTTTCGTTGCCTTTTATTCAGATTCATTTTAAACTAATAAAATAGGTAATTGAATTTTTGCTTGATTAACTAAAAAAATTAATTAAACTAATTAAAGGAAATTTCTAAATTAAACTACCAACTAATGATTTTAAATTCTTTGGAAGAGAAAATCTAGGGTTTTCAAATCCACCACTAACCTAATAACCAGCCCCTATTTTGAATTTATCATAACTTCTTAAATTGCAAACATTTTAGTTAGAGTGACAGCACGTCCCCTCTCAACTAATCAAGAAAAGTTCAAGGGATTATATCCCTAGCATATCGTATCTTCGGTTAGCACGAATGATACACACTAATCTACGGTTGTGTAATCACTCGTCTTCCCTTAGCATAAATATATCTTCGGACTTAATCTCTCGATATTTTAAAACCATTGCATAAAACCTATGTTTAAATTCAATCGAAAATTAACACAAGTGATTTTAATTCCAATTTCATTATACCTGAGACAAGGTTGAGAATTCCATTGAAATCAAATATAAATAAATAAATCCGGTTCTTTGAAAACAACACTTTCATTATGCAATCAATGTCTTACAATGCAGAGAATCAAAATAAAAACAAAAAAGGACACAGTTACTTGGCAAGGGTTTCATCAAAACCCTAGAATGGAAATTAGTTCATCGCTAGGGAGGAATGCAACATCTTCATGGAAACAACTGCAGCACTTCTCTTCATGGCTTCCTTGATCTCTAGAGATTCATAAAAGACTCAGGTGACCCAGGTTCATTCCCCAGCAACGGCGTCAAAAATTGATCGGAAGTCAATCTTAAATTATTCCTTCTTAGTAATAATTTCGTAGAATAGTACTAGTAAGGGTATCATTCCTCTGAGGACTGCGCTAGTTTCGTTGTCTTTTATTTAGATTAATTTTAAACTAATAAAATAGGTAATTTAATTTTTGCTTGATTAACTAAAACAATTAATTAAACTAATTAACTAGTATGACTAGTTTAAGTTCGTAGCCTAGCTAACTCGAGTTTCTAAACCCTTAAAAGTGTCTTGACACCTGGTGCCTTAAAGCCATCTGGTTTGAGAGTCACCGACCTAACACTTGCTACATGGGTTGTCTAGAATGCTTAATGGACTTAGATTTTGCACAGTCACACTCATCAAAAATTGATCGTCAGTCAATCTTAAATTATTCCTTCTTAGTAATAATTCCGTAAAATAGTATTAGTAAGGGTATCGTTCCTCTGAGGGCTGCGCTGGTTTCGTTGCATTTTATTCAGATTCATTTTAAACTAATAAAATAAGTAATTGAATTTTTGCTTGATTAACTAAAAAAATTAATTAAACTAATTAAAGGAAATTTCTAAATTAAACTATCAACTAATGGTTTTAAATCATTTGCAAGAGAAAATATAGGGTTTTCAAATCCACCACTAACCTAATAACCAGCCCTTATTTTGAATTTATCCTAACCTCTTAAATTACAAACATTCTAGTTAGAGTGACAGCACGTCCCCTCTCAACTAATCTAGAAAAGTTCAAGGGATTATATCCTTAGCATATCGTATATTTGGTTAGCACGAATGATATACACTAATCTACGGTTGTGTAATCACTCGTCTTCCCTTAGCATAAATATATCTACGGACTCAATCTCTCGATATTTTAAAACCATTGCATAAAACCTATGTTTAAATTCAATCGAAAATTAACACAAGTGATTTTAATTCCAATTTCATACTACCTAAGAATTGGTTGAGAATTCCATTGAAATCAAATATAAATAAAATAAATCCGGTTGTTTGAAAACAACCCTTTCATTATGCAATCAATGTCTTACAATGAAGAGAATCAAAATAAAAACAAAAAAGGACACAGTTACTTGGCAAGAGTTTCATCAAAACCCTAGAATGGAAATTAGTTCATCGCTAGGGAGGAATGCAACATCTTCATGGAAAAAACTGCAGCACTTCTCTTAATGACTTCCTTGATCTCCAGAGATTCTTAAAAGACTCAGGTGACCCAGGTTCATTCCCCGGCAACGGCGTCAAACATTGATCGTCAGTCAATCTTAAATTATTCATTCTTAGTAATAATTCCGTAGAATAGTACTAGTAAGGGTATCGTTCCTCTGAGGACTGTGCTAGTTTCGTTGTCTTTTATTTAGATTAATTTTGAACTAATAAAATAGGTAATTGAATTTTTGCTTGATTAAATAAAACAATTAATTAAACTAATTAACTATTGTGACTAGTTTAAGTTCGTAGCCTAGTTAACTCGAGTTCCGAAACCCTTAAAAGTGTCATGACACATGGTGCCTTAAAGCCATCTGGTTTGAGAGTCACCGGCCTAACACTTGCTACATGGGTTGTCTAGAATGCTTAATGGACTTAGATTTTGCACAGTCACACTTATCAAAAATTGATCGTCAGTCAATCTTAAATTATTCCTTCTTAGTAATAATTCCGTAAAATAGTACTAGTAAGGGTATCGTTCTTCTGAGGGCTGCGCTGGTTTCGTTGCCTTTTATTCAGATTCATTTTAAACTAATAAAATAGTTAATTGAATTATTGCTTGATTAACTAAAAAAATTAATTAAACTAATTAAAGGAAATTTCTAAATTAAACTATCAACTAATGGTTTTAAATCATTTGCAAGAGAAAATATAGGGTTTTCAAATCCACCACTAACCTAATAACCAGCCCTTATTTTGAATTTATCCTAACCTTTTAAATTGCAAACATTCTAGTTAGAGTGACAGCATGTCCCCTCAAAACTAATCTAAAAAAGTTGAAGGAATTATATCCTTAGCAAATCGTATCTTCGGTTTGCACGAATGATACACACTAATATACGGTTGTGTAATCTCTCGTCTTCCCTTAGCATAAAATATCTTCGTATTTAATCTCTCGATATTTTGAAACTATTGCATAAAACCTATGTTTAAATTGTAACGAAAATTAACACAAGTGATTTTAATTCCAATTTCATAATACCTAAGACAAGGTCGAGAATTCCATTGAAATCAAATATAAATAAAATAAATCCAGTTGTTTGAAAACAACCCTTTCATTATGCAATCAATGTCTTACAATGCAGAGAATCAAAATAAAAACAAAAAAGGACACAGTTACTTGGCAAGGGTTTCATCAAAACCCTAGAATGGAAATTAGTTCATCGCTAGGGAGGAATGCAACATCTTCATGGAAAAAACTGCAGCACTTCTCTTCATGGCTTCCTTGATCTCCAGAGATTCTTAAAAGACTCAGGTGACCCAGGTTCATTCCCCGGCAACGGCGTCAAAAATTGATCGTCAGTCAATCTTAAATTATTCCTTCTTAGTAATAATTCCGTAGAATAGTACTAGTAAGGGTATCGTTCCTCTGAGGACTGCGCTAGTTTCGTTGTCTTTTATTTAGATTAATTTTAAACTAATAAAATAGGTATTTGAATTATTGCTTGATTAACTAAAAAAATTAATTAAACTAATTAACTAGTGTGACTAGTTTAAGTTCGTAGCCTAGTTAACTCGAGTTACTAAACCCTTAAAAGTGTCTCGACACCTGGTACCTTAAAGCCATCTGGTTTGAGAGTCACCGGCCTAATACTTGCTACATGGGTTGTCTAGAATGCTTAATGGACTTAGATTTTGCACAGTCACACTTATCAAAAATTGATTGTCAGTCAATCTTAAATTATTCCTTCTTAGTAATAATTCCATAAAATAGTACTAGTAAGGGTATCGTTCCTCTGAGGACTGCGCTGGTTTCGTTGCCTTTTATTCAGATTCATTTTAAACTAATAAAATAGGTAATTGAATTGTTGCTTGATTAACTAAAACAATTAATTAAACTAATTAAAGGAAATTTCTAAATTAAACTATCAACTAATGGTTTTAAATCTTTTGCAAGAGAAAATCTAGGCTTTTCAAATCCACCACTAACCTAATAACCAAGCCCTATTTTGAATTTATGCTAACCTCTTAAATTGCAAACATTCTAGTTAGAGTGACAGCACGTCCATTCTCAACTAATCTAGAAAATTTGAAGGGATTATATCCTTAGCATATCGTATCTTCGGTTTGCACGAATGATACACACTAATATACGGTTGTGTAATCACTCGTCTTCCCTTAGCATAAAATATCTTCGTATTTAATCTCTCAATATTTTAAAACTATTGCATAAAACCTATGTTTAAATTCTAACGAAAATTAACACAAGTGATTTTAATTCCAATTTCATAATACCTAAGACAAGGTTGAGAATTCCATTGAAATCAAATATAAATAAAATAAATCCGGTTGTTTGAAAACAACCCTTTAATTATGCAATCAATGTCTTACAATGCAGAGAATCAAAATAAAAAGAAAAAGGACACAGTTACTTGGCAAGAGTTTCATCAAAACCCTAGAATGGAAATTAGTTAATCGCTAGGGAGGAATGCAACATCTTCATGGAAAAAACTACAGCACTTCTCTTCATGGCTTCCTTGATCTCCAGAGATTCTTAAAGACTCAAGTGACCCAGGTTCATTCCCCGGCAATGGCGTCAAAAATTGATCGTCAGTCAATCTTAAATTATTCCTTCTTAATAATAATTCTGTAGAAGAGTACTAGTAAGGGTATCGTTCCTCTAAGGACTGCGCTAGTTTCGTTGTCTTTTATTTAGATTAATTTTAAACTAATAAAATAGGTAATTGAATTTTTGCTTGATTAACTAAAACAATTAATTAAACTAATTAACTAGTGTGACTAGTTTAAGTTTGTAGCCTAATTAACTCGAGTTACTAAACCCTTAAAAGTGTCTTGACACCTGGTGCCTTAAAGCCATCTGGTTTGAGAGTCACCGGCCTAACACTTGCTACATGGGTTGTCTAGAATGCTTAATGGACTTAGATTTTGCACTGTCACACTTATCAAAAATTGATCGTTAGTCAATCTTAAATTATTCCTTCTTAGTAATAATTTCATAAAATAGTACTAGTAAGGGTATCGTTCCTCTGAGGACTGCGCTGGTTTCGTTGCCTTTTATTCAGATTTATTTTAAACTAATAAAATAGGTAATTGAATTGTTGCTTGATTAACTAAAACAATTAATTAAACTAATTAAAGGAAATTTCTAAATTAAACTATCAACTAATGGTTTTAAATCATTTGCAAGAGAAAATCTAGGGTTTTCAAATCCACCACTAACCTAATAACCAGCCCCTATTTTGAATTTATTATAACCTCTTAAATTGCAAACATTCTAGTTAGAGTGACAGCACGTCCCCTCTCAACTAATCTAGAAAAGTTGAAGGGATTATATCTTTAGCATATCGTATCTTCGGTTTGCACGAATGATACACACTAATATACGGTTGTGTAATCACTCGTCTTCCCTTAGCATAAAATATCTTCTTATTTAATCTCTCAATATTTTAAAACTATTGCATAAAACCTATGTTTAAATTCTAACGAAAATTAACACAAATGATTTTAATTCCAATTTCATAATACCTAAGACAAGGTTCAGAATTGCATTGAAATCAAATATAAATAAAATAAATCAGGTTGGTTGAAAACTATCCTCTCATTATGCAATCAATATCTTACAATGCAGAGAATCAAAATAAAAACAAAATAAAGGACACAATTACTTGGTTAGGGTTTCATCGAAACCCTAGAATGGAAATTAGTTCATCACTAGGGAGGAATGCAACATCTTTATGGACAAAACTGCAGCACTTCTCTTCATGGCTTCCTTGATCTGCAGAGCTTCTCTTCTTCAGATCCAAAAATCTCTACAAAATTCTCTACTAATGATGATAATAGAATCTCTACAAGGAATCTCTCATTTTATAGAGAAAGAGAGAAAGATAGAGTTCTTATAGAATAAGGAGTTCTAATTGAGGTCTAACACTTCTTTTTCTCTCTCTATACTCTTTTTGGGTTGAATGAGGATCAAACCCTCATTTAGGAAGACAATAATAGAGTTGGAAAGTGTTTAGAAGTACTAAAACACTATTCACGGAATACTATTTTACCCTATTTACATTTTTGCCACTGAACTTCTAATAATTTTAGAGAGCTTAATTCTAATCGGATTGACCCGAAATTTTAAACATAGCTCCTTTAGGTCATCTAGAATCTACCAAAAAAGTGTTATAAATTTTGGATGAAGATAAATTATCAAACTACCCTTCTATTGATAGAAGTGCGATTTTGGCCGATCGATCCATTAGGGTAGATTTCCGCGATTTCGCTCTCTTTTCTTCTTCTTTCTTTTGCTCTTCTCTTTTCTAAGATTTTGGGAGTTTTGAAGCTTGTAAATTATCCATTTTATCTTCTTTTCCTCGCATGAACCTGGAACAAGAATAAACAATCAAGTAGCATAAAATAATACAAATAATTACTCTAAATGATTAGCAAGTTAAGTTTAAGGTGCTTTTATGTATAACATTTAGCACCGATTAGCTCGGATTTGGTCTTCTTCGTGCTTAGCTCTTTTTTACACTTTATTGACATTTTCAATAATTGTTCCCACCAATTTTTGTATTGATACCATTTGATTTTATCAAGTATCTTTAAGAGCAACTATTCCTTGATGAAGCCTTCATCCGTCATTACCTTCTTTTGTCACATGTGAGCTCTGTTGGCAATTAAGATAACTGTCACATTTACTTATTCTATTTTCTATCTTCTTCCATGTGTCCCATGTTTAAAAGTTATAACTTCCACATAACCATGATCTAAACCCTTGATGACTATCATGTGTCCCATGTACTTTACCATCGATGACCGCCACGTGTCCCACGTAATTGAGATTCGATGACCGCCATGTGTCCCTTCAATGACTGCCATGTGTCCCGAGATTGACCAATCATGACCAAAGTTGACTTCGGCCATTCTTCGGTCATTGGCCGAAATTCATGGCTGAAGTTTTATGGGTTACTTTTGTCATTGGTAGGAATTCATAACCGAAGTTAGAGTGCATTTCTTCAATAATGATTTCGGTCATTTGTTGGCTGATAAAAAGTTCAGCATGTGTCATAATCTTACCCGTCCATTCGGGATGTAAGATTTTGGCATAAATAATAAGGCAGTTATATTTCTATAAAATATTATATTTTTACTGGTCCCTTATCTGAAGGGAAAACCCATATCTGTCGTCAGGCCCTAACACGACAGCTAGTGGAAATGGAAAAGTGGTGGCCTACTTGTCGCAATTCATAAAAAAAAAAAAAATGAGGCAATTGTCCTCCAAAAATCCTTGACTCCCAGCTCAGTCAATAAGCAAAGTTGTCAAGAAGTGGGATAGAATAAGCAATAAGCTGGTCATCCCACACATTATTTGCTTGGTAAGGAAACTCAAGATATATTGCAGCCAATCGCACCGAATTCTTGAGCCCAACAGTATACGCACGAACTCTTCTTTGCCCAAGGATCACGCTATTAACTAGGATCCAAGATAATGATAAACCAATTGAGTGGTTATGATTTAGAATTACTATCAAACTCTTCACTGTGGTCGCACACTACTTAATTTCCATGTTACCTTCAGAATAACTTTCTCCTTTCGTAAAATATTATTCTTAACCCGTAGAGGGGTAGCAATAATAAGTGTTAGACCCACAGTTGAAGTTTGAAATGTGCTTATGGGGGCTATCAGAACTCATTACTAAAGTTACTTTGTCAAACATAAGGGGTATTTATAATAAGTTCAAAAGATGGAGTAGTCGTAGAATGCTTTTTTTTGCCTCATTCGTGGGGCCCACGACAAGCCTTTCTTTTGTTATTCTTACTTCACCCACCTTCAAGTATCTATTTACGTATACTTCATGTTCATAGAGTCCCACGAGTAAAAGCGGTACAGGCATGAATGCATTGCTTTGCATGCGTGTTTCCTTCATGTTTCTAGAGTCCCAAGATTACAAGCATGGCTGCTATTGCTTTGCATGCGTGAATGCTAATTGGAGCATTAAATATGATTAGAACATCTTCTTAATGTTCCTAAAGGGTTTGTTTAGATCACAAGAATTGAAATGTTCACGAGAATTCTATTGCACATGCATTGCAATATCTATGAATATAATGTCTATGTTTTGAAATTTTTATTATTTTTTGGCTGGCACCATAGAATTTATTAGTAATAAGCTTAATTTTTCAAATTCACAGTTTGAATTCCAAAAAATCCACACACATATTCATGAGGAGGGACTAGATGACACATTTTCACTCACCCATACAACCCTTAGGATCGGGAAATCCGGCAACCACCATCACACCATCACCATCATTTATGTATGAAGGACAATTAGGAAAGGAGTACAACAATAGGTGTTGACCCACAGCGAGAGTTTGAAATGTTTTGAAATGTTCATGTGGGGCTAGCCTCCTCATTACTTAAGTGTGGCAAACATAAAGTGTATTTGCAATAAGTTCAATAAGAGGGAGTATTCAAAGCCTTTCTTTTCTTGTTGACTGGCCCGTGACAAGGCTTTCTTTTATTATTCTTCACCTTCTAGTATATATTTACTTATGCTTCGTGTTTTAGTTACTTAGTTGATTGTGCAAGTGCAAGTTTATTGATTAAGGATGTATTTTCGGTATCAAATTATTGTTATAGGATGTGTTGGAAATAAAAAAAAATATGTGGATATCAAACAATATAATGAGGGGTATTTTGATATTAAATTATTTCTATGGGACATTTGAGAATAAAAACAAATCATGAGGGGTATTTTCTATATCAAATTGAGAATAATAAAATCATGAGGGATATTTAAGTATAAATTCTTGTTACGGGATATGATGGAAATAAAAAAAATCATGCGAGGTATTTTGGTATCAAATTCTTTTTAAAGACATGTTCGGAATAAAAAAATTATGAGAGGTATTTTGGTAGCAAAATCTTGTTAGGGGACGTGTTTGAAATTAAAAATTAATTATGAGGAGTCGTGAGGTATATTTTGGGTATCAAAATATTTTAAGGGATGTTTTCGGAATAAAATCAATCATGAAAGGTATTTTCGGTATCCAACTCTTAGTTGAACAAATTTTTCTTTTTGTGATTGTGCTCTTTTATACAAAGTATCTATATAGATATTTAGGGAGGATAATCGAACAAGTGCGAGCACGAATGCTATTGCTCAATACGCGTGAATGCTAGTAGGAGCATTAATTAAAGGACTTTGCTACTGCTCAATATGTTCACATGGTAGGCCTCACCTCAAATCCCCGGCAGGGATGCACGGTCTTGGTGGTCTCGGCCCTTCTGCGGTCTCAAAAGTATTTCCCTTAATTAAATATGAATAAAACATCTTCTCACTGTTCCTAAAGGTCTTCCTCTCCATAAAAGTACCAAATATAGAGAGTTAAAAAAAAATTCTCATTTTCGCCTCTCCTCTCCCACTAAAGACGTGATGCAATAAATGAATAAAGAATGGTCATATATGCCTCATGGGAAGATTTGAACTGTATGAAATGAACTTTTACCCTATATTTGGTTGCCGAGAAAATAAATTAAGACATAGAAAAGAAAAAAAAATTGGACAAAACACAACTAAATATTGTATTACAAATCTAAAATTTTCTTTTTCTTTTCCTATTTTCACTTGGAATTTCACCCTTCTGTTGTGAAGCTTTCCCTCTACAATAACCAGATCATCCCTTAGCCGTCCTCACCTTGAATCTACTCATTATCTCTCTCGTTGGTGGCTATGCTAAACCATCCTCTTGGATTTTATTCAGATAGGTCCCATTTCCGCTTGTTTCCCTACAGTTCCCATTACTGTTAAACACTTGCACACCTACTGTCCCCATTCAAAACCCATGTCTGATCTTTTGGAACAACTTCTGCAATTGTCTTTAACAGAAAACAATAAACTTGTTACCCTGGATGAGGAGATAAAGATGGAAGCCCGACAAGAATGCCAGAGAGGTCTCCTAGGCAGATTTGTTACGGACAAACCTATCAACTGGAATGTAGCCAAAGCAATCACGATAAAAGCATGGAGGCTCTCTAAAGGGGTTCACGTTATGGATCTCAATGATGACATTCTACTTTTCAAATTTGAGGAAGAACGAGATCCCCGCAAAGTCCCTCAACATGAGCCGTGGTCGTTTAACGGCCATCTCCTCCAACTTACTCAAAGGGAAGCTGCATGCACAACCAAAGAAGTAACATTCCCTCCAACCCTGTTCTGGGCACAGCTCAATGAGCTCCCACCAGAAATAATAACGACGAAGACTGGCTTAAGTCTAGGGTATGAGGTGGGAGAAGTTTTAGAAGTTGACCTTCCACAAGGGATGCACTCACGTGGAAAGTTCTTGAGAGTGAGGGTCCTTGTGGATATTGTCTGGCCCCTACGCTATCAAATATGACTGTCAAGAACAAAACGGCCACCAATTATGATCGAAATCCGGTATGACGGCTACCCTGGTTTGCTACACTTGGGCACTCATTGCCCACAATGAAAGAAGTTTGGTGAAAAGATAACCTCATGAACACAAACAGAAACACACAGGAACATAGGATATATATGGTTCATTCTACTGGGGCTACGTCCACGGAGAGATTACCTTCTTCACTAAATTCAAAGCAAAGAAAATACAATGGTTTCCTCAACCTCTCAAACTATTTCTCTCTCTCAAAGAAAATTTTGGCTTCAGTTCTATGAACTCTCAGTTCAAAACCCTAATACAAAGTAGACTTTATATAAGGGAAAGCTCGGGAAAAATAAAAATTTGAAACTAATCCCGCTACCTGCAATCGATCGCCCAAGAGGGGCGATTGATCGCTGCTACCTCCGATCGATTGTCCATCTTCGGAGATCGATCGCAACTCACAGAATTTAAACAATTTTAGCACTCTCCACCTTGGTTTCAATTCTGCTTTACCTCGGGTGAAGAATAATTGCATATCCAAAGATGCTTTCACACCCCTCCTCAAGGGTGTGGTCTTCTATCGATCTCATCGAATATTAACCAAGTCCAAGCAATGTTTAAACTTAGAAATGGTAACCAACTTTGTCATCATATCTGAAGGTTTCTCAGTTGTGTAAATCTTCTGAAAATCTCATTCTCAGATATCGCATCTCTTATGAAGTGGAAGTGTACATCAATGTGCTTCGTTCTTGAATGGTAAACTTGATTCTTCGCTAAGTGTATGACACTTTGACTGTCACAGTGAAGAATCATCTTTTCCTGCTTTACTCCCGATTCACCAACCAAACTTCTCAACCAGATAGCTTCCTTGGTTTCTTCTGAAGCTGCCATGTATTCAGCCTCGGTCGTTGACAATGTTGTAGTAGGCTGTAATATGGATCTCCAACAAATTTATCCTCCACCTAGTGTAAACAAGTACCCTGTATAGTAGACCTCCTCTTGGCTAAGTCCCCAGCATAGTCGGAATCGACATACCCAACTACCTCATATTTGTCATTCTTGTTTAGCAAGATTCTGACATCAATGGTACCCTTCAAGTACCTTAGAATCCACTTTACTACCTACTAGTGCTCCTTTACAGGATTCGCCATATACTTACTAACAACATTGAGACCTTGTGAGATGTCAGGTCTAGTGCAAACCATGGCATACATCAAGCTACCCACAGTACTTGCATACGGAAATTTTGCCTTCTCTTCATCTGTCACTAGACATAATTGAGAGGATTACCTGAAATGGGCTGCCAAATGAGTACTCACTGTTTTTGTATCTTGCAAGGACCCTCCTTATGTACTTCCCTTGGGATAGAGATAGTTTTCCCAATTTCCTATCTCTTCGGATTTCCATGCCTAAAATCACATTTGCTGGACCTAGGTCTTTTATCACAAACTCACTGTTGAGTTGTTTCTTCAAAATCTTCACCTCTGACATGCTTTTGGTAGCAATCAATATGTCATCCACATAGAGTGCAAGAAATATGAAGGAACTATCTCTTATTTTTCTGAAATAGAGACAGTGGTCATACTCACTTCTGTAATACCCATTCTTTAGCATGAATGAGTCAAATCGTTTGTACCATTGCCTGGGTCACTGCTTCGGACTATACAGAGACCTCTTCAATTTGCAGACCTGATCTGGTTTTGCCCTCATCTAAAATCCCTTTGGTTGTCGCATTTATACCTCTTCATCTAGTTCTCGATGTAAGAAAGTTATCTTGACATCCATCTGTTCAAGCTTCAGGTCTTGCGTAGCTACTATCAATAATAGTGTTATGATAGAGGTATGCTTCAGTACTGGTGAGAAGATTTCATTGAAATATATTCCTTCTCTTTGTGCAAAATCCATTGTAACGAGTCTTGCCTTGAACTTCACTTCCATGCTTTCTCCGGTCGGTTCTTTCTTTCTGAAGATCCACTTGCAACCGATGACTTTCTTCCCCTTAGGTAGCTCTACAAGATCCCAAGTATGGTTCTTGTGTAGTGATTCTATCTCCCCATCCATAGCCTTCTCCCACCTTTTGTGATCTCCGTCTGATACTGCTTGAAGCTTGATGGTTCCCCATTCTCTGTCATGAGAGTAAAAGTTACCATGTCTGTTTCATCATTATATCATCTGGGTGCTCTTTGAACTCGATCTGATTTCCATGGCTATGGTTGTTGATCGACACTCTCGATCTGAGGAGGTGGTTCTTCATCACTTTCATCTGATTCAGATCTACCCAGCTTCATATGAACTGAATGCTCCCAACTGCCAGTTGCATCATCATAATTCTGTTCCTCTTTTATCAGGCAGTCTCATCAAAGACTACATTCCTGCTCACAACAATCTTCTCTATTTCGGAATCCCATAACTTGTAGGGTTTAACTACTTTCTGGAAACCCATAAAAATACACTTTCTTAACTTTGCATCAAACTTGCTCCTCAAATCACCATGCACATGTGCATAAGCAGAACAACCAAAAATTCTCAACATAGAATAATCATAGGTTTTACCTGACCAAACCTCTTCTGGTGTCCTCAGATCTACTACTATAGAAGGTGATATGTTTATCAGACAACTTGCTTTATTGATTGCTTCTGCCCTAAATTCTTTCTTCTACCCAGCATCAATTCTCATACTCCGAGCTTTCTCTAGGACTGTCTTGTTCATTCGCTCTGCCACTCCATTCCGCTGTGGAGTTCTAAGTGTAGTGAAGTTTCAAGCAATACCCTCATCTCTACAGAATTTAGTGAATTCTACAGATGTATGTTCTCCTCCATTGTCTAACCTCGAACACTTCATCTACTTTCATGTCTGCTTCTCAACCCTGGCTTTCCACTGCTTGAAAATGCTAAATAACTTAGACTTCTGCTTCATGTAATACACTCAAATCTTCCTTGAGAAATCATCAATAAATGTCACATAATATAGAGATCCCGACAGTGACTTTATAGGGGCGGGCCCCCACACATCTGAATAAACATACTCTAAAATTTCATCATTGCAGTGTGAAGAGATCTTGAAACTCATCGTTGACTGCTTTCCGAACACACAGTGTTGATAGAACTGTAGCTTGTAGGTTTTGATCCCTTTTAGGAGCTTTTTACTGTGAAGATTCATTAGGGCTCTCTCGCCCATATGACCTAGTCTCTTGTGCCATAACTTTGTCTCATCGTTGCCTTCTGATGAAACAATAGCGGTTCCACCTGTCATAGTATTTCCTATTATCTTGCATAGGGTTCCAGACCTTATACCCTTCAGGATAACAAGGGCTTCCTTGATTACCTTCAGAGCTCCACTTGAAGTTGTGTACCTACACCCAGCGGCTTCCATCATGCCCAAAGAAATTAAATTCTTTTTCAGGTCCAATACATGCCTAACATCAATTAGGGTTCAAATTACCCCATTGAACATCTTTATCCTGACAGTACTAATTCCTACTTTTTTACATACTATATCATTACCCATCAATATTATTCCCCCATCATAGTTCTTATATGTGCTAAACCAAGATTTATTAGGACACATATAATATGAGGAACCTGAATCTAGAATCTAAGAATCAGAAAATGGTTCCTTACTTGAATAGGCGCAAAAGGCTTCACCGTCGCTGCTTTCTTCTGAAGCTGCATTAGCTTGATATGAGGCTTTCCATTTCCCCTTTTCCGGTTCCTTTTCTTGCTCTTCTTTTAGGATTCTACAATCTTTCTTCATGTGACCATATTTCTTGCATTGGCGACATTGAGGCTGAGTCCTTCCAGACTTTGATTTCGGCCTTCCTCTTCTGTCTTTTTTCCCCTTTCCTTTTTTCCCTTTCTCTTCCTCTAACAAACAAACCCTCAGCATGGATATTTTCTTATTCTATGTTTTTCTTTCTCAAATCATTTGAGAGTAGGGTTGCTACTGTGTCTTCTAACTCTAGGGTATCGTCCCCGTAGAGTAGGGTAGTAACCAGATGTTCATAAGAGGGTGGATGTGAAAAGAGGAGTTGTAGGGCATGATCTTCATCGCTAACCTTCTATCAATGCGTGCTAGGTCATTGACTATTTTGTTGAGTGCATTTATCTGCTCGGTGAGATATCCATCTTCCTTCATATTAAGAGTATAAATTTTTTGCTTTAGGAACAACCTCTTTGACAACAACTTCGTCATATCTATGCTTTCGATTTTCATCCAAAGCTTCAATACTGAATCTTCATTGACCACGTGATAGAAAACGTCGTCAGATAGGCTTAACCTAATGGTGCTCGCTGCCTTTAATTCCAGATCTTCCCGTTCTTCATCAGATATTTACTCCAGTTTTTTCTTTACTCTTTAGGGTTTTGTGCAAACCTTGTTGTATCAATAAATCTTTCATCCGACTCTGCCATAATCCTAAGTTGCCATTACCATCGAATCTTGCAACATCGAACTTGGCACTGGAACTTTTCGATGTCATTGCTTCGAATCAAACCAGTGCTCTGATACCAATTTGTGGTGAAATGATAACCTAATGAACACAAATAGAAACACACAAGAACACAGGATATATGTGGTTCACCTAACTAGGGTTACATCCATGGAGAGATCACTTTCTTCATTAAATTCAAAGCAAAGAAAATACAATGGTCCCTCAACCTGTCAAACTATCTCTCTCTCTCTCTATCAAAGAAAAGTTTGGCATCAGTGCTATGAACTCTCAGTTCAAAACCTTAATACAAAGTAGTCTTTTTATAAGGAAAAATTGGAGAAAAAGAAAAATTCGAAACTAATCTTGCTACCTGCGATCGATCGCCCAAGAGGGCCGATTGATCACCGCTACCTCTGATCGATCGCCCCTCTTGGGCAATCGATCGCAACTTGCAAAATTTAAACAATTTAAACAAGAAGATGGTCCATTCAATCTCCACTGTGTTACCACAACAAAATGGCCAACCAGCATCCTTAAGGACCATGGCTACGTGCAGACTAGATTGGATCGAGATGCCCCTCAATGGCAGGCCTACCCAACAATGTACGAGAGCCTAGAAACTTATTCACAAAGTTCACTGGGGACAAGCCATTAGCCATTCACCAGTGGTCCAAAAGAGGACTTTTCTGCATAGAGGTAAGGTCAAAGATGTAGTTAAAACCAAGTTATCAGGCTACGCACTTAAGCCTGAACCAATTGGGTGTGTCTTTCCAGTTATGGATGAAACCATCAGGCAAAAACCAATTTGAGAGCCAGCTATTGAGCAGCCCCACCTCTTACAATGAGTCTCTTATGCTGAAATTGTCAAGGGATTGAGCAACCCCCAACAGTTAGTATAACAACCCAGAATTTTAATATAATAAAATGCGTTTATGAGCCTTAATTGAGGTTAATTAGTTAATTGTTTATTAAATTGGTGAGAAGTGGGTTTTCTTCGGGATTGGATTGTACCGATAAAACTTCCGCGTGTTGCTCGGCTATCGAAACAATAATCCATCATGCTAGTTTTGTCATGCATCAATTCGCGTTGCCGTAATGCAATCGGTGTCCAAAAACCCCAAGAAATATGTTGGATTGAACATTTTGTTGGTCCTCTGTATTTTCAGCCTATCGAAATAGATATCTGCAAAACTTATACCACTGTATGTCGGTAGACCCTATGGTCAACTGTCTATCATTTCGGCAGTTCATCATCTGATATGAAGAAATGTCAGCATGTTTTGTGTCCAAAACTAAGAAATTGGTGGGTTTTGCAATTTTCTTACGGACTTATTTTTTACTGTCAAAACTCATCATTCTTCTCGAAATTCGTACAATAGGTGTCGGATTGCCACTAGTTCAGTCACCTGTCGTTTTGGTTCCATCGCGTATCGATTCGCAAGGCCACGAGCGTCTTGTACATAAGAAAATCAAGAAAACAGGAAATTTACATATTTCTAAAGTTTCATTGGGACTCGATATTTCGCAAGGATTCTAATAGAAATCCATGCGACTGGTACGACAACATGCCGGTCAACCGTGAGCACGACTATCTGTCGTCTCGGCAATTCATCATCTCATAGGAAGAAACGGCAGTAAATTTACGGAGGTAGTATATGCGAGAAAAATCAGGAAAAAAGTCAACCGGTCAAACTAGTTGACCCGTTCAACTCCACACCATTATTAATATGTGCATTGCGCACAATCTCAACCCACCACCTTAGCCTATAAATAGAGGGACCAGCCCTCTCATTTCTCATAGTTGCTCACAGTCGGGAGGTTCTGGAGTAGAATTTCTAGAGAGAGAAATTATAGAGAGAGAAAGTAGAAGAAAGAGAAAAGAAGAGAGAGAAAGAAAAGGGAGGTCCATCTTGGCAGTGTTCGATGCTCCCGACGCTTTGGTGGCGTCTGATTTCTTCCTTGATGACTCAGTTGTCATGTAGAGAGAGAAAGGAGAAAAGTTATAGAGAGAAAGTGTGAGTTAGAGTGAGAGACGCTCTACCTAGGGGTTGATCGTCTTTCTGAGCACATTGACGACATTTTTTTTCTTTCCCTAGGTCTCGAAGTGCGTGAAAGAGGTAAAATATATTTTCCCTCTTTCTTATTTTCCCTTTAAATATGCTTTTCTTGTTGTGGATGATGTTCTTGTTTTATGGCGTGGATGAAAAAGGGTCTGAGACCCGTTGTATGCGTAAAATGAGTAAAACCCCTTCCCTCTCTTCTCTTTTCCCTTTTATTTCACTATTTTTAGTATGTGGAATGTATGTGTGTGGTTTGGAGTAAATGGAAAAATGGTCAGAGACCCTTATGTGATGTGTGGAAGTGTTGGATATGCGTGGAAAATGAGTAGAGGGGTGTATCCCTCGATCTCGGGTGTCAAACCCCCTGATTTAGGCTCACTGTGTACTGGGTGACTGATCGCCCAACACTGACGATTGATCGTGAAGGGAATCCAGATAAACAATTATGCGAAATACTGGATCCTGAAGATCTTTACACCATAGAAAACATTTAATATAATCTACATGAAAGAAGAAGATTATCTCGGTGAATGATGTTCACCGGTGAAGCACAAAAACGATAGAACTTCAGAACTCTTTGTAGAGATTTCTCGAAGAAATATTTCAAGCTCGATTCTCGCTCTTCGCTATCTCCGCGAAGCTTTCGAATCTTTCCTTGGCTTTATGAAGAACAAAAGAATCCTTGGATCAAAAAGAGATAAAGATGATTTATGGAGTTCTAACAACTTAGAACCCCACAAAGTAGGTCCACGAAAATCCCTTGGGTGTCTCCTTTGTAGCTCATGAAAATCCCTTGAGGATCTTCCTTGAAGCTCATGAAATTCTTTAGGGTATCAACCCTACCTCACGAAAATTGTAGAGATTGAATAATAATCAATACCATCCCATCCCACACGGTTTTTGTAACGCCCCGAAATACCCCCTAGGAGTTTAGGGATATTTTAGGTGTCACACTGCGAACCTATCAAACCATCCTGTAATGCACAAGATAAAATACAATACTCATAACGATAATCAGAGCGCGGAAGCTATCATATATGCGGAAGCGTAAACAATTTTTCATTTCTTCTGATGATCCAAAATAGTATTCCAAGTTAACATAAATACAAGACATGTCTAAGCCTAAGGTGGACAGGCCCACCTATCAAAATATCAAAATACACCAAACCCTCTCATACTCTCCCCTCAACAGTAGTCGAGGTATGGCCACGCATCGAGGTCTCGGTCCGCCTGAGACTGTAATGGGATAGCCGACTCTCTCTCCTCTGTATACTCTTCCTCGACCCAAGGCTCCGGGTCGAGGGCTCCCTCAGTACCTGCCGACATGAAAGTACGGCTGAGCATGGAATACTCAGCGAGTACAAGCTACTAGCACACCATAACAATAATAAAAACACATAATAGTAATATCATACAAGCAGTAATAGAAACATCACAAGGAAACAGTATAGGGCATGACACAATACAAGCATCCTGACGTGCGTACATGAATGCGAAAATGCCGATAAAACTCATGCTTGAAAACCCTTGTCATGTCCCGGTATGCCTCGTAGAAATCATGTATGCGTGCATGCATGAATGCATGATCATCATCTTGTAAACCTCCATCTTGTAAACTTGTGAGCCAGAGGCTAGCACCCGAATCTCCCTGGGCTGCCAACCTCCTTGATATGCAATGCACTTGTGAGCCAGAGGCTAGCACCCGAATGTCCCTGGGCTACCAACCTCCTTGTTATGAAATGCACTTGTGAGCCAGAGGCTAGCACCCGAATCCTCCCTGGGCTACCAACCTCCTTGTTATGAAATGCACTTGTGAGCCAGAGGCTAGCACCCGAATGTCCCTGGGCTACCAACCTCCTTGTTATGCAATGCTTTCTTGTTGTTTATTATATGCACATGCTCTTGAAATCACGGTTCATGTTATCATGCGTGCTCGTGTACGTGTCCATAGTGACAATCATGATAATGGAAATAACCAAATATGACATTATAATTCAATTCATGATATGAACATAAGTAACATAAGTAGTTTGCATAACATTTGATCAATTTATCATTTATAAGGACACATGCAAAAAACCCATTTCCATGTCCTTCATTGAGATCATTTGTTCACAGTTTAGGCATTTTGTCAAACACTTTCATACGTTATTTCTTAGTAGTTTATCTCCTTCTTTTTAATGCATAATTTCCATTCAATCACACAAGGGTAAGTTTGTTATTTGTACAATGCCCATCCTCCATTTTCCAATCCACATCCCACACATCATATATCACACATTCGGCATCCAATCGCCGTATCCAACCTCCATCCAAACATCCCTACTCTTTCTTTATCTTGTTTATATTTATTATAGATGCCCCATTTGCAAGGAATAAAACACACTAACAAGAATCATATTTCATAAGGAAAAACCTAGATTTATTGCTAGGGTAAGTTAGTAGGGTGTACTAACCTTAGATCAAGGTTTGATCTTGAAGAAACCTTGAAATAGAAGCTCTAATTGGAAGGAGGAAGCCTTTGCTTGAAGGGGACTTGAGTTGGGGGAAGAAACCTCTTTCAAAACGTGAGTGAGTGCTGCCCTAGCTTGGAGAATGCACCTCCACACGAGCTTGAGTTGAAATCTTGAAGAAGACGTGCTTGGGGACGATCTAGGGTCTTCACCCCTTTGATTTCTTCTCCAAAAGCAACCTAGGTTTAGAGCTTTCTCCTCCTCTCTCTCTATCTCTCAAAATCCCTCAAATGTTGTAAGTGAGGCCTCAAAGGGTCGAGCAAACCCTTATGGGTAAGGGTTTAACACCCAAAAGACGAAAACGCCCTTACTGAAATTTCTGCAAAAACGCGAAGACCGAGCGATCGGTGGTTATGACCGATCGATCGGTTGCCTACCGAGCGATCGGTGTTTATGACCGATCGACCGGTCAAAAACTCACTCTCTGGAAAATTTTCCCATACAAAATTTCTGACCGCGCGATAGCTACCGATCGATCGGTTATGGACCGATCGATCGCTGACTGGACCGAGCGATCGGTTCTCTGTATGTCTGGACTGTTTTGACCATATCTTTTGACTCGCTCGTCGGATTTCGACGATTCAACTTGCGTTGGGTTCGTCTTTCGAAAACGCACATTTCTGACGTTTCAGAATTTCCGATTTCTCCCTTATTTATTAATTAGACTACAAAAACGGCCAATTAGCTACGAAGGTGCTATTCATCAAGGATGAAAAAGTCCGGGGTGCTACATTCTCCCCCCCTTACAAAAATTTCGTCCCCGAAATTTGGACGATACATACATGCACAAAATCAAAACAAAATTACAAGCCATATGCACAAGTCTATTCAAACAACTCGGGATACTTTGCTTTGACTTCGGCTTCACGCTCCCACGTGGCTTCTTCTCGTGCATGATGTTGCCATTGCACGAGGACTAGCGGAATAGTCTTGTTGCGAAGCACTTGATCTCTCCTATCGAAAATATGAACCGGCTTCTCAACTAAAGTGAGGTCCTCTCGGATCTCTATCGGATCAAGCTCGATGACATGAGAAGGATCCGAGATGTACTTCCGGAGCATAGAGACATGGAATACATTATGGACCGCCGCCATGTGAGCGGGCAAAGCAACACGGTAAGCCACCTCGCCAACTCGAGTAATGATCTCGAACGGACCCACATATCTCGGGCTAAGCTTGCCTCTCTTCCCGAATCGCATAACACCTTTGGTCGGTGAAATCCTTACAAACACAAAATCACCGACTCGGAATTCAAGATCCCTCCTTCGGTTGTCGGCATAGCTTTTCTGTCTATCTTGTGCGGTCTTTAACCTCTCCCGGATAAGCTTGACCTTATCCGCGGTTTGTTCAATTAACTCGGGGCCCAAAATCTTTCTTTCTCCCACTTCATCCCAATACAACGGGGATCTACAACTCCTTCCGTACAAAGCCTCGAAAGGCGCCATTTGTATGCTTTCTTGATAACTATTGTTGTAAGCGAATTCCACCAAAGGTAGGTGATCTTCCCAACTTCCCTTGAAGTCTAGCATACATGCTCGAAGCATATCTTCAATAACCTGATTCACCCTCTCGGTTTGCCCGTCGGTCTGTGGGTGGAAAGCTGTGCTAAAGTCTAACTGGGAGCCCATCGCACCTTGAAAACTTTTCCAAAACCTGGATGTGAATCTTGGGTCTCTATCCGACACAATACTCACTGGCACCCCGTGTAATCGGACTATTTCCTTGATGTATAGCTCCGCTAACTGATTGGAGTTGAATGTAGTCCGGTACGGTAAGAAATGAGCGGACTTCGTGAGTCTATCAACGACTACCCATATAGCATCGGTCTTCCTAACCGTCTTCGGCAACCCCACGATGAAGTCCATAGAGATATGTTCCCATTTCCACTCGGGAATAGGGAGAGACTGCAAAAGACCCGCCGGTCTCAAATGCTCTGCTTTCACCTGTTGGCACACCAAACACCGTGCCACATACTCCGCAACCTCCCTCTTCATGTTTCGCCACCAGAAGTGACTCTTGAGGTTCCGATACATCTTTGTCCCCCCGGGATGCACTGTATACTTAGACCGGTGAGCTTCGTCCATAATCTCTCTCCGAAGGTCTGCATTGGCTGGGACACAAAGCCTTCCCTTGAATGTAATAGCACCTCGGCTAGTGAGAGAGAAGTCCGTACTACCCTTGGCCACTTCCTTATCCCGGAAGGCCAACAAGTCAGTGTCTGTGGCTTGATACTCCTGGATCAAGTCTATAAGGTACGGCCGAACTGTAACATTCGCCAAAACCGGACTGCGGACAGAATCGTTCACACTTATGTCTAGATTTGCCAAATCGTCTAACAGTCTCCATTCCCGCACCAACATGTGAGCCAACAACCCCGATGGTTTCCTACTCAGAGCGTCTGCCACCACATTTGCTTTTCCTGGGTGATATTGGATAGTGCACTCGTAGTCCTTTAAGAACTCAATCCAACGCCGTTGTCGTAAGTTTAGCTCTTTTTGGGAAAAGAGATACTTGAGGCTCTCGTGGTCCGTGTACACATAGAACTCCACTCCGTACAGATAATGTCGCCAAATTTTAAGTGCAAACACGATCGCCGCAAGCTCCAAGTCGTGAGTGGGGTAGTTCTTTTCATGTTCTTTCAACTGCCTTGATGCATAGGCAATGACTTTCTTGTGTTGCATTAGGACACACCCGAGTCCGACGTGCGAGGCATCACTATACACCTCATACCCAAAAGGTCCAGATGGCACAGTAAGGACAGGGGCTGTGGTGAGGCGTTTCTTCAACTCTTGGAAACTTACTTCACATCGGTCACTCCAACTGAACTTTGCATTTTTCCTTGTCAAGTAGGTGAGAGGTGCAGCCAGACTGGAGAATCCCTCCACAAATCTCCGGTAGTAGCCTGCCAATCCGAGGAAACTACGTATCTCCGTGACGCTCTTGGGCCTCTCCCAACTCATGACTGCCTCAACCTTGGCTGGATCTACAGAAATGCCCTCGGCCGACACCACGTGTCCAAGGAATGCGACCTTTTCTAACCAGAACTCGCACTTACTCAATTTGGCATATAGTCTATGCTCTCTCAACATCTCTAGAGCAAGGCGGAGGTCTCGCGCGTGATCTTCCCGTGTCTGGGAATACACCAAAATGTCATCAATGAATACAATCACGCATCGATCCAAGTAAGATCGGAACACCCGGTTCATCAAATCCATGAATGCCGCCGGTGCATTCGTCAGCCCAAAAGGCATGACAAGGAACTCGTAATGCCCATACCGAGTCCTGAAGGCCGTCTTCGGAACATCTTCCGCCTTGATCCTTAATTGATGATACCCCGACCGAAGATCAATTTTGGAGAAGAATCTCGCTCCCTTCAGTTGGTCGAACAAGTCATCGATCCTTGGCAAGGGATAACGATTCTTGATAGTTACCTTGTTCAACTGACGGTAGTCTATACACATTCTCATCGACCCGTCTTTCTTCTTTACAAAAAGGACCGGAGCTCCCCACGGTGACACACTTGGTTGGATGAAACCAAGTTGTTGTAACTCCTCGATTTGCTTCTTCAATTCTTCAAGCTCTATCGGGGCCATTCTATATGGGGCTCTTGAAATTGGAGCGGTGCCCGGAGTAAGCTCTATAGCGAACTCAATCTCCCGATTCGGAGGTAACCCGGGAAGTTCCTCCGGAAACACGTCCAAGAAATCACTCACGACCGGAATGGCCGAGGAGTTTTGTGCTTCTAGGTTTGTTACACTCAAGGCTGCGAGGCGAGCAATGTCCCTCTCTCTTAATCCTCGGAAGTGAAAAGGCTTACCCCCTTCCGGCTTGAAATTCACCATCTTCTCAAAACACGCAACATGCCCGTGATGGTTTGACAACCAATCCATCCCTAAGATGACATCAAAATCCAAGTCTTGAAAATCTAGGACGATGAGATCGGCTAACAGTTCATTCTCCCCCACTTGAACCACACTATCCCCGAATATCTTGTCTGTATCAACTGACTTGCCGAGTGGAGTTGCAATGGTCAACTCCTGCTTTAACGGAGTAGCCTCAGTCAAAAATCCCTTTGCGAAACTAGGCGACACAAAGGAGTGAGTGGATCCTGTGTCGATCAACACTCGGGCAAGACATTCGTTCACTAACAAAGCGCCTGTGCGATTAAGTGACTACTATTAGTAGATTTCAAACAACAAGCATCATACATAGGTAACCCTTAGTATAGAAACTCACAAAGCAAACCATAGAAATTTTACACAATTTAAATTCTAGAATTCGTGCGTACCTTGCACGACATCGTCGGATGCACGTGCGTCTCTCTCGGATAAGGCAAAGACTCGGCCCTGTGTGGCTGGGCGAGGAGGCCGGGTAGACTGTGAGGCCCTCGAAGCCTGAGAAGAGCTGGGCTGAGATGTCTGCCTAACCGGGGGCCTGCTCCCTGAAGACTGAGTTGGCAATTGACGCCGGGGACAATCTCTGACCATGTGGCCTTGGTCACCACAATGGAAGCAACTTCCTGAAACTCTCCGGCATTCTCCCGCTGGATGCCTCCTCCCACAAAGAGTGCAAACATCATGCAAATAGGAGGACGGAGCATACCCCGTAGCCTGAGTAACTGCGGGGCGAGGAGCATATGAGGTAGCCGGGCGAAAAGCCGGTGGAGCGAAAGAGCGGGGAGCCTGTGGTGCTGAATACATCCTCTGTGACTGAGCCGGGCCTGCAGATTGATACAAGCTCGTCCTTGCTCTTTTCTCCCCTGAACTACTCGACTGTCCTTTTTCCATTCCTCTCCTCTTGAAGAACTCTTCGGAGTTCGACTCGGCCAATAGTGCTTTATCAACAACTTCAGAATATGTCTCATGTCTAAACATCGAGACTCGGTCCTTGAGATAGGCCTTCAACCCCCTCTCGAATTTCCGGGCCTTCATAGCCTCGGTCGCTATCATGTGTGGAGCAAATCGAGATAGCTCCGAAAATTTGGCTTCATAAGCCGCTACAGACATATTACCTTGCTCCAAGGTAATGAATTCGACTTCCATCTTTTCTTTCATCCCGACCGGAAAATACTTCTTGTTGAAAACCTCCAAGAATTCCTCCCAAGTCCAATCTTGACCTTGCCGGTCAACTCTCGGGTCCGAAGTGCAGACTTCCACCAATGATCGGCCTCGCCTTCAAGCATAAAGGCGGCCCATGTGACCCTTTCCACTTCAGTAGGTGCTAACACCGAGAATATCTTCTCAAGTTGCCGGATCCAACCCTCGGCAACAAGTGGATCAATGCTTCCACAAAAAGTTGGAGGCCTCATCCTCCGAAAAGCTTCTATCCCGGCTTGGGCTCGGTTAGGAGGAGCCGGTATGAGTGCCGCATTAGGCGGAGTGGCCGGTTGCCTTGCCGCCAACATAGCCAAGGTCTCGGCTATGGATGCGAATGCTTGGGCAAAGTCGGGTTGATCATCACCCGATGGAGCATCACCTCCATTACCCCTTGTGTTGTACCCGCGACCCCGGGTATTACGTCTCATGATTTCTCCTGAGAACGACAATACAACATGAGTCTAACTTGGATACGCATTTAGTACAATTTCGCAATTCACTTAATACATATTCATCAAGCACATTTAATAAGTACAACACAAATAATGTACACATGGTATATAACAAAATAGCATAACATACAATCCGTGTTCCTAGCGTAGGACTCTATGTTCGGTTGAAGTTCAACCCATTTTGACTAAGACTAACTTGTTAGTCTATACTTGGAATACAACTCTCTAAGGTGATTCTAATACCTTGTTCAATCATCTAAGTGACCCTAGGGACTCTAATGCCTAGAGCTCTGATACCACTCTGTAACGCCCCGAAATACCCCCTAGGAGTTTAGGGATATTTTAGGTGTCACACTGCGAACCTATCAAACCATCCTGTAATGCACAAGATAAAATACAATACTCATAACGATAATCAGAGCGCGGAAGCTATCATATATGCGGAAGCGTAAACAATTTTTCATTTCTTCTGATGATCCAAAATAGTATTCCAAGTTAACATAAATACAAGACATGTCTAAGCCTAAGGTGGACAGGCCCACCTATCAAAATATCAAAATACACCAAACCCTCTCATACTCTCCCCTCAACAGTAGTCGAGGTATGGCCACGCATCGAGGTCTCGGTCCGCCTGAGACTGTAATGGGATAGCCGACTCTCTCTCCTCTGTATACTCTTCCTCGACCCAAGGCTCCGGGTCGAGGGCTCCCTCAGTACCTGCCGACATGAAAGTACGGCTGAGCATGGAATACTCAGCGAGTACAAGCTACTAGCACACCATAACAATAATAAAAACACATAATAGTAATATCATACAAGCAGTAATAGAAACATCACAAGGAAACAGTATAGGGCATGACACAATACAAGCATCCTGACGTGCGTACATGAATGCGAAAATGCCGATAAAACTCATGCTTGAAAACCCTTGTCATGTCCCGGTATGCCTCGTAGAAATCATGTATGCGTGCATGCATGAATGCATGATCATCATCTTGTAAACCTCCATCTTGTAAACTTGTGAGCCAGAGGCTAGCACCCGAATCTCCCTGGGCTGCCAACCTCCTTGATATGCAATGCACTTGTGAGCCAGAGGCTAGCACCCGAATGTCCCTGGGCTACCAACCTCCTTGTTATGAAATGCACTTGTGAGCCAGAGGCTAGCACCCGAATCCTCCCTGGGCTACCAACCTCCTTGTTATGAAATGCACTTGTGAGCCAGAGGCTAGCACCCGAATGTCCCTGGGCTACCAACCTCCTTGTTATGCAATGCTTTCTTGTTGTTTATTATATGCACATGCTCTTGAAATCACGGTTCATGTTATCATGCGTGCTCGTGTACGTGTCCATAGTGACAATCATGATAATGGAAATAACCAAATATGACATTATAATTCAATTCATGATATGAACATAAGTAACATAAGTAGTTTGCATAACATTTGATCAATTTATCATTTATAAGGACACATGCAAAAAACCCATTTCCATGTCCTTCATTGAGATCATTTGTTCACAGTTTAGGCATTTTGTCAAACACTTTCATACGTTATTTCTTAGTAGTTTATCTCCTTCTTTTTAATGCATAATTTCCATTCAATCACACAAGGGTAAGTTTGTTATTTGTACAATGCCCATCCTCCATTTTCCAATCCACATCCCACACATCATATATCACACATTCGGCATCCAATCGCCGTATCCAACCTCCATCCAAACATCCCTACTCTTTCTTTATCTTGTTTATATTTATTATAGATGCCCCATTTGCAAGGAATAAAACACACTAACAAGAATCATATTTCATAAGGAAAAACCTAGATTTATTGCTAGGGTAAGTTAGTAGGGTGTACTAACCTTAGATCAAGGTTTGATCTTGAAGAAACCTTGAAATAGAAGCTCTAATTGGAAGGAGGAAGCCTTTGCTTGAAGGGGACTTGAGTTGGGGGAAGAAACCTCTTTCAAAACGTGAGTGAGTGCTGCCCTAGCTTGGAGAATGCACCTCCACACGAGCTTGAGTTGAAATCTTGAAGAAGACGTGCTTGGGGACGATCTAGGGTCTTCACCCCTTTGATTTCTTCTCCAAAAGCAACCTAGGTTTAGAGCTTTCTCCTCCTCTCTCTCTATCTCTCAAAATCCCTCAAATGTTGTAAGTGAGGCCTCAAAGGGTCGAGCAAACCCTTATGGGTAAGGGTTTAACACCCAAAAGACGAAAACGCCCTTACTGAAATTTCTGCAAAAACGCGAAGACCGAGCGATCGGTGGTTATGACCGATCGATCGGTTGCCTACCGAGCGATCGGTGTTTATGACCGATCGACCGGTCAAAAACTCACTCTCTGGAAAATTTTCCCATACAAAATTTCTGACCGCGCGATAGCTACCGATCGATCGGTTATGGACCGATCGATCGCTGACTGGACCGAGCGATCGGTTCTCTGTATGTCTGGACTGTTTTGACCATATCTTTTGACTCGCTCGTCGGATTTCGACGATTCAACTTGCGTTGGGTTCGTCTTTCGAAAACGCACATTTCTGACGTTTCAGAATTTCCGATTTCTCCCTTATTTATTAATTAGACTACAAAAACGGCCAATTAGCTACGAAGGTGCTATTCATCAAGGATGAAAAAGTCCGGGGTGCTACAGTTTTGGTTGGGTATATATAGATATGGATCTAATCTATATCTTTGATCATTATCCTATAATGATAGTTATTCATTCGAGTTTCTAATAATGACAACTCTTATCATTGATAGACTCCTAATTTATCCACAATAAGTTAGTTATAACAAACCTTCTATTTTAGGATTCTTTTTCCTAAAAGGACTCCTTAATTAAAGGGATATAACCAACTCCCTAAAATTTAGGGATACATTGAATCTAGACAATCTAGATTCTCCATAGGAGGGGGGGGGGGGGGCGTGAGCTATATGGGGTTAAAGGATTAGGGATAATCCTTATCTCTTTTGTTTCTTCAAAGCAAGTTAAATATCTAATCTCATTAGATGAGGGATAATTAATTAATTAATAATTATCTACTAACCAAACTCCCTTAAATTTAGAGAACACAATAATAGGCGCCACCTCGGGTATCTATCCCATGGGCTTGGGCCCACCTATAAGGTCCTGTTTATATAGGTTTTATGAATATGGGTTCAACCCATATTCCCTTATATTTGATTGGTCAAATAATTATTATTTTATCCCTTTAATTTAGATTAATATTTAATCTAACATTATAGATTAATATTTAATCTATTTAATATAGATTAACATTTAATCTATTTAATAAGAGCTTGTATTTCTTTATGAGCATCTCCACAGATTGGTCTAGGACATTCTAACCCTGGCTTACCCGGTGTTATCTCATTGACCCTGTAATAGGAAGGACACCGGAATTGCAAGCAACGTGAGATATCCATGTTGCAATTGAATACCAGTGTAAGAATATAAACCAATAAGGATCCCACCACATGAACTAATGCATTCGATTGATCCTTCCAATAACATGATCCCTAATAGGCCTTCGAGATTATTATACTATCTAACTAATAGCCTTTGTACATCATTCGGGTTTCCATGACATTTGATTAAGCCATGAGAAACTATTTCTCATGTTAAAACATTTTAAAAAAATATTTTATTAAGAATATTATTATTAAAAAATATATTTCAAACATATTTGATTTCAAAATCTCCTGCGCATGCTTTAAGTTTAATGAACTGTCTTACCTAGAACTTGGATAATCACTCAATTTAATGAGCATGGATTTCTTGTTTGAAATTCATCATTACTCGAACAACTTTCTAATTATCCAACTGTCACCGTATCGTAGTCCCTCAGGTAAAGAGTACTTAAGTGCAATCAAAACAGTCAGATCACTGCTCAGTTATAAATGAACTCATCAGATCTAAGGATCATCAAAACTGTTCAATGTGAATAAGAGACAAACTATCTGATAGTATGTTTATGCAAGAGGTCTCTCATATAAGTGAAGTGCCCAGCTTCTCCCATAGTTGTGACTCTATAAGGTATAAGGAATTGGAAAGTTATATCTACCCGTGTCAGTCCATAACCAATCACATAGCTTTCCAACAATATATCCTAGGGACTTTGTTCGATAACTCATATCGTATAGATCATCTCATGATCTTGGTCAATTACCCATAATGAATTTCACAATAGATAAAGAAGATGTTTTTATTAATCTAATCAATAAAAAATCTTACAATTTAACTGAATTTTTAAGGCATAATGTCCAACAATCTTCCACTTGCCCTTAAAGTCACTGTGACATAGATTTCAATCCCATACTATCCAAATGTATCACAAATACTTTATCTCATAAAGCTTTCATCATCGGGTCAGCAACATTAAGTTGAGACCTAATCTTTGTAACAATAATGTTTTGCCTCTTAATTATCTCACGAATGAGATGATACTTCCTTTCCACATGCTTCATCTTCTTGTGGCCCCTAGGTTCTTTGCTATGTGCTACTGCACCATTACTATCATAAAAGAGAATGACAGGTTTAAGTGCTGAAGGAACATTTCCTAGCTCTTGCAAAAAAGAATGACAGTTGTCTTACAATCACTCATATTGTACCTTGACAAGATCTTGTCAATGTAGGAAGTTTGGCTCAATCCCAACATCCGGCATTTTCTATCTCTCAGAATCTTAATTCCAAGAATATAGGATGCCTCTCTATATCATTCCCGATGAGTAGGATGTCATCTACAAAGAGAATAAAGCGAGCTTCACGGAGTTGAAGAAGCTGCTTACTATGGCCCCCGTTCTCACAATGCCATCTGGGAGTGGCGATTTTGTAGTTTATAGTGATGCCTCGTGTAAGCACCCAATTTTTACACCCCATCTAACCATGGTTAAAGTCCTTTAATCATGGTCACCCCCTGCCAAATCTCCTAACCCGAGGTAAACCCTAGCTAAACCCTAGACTCAACCCTAGTTAAAACCCTAGGACCTACCCCTAGTTTAACCCTAGTTGAACTCTAGTACAAAACCCATGTCAAAACCTAGCCCTAGGTGACCTTAGCTGATGCCCTAGCCTAGCCCTAGAGCCCTTAGGGCTTAATCCCTAAGTCCATGGCCTATAGGGCCTGCCCCCTAGTCTGAACCCACAAGGCCCAAAAACCTTAAGGGCAAAACCCCCCATACCTGTCTGTGCATGGGCCTGGCCCAATTCAAAAAAAAATTCATATTGGCAATAAAAGGTCTACCGCCAATTAAAATTGGCCTACGTTCATAATGTCGGTAGACCTTCTACCAACACTCTGTGAGTTTCGAGTTTGCAGTCTGCAGACGCCCTACACACTCCACCCTCACCTCAAGTCTCCCTTCAACTCCTCCCACTTGACCTCTAGAGGGTCCATACAGGTTTCCCCTTCTTCTTAATCCCTCCTAGGTCCCTAGTTGCCTTCCTTATAAAACCAAGACTCCCCTACAGTGCATACGGTCTGCAAAAACCCTAAGGTGAAACCCTGGTTAGAAATCCTCTCCCTCAACCTCTTCAACCTCCTGGTCGTAATCTCAAGATGCCCCTGGACTTGTCACTAGTTCCCCCAGTAGCTACCACTCCACTACCGTATCACCACCCCCTGTTACAGGCCTCCACCACCTACGGGCAGAACAGGGCTTAGGGTAGGGACTTCCCTACCCTCTTTCTCCTTTGGTTTATCATCAATGTGAGCCCCTGGTCAATTCTAGGGGGGCTTATTTGCATTTCTCTTAAGGTTAGTTGGTAGGTTAAAACCCATAGGGTGTTCACCCACCTTGTTCATAGGTGTGGTGAACTCCAATGGGTAGACCACTTTCCATGAAGCTTGGGAGACCACCACGAGCATTCTAGGGGTCCCTCAAATCATGAGGAAACTCCTAGTGATCCATGGTGCACATCCTGTAGGGCAAAAATCCAGCTTTTAAGAAAACCAGGAATAGCGGTAAACTCAGTACTGCCATTCCTGGTAGTGTCTTTTTACAGCTTGTTTGGCCTATTTAGGTGGGCCCTGGTCCATATCCAGGGCCCAAAGTGAATCCCTCTCATCCCCCTGGACCTCACCTGGTCCTTCCAGGTGCTTGGTTTAACCTTAACCATGGTTAAAATCAAGAAAAAAACCACTGTGCATTATTGGCAGTAGAGCATCTACCGACAATCTTTATTTGGCCTAATTCCAGATTGGCAATAGAATAACTACCGCCAATATACTATTTCTGTTGCAGGCCCACTCCAGGCATCCTTGGGGCCCACACCAGATTCAAAATATTTCCAGGAGTCCCCTCTACACTCCCTGAATCTCAGATCACCCTGGGCTACATCTTAACCCTAGTTAACAGAGACAAAAACAAAGGTTAAAAACACTGTTACACATGTCGGTAATCCTATTACCGATATAGACCCAGGATTTTAACCCCACTCCTGATCAGGATAGAACCCGAGGAGGTATAGTGCTAAAAATATTGAAAAGAGAGAGTCGCCACCTATTTAGATTGTTAGGGAAAATAGGATCCCTTAAAAGGTTGGATAAGGCTTTAGTCTGGAAATAGAGTTCAAGGTAACAATTCATTTGAGCTAGGGGAAGGTGTTAGGCACCCCTAAACTCCCATCTGGAGATGGTTACCTACTCTCTAAGTCTGAATTAAAGTGGGGGAAACCATAAGAGAAGCTTGCATTTCATATATATGCTGACAGATGTTGTATGAACAGTAATGTACCTGTTAAAATAAGCAGGGACAGGATAGGGGTTCTATCCTAGGTGATCTGAACCCGATCAGGGTTCGCTACGTATCCACTGATAATGGAATCAAGCTACACGTAGTTCTAGAGGGTTAGTTGATGGTTTGATTTGTTTTTTTGGATTGTGAGTGTTTGAAATGCTAGGATTTATCTTTTGGATGTTAAGGTGTTTTTGAATGGTTTGGGCTCCTATTCAGGAGCGTTTGAGCCTTTTATACTCTTGCCGGGGAGCATTTGGACAGTTTTAGCTCATGTCAAGGAGTATCTTGACAGTTTTAGCTCATGTCAAGGAGCATTTGGTTGGGTTAGGGTTTGATAGGATTTGAATCAGGGTTTGACTGAGGTTCGGATAGAGGTTCAACTATGGTAAGTAGGTTTGAACTGAGGTTCGGACAGAGATTCAGGTAGGTGGGTAGGGTTTGAACTAGGGTATGAACCGAGGTTCGGACAGAGGTTCGGTTAAGGTAAGTATGGTTTGAACCAGGGTATGAACCGAGGTTCGGACAGAGGTTCGACGAAGGTAGGCTAAGTTTGAACCGAAGTTCAGGCGGAGGTTCGACTAGGGTAGGCTAAGTTTGAACCAAAGTTCTGGTAGAGGTTCGATAGGGTAGGCTAAGTTTGAACCGAAGTTCAGGCAGAGGTTTGACAGGGTAGGCTAGGTTTGAACCGATGTTCGGGCAGAGGTTCGATAGGTTAGGCTAGGTTTGAGCCGAAGTTCGGGCAGAGGTTCGACAAGGTAGGCTAGGTTTAAACCGGAGTTCGGGCAAAGGTTCAACAGGGTAGGCTAGGTTTAAGTAAAACCAGGCAGGGGTTCGACAGGGCAAGCAGTCTAAGTATTAAAAAACAATAAAATAATTAAAACTAATAAAAGACTAAGCAAACGTCAAAGTTTGGCGATATTTTACCTTCTAGGAAATCTAAAAAGATTTCTGAAAAGGGGTCCCGAGAATCGACCCTTCACAATCGACTTTCTCAGGAATCTGGGCGTGCTAAGAAGAACTTTGAAATCGAAAAGGGAGAGAGAGGGAGAAGGAATTGGTGAGAAATGAAGGAAGAGAGGAGGGTATTTATAGTGTTTAGGAATAGTGCCCACGCCATTTTCAAGGGCGCGATTTAATATATTTTAATCAACAGTAAAGCGGTATGAACAGTGGGGCGGTAAAGCAGATAACACTAAATCCGTGCCAAAGTATTTTTGATGTGTAAGTGTGAATGGTGCTAGTATGTTCTGTTTAATCATAGTTCGGGACTAGCAACGCATGAAATGAATATGGTAATTTTAACAAAAAATTCATTCATGAAATAATGTGCTTATAAAGAGATGAAGCATATGTGAAATGGGATACTTGCAAAGGAATAATGTATGTGTGATATATATTATATGTAAAGAAAAAAGACATGATGTAAACGATGAAAGTATAGTTTTAAAGTAAAGTTTGAAAAGCATGCGATTTTGAAAAGTATGTGCTCATGATATTGAAATAAAAAGTATTAATGTAAGTATGACTTCAAAAAGTAGGCACATGATAGTTTGAAAAGAATCATAGCTTCCGCACTCTGATTATAGTATTATTGGTGCAGCTTGGTTTTACTTTAGAATTGTCTTACTCTATGTATATTCGTGCATGTATTATTGATGTTCATAACGTAGTTGGCTAGTAGTTTGTATACACTAAGTATTCTATGCTGAGCCAAACTGTTACTTCGGTAGGTAATCAAGTAGACACACGCGGTCTGGAACCATGGGTCGAGGAGACATATAGCTAGGAGCCGATAGACAGTTATCTTGAGGGTGTTAGGGACCTTGAGAGGTGTCCTCTGATGGGTGGATGAGAGGGAGAGAGATGTATTTGGGTTTTCGTTTCTGGGATTTTTGTATCGGTTTGAGTTGGTAACTCAAGCTAGGGATCTTATGTACATGTCTTAGTTTATATTTAAGTTATTGTAAACGTTGGTACTTGGAGGGCTGCATATAGAAGAAAGAATTTTTTAGGTCCATTGTTTAGCATGCCTTATATGCTCTTACAGGATGGTTTGATGTGATAAGTCACCAGCCAAAGTCTCCTAACTCCTAGGGGGGATTTTGGGTCATGGTAGTAATTGGTTTGCAATAAACCATTTAATGTTATATGATGTCTTGTAAGAATTCCAACGAAAAAATAGTTTTAAAATTATGTAGAGTTCAATTTGAGAAGAACTATAATTGTTAGTGTGATATTATCACGTTTATATAATAAATCGTGTTTTTATCAAAACCATAATTTTTACGTCACGAATTCCAAAAAAAAGTGTAGTTAAGTTTTATTAAAGTTACAATCACGGTTTAAAAAGAACTGTAATTGTTTTTTGATATGTTATACGGTTTTAGATAAACTGTGATTGTAATTCCTGCTTATATATACATTCTAGTTCATTAACAAAAACTCAATTCTCCCTTGGTTTTTCCTGATTCAGTTCTTTACTACTATGATTGTTATGTTCTTATACTATTAGTTTCCTTCTTGGATATTATATGTATTTATTTCCTCTTTATAGCAAATTAATTTATATATAGCAAATTACGAATAAAAGATTGCAGATTTGTAAAGCATATAATGAATGTATTTATTTCCCCTCTATAAAATGGAGTTATTTCTGAAGCTCTGTTTTCAATTCCAATATTTCTTGTTTGAAAGGGAAATATGATCATTGTTATTTGTTCTTCCTATAAGCTCTAAATTCTCTTCTACAAGAAGCGGCTCTTAAGATATCCTTTTTTTTTTTGTCCTCAACCAAACTCATGCTAAAAGCATTCGAAAATTATATTTTAACCAAGTTGGGTTCAAATGACAAAGGAGAAGAAGGGAATATGAAAGAATGTTGAAGATCTAGATCTAGACTTATCCTTTCCTAGACATCGTGCTCCTAAGAAGGTATTGGAACCAGCCTTAATGGAGATAAATGAGTACAATCCAACAAATAAGTGCTACGTCGGAAGGCAAAGAAGTTCTTCCCAAACTGAAATCTGATGTTTGGGATTCTAACATTATAACACCATGGATTGAATTTATGTATAAGTTTTTTATGTAAACAACCAATAATTTGTTATGTAAACATTTAATATAAAGAGTTTATGTAAACATCCAATAATTTGTTGTGTATACATCAATTAAAGATTTCTTTTTTATTTAATAATCTCCTATTTCATTCATGCATATTATAGTCTTGAAACTAGGTAAATAGAACATTTTCACTTTATATTAGAACAATGTCAAAGATGCAAAGATTTGTTAGTTAGAAACGATCACTGTTACATTAATTCATTACAACAAATGATCACCGTTATTTAAATCATCATTATCTTATAGTCAAAAAACAATCACGGTTATTTAAGTCACCGTGATCTTATATTCAATCAACAATCGCGGTTATCTAGAACTCGTGATCATAACTAAGGTGATCTATTTAACACGTGACTGATTGATCATTTTGATTGGTTGGTCATAGTAATTTAATCTTTGCTGACGACATTATCTTGTAAATTTATCAATAAAAATTCTAATTGAGTTTTTTTAGAGTTATAATTACGGTTGTTTATTATGATAGTAGTCTGTAAAGAATTTTCCTGAACTAAGAATTTGAACACGATTATTACACTAACGGATAATAATAGTGGTCTGATGGAGTCTTTTCATTTTTAGACTTTCCATTTTTTGTGATTATTGTATTTTTTTAAAATATAAATACTTATAATATCACGGTGATCTTTAGAAACAATGTTGTTATTACATTAACGGATAATAAATGAAATCTTTTCATTTTCTAACGTTTGATTTTGGCTGACTAATCGTATTATTAAATAATATAATGATCACAATTTTCTTTAGAAACAATGATGATACATTATCTTTATAAAATCTCAAATTTTCACTCGCTTTCTTTTCGCGCATAGATTTTGAACATAATCTCTAACCCTCGTAGAGTCTCCCTACAACAATTATTGTAGAATCCCAAAACTTGGGTTCACTGTACAATGAATAGTGTTATGAATATTGTAGTGAATAGTACTGTGAATAGTGCCATAGACACAAGTTTTGTGAAGGCCAAGCGTCATTTATGTAATTTGGTTTCTGAGCAATAATAAGAATGGTTTAAATTATTTTAAATATTGTTGTTGGGTGTTTGGGATGAGAGAACAAGAGTATAGAATACTTTAAGTGTTAAAGAAGATGGATGTTTTAACATATCCTTAACTTTAAGGAGCTCTAGAATTCTCACATCTGATCGGAATTCTCACCTCTAATCGGAATCGAGTGATTCTTGAATTTTTAGAAAAATATCGAAACCCTCTTCGAGGTTCATGTTTATAACTTTTTCTGATTTTGAGTCGAAGTTGGGTCAAACGTCGGATTTCTGGAAACTAGTCTGCTGAAATTCTAGTCTACTGCAACCATCCCAGACAAGTCAATTTTATATTTCATTTAGACAATTAAAAACTCAAAATTGGGATTTTTCCATAAATACAAAATTATTCCCCTTTGAATGACAATTCCAAGACAAGTTGAATTGTCAAAATCCGATAAGCGAGTCAAAGGTAATGGTTGAATTTACCAAAGCGGGAAAATGCAAGCCAGTCAGGGCTCTCAAACGTCGACGCCAGAAGCAATTCATTGACGTTTGGAGGTCAGACGTCGACGAATTCATGCGCAGAAATGCCAGAAATGACCTGTAACTTGCCACCGACCTTGGGAGATATTTTCTTAAGATATATTTGGGTTTTTGGCAACCCTTGGCCTATAAATAGAAGGGGATTTCGTGGATTTGGAATCACCAAAACCTAAGGATAGATTTTGGGGATTTTTTAGAAGAGAAGAAAAAAAAAGATGAGATATTTCTGGGTGTTCTGAGTTCGTGTTTTCCACAAAAGGAAGAGTCCTCCTTGCTTTCTTAGTGTTCTAACACCTGGATTTCAAATCCAAAGTGATTTCTTAAGCTTGGATTTCTCTAAGGTTAGTTCATGGTTGGTGTCTACTAGCAAAAGTGAAGCTCTGTTCTTGTTTCCAGATTTCCATAAGCTTCTTGAAGCTTGGATCTTGATCCCTCAAGCTTTCTAAAATCTCTCAGTTGAAGGAAAGCAATCCTTCAAAAGGTAGATACACTCTACCAGATTTTAATTCCATAAACCATATTTTATAAAAGAAGATAAAATCATTTGCATTGTGTTATGAACTAGTAGGAAATCCTACTAGTTAAATTGTGATGATGCTATGCTTTAAACCAAAGAATAAAGAGGGTGGAAGATTCTATTTTTAGATGTTATTTATATTATGATGATTCAAATATGAAAAGCATGTTAAAGGACTTATGTTTTGGGGAAAACCAAATGAGAAAACCTTATATTTTGATGAAATTGGATGCTTATGTATATGGGTTATGACTATGAATGAAATATGTGATTATTGGCTATATGTTTAGTGTTCTTAAAGTATTTCCAATTGTCTACCACGCTATTCACAATTACTACACAGACACATATATATGCATGATCGAGATTTTCTAAAGTATGGGTATCCAAAGAAGAAGTAAAGTACAAGAAGAAGTACAAGATGTAATGGAAACAAATGGAAAGTATATGGAAAGTAAAGAGGCAAAAGAAAGTATATGAGAAGGTATACGGGAAAGCAAAAGAAAAGTATACAAGAAAGTATAGGGAAAGTATACGGAAAAGTAATGGAACTGGTTGAAGCTAACGGGGAGGGGCGATAGCAGGCCTCCTGGAAGGGAAAGGGATACTGGTCATTGGACTGCGATGGATAGTAGGCCACCCAAAAGGATGATGGATATTGGTCGTCTACTCTGAAGGTAACCAAAGGTGAGGATGATAGTAGGCCCCCCAGTTACCAAGGTACAAGGGTACTAGTTGTCTGATTCCGGAGGTTGGCTCTCAGGTATTTTACATACCTGAGATGGAAAGTAATGGAAAGAAATTAATAAGGTATTTTACAATACCCATAATAGAAAGTATAAGATGGTAAAAGATGTAAAAGTACAATAAAGATGATTTTCTATAACATATGCACATGATGTTTTTAAATATAAAGGTTTCTGCGCTCTAATTAAAAGTACAACATGTGTTCTGAATTAACTATGATATATATAATGTTCATGTTTATGACATTATTATCTAGTGGTTTGTATATGCGGAGTATTCCATACTCAGCTGAACTATTACTTCGGCAGGTACATTCGATATCCGTAGTGACCGTGCTCAGGAGCCTTGGGTAGAGGAAGAGTATATTGAGGAGGTGCCTACTCTAGAGGAGCTTCAGGAGCATCAGTGACTACTTGAGCGGTGGCCTTATGTTTGAGAGATGAGAGAGACTGACCTGTTCATATGTATTTTGTAGAGTGAAGTGTTCACCCTTTACTTTCAGTTTTCTATACAAACTTGGTATACGGTATGTATAGAAGAAACTTTTGGGTTCTGCTTCCGCTATCATATGTCTTATATATTGTATAGATTGTTTTGTTAATGAGTTCACGATGCCAAAGTATCCTAACTCCTAGGGGATATTTTGGGTCCCGACAATTATTCTCTATGTCAAAGGTCCTGTTCAACCTCTAGCATCAGCTTCGTTCAACTTCCAGCATCAGTTCCCTCCTTTTTCATGTATGAGGAATATTTTCTCTCTTATTTTTTGGTTTTTTTACTCAAATGATTAAAAAGGCATAATGCTTATTCT
Organism: Tetracentron sinense; assembly: GCA_015143295.1. Classification (NCBI taxonomy): domain Eukaryota; kingdom Viridiplantae; phylum Streptophyta; class Magnoliopsida; order Trochodendrales; family Trochodendraceae; genus Tetracentron; species Tetracentron sinense. The sequence continues at coordinate 21,308,678 of CM026556.1, read as the reverse complement.
TATTTGGAAATAAATAATTTATCTCAAAGCCTTCTAAAAATTTGCAGACTTTAATTTGAGTTGTAATTCAAAGAATGAAACCTACTATTATGCATACATACACTGGGACATTATTTTAAATCCACTGTTATGCATTTCTTCATTATGCAATCATGTCAAGAACACAACGTATTGACGCAGAGTTAAATATCAGTGATCCTTCTACTTTGAAAAGAAAAATTGTGAGTGTTGATGGTGATTTAAATTTTAAATGAATATATTTGCTTCGAAACAAAAAAATTAAAATATTTAGCCTAAAATACTCAACATCTTATGGAAGAAAAATTAGAGAATCAACATGTACATGTTTAACAATTCAAAACAGAAGTGCTGAAATTGGAAGAAAAGAATATAACCGAATAAAAGAAATTATTCTCCGTCAATTAGGACATATGAAACAAGATCAGTTAGCACAATTAATGGTTAAGGTGACTGATCTTGAGTTAGAAGTACTGAGAGCACAATCATTTGCTAATAGTTCATGACACATGATCCATAAATACATGGTTTGGTTCGATACTAGAAATGTTATAACAATATATTTATTTAATTTCTTATAATTATTTATTATTTGTTGTAAATTATTTCTTTAAGAACATTTCCAATATTGAGTTAATAAATTTCATCTATCCTAGGTTGAAGCTGCACAACCAATTGAAGAATTCATTGAGGAATTTAGTGTAGCGATTCTAAATTTTCAATTTTACTTCTAAGGGTATTTTTATAATTTACTAGCCTAGGGGTATTTTGATAATATCATCGATGAATGTTTGGCCATGAGAAATTGTCTAACTTAGGGTTGAATAACTAAAAAGAGAATAATATACAAATGTGTTTAGCTATGGTTTGGAGCCAAATACTATTAGTGAGGGCATTTAAGTGAAAGCTCTTATAAAGGAGATAGTATAAATAGAAAGAGATACCTAATTAGTTCACTTTTGCAAAACCTAAATGAAGAAAGCTTTTTGAAGAAGGAAATGAGGTCATAGAGGGTTGGAATATCTATCCAAGCTTCAAGAGCAAGATTTGTGGCTCGAGGCTTGAGCTTGTTAGTGTAGGAGGATCGATCCTTCGAGGCATACCCTTTGGGTTTTTATCGTGTAAGCCCTAAAATTCTAGGGTAAGGCTAGTGAACACTCCATCCTAGATTTCGGTTTACTTTCCTTGAATAAAATGTTATTAATTATGTTCTGATGGAAAATCCATGTTATTATTCTATGATTAGGGTTGATAGGTTGGGTAATTGATATAAATCCTATTCAAAAATCATAATTAATGTTATATATGTTTTATGATTTTACATATAATAGAAAATAACATATTAGATTTTATGGATGAAAACATGGTAAAAAATATGGGAGATTATTGTTTGTTTTGATTTGTGAATTTTTGGAATTGAGTTTAATTGAGAAAATTTATCCAGTTTCGGTGTACAATTCATTACTTTGTCACCATAAGTCCGATTTTGGTCCGATAGATATCGTTTTGAAGAGCCCGAAAAGATCTACAATTTTTGTGAAGATAGGTTTTCTAAAATCAATGATTTCAAGGGTCAAAATCTTAGTCGAAAATCAAGAACATGAAAAATATTTTTTTACATTAATTTTTTAAGGATTTCCATTATATTTCATTCGTTAATTTGTTAGATGGTTGAAAGATACCTCTAACAAACTTAACTAATTAGTTACTAACTAATTGGTTAGTAACTTGGCTTATATTAGTTATAATTTCATATCTTATCAGTTAATTTGTTAGATTGTTGAAAGATACCCCTAACAAACTTAACTAATTAGTTACTAACTAATTGGTTAGTAATTTAACTTATATTAGTTATAATTTCATATCTTATTAGTCAATTTATTTAGATGGTTGAAAGATACTACTAACAAACTTAACTAATTAGTTACTAACTAATTGGTCAGTAACATGACTCATGTATGCTAGCATAAGGGTTTTACAAAAGTTACTAGCATAAAAAGGGTTTTTCTAGCCCTTAAGGGTTTGTGAAACTCAGAATCTCATTATTTCAAAGAGATTAATAATTTGTAGGGTTATAAATATTAGATATTTACAACTAAGGTTTCAGTTTCAGGAACACAGCTAAACCACTTTTGTAATAAAGTATGCTACGTGAATAATTATCTCACCTATTATAACTTTGAATATATATGTCATTAATGCTTTGCTAACTTTACATGATGATAAATTGTATTGCATGCCTATATTAATTGTTCTGGACTATAATAAATGACCCAGATCTTGTGTACGGTTCACCAGTGGGGTGAGTTTAGTATAATCTCCAAAAGTGGATCCTTGGGTGAACTTGATGCGATCCCAAAAGTGTGATTGGGAAATCAAGGAAAGATTGGCTCAAGGGATGATTGACCAATAGAGTGAGTACTCATCAGGTTCAATCAATGAGAGGTGAACTCTTTGTGATCTCAACTAGAAAAGCTCAGTGCTACCCAATTATTGTCAGTAGGGCGAGCTGAGTGTGAACCCTATGGGCAAGGACAATTACCAAGAGTTGAAATGAGAAAATGAATTGATTTTGTTGTAAAGATGAACTGGGCCATCGTGCTCACCCATGCTATGTTGCTATATTTTAGGAGATACCTAAAGTACCTAGGGATTTATTGGGAGCTTAGTTAGCTAGTGGAACCTTTGTCTTGTTTTAATTTATTATGAGTTTAAGAGAAAAACTTGTGCTGAAATTTATTAAGAACAGGAGATGTCCCTTTTATTTTGTTTTGTCAAACACTTAATTATGCTTGATATGCTCATTATGTTAATGAATTTTATATGTTGAATTCAATTTAACCTGGGATATGTTCTAGGTTCATTGCTCGAAATCTATGCATTTATGATGTCAATTTTTGGGGCGTGACATTTATTCATTGCTTTGATGAGAAAATAAGCAGTGTCGGACTTCCACTAATAACATTTGGTGCTACAATCTTTGATGAAAAAATTACTTCATCAGCATATATCCTACGACATGATGTCACGAATTTGTGTACATAAAAGGATATTTGTACACATCTGAATTTGCTAAACATAAGTAGAGACAACTCAAGAATTGATTAAGATTATTTTTTTTCCTATTATTATAATTTTATGACTTATAATTTGAATTGTTATTTACTTTTAAAAAATGAAGTATTGAAGGATAAAAAGGAGGAAAGTAGATACTGTTTCTTAACCTTGAACGAACAATAAATACTACTAGTGTTGGAACATTATTAGCAAATAAATTGGTCTTAGCAAAGGATGACCAAATACTCGTTATACATTGTAAAGTTGGGTAAGTTTCTGCTTACATCTAGCTCTTATTTTATTTTGTTAATTATGATTACTAATTCTTAAAGTTGAGTGTTCATTTGAAATTAAAATTTTAGAATTTATTATCCAATTGTAGGGAACACTTGTGCTTGGGTTTAATTCAGGAACAACTTCAATGTATTGGTTAAATCCATTGCAAATAGACATATACGCACGCCTAGAAATTAGAAAGGCATTCCTTGTGTAAGTAATTTATTCCATTTGCACATTTTACATCTATGTTTATGTTTTGTACTACTTTTATATAATTGATTAAATTATTGTCGTAAAAGACACTTACATTCTAGTTGAATCATTTGGAAGGCAAGAATAGATCTACAAGAACGAAATTTATTAAAATAAGGTTTTTTAAAAAAAAATAAAGCCACTCAGAAGGAATGGGGGGTTTGGCGGACATTAAAATAAGGTTTGTTTCACATTAATTAGTGTTTTTAATTGTTGTTTAAAAATTTTTATGTATTTAATAAAATTAACATTTCGTTCATTATCTTAATTTTTTTGTAATATCCTAAATAAAAAGGTAACTGCAAATGTGGTTACTATACCATGTTACCTGAGGGACATCATAACCAACAATGAAATACAAATACATGATAAGATTGTTGATTATTTTGTTAAGAGTGATGAACCATATAGTAATAAAATAATAAAAAGACTTAAAAAGATCTAGCTAAATCCATTGCAGATAGACTTAAAAAAGACTTAACTACTAACGGTGGTTAAAATTCACTCACCCCTTAGATTCATCCATCTAACCTTGGTTCTTAAAAATAAAATCTTATGTTGATTATGCTTAACGATAATTAAAGGGGGCTTTACAAGCCGCCATGTGTTCCCTTTAACACCTACTAACTATGGTTAAGATTCACTCACCCCTAGAATTTATCCATCTAACCTTGGTTTTAAGAAAAAAAAATAAAAAGCATTAACCTTAAGATAATTATATTTAACCACAATTAAAGTGTCTCTATAAGTCACCACATGTTCCTTTAATATCCACTAACTATGGCTAAGATTCACTCACCCCTAGAGTTCATCTATCTAATATTGATTTTTAGAAAAAAAAATTTATATATATACATTTATTTATCTTAAGTTGATACTATTAACCTTTGTTTTGGAAATATATAGTAACCTTAAGTTGATACCATTAACCTTGGTTATCAAACCCAATTATAATTTATTTTATTGTATTGGTTGACTTTGTCTTTAAGAAGTGTAAGAGCATTCCTAGCAGCCTCACCAAAATAACTTTTTGGTTATTTTGGTGAGCCAAAAGACTAAAAAGGTGTTAAAATGACTCCCAACAGCCTCAACAGAATGAAGAAATCCATTTGGTGAGTCTACAGTACTCACCAAGTTTGGTGAGTACTGTAGACTCACCAAAGTTAAATCTTCTCACCCTTGGGCCCACACAAAAAATAAAATAAGGTTTCTCTCTCTCCCTTTCTTTTTTTGGTCCCACACAAACAATAAAATAATATTTTTCTCTCTCTTCCTTTTTCATTTTCCCACACAAATGATAAAATATTATTTCTCTCTCCTTTTTTTTTTGGTTAAAATGGTGAGGCTGTTGGGAGTGTTTTAAAAAAGTGGCTCACCAAAACCACTTTTTTTGGGTTTTGGCTATTTTGGTGACTGAAATTTGGTGAGGCTGCTAGGAATGCTCTAATTTAGACATTTTAAAATGTTTAAATGATGACATCATCAAAATCTATTCATAGCAGAAGAGGGTATCTGTTATAGACAATTAAAGTTGGGGGGAGGGCAGTGTAATTTTTGAAATAAGATGAGAGATTTCAGAAATTTCACCAAACCTCAAGGGAGGTGAGTATAATTTACCCTTTTTTTTCTCTTCCAATCAACATCTACCACATTTGCAATTGAATTCTCTTAAATTCAATTGCAATTGATTGTGATCCTTAAATTCAATTGCAATTGATTGTGATCCTACTAGGGAATTGTCAAAGGAAATCGGTTGCCACTTGGCCCCTTAATTTGTCTTTGAGAGGATCACTGTTAGCCCATATGCAAATTTCAAAAAATTCCCAGGCTTTCACCGTAAGACTTGTTGCTACTTAGCGGTGGTGGGACGTACTTAAACAGATATTCTGAAAGAAAAAGAAAAAAATCGGCACGCAAAGTAGTTATTTTATTATTAGAGCAATGGCAGGTCCACTTTCGGATTGTCCCATCTTCCGTATTTTTATACAAAACAGAAATAAATATAGTAGGACTCATAAAAAGTACCATGTTATTCTATCTTTTTGTATAAAAATAAGAGTTCGGATGGGCAACAGCGCAATAGCTCCGTTGTGTTTGCAAAAACATGGGCTTACATTCAATAGGGTAGACCCCAATCAACAGAGATAGGCTCCCATGATTTTGTAGGTCGGGTAACAGCACTGTTGCCCATCCAAACTCATAAGGGAAAGTGATGTTCATGCACATAAGACCCTTGCATGCATGAGCGAGCTTACACACCTGCCTGGGCGGGGCTTGGTCCTACACCCGGGCCCCACTCCATAGGCATGCAAAAAAAACAAAATGGTGTGCTAGCCCTAATACTCTGAGGCAGCCCCTAAGCTCCGCCAAGAACCAACACTGTTAAAGCAATAACAAGTGTTAGTTTTTGATTGAAAGAATGAATAGATGGGAGTTTATGGCTGAGAGTAGGGGTTGCCTAAGAGCAAGGTGCGGCTCTACATGATGGATAAAAATAAATAAATAAATAAATAAAATGCATAATGACTAATTAACTATAAAAGCCAAAAAAATATTTAAGTGAATAGTTTAGATTTTATAATAATCTTATTTAAATTAAATCATGTAGGTACTAGGTGTCAGGTTCGAATCCCTCCGCCCACAAGTGGCCCAACATGAAAGCATCATTCCTTCATCAATGGGGTAGGACAATTATGATCGAGATAATAGAATAGACTTATAATGTTTGGAGGACAATTATGATCGAGATAATAGAATAGACTTATAATGTTTTGAGTAGGCAACACAAATTGTGTTTTTATGATTTGATACTCTATATTTAGGCATTTTGTAGTAGTGTTATCATTTTAAAAATTTATGGTTCATGTTTTTTTTTTGTTTTTAATTAATCAACTCACACACACGGCCAACACAGAATAAAGTTGAGATCTTTGGATGAGGCTTATATAATCATCCTTTAGCTAGGCTCCGTTCTTTTGGTGGAACTTTTAAAAGTCTGGAACATTAATATTGTTTGGGAACAAAAGGCAAGAGTCTAGGAAGAGAGGGGAGAGGGGAGAGGGTTTCTAACCCTTTTACTCAATGGTATCTCGGATTTATTGAGTTCAATTTAATTAAAAATTCCACATCTATGGATCTTAAAAAAACCAAAAATTTTGGTGAAACTTCAAAGTTCTATCTTTGTAGAACTTTTGCACTCTATATGGAATAATATAATTCTAGACATTAAGTAAAATTAAGATGAAATAATAAAAGTTCTGACTTTGAAAGTTCTACCAAAAGAACAAGCCTTATTAATTAGTTGCATCATGTCTCTAGTGAGAGATATTTCTTTTGGGAGCTCTCTATGCTTGGTTGTCTCTAGAGGAAGTAGACCTGTTAGAACTTTAATAAGATGTTCTAATCGTATTTAATGCTCCGTTTAGTATTGACACGTGTAAAGCAGTATCATTTATGATTGCACTTGTGGGACTCTTCGTCCTTAGATGTAAGTGGATACTACACGAAGCAAACGTAATGCCAGATACTACAAGGTGAAGAAGCTGGAAGAACGAAAAGTATAAGAAATATAAGCTTGTAAATTACAGGGCTACCATCAGTTGTAAAGAAAGCTATGAGAAATCATGCTACAAAACTGTTTATTAAAACCGCTTTTTTATTTTTGGGGGAAGGTAAACTCAAACTTCCCTTTTCATCTTTAAAATTCAACAGTAATCTAATAAAATTAATAATTATATTTTTACACATAAAATTTAAAATATTATTTATTAAATCTTTTAGCTATGTGTGGGGAGTTCGCCATACATAAAAAGAAGTTATATACTGTACAGGTTGAAAATTGATTTCCAAGAAGTTCCCGTTTTCATAAAATTTGCTTTCATCCATGTCTTATTTAATCTATGTGGGATATGATAGGATAGACCTCATTCTACAACCTAAGGTGTAGACCCTAAGTAACTATTATTGGATTTGAACCTAAGTGTCTATTTGACATCAATTCTAGCATTCTCCTATTCTCAAGAAGAATTGTTCTTTTGGTTTTTGGTTTTTGGTGGATGTGTTTTGAAGATCCATTCTGTGCTGGAAACATTTAGAAATAGTCAGTTAGAATTAGTTATAAAGAACAGAAATAACATAATCACGTTTGGATGGGACCATCTTTTTCCCTAGTGTTTTGGGCTAATTTTTTGCCCGACCTAATGTGACCCTTAGGGTTGTCAATGGACTAAATTCACTCCACAAAACTATCTTGTAGGCGGGCCAAGCCCATCCCATTGACACCCCTAATGACCCTAACCGACGTAATTTTAGCAACTGTATGAGTCTAGGTCGAAGAAATGAGCCCCCTGATTGAGCTTTGGGGTGGACACTTGGGTTGAAAGTTGGGTTGAGCCCTTGGCAGACTACTATACTCTTAACGTTGGTCTTGGGTTACCCCGACCCAATCTTCTCTCTCTCTCTCTCTCTCTCTCTCTCTGTGACACACACACACACATTTTGGGTCTTCACAAAGGCCCTTAATCAAATGGGTAAGGTTCGTCTAAACAAAGCTATGGAATGACTTTTCTGAGATTGGACCGTCTAGATTGATTTCCAAGTGTACAACACCATTATCTATACTATAATATAAAGAAATAAGACTTTTTCCCTGCTTTCCAATCTCCAATCTCTCGAATCCTATACGTTCAATCCTAGGGATGTCATGTGGCTTCTCTCTTTAATCTCCACCGTTTCATTTAGGTCATTAGTTATCAAACAATATGTCTTTACAAACTGACATCAAACAAAACAACCTCTAACCTCTCCTAAATTTTCTCTCACACATCTCTATCTCCCAAAACACTTATACGTTCAATCTTAGGGATGCCATGTGACTTCCCTCTTTAATCTCCACCGTTTGATTTAGGTCATCAGTTATCAAACTCTTTGCTCGCCAAACTTCAATCCCTCCAATCTCAAAAGTTCTATTTTAGAGATGACATGTGGCTTTTCTCTTTAATCTCTACCATTCAAATTTGGGACCCACTATTTCATCCTAGAGCCCTCTCTATCTCCATTATTATAAACTCCTCTCTTATCTCCAACTCTTACAGGTTTGGGATCCACTATCTTATCCTAGAGTCCTATCTATCTCTACTATTATAGAGTTCTCTCTTATCTCCAACTCTTGGGTGTATTAATTTAAGTTTAGTACTAAATAACTTATAATTTTCCTATAAATGTTATTAAAATAATAATAAATTATTATTATAAAATTAATTAATTAATACAAATAATAATGTATATCAAATAATAAAAAAACTAATGCTATTAAAAATAAAATTTATGAAATATTCTTAAAATTTATTACTTAATATTTAAATAAATAAATAATATTATTTAATTTTAGATATTCTTAATTATTACCGTGCATCGCATGGAGTCTCTGCTAGTATATATATATATATATATATATTTGAAATCCCATTATAAGAGCAGTAGAGGCCAGTGAAGATCAAAAGGCCTTGATTGAAACCCTCGAAGGTACCATATTTTCATTCCTCATGATCAACAAGCCCTTCTCCTTCAATCTCCAGACACGTACCCTAATGCCATGGTTTTGTTCGTGTGTTACCCTTTTTTGTTTAGCGACGGCTGCCTAGTGACAACTGTAGGTGATAATAATGGTTCACCAAAGGGAAATAGTTAACGTACCCATGAAATCCATTTCCAAACCTAAGGCACCACATCATTGGTGGATGCCCCCTCTTAAATACCCACCATAGACCGTAGAAGGGGACAAAGGGAGAGAGAGATAGGGATGAGGACAAAGAGAGAGAGTACCTTGCTGGAAACTAGTGTCTGCCAGAGACATTTGCCGACGGAGCCGTAGGACAAGGTCGGCACTGGTAATCATAGCCAAGGAGGAGAACAGTATCATGTAAAATTGACCATGATTTTATTTCTAGAGAAATATTCTAAAAAGTTTTTCAAAAAATTAGTTCTTAATTCTTACTCTAGAATGAGAGTATTTCTCAAAATTGTTCCAGATTTTGGGCTAGCCAAACATCATTCTCGGGTTTCTATTCCTGGGGAATAGAGAATTTTTCCCTAGGAGTGATGCAAAATGGGCAATGTGTCTAATTCTCCATACATATCTCATATAAAGCAAGACATAAGGCAAAGCTACCCATGCTAATATAATGGGAGTGATCTAGTAATATCTCATTTCTCAATGTTTGTCTTCTAATAATTTTTTTAGGCTTACCTCCAGGAGCAGAGCCAAGATTTTCTAGTAGGGAAAAAAATTGATGACTAACTTCTTGAGTCATTTTCTACACATCTTACGGGTATTGTTTCTCCTTATTTGCAGGGCAACTGTCCCCTCTACTCGTGGCTATGGCCTATTAAATAATTAAATGAAACATTATAAAAGAAACATTTGTTTTCAAAAGTTAACAGACAAGTTCCCTCTTGGCCCATGGCTATGCCTATTAAATAATTAATAAATACAGTATTATTTTTTTAGATGAAAACTACTCCATTATCCCATGCATATGGCCTACTAAATAATTAAATGAAATGGTATAAAAGATAAATTTGTTCTCAAAAGTTAGCGGCCAGTTACCCACTGGCCCCATTGTAATGCCCTATTAAATAATTAAATAATATAATATAAGATTATATTATCAACTCACCTCCTCTATACCGTTAGATCTCAAACAATGACTAAGATTAAAAGGGCTTATTTATTCTAATTTTTTAATTACCCATATTTAATTTTAGAAACACATTCTCTTTCTCCCTTTCTCTTCAACAAGTTGAACAAGAGAAGATGACCTACTTGATTGCATAAGCCTCATCAATTCTCAAAACCCACCAAACCAATCCCACCCAAAAGTCTGTAATTCATGGTCCAGACAAACTCATCAAAACAAAAGTTTGTGCTTATGCTCGCATTCATAGTCCATACCTCAATGGACCCCGAAAACCTAGCTATATCCAAGGGAATGCCGAACTTGAACACGGGATTTTAGAGAGAGAGAATTGACTATAAGCCCTAGGGAATGCCGAACAAAAGTCTATGCTTTTGGACTATCACTCCTATAGGAATGTCAGTGATGATCCAGACCCTTATATTTGCATCTAAGGTACCTCCTTTTATAATTTTCTTAACCAGTGTGGATGACTAGAACCCACCATTATACGACTTCAATCTGGGAGATCTTTAATGGGAAAGCGCTGATCTGATCGAATCACGATTGTAATGTGCAAATTTCATCTGGGTATCAACTTACCTCCATTGTTGTATGGAGTTTATTGTTTTATGTGGGGGACTATTCTTCCAACCTGAGGAAACCCAAACTGTTAATTATCTTCCCGATTTGTGGAAATACCTCTAATTAAGAAGGAGAATAAAGGAGAACAAAATATCATAATAAAATATTTATATATTCAATGGGTTTTCTCAGATCCTATGTAAGTGTTATAGATACCTCTTTGACGTTGTGATATCTTTAGAAAAGAAGAGAGAACAACGGTGACCATTTATGAGGCTCACCAGATATTCTCCATGTCGAATGAGTCTTTTTCTTCAGTTTGCTTGCTTTTGCATGTTGTTTCTTCAAGGGGAGAAAAGAACTATTTCTTTTCTTCTCTGTACTTTCTGGAGGATCTTTCCTCTCTTTTCTTGTATTTTTCCTTGTGTTTCTTCGTGTGAGTTTCTTATGAGAAACCCTCCTTTTATAGGTTTGGGAGAGTCCTTTTTGGTCTCTCTTTCTTTGACTCCCTTATTTTAGAGAAGTCAACTTGGGCTCTCCTCTTAGAGGAGGTCAGCTTACGGGTCTCCCTTATCTAAGAGACTCCTAAAGCTGAAGAGAGTCCTCTTCTTTTGAGCACTCTTGTATCAGGTTTTTCCTTTTTAGGAGGAATCTTAGTACCTTTCAAAAATGGAGAATAAGATCATATTTTCTCCTCAAAAGATAGATGTTAAGTCACATCATTTCCTAGGATATAGGACAAAGTCCTAATCCTTTCATAATTATGGGGTGTCATGTGGCATCCCATGAGATTTTAAAAGAGGGGATCCTTATTGTAAGCACCCAATTTTTACGCTCCCTTAATCATGGTTAAAGATTTTAACCATAGCTAAATCCCACTAACCTTAGGTAAACCCTAGTCAAACCCTGGTCAAACCCTAGTCAAAACCCTAGAACAAACCTTGATCTCATGTAAACCCTAGGTAGACCCCCGGTCAAACCCTAGTCAAACCTTAGGTCAAACCTTAGCCTAACCCTAGGTAAACCCTAGCCTAACCCAAGTCAAACCCTAGGGCCCAAAAAACTGAGGTCAAAACCTGTTGTGGGACCAAACAGTGGGCCCACATACCCTAAGACCCATTGGTGTGGGGCCCACTGCTCAATTTCAAAATTTTCAAGAATGGCGGTAAAGGTTTTACCACAATTTCTAAATTTTACAAAATGAACAGTGTTGCAGTTCGTATATGTGGGGGTTGGACCTGATTAAGTAAAACCTCAATAATGGCGGTAATATAATTACCGTCATTATCTTTTTCCTTTGGTTCAAGAATGGCGGTAATAGTATTACCGCCATTGTTGGATTTCTGCAAATCCACAGCTGACACCCCTCCTGCAGCACTCCTCTCCATCCCCATAGTGTCTAACACCTCTCCCTTAATGCCCAAGCTACCTCTGGGTCCTCTCCTTCCTATAAATACTCCCCTAGTTCATGCCTTGAACTCATTCTGAAAATTCTACAAGAACTCCCTATTGGATTTTGGCCAAACCTTCTCCAAACCTCCTGTGTTCCACCTGAGGCTTCCTCAGACTTCCCAGGAGCCTTATCAGACCACCCCAGGTCTGTCCAACCTTATGCCACCACTGCACAGCCCACCATTACTGCCTGTCACCACTGTTGGAGCTCCATGGTAGGGTAAGACCTTGATACCCTTCTCTCGTTCTGTCAAAATATCTGTAAGGCCCTTGGTCCTATTCTACGGACCATTTCATTTCCGCTTTACTGTTTTCAGACCAAGGACAGGGGTCCCTTACCTTCCTCATAGGTATAGGGGAACCCCCTTGAGGTTAACAATATGGGTACAAGACCCTCACCTACATGGCATTCCCCTTAGCCTTCTGGGGGTCCCTCAAGCTATGAGGGATCCCCTGGAACATCCTGGTGCATCCCCCAAGGGAAAAATTCATATCTGAAAAATTCCAGGAATGGCGGTAGAATAATCACCGTCATTCCTGGCCTTCTACTTTGCAGCCTATGTAGCACCCATATGGGTGGGCCCTAGTCCATTATAGAGCCATGGTAAGATTCTCTTGTCTCTTAGAAATCTACCCTGACCCTTCCAGAGTCATGGTAAAGAATCCAACAACCAGAAACTGGCATAATGGCGGTAGAGTTTCTACCGTCATTTCAATTTACCAAACATAGTGGCTTCAACCCACTGTGGGTCCCACTCCAGACCACCTCCAGGGCCCACATCAGGCCCAGGACTTTCCTTGGACTTCCCTCTTCAACCCTCTGGGTCCATCGCCCCTTAAGTTCATCCCTAACTCAAACCCCAAACAACCCCTTGGAAATGCTTCTATAATAGCGGTAATGCTATTACCGCCATTATTAATTTTCTGTATGTTGGGATTTTGCATAAGGCCCAGACCAGGTAAGAGACCACTCTAGGCCCTACCATACTCTCTGAGTCCATCCTGACTTACCTGGACCTTTAACCAGGGTTAACCCAATCCTGATTAACTTTTAACCATGGTTAAACACCCTTTAACCCTTGGAAAAATCTAAAAAATTCTAAGAATATTCAAAATCCTACAAAGAGACCAAAATGGTTCTGTTTTGACCTTTTTTTACCATGATTAGCAACCCTAACCATGGATGACTTCCCATTTAACTCCGGTTAGCAACCCTAACCTCAATTAAATCCATTTTTTGCCTACCGGGCCTAATCTCTTAGCCTACCAAGCTCACCTTTGGCCTACCGGGCCCAACCTCAACCTACCGGGCTTAATCTCGTTACCCTCAACTATGGTTAACAACCCTAACCATGGTTAGTTTGACTCTTAACCCCGGTTAACAAACCTAACCTTAGTTAAATTCAACATTTACCTATTGGGCCTAAATTTTGGTCTACCGAACTAATCCTTAGTCTACCAGTCTAACCCTAAGCCTACCAGGCTTAAACCATGCACTTGACCAACTCGGTCAACCAAACCCTAACCTCCGCGTTAGATTATTATCCACCTTTGGCGCACACACACACTCCACATAGCCTTGGCACGGGCCCATGTGTCAGAACTACGCTCGGTCTTATCTCACCCTTGTGAGTACGTAGGTAACCCAACCCGGGTTCGGCCCTAGTTAACTTTCTCTTTTTTGGGTTAGTATTATCTTAAACATTTAAGTATTTGAACAAAATTCGATTTAAATTGTCTTACACCTAGGGAGTAGGGAACCATTGTAAAATGAAAGTCTCGAGGTGCCTAACACCTTCCCCAAACTTAACCGAACCTCTTACCTAGAACTCTACCGCAGACTAAAACCTTATCCACTATCCGGAGACTTATCTCTTCTGAATTAATAGGTGGTGACTCTAAACCTACATCTGTGAGGCGAAATCTCATGCTCACAGCTCTAAAGACTCTGCTGAGGATTAACCTAAGGCTCAATTCGGAACCTAAGTCTAAGCCAATTCAAATCAAATTTGTTCAAATGCCTAAGTATTTAACTTAATACTAAGTCTTTCATCTCTTGGGTATTTTTGTGTACTGTGCATATCATACATAGCACAGTAGTGTAAATGTCCTATTAAACCCAGTAGATAGGCTTATTACGCTTACAACTAGTGGATGATCATCCTCAGTGTCAGAAGCTTAAAAGTCTTAGAGGTCTGCGGAATTACGTCTGGTGGGTAATTACCCTCAAAAAAGGATTTTGAACACTCCTGCTTACACCAATTGTCCCTTTTCAGGTATGTTCTATACCGAGGAGTCGAATATATGGTGTTAACTGGCCTCATATCCCTCGAGGAACATACTTGCATTACACCAGCATTTATATATGTAGACTAGGTTATGGTGTAGTCTACAAGCAGCCCATACGGGGAGGGTTACTCTAGACCCTAACCTGCTTGTACCCTATACCTGTCATCAATCATGGTTGACTATCCTGACACACTCTACCCTGATAGACACCAACCCAAGGGCATGTAATGAGCCAAATCTGTGCTTCTAATGAAAGACATCCAACCCTGCATCCCGACAGAGCATATAGGATTCAAATCTCAAGCATATAGGTCTTCACAGGACCTATCCCCAACCTTGATCTGATAGACCCTAGGTTCCTGACAACTCGGGTTAAGCACATCGGACCTCCGTTTGTCTATACTATCGGATCACATGTGCCTTGTCACACCCAATCAAAATCAATAAAATACAATCATCATCTTTTTTTGCACTTTCCATCTACATACACAGTACACTTACATCGAGTCTGTCTCTTGTCCAGGATAAAATTTGTTATGTCTGCCAACTAGGAAAACAAACCATATCATCATTTAAAAGGAAACTAGAAATATCATCTTCTAGGCCCTTGGAATTATTACATAAGGATTTATTTGGGCTAAACGATGTTACTAGCTTAAGTGACAAACTCTATGCTTTTGTGATTCTTGATGATTATTCTAAATTCACTTGAGTTTTATTTTTATCTTATAAAAGTGAAGTGCATGTTTTGTTTGAAAAATTTTGTGAAATAGTTCAAAATGAAAAATGTTACTCTATTAATAATATTAGAAGTGATAGAGGTGAAGAATTCAAGAATAAAGAACTTGAATCTTTTTCTGAAGATAATGGTTTCAACCATAACTTCTCCGCCCCTAGAACTCCTCAACAAAATGGAGTAGTTAAAAGAAATAATAGGTCTTTACAATAAATTACTTAATTATTTTTGGGTTGAAACCATGAATATTTCTTGCTATGTGATCAATAGGGTTGTAATTAGAAACAAATTAAAGAAAACCCCTTATGAACTTTCGAATAGAAGATCACCTAATATTGGTTATTTTAAGGTGTTTGGATGCAAATGATTTATTCTTAATAACAAACACAACTTAAAGAAATTTGAACCAAAATCTAGTGAAGGAATTTTTAATGGTTATTCTTCTAATAGCAAAGCTTATAGGGTTTTTAATAAAACTTCCCTAGTTGTAGAAGAATCTATGCATGCAATCTTTGATAAATCTTGTGAGTACCTGAATTTTAACCCCCATTCCTGATCAGGTTAGATCTCGAGGAGGAATAAGCGATAAATTACAATTGAAAAGAGAGTCGCCACCTATCTAATTTTGAGGGAAATAGGTCCCTTAAATGGTTGGATAAGGCAGAGTCTGAAAATCAGAGGTCAAGATAAGAGATTCAGTTGAGTTAGGGGAAGGTGTTAGGCACCCCTAAACTCTCATCTAGAGATGGTTACCTACTCTCTAAGTCTGAATCAAATAAAAGAAACTATAAAGAAGCTTATAGTTTGATCTATATACTGAGCAATGTAATATTAACTGAAATAAATAAGTTGAGAGTTGCAGGATAAGAACAAAATAGGGATTCTATCGTATAGGAGCTAAACCCAATCAGGGTTGCCTACATATCCACTGTCAGTGGAATCAAGCCACACGTAGTTCCAAATGGGAGTTGATGGTTTGATTTGATTTGATTGGACTGGATTGTGGGTGATTGAAAGGTTTGAGGGTTTTTACTCCTATTCGAGGAGCAAGGTTGCCTTTTAAGCTCGTGCTGAGGAGCGAAATATTGGATGATTTGATTTGATTGATGGTTTGATGGTTTTTGCTCCTTTTTGAGGAGTGGATTGGCCTTTTAAGCTCGTGCTGAGGAGTGATGGGCTTTTGCCGATGTGAAACTGAACCAAGGTTCGGATGAGGGTTTAGCTGGGGTTTGGCTTGGTTGACTTAGGGTTCAACTAGGGTTTAATCAAAGTTTAACTAGGGTTTAATCAGGGTTTAACTAGAGTTTAATCAGGGTTTAACTAGGATTAACCGGAGTTTAATCAGGATTAACCAGGGTTAAATGAAATTTAATCAAGATTAATTAAGGTTTAATCAGGGTTAACTAGGGTTTAACCGGGGTTTAATCAGGGTTTAACTAGAGTCAACTAGGGTTAACTGGGGTTTAACTAAGGTTTAACTAGGGTTTTTGGACAGAGGTTTGACTAGACAAGGCTAGTTTTGAACCAGGATTTGGACAGAGGTTCGACTAGACGAGGCTAGTTTCGAACTGAAATTTGAGCAAGGGTTCGACTAGGCGAGGATATATTTGAACTAGAATTTGGGCAGGGGTTCGACTAGGCGAGGCTATATTTGAACTGGAATTTGGACAGGGGTTCGACAAGACAAGCAATCTAAGCAGTTAAATAATTTAAAAAACTGATAAAAGACTAAAAAGTAGGGTTCGACAAGATTTTACCTTCCGGAAAACCCAAAAGAGTTTCTGAAAAAGAGGTTCCGAGAATCGACCCTTCGCAATCGACGTTCTCGGGAATCTGGAGGGCTACAAAGAGTTTCGAAGAAGAAAAGGGAAAGAGAGGAGTGAGAATGGATTGATAAATGAAGAGAGGGGGGTGGGGTATTTATAGTTTTTCAAAACAGGGGGGAGCTACTTAAAGTAGCACCCCTTTTGGATAACAATCCCGAAAAGCAAGGCGGCAAGGAACAGTGAGGTGGCAAAACGAGTCGACACTGGGGGGGCGCTACTTGAAGCAGCGCCCCTAGCCAGTTTTTCCGAAAATGCCTACCGACATGCGCAAAATAAACGAGCCCCTCTAGGGGCACTGTTTGAAGTAGCGCCCCTATTAAGGGACCATTTATTATTTATTTATTTTTCCTTTGTTAATTTTGGCTTGCCACGTGTCACACCCAAAATCGTTTCTTCATTTTAAGTGCGTATTGATCCTGAAAATAGTCAAAATTGAGTAAAAAATTTTGTAAAATTATTTCGGACAAAATGATACACTTTGAACACTTTCAGAGGCATTTTGATCTTTTTACACCACAGGTGCATTTTGATCATTTTTCACCATTTCAACTCCAATTTGATTCAAAAAATAGTCAAAATTCATCGAAAAATTTCTAAAATCATTTTGGACCAAATGAAAACTTTTGAAGACTTTCTATGGGCATTTTGGTCTTTTTACACCACAGGGGCATTTTGGTCATTTTTACCCTTAGGCTATTTTTGAAAATCGAAGCACGTGGAAAGAGGGTTTTAAAAGGGGTTTTTTTAAAAGGGTTTTTAAGAGGACATAAAAAACTAACGGGGTGCAAAATTTGGAAATCAATAAAAATGATAATGAAGATCAAGATAATGATATAGATGATAAAACCTTAGAGGTTGAAAACTTAGATGAAAATGAAGAAGAAAATGAAGCTCAACTTCCTAAGGCATGGAGATTAATAAAATATCAGATACTTGGTAATATGGAACAAGGTGTAAGAACAAGAAGAAATATTGTAATAACCTTGAATTCCTCTCTCAAATTGAATCTAAAAATGCACTTAAAGCAATTAATGATGAATCATGAGGAATTGCTATGTAAGAGAAATTAAACCAATTTGAAAAAAATCAAGTATGAGACTTAGTACCTAGACCTAAAAGCAAATCTATAATTGGTACTAAATGAATATTTAGAAATAAAAAAGATGAAAGTAGAAACATTGTTAAAAATAAAGCTAGACTGGTAGCTCAATTATACAATCAAGAAGAGGGAATTGATTATGATGAAACTTTTGCCCCTGTTGCTAGACTTGAAGCTATTAGAATGTTGTTTGCTTATGCTAGTTTTAAAGATTTTAAACTATATCAAATGAATGTCAAAAGTGCTTTCTTAAATGGATTTATTTCGGAGGAAGTTTATGTTGAACAACCTCATTGCTTTGAAAATCATAAAATATCTAATCATGTGTTTAAACTCACTAAAGCCCTTTATGGTTTAAAAAAAGCTCCTAGAGCTTGGTATGATAGATTAAGTGGCTTCCTACTTAGTAATGAGTTCATTAGAGGAAAAATAGATACTACATTGTTTATAAAGTCCAAAAATGATGATATGCTTTTAGTGCAAATTTATGTTAATGACATTATTTTTTGTTCAACTAATAAATCTCTTTGTCAAGAATTTGCTAAAGTTATGAAAGATGAATTTGAAATGAGCATGATGGGAGAGTTGAACTTCTTCCTCGAGCTTCAAATCAAGCAAACAAAGGAAGGTACCTTCATCAATCAAGCCAAGTATACAAAAGAGCTACTCAAGAAATTTGGGATGGATAACTCAAAGGAATCAGACACTCCCATGAGTCCATCTACAAAACTGGATAAAGATGAAAAGGGCATTAGTGTGGAAGAGATAAAATATCGAGGTATGATTAGTAATTTATTGTACCTAACTGCTAGTAGACCTGATATCATGTTTAGTGTTTGCATATGTGCTAGATTTTAAGCTAATCCTAAATAATCTCATATGACTGCTATAAAAATAATTTTCAAATATTTAATTGGAACAATTGAACTAGGACTATGGTACCCTAAGAACACATCACTAGAACTTGTTAGTTATTCTGATGATGACTTTGCTGGATGCAAAGTTGACCCGAAGAGCACTAGTGACACATGTCACTTCTTAGGACACTCATTAGTTTCATGGTCATGTAAAAAACAAAACTCTATAGCTCTATCTACAGCTGAGGCTGAATATGTAGCAGTTGAGAGTTGTTGTGCTCAAACATTATACATGAAAAACAATTAGAGGACTTCAAATTGTTTTATAATAAAATTTCAGTTAAATGTAATAATACAAGTGTTATATGTTTGACTAAGAATCTAATTCAACATTTAAGAACCAAACACATTGAAATTAGATATCATTTCATAAAGGATCATATGCAAAATGGAGATGTAATGATGGAATTTGTTGAAACAAATAACCAACTTGCTGACATATTTACTAAACCACTCCTTTGTGATAGATTTAGTATATTAAGAAGAGAATTAGGCATGGCTAGACTTTGTGGCATTAAATGAAAATATTTCCTAAGTTGAAAATTTGAAATATTTGGTTGAATATGCTCATATTAATATATGATGATTATTGGATTGTGTTTACCATGAATTTCTACTTGAATTGTAGTTCTGATTGTCCAAAATTATCTTATGTTCATTAAAAATAAGATTTAAAGGTTTGCAAAATTGGTTTTGATGTTAAAATTTTCAGAATTTTAGTTTCTGTGTATGGACTCGGCGATGAGTCAGAGTACAGTCTTGTACTCGTCGATGAGTGACCATTCCAATAGCCAAAATTTTGCCACTCAGTGACAAGTCCTTGCTACTCGGCAACAACTGAGGTTAAAATCTAAGATATCAAAGCTACTCGACGACGAGTCCAACCTACTCATCGACGAGTGACCACGGATCTATAAATTTAAACCTAATTTTCCTAATTTTTTCACTATTCATCTTTTTCAAATTCTCATTCCCTCACATTCCTAAACCTTCAAACCCTATTCCTCTCTTCTCCAATCTCATCCAAACCCATTCCAAAACCTTCTCTTCACTCAAAATCGATGGCTCCAAGGATGAAGAACCCAACTGTAGAGCCCCGGACTTTTTCATGCTTAATACATGGCACTTTCGTAGCCAATTTATCTTTAAAGTAGTACAATTAATAAATAAGGAAGAAATTGAAAATTCTGATATGTCAAAAATGTTCCTTTTTGAAGTACGAACCCAACGCAAGTTGAATCGTCGAAATCCGACGAGCGAGTCAAAAGATATAGTCAAAACAGTTTCGACCTACAGACCACCGATCGCTCGGTCCATGGAGCGATCGATCGGTCCAAAACCGATCGATCGGTCCAAAACCGATCGATCGGAGGCTATCGACTGGTCGAAGAATTTGTATGGGGAAATTTTCCAGAGAGTTGATTTTTGTTCGAGAGCTCGGTCAACACACCGATCGCTCAGTAAGCAACCGATCGATCGGTCATAACCACCGATCGCTCGGTCTTCGTGTTTTTGCAGAAATTTCATTAAGGGTGTTTTCATCTTTTGGGCGTTTCACTCATACCTTAAAGGCCTTGCCCGAGCCTTTGAGGGTTCATTCATAACACTTAGAGTATTTTGAGAGTTAGAGGAAGAGGAGAAGGGTCTCCAAACCTAGGGTTTGCTTTGGGGAGAAATCAAAGGGGTTTCAAGACCCACAATCATCCTCAAGTTCGTTTTTCTTCAAGATCAAGGTTCAAGCTCGTGAGGAGCACTTTCCCCAAGCTAGGGCAGCAACTCACGCACATTTTGAAAGGGGATTCTTTCCCTCATTTGTCAAGGTCGGTGCCTCTTGCTACCCTCCTAGTTATAGTTTTATCTTTCTTCCCTTATTCTTGTATTATTTGTTTTCTTTCATCTATAAATGTATTATGAGTTGAAATGGTGAATGGTGTGAATGGAGATGGGTGTTGGCGATTGGATGTCGTGTGTATGATGTAATGAACGAAAAGGGGAAGGGCATTGTACTAATAATAAACATACAAGTATGTTGTGATTGTAAACCCACCTAGAAAAGCATGATGTAGGTTTAATAAATAATGAACACGCCATGTTTGATGAAATGCCAAGGTGAATACAAATGGGTTGTAAATTAAGAAATTGCATGCTTAAATGCTTATGGAATTTGCTAGGGCTCATGATAGTGTGATTTCTCGTTTCCCTAAATTACATGAATATTGACTTGCTCAAATTATTAATGTTATATGTCTTGTAAATTACCCAATTGTCATGTTTAAATTCGAATGCAAGTATGCACACGATCCCACGAGCACGGCATGCATGACATGATTTACCGAGGTTTTCAAGAAAATGATTAGAGGTGGGACATATCCTACGATATGTTTTACCTTGCTTTTCACAAGAATACAAGAACAAACATTCCACGAGGGGTCTCCCCTCACTCACAAGTGCATAGCATAAAGAAGGGTCTCCCTTCCCTCGCAAGTACATACATATCATAAAGAAGGGTCTCCCTTCCCTCTCAAGTGCATCTCACAAGGATATCTCACAAGTTACATGATCACAAGCAAGCACGCATGACATGCATAACAGGACACGATATACAAGAATCAAGCAAGACAAACATGACAAGCTTTCAAGTACGAAAAGGATATTTCAAGTCAAGTCAAGCGCACAATGATTTCAAGAGGTTTTATCGGCTTTTATGAAATGCAAGCATGAATATAAATTGTTTTACTTCCTTGTATAATATGACTTGTTCTCGTTTTACATATATGAATTGCTGCTGCTTTATGTATTGCCATTTTTATGCTATGACTGTTGGTTAGTATTTGGTACCCGCTGAGTATTCCATGCTCAGCCGTACTTCTTATGCCGGCAGGTGATAGCGGAGCGGCTGCTCATTTTGATGTCTGTGCTCCCGGCCCATGGGTGGAGGAGGAGTACGTCGAGGAACCTTTGGAGGAACCTCCAGTAGAGGGTTACCATTAGGTGGTTGTAGATTCTGAGTGATATAGCTGCGGGTGAGTTGAGAGAGACATATCCATGTATTTTGGCGGGCATGTCCGCACTTTCTCTTAGATTTCTTTTGTGTAAACTTGGATTTGTATATACATAGAGGTTTGTTTAGACTTCCGCTGTGCTTTATAGTTTATGTTTCCACTATTATTGTCCTCTATTATTTATGCTCTGTGGGTTTGCAGGTTATTTTGGTCAAGCAAGTCATGTAAGTCATGATTAGTCGTCCAAAGTTCACTCTAACTCTTAGGGTGGGTTTTGGGTCGCGACACCAACAGTGCCGAAACCAAAGAAGAAAGCCACTATTGCAGAAAAGGGGAAAGGGAAAGATGGAGAATCATCTCAGGCAGAGACACCCAATCTATTCCAGACCAAAGAAGCTCAAGAGAATTATACAAGGGTCTTCATCAAGCGAGAACCTGTGTTCGGTAAGGTTCCTGATTTCGATTTATTCAAAGACATAGGTCTTGATGTCATTGCTTCTAAATTTCAAGCCCTTAAGTGGCATAGGTTTCTAGCTTTTCGTGAATCCATATACCCTGATCCTGTTAAGCAGTTTTATTCCCATCTTACCTATGAAAAAACCACAAAAACCCTAAATTCATATACTCATGATAAGAAAATTTCTTTTAACCATGATGAACTTTAATCCATTCCAAAACTTCCAAGTGGGGACTTCCAAACTTACACCACTAATCAGTGGGTCTCCCATGAGGGGTTCAATGTCTTTGAGGCTTTAAACATTATGTGTGTCCACAAGGACAACACAAAGCCTGTCCCACCTAAACTCAAGGACCTCACCCTTGATGCTAGGTTAGCTCACAACATAATCATCTACGATATTGTTCCTCGAGGTGGTGGTAGAGATTTTATAACCTTCTTTGATGGCTTTCTACTTTGGTGCATCTTAACCACCCAGCATGTTGACCTTACATTCATTATCATGCATGTTATGAGGGATGCAACCAAGAAAACCTCAGGCAGATTGCCTTTTGGTCTTGCCTTAACCAGAGTCTTTAAACATTTTAAAATCTCCTTGTCTGTCTATCCAAACAAGAAGTCTATTACTGAATCTAATGTGTATTCCAAGGTCACCATCATGCATATGGGATACACATTGATAGATGCCAGTAATGTTTGGGTTCCAAAATCCCAAACCATCCTTGCTTCAGATCCTTCAATCATTCCAGACACTTCTATTCCTACTCCTATTCCTCGACCTTCTCACCCTACTCCTTCAGTACCTCCTTCCACCAATCCCAATTCCTCATATCCACCCCTTTCTTCCTTGATCCCATTGCATCTCCTGCTCATTCCCCTATCCTTCACTCTTCTCAAATAGTTGAGTCAGCACCTGCAGTTCAGGCAGAGTCAGATGATGAGGTAGCACCAGAGACAGAGACTGGGCAAGAGTGGCCAAATGTGATGATTGATACTGACCTTCCTGAGTCCTCCCATAGATAGGACTCATTTCAGTTTGAGGACCCAGGCCATCAGCAGTTTGGTTCTCCTACCAGGCCAACATCTTCAGATGAGTAGATGAGTTTTATGGCTGGATAGATTGCCTCCATGGCTTCGAGCATGGAGCAATTCCAGTTTGAGTTGAGGCAAAGTCAGTTGCAGTTCCAGTCTGAGACTAGAGACAGGTTATCCTCTCTAGAGTCTAAGATTGAGATTATTCAGGCTGAGATGAGGAAGAAAGATTAGGTGCTAGAGCCCAGACTAGCAGAGATTGAGACATCCAGTGACGTTGTGAAGAACAGAGTGGACTCCATAATATCATTGATTAAGAGGAAGGTTGTAGAGGCCTCAGTTGTGAGTGACAGACATAGTGATGACCTGACTACTTTGGGGAAGGCTGTGAATTTTCAAGCCACATATATTCAACACATGGCAGGATTATTGGACTCTCAAGCCCCAATCATTGGAGAGATGGCTGCCAGGGTTGATCAAATTGCCACAAAGATACCGAGCATCATAAAGAAGCTTGAGCTTGTACCTATTCCCACTGCTGTGGAAGTTCTAGCTCCACTTCAAGCACCCCCAACTGAGCAGCCTCGAGCAAAGATTTTGGTTTCATCCTTAGAGTCACTATCTGAACCACCTATAGATTCCTTGATGGATTTCAAGGCAATAGATTTTGGTTTCTTAGATGAGTTCAAATTTAACTCATAGGTTTGGAGAGAACCAACCAACTCTTCAAGTTTGAAAGCATCAACATTTTTGCTCTCCTCAATGGCAGTAACCTTCGATCAAAATCTCTCAGGTAGAGATCTCAAAATTTTCCTAACAATTTTGGACTCAGGAATTCTTTCCCCTAAATTGAAACTAGAATTGACAATGTCACTCAGATTAGCATAAAAACTATCAAAAGTTTCATTATCATCCATTATCAATTTTTCAAACTTAGAGGTAAGCATTTGAAGTTTTGAGATCTTGACAGTTGTAGTCCCTTCATGGGTGATTTGAAAAATGTCTCATGCCTCCTTCGAAGTGTCACATGTAGAAATACGTCGAAATTCTTCGAGTGTGACAGCAGCGAAGATTGCATTTAGACCCTTACTGTTCCATCTACAACTCTCAAGCTCTACATTGGTCCATTCAGAAGAAGGTTTAGGGATGGTCTGGTCATTTATGGTCTTTCTTGGATGAGTCCAGCCTTGTTCAATGGAGAACCAAACTCTCTCATCTAATGATTTTAGAAACGCTCTCATTCGAGCTTTCCAATAGGCATAATTATTCTCATCAAATAATGGGGGACAAGAGATGGATGCTCCCTCTCTTTGGAGATTCATATTCACCGAAAATATAAGACAAGATCACATTAAAAAGTTAGTGAACCCGCTCTAATACCAATTGAAAAAATTAATTCGGTGAACCTCAAATCTATGTTTGAGTTGAGAATCTATAAGTTCGAGGGGATGGTTAGGGCTTCCTATAAGTCTATCTATCCTTTTTGATGTTTTAATAATTAAGTTATTAAGTTAAGGGATGATGTAATTTAAGTGCGAAAAATAGAAAGCCAAGCAAACTACAACACAAGGATTTTTACATGGAAACCCTACCGGGAAAATCACGGGACCTAGTCCAGTCATGAGAATCCACTAAGACAAAGTAAACAAGAACTTACAAGACTCGAACTTGACTCCTTCGGACTCGACACCATGATCCTTCAGTTCTTAGTCTTCCACGCCTCGAAAAGTCATCACGTACTCTCAAGTCACGTGATCAACCGCAGCCGCTTGTACTTCTCTTTGTATCTCGAAAACAATCCACGACCTTCCGATCGATCTCCGTCAATGACAGCTTCGAATTACACCGACCAATTCACACATCCACGATCCTTCTCGGATCGATCTCCTTCGCAAAGGCTCCGGAACACTCCGGTCAAGGTGTTCTATCCAGAACGGGTTGATGGTTTGATAGAAATCATCACCTAGATGGACTCCTTCAAAGGACAAGTCCAAACAATCAAAACTGGAACTTTTGGCTTGTAATCTCTAGGTTGAATGCACTAACAAAGGGGGTTGAGAAAACTAGATTCCCTAGGTTTAATCACCTCTGGAGAAACTTAAAAATACTCTCCACACACTACCTAAGTTGTCTTCCACGAAGTAGAAGTTGCTAAAATAAGTTGAAAACCAAAGAGGCAAGCAAAAACGAGTTTGGGCATATTTCCGATATCAGGGTAGACCCAGGGAGATGGTTCGGTCGACCAAAATGTACACTTTGGTCGACCAAAGGATCCTCATGGGTAGACCCACAAAATTCCAACTTGCTGGAAAATTTTCCCATACTGTTTTTTGGCACTTCAGGGTCGACCCAAAACGCCCAGGGTCAACCCAGAGGCTAAAAACAATTTTAAAACTTCATTTTCAGCTCTTTATCCCTTCATAAAAGTTGTAGCTTTTTTTGACATGATCGATTTGACATGTTATAGAGTAAAATCTGAGCTACAGTTTGAGAGATATGCCTCTCGCAAGCAACCTTGGTTTTTTGAAAAATTTCAACATTGTTAACTTGTTTTGTACTACTTATCTCATCACTTAGGGTCCGTATGATTAGACTAGGATACTTACCACCTAAGGCATCATGTTAGGATTATTCTAAATCAAATTTCATCTATGGTCACATGGTATTAGGTCACTTACCATCCTATGAAGGAAATGATCAACCGAGTGGATCAACCGGTCTTCTTTGGTCTTCAACTTCGCTTTGGCATGGATGCTTGAAAGTAATGACACAAGACACACACCTAAACTCACTTGTTTTGACACCGGAATATGCCAACACATAAAACATGAAATTTACATTAATGTTTATTTTTTTGAGTCTAGAGTGACTTTTTTAAGAAGTCCTCAAAGGTCGGAGGTTGAATGCTAAAATTACTTAAATTGACTATAGGTTCCTTAAGACTCATTAGGACATCATTCTAAGGACCTAAAAATGATTATAATAATGTTTTTAAGAATGCCTTAGACCAAGAAAATCATTCCCATCAAATCGGTCAAGCAAAGATGAGTTCTCTGTAAAAAATTCAGAGGACTCGTCGACGAGTCCATATGACTCGTCGACAAGTGGCAACAGAAAACTCAATTTTGAGTTCTGTCATCCCACTCGTCGACGACTCCTACTCACTTGTCGACGAGTGCTTGCGGGAAAAGCCTAACGGCTAGTTCGATTCCATTGGAACCTCTAACGTTTATATTTTTGCTTGGGCTATAAAATGAGATGTTTTATGAACAAAACTAGAACTCCAATACTTCCAATCTTGAAAATCTATCACTCACAAGCTTATATTTTCGAATATATTAAGTATATCCTAGAATCCCTAAATTTCGTATCTTGAGCTATTCAACTCCAATCTTTGGGAGATTTCAAGTGAGTTAAGAGAGACTAATCAGCTAGTGTAAGGAGCCTTCAAAGTCTATAAAACTACTTGTCTAAGTGTGTTCAAATCAAGAGGTCCGATGGACTCTTGTTCGTGAAGCTGGGAGCTTTGTAAGAGACGGTATCTCAGCCTGCAAGGGAGTGTAAAGGTCTGGCCTCTACCCGGAAAAGGGGCTAAGTCTAAGGAGGATTGTTTATTAGTAAAGTTAGGACTTGTCTGCAAGTAGTCTAATCGATTTGGAATAAATCATGGTGAATCCTTCAAGCCGGAGAGCTTAAGGCGGCGATAACAAATCTTGGTGTCTTTGTGTTTGCATCTCTCTAACTCTATCTCTTAAATTTTTATTGAATGTTTGTGTAGAATTACAGTTTCTATTTCCCTTTAACTTGCTTAAGTTGAAATTTCGCTTAGGGAAGATAGAATAATTTTCTTTTTGTCATAGACCCTAATCACCCCCCCTCTAGGGTCCATACCTTGGGCAATAAACCCATACTTCGTCCCCCCCCGTCATGAGAAAATTCCTGGCTTTGCCCCTATATATATATATATATTGTTCCTTTTATGATCAGAATGACTATTTGAGTTTTATAGATTGCTGTGAATTATAATTTACTGCTTATAGAATAATGAAGTTCGTAGCATTGTTAGATCATTCATGAATCAACGAAAACTTTAAACAATTATTTTCAGGATGAACTGGTTTTTATACTTTAGAACCAAGAGAAGTTCCACAAAAAATGATTTTTCATTTCAATATTCAGAAACAAGGTATCATAGCATTGATTATATAAATTCATTTGCAACACATTCAGACACCATTCACATTTTCCTCCACATTGGCATCATCAAAAAATATATAATGGAGAAAAATTAAAGTAAATTACTCATCATTGGAATGAAAACAGGATGTCATATATATCAAAAAGATCTAAGCACATGTATGATTAGTCATTACATCCAAAAAGAGAAAAGTAAAAAACAAAAAATAGTCAATAAAAAGTAGAAAAAAAATATAGAGGAGGTCTTCATCACAGCTTCTTCCTCTTCCTTGCACTATCAGGCTTGGTTGTAGTGTCATTTCTCTTGGATGTCCTGGACAAGTCTTGAGAAGAGTCAGAGGAGATCTCAGCTGGTTGCTCTTGAGGAGTCTTTTCAGTCAATAATGTCTACTAACACATTATGATCAACCTCCGAAAATTAGAGAATTGCTTGCAAGTACTTTCTTATAATATGTCTACAAATAAATCTTTGCAAAATTTGATAGCACATATAAGCTTCTGGGATTCGAATAGGTCTGTGAGCGCGGAAATTTTACCGCTTTTCCTTCTGGGTTGGGCCCTGTGGAGGAACGACGCAAAAACGACCTTTAAGAGCTCACGGGTTTGACTAAGAGTTGCCACTTATTTATTTGAGACAAACATGACCTGTCTATGATGATTACCTACCCCCTAGGTATAAGACAAATAGATTAAAATTAACAAAATGCTTATGTCTCTAACCTAATGCTAACCTAACAAAGAGAAAAGTCTAGAATAGGGTCGAACTTGGGTTGGTTTGCCTACATACCCGTCAGGGCGGGATCAGACCGAGTGTAGTTCAGGCAGTACATTAACCCGTACTGCGGTTAGGGGTCTATGTTGCACCGGAGTGACTAAGGGGTGAGTCAGGAGGCTAGGGTTGGTTGGCCGAGGAGGCCAAGGGATGCACCAAAGTGGCTAAGGTTAGAGTTAACCATAATTAAGTCTGTTAACCATGGTTAGAAAAATGTCTGGGGGTGACTAAGGTTTGATTTTGTATTTTTGTATTTTTTGGATTTTATGGGTTTTTATCCAAGCAAGTGATTTAACTAGTGTTAAGAGTAACTAATCGGGGTTAAGTTTAACCCCAGTTAAAGTCAGGCCAAAGTCTCAAAATAGACCCAGAGCAATCTGCAGGGCCTAGACTAGCCTCCTATAGGGTCTTGGCCTGTGCAAGGCCCAATTACAGAAATTCTGTAATTGGCGGTAAACTCAGTACCGCCAATTCTAGTTCATTATAGAACTGGAATGATGGTGAATGGTCTACCGCCAATTCCAGATGTAGAGACTTGATTTTTTTCATGTCTTTAATGCAAGAATTATGGGTATAATAATCTTTGTGATGTTTTAATGCTTATGTATTTATATCTAATTAGTGTGGGGTGATTAAGGCTTAATCAAAGTTGTAAAGAGGGGGATGCATTAACATATCCTTAACTTTAAGAAGCTCTAGTTCTGTCACCGCTTATCGGAATCGAGTGATTCTTAAACCATTAGAAAGTATTGGAACCCTCTTCGAGGTTCATGTTTAATGTTTTTTCATATTTTGAGTCTAAGTTAAGTCAAAAGTAAGTTTTCTGATATTTTGCCTATTGAAATTCTAGAGTAGTCTAAAAACTATGAATTAGGATTTGTCTATTAGTGACAAAGTTGTTTCCCTTT
This sequence comes from Tetracentron sinense, assembly GCA_015143295.1. Classification (NCBI taxonomy): domain Eukaryota; kingdom Viridiplantae; phylum Streptophyta; class Magnoliopsida; order Trochodendrales; family Trochodendraceae; genus Tetracentron; species Tetracentron sinense. Next base: position 21,279,126 of record CM026556.1, on the reverse strand, counting down.
GAAAGATGAGTCCAACGCAAGTTGAATCGTTAAAATCCGATGAGCGAGTAAAATACCAAAATGAGGTAAAAATCAGTCGAAATCCGGAAAAGGGGCTATGATCTATCGCAAACCAAGTGTGATCGATTGCAAATTACTACGATCTATCACAAAATTCTACGATCAATCGCATTCAGGTGAGTTTTTTTGAGTTTCTTTTGGGTCTAAGTGGGATAGATCGCACCGATCGCACTCGCGCCCAGATTTCTCTAAAATTGCTTTTTTTTTATTGGTTTTTAACCCTTGGGGTTATAAATAGGGGTTTTATTTCGAGGTTTTTAGGGTTCTAAACCATTTCTAACCTAATTTTTCAAGGGAGAAGAGGAAACCTAGGGTTTTGTGGGAGAAATTTCTTGGAGAAGAAGGAGATAGCTTGGAAATTGCAAGGAAAGCTTAGAGATCTTCCTCAAATCATCTTAGGAGCAATTTGGATCCAAGGGAAGGATCCCTAATGTCGATAAACTCTCTAACTCAACCGTATTAATGATGTTTTATGAATATTAGTATGAGATAAATGATAGAAATGAAGATCTTATATGTTTTCCTTAATTATGTATGGATTAAGCATATTAGGGATGGAAATGAGTTTTATACAATGGATGAAATGTATGAAGGATATGAAATACTATGGAGGATGAGATGAAATTATGGATGTCGATTATGTTTGGGTTGTATGGATGGATTATGGTGTGGTAAAATGTTAAAAATGTGAAAGGGCAAAGTATCCATAATTAACGCACTAAAGGTGTTTGTTGAAATGCTTAAGAATGATGAATGCTAGTATAATGCTATTGATTATTAAGAAACTAAGTTAAAAGAATATTGTTGTTTGTCATGATACATTATGCCCTATTTACTTGTATGGTGATCGGTATTCGGATAGGCCAAATCTTAGAGGAAAACCTTCCACGTTGGGAATTCTCTAACTAGGGAGATGTAACATAGTGGAGTTTCTTAATAGAAGATTAGAATCTAAGGGATGACTCATTTGAATTCCAATCACGACACTCAAGCACATGTTCACTTGCATGATAAGTAGATGTGTCTCATGAGTTCACTTATCTCACAAGCATATATGCATTGGACACGAACATGTTATGAATTATGCCATGAAAGAATGATCCCCCACTACGAAAATCCACTCTACACATTGTCACACTCATGTTATGCTATGAAAGAATGATCCCCAGGTACGACCATACCACTCTATGCGTTGATGAGACTATGTTACAAAACACAATGAATTATACGTTGCTAGGACAAAATATTATGATTATGCGTTGTCGGGACAAACACACCATGAATCATGCTTGTTCATGCATATGTTAAGTTCAAGTTCATGAATAAGGGTTACACAAGTACATGAGTCAAGATGATATTATGACATGTTATATGCTTCGCACTCTAATTATGCGTATGTAACGTGAATCTATTATGATTAAACATAGATAAACCAAGTTATGATATTATCATTGCTTATGTTATTTTATGTTGTGGTTAGTTTGTTTATCCACTGATTATTCCATACTCAGTTGACCTATCATTGTCTTCAGGTCTAGGAGAGTAGCCTAGGACTGAGGAGGTTTACGCGGAAGAAGGGGAAGAAAGTGAGCTTCCTGAGGGGGAGGCTAGAGATTTAGATAGTCATCCTTATTACTAGTTAGTTGTTCAGTTTTAAATGAATTGTAATAAACCTTTAGATGATGTTGCTTATTGAACTACTTTACAGATGGTACTAGACTATTTTGTTTATGATGAGTTATGTTATGTGGGCAGATGACCGTTTTATAGGATCTTTTAGTTTTATATAATCGGAATTTTACTATCCTCATTTTGGAGACTCGTGTTAGTATGCCTTGTATGTCATGGATTTAAGTAGGTTCAGGAAATGTGACGATTCCAAAGTCCTATTTTAGCCTTGTAGGATTTTGGGATTGTTACAGGGTGGTATCAGAGCCCAAGGCATTAGAGTCCTTAGGGCTAAGGTATTAAGTACAGGATATAGGAAAATGTCAACCTTAGGGAAGCAACATCAAGCTTTGGACTTTAAAATTGTTGAGGATTGAGTTTTGGTTAAGCGTAGACTTAAGAATTTATGTGAGTTTGTTTCTAAATGGATTATCTTCTTCTTCTTAGGATTATAGATATGAGGAGAGGCAGAAGAAATAATAGAAATGGAGGGGGTAGTGTGATAGGTGGAAATACCCTAGAGGGTGGTCACCAGCACAACATTAGTCACACTATGGAAGCTATTGCTGTAGCCATGGAGAGACAGGCTGGAATTATGGCTCAACAAACTGCATAGCTAGCAGTTGGTCAAGCTAGGCAAGAGAAGCCAGTTGAGGCCCACCCACCCCAACAGAATGGAGTGGAAACTTTCAGGAGGATGGGTCCTCCAACCTTCTATGGGAGCACGGATCCATCAGTGGCAGAGTTACGGATCATGTAGTTGGAGAAGATATTCTCTGTGCTCGAGGCTAATGATGAGCAGAGAGTGAGATGGACCTCATTATGATGGAAGGAGAGGTAGAACATTGGTGGAGGGTGGCATCCAGGAAGAGAAATGAGGTACAAGCTGGGCAAGAATGGATATGGAGAGAGTTCCTCGATGTTTTTTATGAGCAGTATTTTCCAACATTTGTCAGGGAACAAAAAAAATTGAGTTCTCTACTCTTAGACAAGGGAGCATGTCAATGGCCGAGTATGAGGTCAAGTTTATAGAGTTATCCTGGTTTGTGCCTCATTTGATCACTACGGAGAGTATGAAGGCGAGGAGATTTGAAGGAAGTTTGAAGGATTACATCCGAGACAAGGTAGAGATCCTACATCTTGGATCATATCGAGAGGTAAGCAAGCGAGCTTTGATTTCCGAGAGGAGGTCGGCTGAGTCTTTGAAGAAGAAGGGACTACAGGAAGGCAAGTATGGCCCATAGGATAAGAGGCTAAGGATGGCAGGCCCAGCACTAGTGGCTAGGCCAACCCCGTATCAGAGGCTAGTTGTTGCACCTACCGTTCGTTGTGCTACTCGTCAAGCATTGCGAGCTGCCCCACTTGCTCCATGGGTGACTACGTATGAGTTGTGTGGCTATTGCAACAAGAGGCATGTACTCGACGAATGCCGAGCAGCTATAGGAGGATGCTTTCATTATGGTAGTCTGGAGCATCGGATTCGTGATTGCCTAGTTCGGGGTATGTAGATTCTAGCACAGAGTCAGCCCTAGAGAGCAAGACCCCTAGTCAGGCAGCCAGTACAGCAGAGGCCACCTCAGGGTCAGAGGCCCCAGCAGCTTCGCCAGCCAGTTTAAGGTCGAGTGTTTGCTATTTTCGAGCAAGATGCACAGGCGTCCAATGTTTAAATCGTAGATTAAGTTATGTATGATGTTATTCTGTTTGTATGACTATGATGTTTGCTACTGTGTATAAACATGCTAAGTATATAATAATGGTTTGTGCACATGTTTTGACACACTTAGCTATATATCCAATTCAGGCACCTTGTTGGTAAATGACTGTTTAGCTCGTGTGTTGGTTGACACCAGATCAACTCATTCCTTTGTCACTCCTAGTTTCACTTAAGCTTTCCCTTCAGAGCCAAGCCTGTTAGACCATAAGCTAGCGATAGCCACTCCAATGGGAAGTTTAGCCATCACTGATAAGATCTATTGCGCTTATGATATTTGGGTAGGTCTTAGAGAATTGCCAGCTGATCTGATTATCCTAGATTTTCAAGATTTTGACATCATATTAGGTATGGATTAGCTTTCCACCTACCATGGCCATATGGATTGTTTCAAGAAAGTGGTTAACTTCAAGCCAGTCAGTGGGCCTCCCTTTCACTTCCGGGGTTTAAACAAGAGGGATATAGCTAGATTTGCAGCTTTGAGCCTTCCTGCACCGGAAGCACCAAACTCCTCAAACATTCCAGTGGTGAATGAATTCTTAGATGTATTTCTTAAGGATTTGCCAGATTTGCCACTGGATAGGGAGCTAGAGTTCATGATTGAATTAGCTCCGGATACGGCACCCATCTCTAAAGCTCCGTATAGGATGGCTCAAGTAGAGTTGAAAGAGCTAAATGAGCAGATTAAAGAGTTGCTCGATCTTGGGTTTATCCGCCTAAGTGTGTCACCTTGGGGAGCTCCAGTGTTATTTGTGAAGAAGAAGGATGGTTCGATGAGGATGTACATCGACTATCGGTAACTGAACAAGGTCACTATCAAGAACAAATATCCTTTACCAAAGATTGATGACTTGTTTGATCAGTTGCAAGGAGCGAAGCATTTCTCCAAGATCAATTTAAGGTCGGGCTGTCATCAATTGAAGATAAAGGTGAGGATATCCCAAAGTCTGCGTTTAGGACTAGATATGGGCATTTTGAATTTTTGGTCATGCCGTTCGGTTTGAAAAATGCTCTGGCAGCCTTTATGGATCTCATGAATAGAATCTTCAAGCCAACTCTTGATCGATTTGTTATCGTGTTCGTGGATGACATTCTAGTGTACTCTAGGACACAGAAGGAGCATGAGATACATCTCTGAACCACACTGAAGACACTCCGTGAGCATAAGGTATATGCTAAGCTTAGCAAGTACGAGTTTTGGCTAGAAAATGTAACATTTCTAGGCCATGTGGTGTTAGAAGAGGGGATCTCTGTGGATCTTTCCAAGATAGAAGCAGTGGAAGGATGGGGAAGGCCAAAGAGTGTTATAGAGGTTCGAAGCTTCTTGGGCCTAGCGGGATATTATAGACGATTTGGGGAAGGTTTCTCCAATTTAGCAGCTTCGCTTACTCATCTAACTCGAAAGAATGTTAGGTTCGAGTGGAATGAGAAATGTGAGAAGAGTTCCTTGAGTTGAAGAAGCGCCTCACCACCGGTCCGATCTTGACAGTACCATCTAGTAGTGAAGGATTCGTGGTGTACAGTGACGCCTCACTCATTGGGTTAGGTTGTGTTCTTATGCAACACGAAAAGGTGATTGCCTATGCTTATCGACAATTGAAAGACTACGAGAAGAACTATCCTACCCATGATTTGGAATTGGCAGCATTGATCTTTGCTCTTAAGATCTGGAGACACTACCTGTATGGTGCGCAGTTTGAAGTATTTACCGATCACAAGAGTCTAAAGTATTTGTTCTCGTAGAAAGAGCTGAATTTGAGGCAACGCTGTTGGGTGGAATTCCTTAAGGATTATGATTGCTCTATCTAGTACCACCGAGGAAAAGCATATGTAGTGGCAGATGCGCTAAGTAGTTGACCTACTTGATTCTTGGCACACTTGATGGTCCAAGAATGGAAGCTACTTGAAGAGGGGTCTAGCCTTGATGCGGGTTTCAGTGTTGGAACGTTTAGAGCTTTGATGGCCAACATTATGCTTAGGTAAACTATAGTGGACAAGATTAAAGACCTGTAGTGGAATGATGGAGAACTACATGCCGCAATGAATAAGCCGCCTAACAGTGAGTTTGAGGATTTCTCTTGGAAAGATGGTGGGATCTGTTTCAAGGATAGACTTTGTGTTCCGGATAATGAAGATTTAAGAAAGGAGATTCTGGATGAAACACACAAGTCCAAGTACATTGTCCATCCAGGAAGTACGAAGATGTACCAGAACCTTAAGAAGTATTTCTGGTGGAAAGGTATTAAGAAGGATGTGGCTATCTTTGTGTCAAAGTGTTTGGTGTATCAGCAAGTGAAGGTCGAATACCGGAGACCGGTAGGACTTCTTCAGTCTCTTCCTATTCCTGAGTGGAAGTAGGAAAATATCTCCATGGATTTCGTGGTGGGTTTGCCAAGGACGACTAAGAACTTTGATGCCATTTGGGTTGTGGTCGACCGATTGACTAAGTCGGCTCATTTTCTTTCGTATCAGACCACATTCAATTCCAACCAATTGGCTAACCTCTATATCAAAGAATTAGTCTGTTTGCATGGAGTGCTAGTTAGTATTGTTTCTAATCGAGACCCAAGATTTACTTCTAGATTATGGAAGATTTTTCAGCAGGCCATGGGTTCCCGTTTAGATTTTAGTACAGTATTTCATCCACAGACAGATGCGCAAACTGAGACGGTGAACCAGATCATAGAGGACATGCTACGGGCTTGCATGTTAGACTTCTAGGGCAGTTGGGATGATCACCTGCCGTTTGTTGAGTTTGCCTACAATAATAGCTAACAAGGGAGCATTCAGATGGTGCCATTTAAAGCACTCTATGGGAGGAGTTGTCATTCACCTTTGTGTTGGGATAAAGTTGGCGAGAGGAAGCTTTTGGGTCTTGAATTCATTGGTCAGACTGTGGATAGAGTTCAGTTAATTAGAGAGAGGTTGAAAGTAGCTCAGAGTAGGTAGAAGATCTATGCAGATACTCGCAGGAGAGATCTTGAGTTTCAAGTTGGAGATTTTGTGTTTATCAAGATCTCACCTACGAAGGGGGTGATGAGAATCGGAAAGTAAGGCAAGCTCAGTCCGAGAGATGTGGGTCCTTTTGAGATCATCACCCGAGTCAGAGAAGTTGCGTATCGGGTTACCTTGCCACCTCACATGGCAGGTGTGCATAATGCCTTCCACATCTCTATGTTGAGGAAGTATATTTCAGATCCTTCACATGTCATTGATTTGGAACCGTTAGAAATTCGGAAAGATTTGACTCTAGTGAAGCAATCGGCTCAAATCTTGGACCAGAATGAGAAAGTCTTGCATTCTAAGGTCATTCCCCTTGTACCCTTGCAATGGGAGCATCACTCTAGAAAAGAGGCTACTTGAGAGAGAAGAGAGAAGCCGAGGTCCGCAAAAAGTACCCGCACTTGTTCACCTAAGGTACGTAAATTTTGGAGACGAAATTCTGTTAAGGAGGGGAGGATATAGAGACTTGAATTTTTTTCATGTCTTTAATGCAATTATTATGAGTATAATAGTCTTTGTGATGTTTTAATGCTTATGTATTTATATCTAATTAGTGTGGGGTGATCAAGACTTAATCAAAGTTGTAAAGAGAGCGATGCATTAACATACCCTCAACTTTAGGAAGCTCTAGTTCTGTCACAGCTTATTGGAATCGAGTGATTCTTAAACCATTAGAAAGACATTGGAATCCTATTTGAGATTCATGTTTAATGTTTTTTCATATTTGGAGTCTAAGCTAAGTCAAAAGTAAGTTTTCTGATTTTTTGCCTGTTGAAATTCTAGATCAGTCAGCTTTAGAGCCATTTTAGACCATTAAAAAATCTGAATTAGGATTTGTCTATTAGAGACAAAGTTGCTCCCCTTTGAAAGATGAGTCAACACAAGTTTAATCGTCAAAATCTGATGAGCGAGTCAAACGATACCAATACGAGGTAAAAATCAGTCGGAATCCAGAAAGGGGGTTGCGATCTATCGCAAACCAAGTGCGATCGATCACAAATCCTCAATGCTATTAAGATATTCTATGATTTCCATGATACTCACAAGAGCTATGTACTATGTTTAAGAATTTCTAAGTCTAACATGATGCTCAAATTTCTCACATGTTATATTCCAAGTTTTCAAAGGGTTATGCTACTATGTTAAAAGGTTTTCTAAGTCTATTAAGATGTTCACAAGTCTCACATGTATACTTGTCTCGCATGATAGGATTTCTCATAAGTTGGATGTTTCAAAATTCATAAGAAATATTTTAAGGAAACTTCATAAGAACTCATAAGTGATTATGCCAAACATTGGGTTGGTATTCTAAGATCATTTCACAAAGCTCTCAAGGGATCATAGATGCTCACAAGTATCTCACAAGGCATCATCCATTTCTCACAAGGCAGTATAAATGGCTCACACGACTCATAAGAACTCATAAGAACTCATAAGCGATTGATTCACGCAAGAACTCATAACATATGTTTTGTTTTTTATAAAAGCTCAAAAGATAAGTTTTAAAAAGCTATGCACTTGTAAAAGTATGATTTCCAAGTTCGGTTTAAAGCATGAAATATGAATTGTTAATTCCCTATATGCTCGCATGATAGTATATTGCTTTATAACACTGTTACCTAGTAGCTTGTACCCACTCAGTATTCCATGCTTAGCCGAATTGTTGACTTCGGCAGGTTCTGTGGATGCACATGCTCCTGAGCTTTGAATAGAGGAGAAGTACTACAAGCCGGAGCTTGCCATGGATCATCACCAGGATGATGAAGCTCTAGATAGGTGGTCCTATCTAGACTATTATTGAGTGATTTGAGAGAGAGGGTTATGTATTTTGAAAGTGGAAAATGTCCACTTTAGACTTTATATTTTGTAAAATCTATTGGTTCGGACATGGAAAACAAATCACAGATTTATGTTATTTAGAAGTTTGTTTCTGCTATGTATTTGCCTTGTGTAGTTTCACAGGATGATTTTGATATGATAAGTCACAAGCTAAAGTATCCCTAACTCTTAGGGGGTATTTTGGGTCGCGACAAGGATTATGGTCAGGACTAGGGTGAGGCCTAGGTCTGGGTTAGGTTAGGTTCAGGGTTAGAGCTAGGCCAGGGTTAAGACTAGGGTTAGGCCCAGGTCAGGGTTAGGATTAGGGTTAGAACTAGGAGCTTAAGATAGAGTGTAGGAGTGTCGTGACCCAAAATACCCCCTAGGAGTTAAGGATACTTTGACTCGTGATGTGCCATATCCTATACTAAACCTGTTGCCCAGTTAATAGACCCTAAAGGGGGGGGGGATTAGGGTCAATGGCAATTAAAATTTTTTATCTAAGTGATTAATGCGGAATTAAAATGTAATCACTAATATTGTTACAAGCAAGAACAAATAAAAAGAGAGAGGGAGAGATAATGATACCACACACAAGATATGTTATCGGGGTTTAGCAACTTGCCTACGTCCCCGCCTTAAAGCTTCCCGCTTTAAGGATTTTTCCACGATTCCACTAATTACACTCTTCTTTACAGGCAGAGAGTGAAAAGATAATAAAAATCTTTCCATTTGCATGTATATATCATAAAAATCATATCTAATGCGGCCTATTGTGTTTTCTATTGCAGCTTATTTTGCAGTAGATGGCTTCTGCTGAAAAAAAAAGGCTTCTGCTGCAAAGTCGGGTCATTGGCACCCCAACTAGGGGTGTCCAACAGGCCAGCCTAACCCGGCCGCTTATTAATCGGGTTGGGGGCAAATTGGGCTCGGCCTAATCCATCTAATGTTTCAAAGGCTAAAAAGACTGTTTTGTGCTTCTTTTAATAAAGGGTTTTACCTGGCCGAGCCAGCGCAATCATATGTATAGCATCCCAGACTTTGACTTAAGGCTCTAGGCGCAAGCTCACCGAACTATATAATCAGGCCAGGCTACAGGCCGGTTTAATCCTTGACACCCCTACCTCCAACGTCTCTACCCAAGTCATTCCTACTTTAATCACATGGGGACACGCTTATGGCTGATTAATGAACCATCGTGCTCATGAATAGCGCTAGCTCACCCGTTAAAAGCTCAATCAAGTTTGTTTATTTAATAAACAAGTCAAACTCGGGCTTAATTTTCGAGCTCGTTTACTTAATGAGCCGAGCTTTAATGCACCACCACTACTCGGCTCGTTAAAAGCTCAACTCATTTATATATATATGTATAAATACTTAACCTACTAAAATATATAAATATACTTACTTCAGTTAAATACTAAAATTAAATATACTCATTATATACTAGTAAAGATTAATTAGTATATAACATATTTGGCATAATAAGAATACCCTTTAGAGCATTCCTAGCAGCCTCACCAAATTTTACTCACCAAAATAATCAAAACTTACTTTTTTCTATTTTGGCTATCCACTTTTTTAAAACACTCCCAGCAGTCTCACCAATTTTTTTAAAAAAAAGAAGGGAGAAAGAAACATTATTCTATTATTGTGTGGGAAAGCAAAAAGGGAGAGACACTACAAAATTTAAGACTTTTAACGGCGTTTTTTAATCGCCATGAAAAACCCCAAAAACGCCGAAAGAAACATTATTTTATCATTGTGTGGGAAAGCAAAAAGGAAGAGACACTACAAAATTTAAGACTTTTAACGGCGTTTTTTAATCGCCATGAAAAACCCCAAAAATGTCGTTATAGTCAATAACGGCGTTTCAACCAAAACGCCGTTATTGCCCGTGTCAGGGAAGGTAAAGACGGCATTTATCTTGACGGTATTATGAAATGTTGTCATAGACTCACCTTTAACAGGGTTTTAAGAAATGCCGTCATAGACTCATCTTTGACGACGTTTTGAAAAATGCCGTCATAGACTTACCTTTCACAGCGTTTAAAGAAATGTCGTTATTGACTTACCTTTCATAGCGTTTTGAAAAATGCCGTCATAGACTCACATACAACGGCGTTTGGAGAAATGCCGTTATAGACCAGATCTTTCGCCGCATTTATAGAAACGCCATGATAGACTAAACATTTCACAGCGTTTTATAAATGTCATTATAGTAGGCAATACCAATTATGGCGTTTCTCAAACGCTGCGAATAGTCATGAAATTAAAAAAAAAAAAAAAAAAATTAGTTTTTTTGAATTTATTGTACCTATCAATAATATAAATATTTTTTTACCTGTTTTGTACCTGTCAACAATATAAAATAACAAAATCATGCCCATAATGACATTATATATAAAAAGAAATTTTCTACATGGAAATCAGTATAAAATAAATACATCCAATTACAGGTGCCCATCATAATGTAATAATACAATACACATGTCCATAAGAAAGTGTCAATAAATCGTAAGTCTAACTATCTTCATCTCGCTGGTTCCCTCCTGCACCTCTAAAACTTGACAGGTGTGTGCTGCCTGCTCCCTCCTACAAACACAATTAAATAAAATTATTTATTAGAATATTAAAATGATAAAATTTACAGATTTCATAATTAATATGCAAAGAAGGTTCAATCACTACCATGCATGCAAACGTCACTAACAGCACACCACACCAAATCTAAGCAATTTCACGCCATCTTGAGGCTTTACTTGAAAGCCATGAATCGAGCATAAAGCAGAACTAGCATCTCACAAGAAACAAGGCTAACTACTAATATGAACACCAAAATCTCTTCAATTTTACTGACCCAATAGAGGCGTACATCTCATCAAAAGAATACCCATACCATAGTTCCCAATAATAGTTCAAATCATGGGATGCATTATGCATTTCACCAGAAAATGAGGGTTCTGAAGAGTATGGCAAGCCACATTGCGAGTTGTAGGTCGCCATGAAATAAAAGCCAATACCCATCTATTGTACGTAAGAAAGCATGGAAAGAACAATAATAATGCCATGCACTTATCCTGCATAGATGATTAAATAATGTGAAGAACCCTTAATAAAACCATGATCTCTCAAAGAGTACTTTTCCTTAGTGAATCCCAATAGACATTTTTCTTGTCCTTCTTTCAAACATGTAATATGCCTAAGCATTAGCATAGATATGAACAATCAAAGCAACACTGATGAACAAGTCATCGCATAGCTTTATATTGTTTACATATGCAAATTATGACTTTGAATTGAGTACTCATTATCTTACTGTAAATTTATAAACTTAATAAACACTGAAGTGGGAAGCTAAGGATTTTGAACTGGAAATCCGAGTTTGATTCTTGGGTTATTAATGAAAATTTTGACAAAAAATTATCCATTAAAGTAAAATTCAATCAATGCATCACAATAGATGCTTGTCATAGATGTGAAATCAATGTTCACTTATACTTTTATAAGCAAAGATGCAACCACACTAAGTAGAAATAGCAAAGCCAAAATATATTTCAAAAAAAAAGGTAAAGGCTTACCTCTTAGTAGATTTCTCACCTAGGAGAAAGTCATATGTTGAACATCCAAAGCCGAGGAGGAAATTTGTTAAATTCTATCTTCCTCTCAGATTCAAATTCAGCTGAGGACCTAAGTGATTCCTTTCTTCTTCCTAAACTCTCAAGGCATCTATTAACAGATTGGGAAGGCAATTGATGAGTCTTTGGAGGAAAGTGAGATTGTTCTTGTAGTGTAAGACTGACTTATTTGATATTTTCTGCCCATCTCTAAACATCTCTCAATAGCTATGAGATCTACAGTTAGCAAAAATGTAACATCAATCATGTATGACATAAACATTATTTTATTATTTATGTGGAACCACAAAAAGAAAGGGAGAGAGAAATATTTGATTTGGTGAGTGTAGAGTACTCACCAAACCAAAATGATTACTTTGAAGAGACTGCTGGAGACCCCTTTTTGTATTTTTTTTTTTTTATGTTTTGGCTCACCAAAATAAGGCTGCTAGGAATGCTCTTACATAATTATAAAGTTATATTATAATTTTAGGTAACACCGTAATTTTTTAACCCATATAAGGATAATAAAGTAAAATTTTCACTTGATATAAATATCTATATCTAATGAACTAAGTTGCTCGCAAACTGCTCGAGCTCGTGTATTAAAGATCTTGTTTGTTTATTTAATAAACAAGCAAACCTCAAGCTCGTTTTTGGAACTCGTTTAACAAAAGAACAAACTTGAACATCCTAGTACTGGGCTTGGCTAGGCTCCATATCACTTCTAGACACTTTCTATAATTAGAACAAGCTAGAGCTATTCGCAGGAAGGAAAATAATTACCTCCTCAAGTGAGGAGCGAAGGAAGGGTCTCGGGGCCCCTTTTCCTGCCACGTGTCTACTATTAACTCCCTTTCACTATGGTCAAAATTCATTCGTCCTTAGGGTTCACTCATCTACCCTTGGTTTTTAGAAGAAAAAAATTAACTACAAGGTTAAAAAAAAATTTAACCATAGTTCATTGCAGTTGAAGGGCTTTGTGCTATTGCTCTCGTACGAAACCCCATTAGTGGTGTGACGGTTAGTTAAGTAACTATATTTATAATGAGGGTCCAATGTCTAGCTCCGGGCAAAAACGGGTTTTAGTGCTCACATGATTTTACCAGCTACAGAAGTTTCATACTTATGTTCTCCTCACCAATTCCACCGACCTCAAGGCTCCGTTTGGTTGGCACGAAGATGCAAGAAAATAAACCAATAAAGGAAAAATTAATAAAGGACAAATTTTATTTGTTTCCTTTTTCTCTCTTTTCTTGCTAAGAAAATTGAGAATGACAAAGACAAAGAGAGTAAATGATTACATATAAAAAGAAAGTTTTCAATCTTCTATCTGCCTAACTCTTTTGTTTTTCTCTACGAAACGATACCAAATTTAATGCTGTTTACAGACAAGAAATTACCGTTGAGAGAGAGAGAGAGAGAGTTTATGTGAAAAGTATCATGGGCTAGAAGGAGATTCTTCTAATTACCAAAGCTTTAGATGAGGACAAAATCAATGTCTACATACAGTCATTTCCTATTCGTCTATATAAACATAAGCACTTGTTGGGTTGCTCTCTCACAGCTGAGAAACTAAGTTTCGGTTCGAGTTTTGAGTTCTATATAGTGTTCCTTGATTTGGGTTTCGGTTTTTCTCTCTTCTAAGATTGAAAAAAATGGATGTTTTGCATTTCTTGTTTGGGATTTTTGGTGGGTTTTCGTTCATCTTATCTGGGTTTCTCTCCTTTTTCTTTGTTTGTTCAAATTTCCACTTGATTTCTCACGTATATTATATGTTATTCTGTTTCTGGAACAGGGAATGCTACTGCCTTATTTCTCTTCCTGGCCCCATCGTGAGTACATGAAAATTATAGTTTCTTTTTCCTGTATTGTTATTTTCTTTAGTTTTTGTCTGATTTTCAAATATAGGATTTAAATGGGTTTTCTTCAGTAGGAAATTCAAGATTCTGTTCTCTTCCTCGCTTCATGAATTCTTCTCAGTTTTGAGTTCTCAAGAAATCTTTTTTTTCCTTTGTTAATACTTCTTTGAAAGCTTTTTTAACGGAATGAAGCATACTCAAAATACTGATACTGATTTTCAGTCATTTTTTTATTAACTTTCTTCTTTAAATTTTATTTTATTTTTATTTTTTGGGGTAAGGGACGCATATGGGGTCTCTAGTCTTGCAGATTACTCTTTTAAGTTGTTATAATTAACTAAAAAACTATTACAAAAAAAGAGTAAATAAATAAACTACTTTATTTTTATAATTTTTTTATTTACTTTCAGATTAATGGGTTTATCTCTTACTGAGGAAAATCCATTAATATTCTAAACAAAGTCCCATCTTTCTTCTTCATAAGTGCATGCTAGCCCGATTTAATCCCAGGTGCACCGCATGCTCGCCTCGTTTTCTAAGCAAAAGGACGAATTACTTGTGGACTCTACCAAGGTTTGCGAAATCCCGGTTTCGTCCAACACCAGATATCAATATGGTATGGGTTTTGGAAAACATGATTTCAGCCGGGATTTCAAAAATTTCGGACGAAATTTCAGAATTACAATGAAATTTCGGAAAATTGATTTTATATAGTTTTGGTTTTTTTATTAAAATTCTAAATATTTCCATATTTTTAACAAAATTTTGGAATTTATATATTTATTTTTAAAATAAAATAATAATATTTATATAAATATATTAAATTTGAATAAAATGTTATTTTTTTCATATATATATATTTAATAAATTATTAACAAAATCTCACCGAGATAATCGAAATTTTCGAAAATTCAGTTCGAGTTAGAGGAGCGAGTGTAAAGAGTTTTTTGTTTTTTTTTTTTTTTGGTAGGATTACGTTTGGAAGAATCATAAAGTGCAAATCTACAGAGCAATTCTCAGGCCTTCCGTACGTCATGACTATGCTAAACTGCCTCCTCTCCGCATGGTATGCTTCCCAATTCTTTGACATTGCCATTTTACAATCTAGCTTTCTAAGTTTTTTCCTTCTTCCTTGTTTATGTTAATTTTCTTTTACTAATGAGGATGGGGATATTACTGTCAATTACTACAACTACAAAGAGTCCGCCTATCGTGGGGGCTCCTACCCGACCGCCCCAAATTTGTTTGTGGGCCAGGACGTTAGCTATATGACATAATTCCCTCTAATTTTTTATTTATTTTTTTTAAAGGTTTTTGTAGCTCCATCTTTTTTAAAGGCATTTTCTTTTAGGGGTGCCAATGGGCCAGGCCAGGGCTGTTCAGACCCAGCCCGTACAAGAACGTATTGAGCCCAAGCCTAACTGAATTTGGACGAGTCAAGTGCTAGCCCCACCCTAACACAGGCTGGGCGAGGCTCGGGCTAAATCTAGGCTTGATGTAATTTCCTTTTATCTATTAATAATAATAATAATAATAAATTCTTTTCCAACAATCAAAAAAATTAATTAATATTTTTTTATATAAAGGAATTTGAATTACTTATTTAAAAAAAGCACCCCTAATTTTACAGGCGTTGATTATCCCTACACTAGTAAGCAGTGGTGGAACCGGGGGTGCAAATTCTATATTGATTTAGGTATGATTTAAATTAAAAAAAATACCCCCCCCTCCCCCCCTCCTCCCAAATTTTGCAAATTCTATAATGATTTAGGTATAATTTTTAAAAAAGTAAATAGGTTCCCTTTTTTTATGGTATTATTCTTGTCTATGTAAGGTTAATCCTTTAAAAATTTTGTAATTTTTTATATTTATAATATAATAAAACTTAAAAATATTATAATTGTATTTATGTAATAGCTCTTCCTAGTTCTTGTTTTTCTTGTATACTGTAGTATTAATAGATTTTATGACCACAATAAACCCATTATTAAAAATAAAAAATCTTAGAGGCTTTAACCGGAACACCTAGGCCCCATATGGCGGCCATACTCCAGTACCCTTTAATTTTCTTGATACTAGTAAATGTGTCAAAGGGTCAGCTTGTCCAAAACCAATTCCAATAGCCTTGTGGAGTGCTAGATTTGGCAAAGTCTACTTGGGCGTTTGGATTGGGTTTGCTTTTTTTTTGGCCAAAAATCAATTATGTTAAAATTGATTGTGTTGAAATTAATGGTCAAATAATCATTTTTTCAAATAATAGTGTTTGGAGAATATGTAGGTGCAAGAGCCTCAATGCCGCCAACTAACTTCTGACCGTAACTCTACTAATGTATGCTGATACCAAAAAAAGAGAGAATATGTAGGTGAGTCTCTCAACTTCGTATTCTCCGAAAACTATTATTTGAAAAAATGATTATTTGATCATAAATTTCTATACAACCATTTTTATCAGAATTGAACTTTGGCCAAAAAAATCGAATCCAAATGCCCCGGTACCTGAATGCAAACCGGTGGGACTCACTCCCACATGGGAACTTAAAAATTCCCTTAACCAGATGAAACGATTTATGGACCACCTAAAATTACTTAAAACAATATGATAGGGATATGAAAATATTGCTGTTGATGCATTGCTCCCGATATCAGCATATATATATATATATATATTAAATTGTGATGGTAAGTGTATCTCCCCTCACAGTGGAGGTTCCGGGTTCGGTCCCGAGGAGGATGTGATGGTTGTATTCATTCTCTGAGCCAAGCTCAAATGCTAACCACAAACACTCTAACCCTTAGAACAGATACTACAGATACTAACCCTGTAGACCCCAAAGATTGAGACTAGCAGAATTTTTTTTTAAAAATCGTAGTCTTTGGTTTGCACATCCAATGTCCACGGGTGTTACTATTCAGGTGAACGGTAAGTCCAGACCCTTATCACGGTTACACTTTCCTTGTCCTTCTACTGAACTTGAGTAAAAGGAGATAAATGCAACCACCATATATATTTGCTTTGTTTTATATTTTTATTAAATGAATTTATTTAAAATATATAAATATATATATGTTAAGATATCTAAATTATGTCGGGCGGGGCCAGGCTCAGGCTTAAAGGAGTCCAGCCCGAACCCCAGTCAACATTTTAAAGGGACTAAGAAATCGAGCCCGGCAGTAGCCCTTGGGCAGTTGGGCTTAAAATGGGTAATGGACGAGTTTTTCAAGCCGGGTTGAGCCATTGGGCCAGCCCAACCCATTGACGGCGCTACTTTCTTTTAGGGAAAGATATGTATTATTGTCTTCAATTCGGAGAAAGACACGTTTTGAGCTGTGCTAGAACTAATCTCAGGCATTACTCAACAAAAAGCTAACACGGTCCTTGCTTTAACATGTGTTGATTTTTTGTTGAGGGTAGCAATTTCCCGAGAGTACGGCTAGCATGCCTCATTTTCGCTTATTGCAAATTAATGTCCCAACTCCCGACTAAGGGCCCGATTGTATCAAATTATTGGAAAGATATGTATTATTGTATTCAATTTAGAGAAAGGCACGTTTTGAGCTGTGCTAGAACTAATTTCAGGCATTACTCAACAAAAAGCCAATACTATCCTTGCTTTAGCATGTGTTGAATTTTATTTTATTTTTTTTTGGCTGAGAGTAGCAAATGTCTGAGAGTACGGCTAGTATGCCTCATTTTTAGCTTATTACTTAGTGTCCTAACTAAGGGCCCGTTTGAGTCAAATTATTGCAGCTTGTAATTTTGTTTGGAAGGACACTATTACTAAATGATTATTTGCAAATAATCAGTATGAATATATCAATTCTGTTTCGCTTATTCAGATGGATAAAATGATTATTTCAGTATTTTACTACATAAGTGATTATTTCAGTATTCTTAAGTATTCCGGTGTTAGTTTTCTGCTAAGAGTAGGGCTAGCACGCCTCATTTTCCTTTATCGCAAATTATTGTTCCAACTAAGGGCTAGTTTGACATTGTCTATAAATAATCAATTATGAATATCTTCAATTTGTTTGCCTTATCTATATGCATAAACTGATTATGTGAGTATTTTGCTACATTAATGCGTTTGGATTGGAATTTATTTGCCAAAAAACAATTCTGATAAAATAGATTTTGTAAAATTAATTGTCAAATAATCACTTTTTCAAATGATAGTGTTTGGGGAATACAAAGTTGATAGACTCAACTTCGTATTCCTAGACCACTATTATTTGAAAAAATAATTATTTGACAATTTATTTTACAAAATCTATTTTATAAGAATTGATTTTTAGCTAATGAAATTGAATCCAAACATCCATTAAGTGATTAATGCTCAACAAATCGATTATGATAATCCGAACAAAGAATCCCTAAGATATGAGTCTTCCTTGAGTTGATATTGTTATATTACATTAATGTGATTGTGAGTATAGGTATGGTCTTCCATTTGTGTCCTCTCACAACATCTTGGTCTCCACAATCAATGGTACCGGAGCAGTGATCGAGTTCATATACGTCTTGATCTTCATTCTATATGCGCCTAAGAGAGAGAAGGGGAAGATTCTCGGACTCCTTACCTTGGTGCTCACAGTGTTCTTTACGGTTGCGCTCGTGTCCCTTTTTGCCCTCCATGGCAAGACAAGGAAGCTCTTCTGTGGCTTTGCTGCCACCATCTTCTCCATTATCATGTACGGCTCACCTCTATCAATAATGGTATGTCGCAATTTTTGGACTAGTTCCCTCATTTACCCCTCTTTTAGTTATCATTTGCCTGATCTTTTGTGGCATTTAAGCGGATAGGGTTGAACTGGTGGCGAAAATTCTTGGAGCAGTGTCTCGAATTACTAGGCCATGGTTTAACCTTGTTAGATTTTGTGGGTACCCATTTTGAAATTTGTGGAGATTAGGAAGGTCTGAAATATGAATGGAGTTCTGATTAGAGGGCGGACAAGTTCCTCTTCCAAGCTGATCACACAAATCAAATTTTAATACATTGGAAAAGAGAAATAAAAGTTGTTATCACCCCTAGAGGTCTCCACGTGTCCCTTTTGAAACCCCTTAACTGTGATTAAGATTCACCCACACACGTAGGGTTCACCCACCTATCTTTGGTTTTTACAAAAATATTAATTCTTTTTTAAAAATATTTTAATATTAAAAAAACTCTAAAAACAGTTTTTTATTTTTTTTTAAAAAAATAATATTATTTTTCTAAAAACCAACGAACACGTGAAGACCTCTAGGGGCGATAACCGGATTCGCCAAATCCGGTCACCGTAGAAGATTTTGCTTCTAAAATAAAATAATAATTTCACTATCACGTCTCAATCTGCAATTGGGTGATCAGTTTGGACGATTCCGTTTCCCCATTTTCCTTCTAAATGAATGGTTGTCAGCCTCATAAGGTGTTTGATAGCATTTTGGCCATCATGTAGTGTTACTGAAATCATAGACGAGTGAGTACTAGGCCATATGCGGATTTTAAAATTTTCAGGTACAACACTTGTCATTGCTGCTTTTCTACTAGTTATGAAAATAATTTTTTCAAAGAAAGAAGTTAGGGTGTATTTGGTTGCCGAGAAGGGACAAAACAATAATAAAATGACAAAAATCACCGTTATGTCGTCTACCCATAATAGATGTGTGATTTTTCCAAAAAATTCTGAAAATTGTAAACTTTGTTTTCAAATATGAGAATTTTTGTCTTTTCTTTTAATAGTAAGTAGACTCTATCAAACGGTCTAAAATGTGAAAACATCTACTTACTAGACAAATAGACCCAAAATTTAAAAATTCCAAACACCACCTAAGTATTGAAATGATTCATCAGACTAAGCAAAACCTGATAAATGCATGGCTTGAGAAAAAAATCAATCCTAAACTTGAGCAATGAATCTAATACACTGCCCGAGTGCCTATAGCCCGAGTGCCTAAAAGGTCACAAGAATCTGGATAAATTAAGGAAAATACTTGACGGACCTAGGTTTTCACTATGTAGCAAAATGGTCCGTCCTTACTGGTCTACACCCCGCTTTTAAACAAATACCAATTATGGTTAAGATTCATTCACCCCTAAGGTTAAGCAATTTAACCTTTGTTTTTAGAAGGAAGAAAAAACAAAATTTTAATTTTAATTTTCTTAAGTTTAACCAGGGTTAAAGGGGTGTTAAAAAGGACACGTGGATATGGGGTAAGATAAGTAGCGGACCCACGAGTCCACTAATGAATTAACCGGAAGGTAAGAAGGTTGCGGCACCTACTTAGAAAGTATTTTTGTTTGCAAAGGTGAGAAAGTTAATAAGCATTGCATATTTTATCAATGTGCAGAAACTAGTCATTCAAACGAAGAGCGTGGAGTTCATGCCCTTTTTCTTGTCATTGTTCGTCTTCCTATGCGGGACTTCCTGGTTCATCTTCGGTCTTCTGGGTCATGACCCTTTCGTCGCTGTGAGTAGCCTTATTTATTTTACAAGTCTCGTCATTTGACAATATTTTTGTTACAGTAACTTGAGTGTAAGATTTGAATAAAAACAAATTTTCTGTCATCACGAGACTTCAAGTCCCTCGAGCTTGAAATCTCGGCTTCTGAAGTTGAAATTATAATAACACAAAATGAGAAGTAAAATAGCAAGATAAAATTTAAAATAAAATTATAAATTATAAATTCTCAGCATTAATTTCTGCAAAAGGACAGGCCATTGTTGTTTCAGAGGCGGGCAATTGGGTTGGAGATGGAGGAATGAGGAGGTTCCCATCAATTGTTTGGCGGGGCTCTTAGTGGCATCTTTGTCCATTCTACGAGATAGGATCACAGCCAATTGCAATTGAATTCAATTGCATATATGGCATATGAAGATTGGAAGAGAAAAAAAAAATTATTTTAAATTTTTTCTCTTGTAGAATCCACATGTGCCACATATGCCATATGCAATTGAATTATCTTGAATTCAATTGCAATTGGCTGTGATCCTATCTCCTAATCTACCCCCCACAACTGAAAATTATGAAATTAGCATAAGATCTTGATCAGACGGTTGTCCTGCCTCATAGCAGGTAGTTGACGTCACAGGGTAATTCTCTGACGTCAACTACGATACTAGAAACTTTATAATCCAACACCAAACATCAAGTAGGGTCCACCATTTCCAGCAAGTGTAATTCACAAAACCTTCTTGTTGTGGCATCAACCGCGAGCGACCCAAGCGGCCCCATCTTCCGCATTTATCGGTGGTGGGAAGGCAAAGGGCACCATTGAATTTTTAATAAACAGCCCAGCTCTCGAGAGCACCTACTTTTTTTTTTTTTTTATTTTTTTTTTTTTATAACGTGGATATCTTGAGCCTTGAAAGCTCCTACTAATCCGACGGGCAAAATATGCAATACCCCCATCCCATACAACCGTTAGTGAGAGGAGCCAGGAATCAAACTCGTGATCTCCGGAGTCAAAGTGACCACTAGGCTACACCCTCGGGGTTCTCGATAGAAGAGCTTTTAATTTCGTTCAGGGAGGCTGAACTAAATCAGTTAAAACTAACGGGGAAATGATATGGTGATGCAGGTACCTAACGGTTTCGGGTGTGGGTTAGGGGCATTGCAGCTGATATTGTACGCGATCTACAGGAACAACAAAGGTGGGCCCAAGAAGACCAGTTCTGATGATTCCCTCGAGATGGGTGTTGGAAACAATCAACTGGACATGCATGCATCTCAGAACGGTCTCACGTCTAAGACATGTGCATGATCAAGAAGATTCATCTGGGGCCTATTCGTACATGACTTTGTTCTTTCCTTTTTCGTCTTTTGGTTGCGCTATTAGTAATATAATAATGACTAATGACAAAACGTGGGGCTGTTCCCAGTGTTTAAAAAATCGCCTAATTGACTTAAAATTCAGTCGATTCAGACCCAATCCGACCTAGTGGATCGGACCAATAAATTTTTCTTTTTCAGGGAAATGCTTTTGAGACCGCATAAGGGCCAAGACCTCGCGCATGCGGGATTTCAGGTGGGGCCCACCATGTGATGATGGGCCCCACCTGAAATCCCGTGCACATGCGTGAGGTCTTAGAAGTCTTGGCCCTAATGCGGTCTCAGTAGCAAAGTCCTTATTTTTTAGTAGACATAACAAGAATTTTATAATTCTCTTAAACCTTAATAGAAGTTTTTAAAAAAAGAACAAATGGGAATTCATTCTTTATATCTCTCTAATTAAGTTTTAAAAGGAGGAGGAGGAGAAGAGAACTAAAATGAAAAAAATTGATTTAACACCATTTCAAATCTAATAGTCCGATCATCTGCCAGACTCCAAGTAGATACAAAATCTTCTCAAGCAAATGACAATTAGGGGATTTTATTTATTTTTCAACACAAACCAAACAACCCACATCTTAGTCTCCAACGGTTGGAAACATAAATTGAGAAACTTTTTTCGTGGGATGGGAAAACGATGTACCCCTTCTGGATCTTCACTTAAAGATTTAGATATCAAGAAGGTTTAAGAACTACTAACCTTTTTTCGAAAGCTACTCAAGTGTGTAGCCTTTTATATTGATTCATGTTTTTCTTCTATTTGATTCTTTATGCTCATCCACGGAGAACTAATAGCCTTCTTCATTCCTCAAAATGTGCATCCAGCCCAAGGAATTATATATATTTTATTTTTCTTCATAAGCAAGGAAAAAACTACAAAATAATGTTGAAAAACCCTATTCCCGTATTTTCTCTTCGACTGACGTCTTGACCCTCAAAACAAATGATTCTAGAAAAAATTTCTACATTAAAGTTATAGATCTTGGAAAGATCTTCAAAATAACATACTGTCGGACCAAAAACGGAGATGCAGTAACAAAGTTATGATATGTACACCAAAACAGTGTTGATTCCTTTAATTATATACAAGTCCAAAAATCCAAGATGAAACTAGGGTTGGTTGGGCAATCTTATAATATTTATATAACATATAAATTGTGGATAAGTCATAGAGAGATTAGGAAACTAATAGCATGGGATCTCAACCGTTTGGATGTGAGATTAGAATTACAATTCTAATTTAAACCTTATGAGATTTTCTTTTTACAGAAAACTCATTGAAGTTTCACATATTGCAATAATGTCCATCAATGCAAACCCCAACAGTGAAGACTTATTAGAATAGACCCCTCCCATTACAACTTATTTTGTAATTAAAGTCCTTTCTGTTACCCTAAAGGTCACAACCCTATATACCCCTAATAATTTTGATGATAACACATTAATGGAATGATCATTTTGGTACTAAAGTTTTCTTGAAGTTTACGTAGAATTCAGTAAACAAGAGTATTAGTCACACATTCAACTCAAGAGACATAGAATTACTACCCAAGTTGCAAAAAGAAGCATTCAAGTAATATAGCAATTAAAGTCAAAAAAAGAATCAATCATCCTAGAAGATCAAATTGGAGTTTATGTTAAACTTCATGTGGAAGATCTCTAATTTGAAGCCTTACTGCAAGTTAGAAGACTCTAAAAAATGGTTTTAGAATTAATTTTTTAGTCTTTGAGAGTATTTAGGACTTTTGTAAACAGTCCTCAATGGTTGGGGTTGAAAATCTCAAAAAATTAGAATGACCATAGGTACTGTTAGCACCCAATTTTTACACCCCCCCTTTTACCATAGTTAAACTCTTTAACCATGGTTAATAGCAATTAAACCATAGGTAAACCCTAGTTCTAACCCTAGGTCCACCTTAAGTCAACCATAGGTCTAACCATAGTTAAACCTTAGGTTAACCCTAATTAAACCCTAGTTAAACCCCCTACCTTGACCCATGGGTCCAAGTCCCATTTCCAGACCCAAAGGCCAAAAACCACAACCAGGCCACCCTGTGGGCCCAAGCATGAGCCCACAAGCCTTAGCTGACCATTGGTGAGGGGCCCATGCTAAAAAATTGAAAATCCAGGTAATGTCGATAATAACATTACCGCCATTATGGAATTTGGCAAAAGGTACAGTGTCCCAGACCAAAAGCGACTGGTCTGAGCCTATTTGAGCAAAAACTCCTAAATTGTGATAATCTAATTACCTTCATTACCATTTTAGCCTAATTCAGGAATGGCGGGACTGGAATTACCAACATTCCTGGAGAGTACGCAGAACAGGTCTGGCACATCGCATGGACCACCTGTTGCGCCTCCCTTGGTCCTACATCTTGTTATTAATCCCTAAACTACCCTACGTCGTCCCCAAGCCTATAAATACTCTCCCCCTCTAGCCTTCTTGGAAACGCTAGAAAATCTCCCAAAAATTCTGAGAAAATCCTCAAGTGAAGCTCTGTTAGGCCCTCAAACCCATTCTTAGGAGTCGAGTTCAGCCTAGGGAATAGGCTTAAGTTATTCCACCTCAGTTGGATCACCTCCTCATCCTCCACCACCGAGCATCATCACTTCTACCACTGTAGCAAGCGGAGTAGCATGGTAGGGCCTTCCCCTACCCCTTTCTTTTTGAAAAGAACCTCTATGAGCCAATGGTCCTACTCCAGGGGACTTTTTTATTGTGTTGTTTTGTTGCAAAACCTAAGAGCAGGGGGTTCTCCTTACCTTCCTCATAGGTAAAGGGACCCCTCAAGGGTAGAAACCTTGGCTATGTAGCCCCCTACACACAGGTAGGCTCACCCCAAGCATTCTGGGAGACCCTCAGCCCATAATGGATCTCCTAGAAGTAGTACGGTGCAGAACCGTGGGGAAAAAATTCAATTTCTGGAAAAATCTAGAAATGGTAATAAACACAGTACCGCCATTTCTAGGCTTTCCATTTTCAGTGGCTCTAGGCCTGATTTTGTGGGCCCTTGATCCAATCCAAGGCTTGGTTTAGGTACCTAAGACCCCTCCTCACCTTCCCTGGTCCTTCCAGGCTCCCCAGGTTAGCTTAACCATGGTTAAAATCGTAGAAAGTAAAAACTGTCCAGAATGTCGGTAAACAGTTTACTGACATTCTGGGTCTGCTGCTTCTCACTGTAGATGGCCTTTGTGGGGCCCCATCCAGACCAAACCAAAGCCCAGACTAGGCCCAGGACTTGCCCTGAAATCCCCTGAACACCCTATTGAATCTAGGATCTCATGATCATCACCCCAACCGTGTCCCTAACTAGCAAATTCATTTCTAGAAGAAACTGGAAATGGCGTTACAACATCTACCGACATTCCAATCCTATGAAGAGTTGGAATTGACGGTAATGTCAGTACCTCCACTTTCAGATTCTGTTTATTTGGGCTTTGCACAAGGCCCAGACCAGGTGAGAGGTCATTCTAAGCCCTGTCATGCTATCTAGGCCCACCTCTGACCGGATCAAACCCTTAACTGGATTAAACTTAACCCCGATTAGCTTAACCATGGTTAAGACTATTTAACCTTGATAAACATCTAGAAAATCCTAAAAATCTAAAATACAAGGAGGACCATAAACCTGATCTTGGGCTTAGTAAACCATGATTAGCAATCCTAACCATGGTTAAGTCTCCTCTTAACTCTGATTAAGTAACCTTAGTCTACCGGACTAACCCATTTAGCCTACCTAGCTAACCTTGGCCTACCGAGTCCAACCTTAGTCTACCAGACTAATCCCTTATCCTATCGGGCTAGCCCTCAGCCTCCGGATCCAACCTCGGCCTACTGGGCCCATCTTTTAGCCTCTGGGCTCATACCTTAGCCTCCGGGTCCAACCCTTGGCCTCCGAGCCTATAACCCAAGACCATGCACTTAACCTCCCCAGTCAACCAAACCTAGCCCATCGGGCTAGACCCACAACTACCCCGATGCACACACACACTCCCATAGCCTTGACACGGGCTTATGCGCTAGAATTACGCTCGGTTTGATCTCACCCCATGTGAGTACATAGGCAACCCAACCCGGGTTCGACCCTAGGTAGAGTTTTCTCCTTTCTTGGATTAGTATAATCTAAAATTTATGCATTTAAATAAAACTTTGACATTAATTTGGCATATACCTAAGGAGTAGGTAACCATTGTAAAAGGGAGGTCTCAGAGTGCCTAACACCTTCCCTGAGACTTAATCGAACATTTTACCTAAACTCTCATGTAGACCACAAGACCTTATCCATATCCGGGACTTATCCCTTAGAATTAATAAGTGACAACTCCTAATCAAAACTGAGTAAGTAAAATTCGTGCTCACAGCTCTGGCGACTCCGCTAGGAAATAATCTTATTCTCTTTGAGGTTCAACCCAGAACCTAGGTTTAAGCCAAATAAACCTCAAAATTATTCAAATGTCTAAGAATTTAGTCTAATAGTAATTCTTTTATCTCTTTGGGTGTATTTTGTACTGTGCATATCATACATATCATAGTAGTATAATGACTCATGAAAACCCAGTAGACAGGCTTAATATGCTTACGGCTGTTTGATGAATATCCTCAGTGTTAGAAGCTTAACAGTCTTAGAGGTCCGCAGAATTACACATATTGGATGATTATCCTCAGGGAAGGATTCTGAATGCTCTCAGTTACACCAATCATCCATTTTCAGGTATGTTCTATACCGTGGAGTCGCATATACGGTGTTAAGTGACCCTAATCCTTTTAAGAACACCTGCATTATCTCAACATTCAGCATGTAGAATAGGTTAAAGTATAGTCTACAAGAAGTCCACCCTGGAGGGATACTCTAAAACCCTAACCTGCTTGCATCGTATACATGTCCCCAATCATGGTTGACTACCAGGGCTTTTACCTAGGTAAGCACCCACCGAGGGGCAAGTGATAAGTCATACTTGTGCTTGTAATAAAACACATCCGACCCTATGTCTCGACATCACATATAGGGTTCAAATCTCAGGCAGACAAATCTTCACAAAGACCTATCCCCAGCCTTAACCCAATAGGCCCAGGTAAAGCATATCGGACTTCTGTTCGACTGCTCCATCAGAGCACATGTGTCCTGTCACACCCAATCAAAATCAAAAATCAACAAAAAATCATCATCATTAACATCTTTTCATTTGCATCTGCATACACAGTACACTGACACAGAGTCTATCTTTGTCCAGGTAGATAGCAGAACCTTTAAGGATTGTTAAGTAAATTGGTTAACTGTTACGACCCATGCATTTGACTTCTCAGGCGGCATGTGATGATAACCTCCAGAAAATAATTGAAACCCTCACTCCTAGTCAGCATTTCACTTGGGCTCGATACTATAAAATGGGATCCTTTTTAGACCTATCTATGGTTAAACTGGATTAGCACCTCATAAATGCTGCTATCTAGTGTTGGAACTCATCATACATGGTGTTCCGTTTTGGTAAAAACAAACTATATCCATCATTGGAAGAAATCCAGCGCATTCTGGGCTTAATCATGGATGGCGAAGTCATAGTAGCACGATACAAGACAACATACAAGGCAGACCTCTTAAGGGTTTTGCATATCAAGTCTGCCTGCTTGTAGCACGGTTCTAATAGCTCTTACGATCGGATACCCGTAAGCTATCTTAAGGATCAGTACAGTTGCAAATGGAACCCTGATACTATAACAGTTGAACTACCTGGTCTCAACGCCTTTGCACTAATAGTCATGTCTAAATTGGTCTTCCCGAAGTGCCGCACCTCGTCGACTCAGTACTGGTAGGGGTTATCGAAAACATGTGCAGCTCAGGAACAATTGTCCCAGTCATCCTTGCAGAGCTTTTAAGGGCTCTCAACCAAGCCGTAAACCACCGAAGGGGCATCTTCTATGCCAGTACACTGTACTAATTTAGTATACATAGAAATTAGGAGAATCCATAGAGATATTTATTAATCTTTTCTCAACTGTTACACCTATGGTTAGTAGGACTCCTGCCTATAATCATCCCAGTGTCCGCTGATCTCCGTGAAGCTTACAGTGTACCAAGAAAGATTTCTTAGAATCAGGGCCAGATTATATATACAGATGTCAAAATTTTCTATTATCTTTTCCAAGACCTGACAGAGGAGCAGATCACATGGAAATACGAATGGCTAATCCTGAAAAAACTACCTCGCATTTCTATAACAGGAAGACGGTGCATGATTCTCACTGGTCTAACCGGCTCTACAGCATATATACCACTCCGAGTCTTTCACCAGTTCAGACTCTCTCAACGTATCCTGGTAATAGACAACCTAGGAAATGATTGTGTTGACTTCACTGTGCACTCTGAATGCCTCACTCGCCGCTTCAAGACAGATTGGCAAATCTCAAAGAGAGACAAGTGGCCAGACTTTGTGGTTATAGCAAGACCACCTACTGATTCAGCATACCTCCTTTGGGTGGAAGACCCTGAATTTCATCCAGTATGCCCATACCAAGGGAACTACCCGCACTAATTTCAGCACCATCTAAATGAACCATTCACATAGCAGAAATGGTGGTTCCCTGGAGAGAAATGTTCCTGGAGAGACAGTTACAGATCCAGGATAAGGATAAAAGTCTAAGGAGAGCCCAACAAGCATTCAGGCAGCAGGAAGCAGAGCGGGACCACGAACTTCAAACGATGCAGGGACAAGTTGAGCAGCTCGAGCAGACAGTCTAATCTCTCCAGAAGAGACGTAGAGACGATGCTAGAGAAACAGTTGTCATTAAGGCCCAACTACATTTCTACCAAGAGCAACTAGATAGTGCAAAGGTTGAGGTGACCGCCTGGATCCACCAGTTCGGATCCCGAATGTTCAATGCTACTGAGACAATTAACAACATGGAGTTTGAGGTCACATCCCTTCAACTGCAAATCATGGACCTCAACGGTGTGCCCCAGCCACTTGACTCTGCCATCCCTGACGGCCTTGCTTTGGATCGAGTCTTTTTTTTCATTCTTCAGTCGCACAATCCTGTACTCACCGAGCATGCATCAATAAAAAAATCCTTTCTAACATCTTCTTTCCTGCAAATCATGCATATTCATGTTTAGCCCTTGCATTCCTTTCAGTTGCATAAGCCGACCCATGACTCGCTTTATGACTATAATTCTTGCATAAGCAGCAGTCTTCGACGCAATTCTTACTGAAGTATCAATCATAGAAAAGACACCCAGCGTCGCCCTACCTGAAAGCCAGTCGAAATCAATGACTGAGCCCCCAAATCAGCATCAAAGAACAAATGAAATTCTGCAGTCTCACGATCGAGACATTACAGCCATGCAAACAAAACTTGACAGTGTTCTGGAATCCTTGAAGATTCTAATTGGGGCCCGATCTGATGACCTTTCTACCCGAAACCCGACCAGAGAATCCTCTGAACATCCATACCTAGAACCACAGCCTATTCCAATCATCATTCCTAACCCAGAACCCGCACCAATGAACAATATGATGGGGCAGAGCAGTTAAGGCTTCCCATGTCAACCAGGACAGACCATTATCCTCATACCCTATACTATCCCTCAGGAACCAACATGAGGATATTAAACAGATGAAAGAAGAGACACGACGTATAAAAGGGGCATCTACCAGCTCCAGTCTATCACTAGAAGATCTGACTTTCTCATCTGGGGATGTTGTCCCTCCAGGTTTCAAAGTGCCTGACCTTGACAAATATAATGGCACAGGCTACCCTAAACAGTATTTACAGTTATACCAGGGGGACATGCTACAACACAACAAGAACCAGTCTCTTCTAATTTAGTACTTCCAGAAGAGTTTGAAGGGAGCAACCCTAGCCTGGTTGATGACAGTAGATAAGTAACAGATCAAGACTTAGTGTGACGCCAAAGACATCTTTGTTGAACAGTACTCTTTCAATTAGGAGGTCAGACCTCAAAGGAGCCAGCTAGAACAAATGAGCCAATGTAACAATGAGTCTTTCCTAGAGTATGCTACCCGATGAAAAGAGATGGCAGCTAAAATTCCAACTCCGATCCCTAAGGAAGAATTGGCAAGCATGTTCATGGGCACACTGAAACAACTCTACTCCACCCAGATGGTAACCTTACCAGTAGTAGACTTCGGCACTATCGTCCAGACAGGTGCCCGTATTAAAACAACCATCAAAAGCAGTGCTATCTACTCCAACTTAGGACTTGCTCCCCCTAGAACAGCAACTCCAGTCAGCAGGAACAATGGTCCTAAAGACCAGAGAAGAAAAGAAGTACAGATGGTGGCTCCTGTAGCACCAATTAGATTACTGGCTTCGGTCGCTCAGCCATAACAGCCGATACCCGAAAACACCAAGCCAGCCAGATAAAACCAGGGGTAAAATCATCAACAAGAAAGACCCCCCAAAAATTTCACCCCACTGCCTTACACTCTTAGCCAACTATTAAACTTCCTCACCAAGCAAGCTCAGGGCAAGGCAACTAAGACCCAACGCACCAGCAGTAGATGACGGCATAATCAGGCTTTCCTACCAGCCACCCATCATAATCCCATTTCCACAGTTGAGCATCCAGACTATCCAACCTCCAGTATAGATCCCTACTTTTAAACCAGAAGAAGAACATATTGTCTATACTATCCCATGCCTAGCAAAATTGCCCACAGCACCAGCTTAAGCCTCCACTGACCCTATCAAAATCCCTTACATCCTATCTCCACCTTTCAACCTTGACCATGTACCCGCTCCTCACTCTCTCGTCCTCGATAGTGAAAGCATAGTCAATCTCACCCGATCTGGGTAGGTATACCAATCACCAATGGCTGAGCAGGCAAAAGAGAAGGAAAAAGAGAAAGAGAAAGCAAGAGTATCAGACCCTGAGAAAGAGGCAATAGACTCCGCAGTTATACTGAAAATTCTGGAAAAAGTAGAAAAATTCAACATCACCCAGTAGTTGAGTAAAACTCCAACCCACATCTCCATTATGGGTCTTCTCCTGACTTCTGAGCATTATCGGAAGCAGCTACTCCGAGTATTTAACAACACCCATGTAACACCAAGCATCACGCCCAACAAATTGGGGCACATGGTGGGGCAAGTGCTAGAATCGAGAATCATATCCTTTACAAAAGAAGAAATATTGGATGACAATAAGGATCACACCCAGATTCTCTACATTGCAGTATAGTGCATGAACAGGACTTTATCCGCAGTATTAGTTAACAATGGCTCCGACCTAAACGTCTACACACTATCTACACTGCAATGCCTGGGCCTGAACCTCAATCAGGTAAAGAAGAGGCCTATGACCATCAGGGCATTTGATAACTCAAAAAGTAGAACCTGGGCGACATCGACCTGACCATCGGGGTCAGACCTGATAAGTTTTTCATAAATTTTCAAGTTGTGAATGTGTCAGCCTCGTTCACTTTGCTAATTGGAAGGTCGTGGATCCACGTAGCCAGAACCATTCCCCCCTCTCCATCAAAGAATCAAGTTCATTGAGGATAACCACATGGTCGTGATCCCATCAGAGGATTTGGCAAGTACCTTCGAGGACATCCAGGAACTAGGCAAGGCACTGCTTACACGACATACCAGTTCGAGCAGGTCAGTTCTATCGCCCAGATAGAAGAGCAAAACAAACAGGGAGTACCGCTATTTTTCAAGATGATGAACAAGATTAACTATCAACCAGGGTTAGGCATGGGCTTCCGAAACCAAGGAATGAAGAAGAGATATATACCTCTCCGCTACACACCACCATTTGGATTGGGATACAAACCCAAGTTTGAAGATTATCTCTCTAAACTGACAAAGAAGAGCAGCCGGTTGGCGAAACTAGAACCCGGACCCCACATCTCTGTAACCTTCCCAGTAAGAACATTCAAAGCCTACCTTGACACCCCTCTTGCACCAGTTGCCAACCCCCAGCCCAATGATGAGTCTTTAGGGATTTCAAACCCAGAAGTATTCAGCATAGCACAGATGTTCGATGAGCTAACTATCGAAGATGCTACCAAAGCAGAAGATCCAGCAGGAGAGTAGGTTTGTACCCTCTCTGACAGCACCAAAACATCATCCAGTCGCTGACCACTAATCCGTTGGTGGACCGAGGCTCTCAGCATTGAGGTCATGCAAGGTTGAGGTAAGCAAGTTGCAAGACAGGTTGGTCTAATCAGACAGTGATCAAGCACCACTCTCCTCCTTCTATTTTCTCTTTACTCCAGCTGGAAAATCCAAGTCGGCCATCGTAGGACTCTTTTTCTTAGTCAACTTTTGTAAACAATAGTCATCTGTTTTTATAAATGAAAATCTGATATTTTGACTAAAAATCATGTTTTGCATAAACATTTCAAAATTGACTGATGACGAAATCACATGGACCCTCCTCTTGGGAAACCTAATGTCTTGAAGCCACAAAAAAAATACTGAACTAAGCTGAATGATTTGCCAGGAAATCACCTACGATAGGGCTACCCCTGAAACCCTCAAGAGATCCTGGACCTCCTAGAGCACAGTGAAGGGATATTACAATCTAACATCGAGGATACCGAGACCATAAACCGTGGATTCGAAAATAATCCCCAGCTCGTCAAGATTGGCACAACCATTAGCCCTGAGTAGAGAACAGACATAATTAGCTTCCTAAAAAGCTATAGCGAATTCTTCGCCTGGTCATATGCAGACATGCCCAGCCTAAACCCAGCATTGGTGGTACAAAGATTGCCCCTGAACCTTGAGATGAGACCAGCTAAGCAAAAACTGAGACAGATGAGACCCGAATGATCGTAGAAAATCAAAGAAGAAATAGAGAAGCAGATCAAAGTAGGCTTCCTAACAGTAGCAACCTATCCTGAATGGTTAGCCAATATCGTGCTGGTACCCAAGAAGGATGGCAAGGTTTGAATGTGTATTGACTACCGGAATATGAACAAGGTCAGCTCTAAGGATAACTTCCCCCTCTCGCACATCGACATCATGGTCGACAATACAGCAGGGCATGAGAAACTCTCATTCATGGATGGTTTCCCCGGATACAACCAGATCAGAATGGCAAAAGAAAACAAGGAGAAAACCTCCTTTATCACACCTTGGGGCACATTTTGGGACAAGGTAATGCCTTTCGGACTCAAGAATGCAGGGATAACCTACCAGAGGGCTATGATGACACTATTCTATGACATGATTCACAAAAAATCTGAAGTCTATGTGGATGACATGATCATCAAATCTCTAACTACCACGCAACACCTAGAAGACTTGAAAAAGCTATGTGACAGGCTTAGAGGATTCGACCTAAAACTGAATCCGGTCAAATGTGTCTTTGGAGCCTTATCAGGAAAACTCCTTGGCTTCATAGTCAGTAAAAGAGGTATTGAGATCGACCCAGTTAAAGCCAAAGCTATCATCAAAATGTCAACTCTCCAAACTGAAAAAGAAATCTGCGGATTCCAGGACAGAATTCAGTACATCAGCCGATTCATCTCTCAGCTCACTCCGATATGCAAGCTAATATTCAAGCTTCTCAGAAAGAATGTACTTACAGTCTAGACAGACAAGTGCTAAGAAGCCTTTGATAAAATAAAGTAATATCTTCTTCATCCTCTAGTACTTGTGCCTCTTACACCGGGACGACCACTGATACTCTACATCTCAGTACAAGAAGCCTCAATGAGGTGCGTCCTGGCACAACATGATGAGATAGGCAGAACAGAACAAGCCATCTTTTACAGCAGTAAATGTCTGCTAGAGTACGAAGAGAAATACAGCTCTCTTGAGAAGACTTATCTAGCACTGGTCTGGGCTACTCAAGTACCTACTGGAAAAGTCAGCCACTACCAGGAGGACAGCCCGATGGCTCATGATGTTATCTAAATTTGAAATCACATACATGACTCAGAAGTCAATCAAGGGGCAGGCAATTGCAGACCACCTAGCCCATAGTCCAACACGAGAATACGTTTCAGTACATGATCAATTCCTAGACGAATACATCCTGTATGCAGAAACTTAAGGACAAGAATACCTCAATTGAGAGGTATTTCAATGGAGCCACTAACAGTCACGGACATGGGGCGAGAGAAGTCTTCATCTCTCCTAAGGGAGCCCACCTCCCCATCTCAGTTAAGCTAAAATTCAGATGTTTAAATAATGAGGCAGAGTATGAGGCTTGCATAGCCGGACTAAAAGAAGCCCTATGCATCAGAATTGAAGAAATAGACGTCTACGGTGACCCATCTTTAGTAATCTACCAAGCAAACGAATCTTGGGTCATCCGAGAAGCCAGGCTAGTCCAATACTTATCCTATCTCAATGTACAGATCACTCACTTCAGAAGAATCACTTTCATCCATAGGTCCAGGACCCACAACAGATTTACCGACGCACTGGCCACTCTCGTCTCCATTGTTCAGATTCTCAAGGGCATCATGCTTTGGTCAATCGAAATCCAGCAATAGGAACAACTTGCCTACTGTCTAAAGATAGAAGAAGTATCAGACAACAAGCCTTGGTATACAGACATCAAGCAATATCTCAAGGACGGGACCTTCCTACTCGATGCCACCAAAACAAATCATCGGGCAATCAGAAAACTGGTCATTCTATTTGTCCTCTCATGAGAAATTTTGTACAAGAGATCACCGAACATGATCTGACTCAGATACCTCGATACTTATGAAGCTTCACAGGTAGTCGAAGAATTCTACAGAAGAGCTTGCGACCTATACATGAATGGGCTAATGTTGTCTAAGAAGATACTCAGACTGAGCTACTACTGGTCTATAGTAGAATTTGACTGCTGTCAGCACGTATAAAAATGCCACCAGTGCCAAATCTATGCTGACAAGATGAATGCACCGTTGATCGGGCTACACAATCTCACTGCTCTATGACCATTCTTAGTTTAGGGCATTGACATCATCGGACCCATATCCGCGAAAGCATCAAATGGACATCGATTCATCCTAGTAGTAATCGATTACTTCACCAAATGGGTCGAGGCAACCTCTTATGCCAATGTCACTACCTTCGTGGCTCAGCTCTTTCTAAAAAAGGACACCATCTACTGATATGGTGTCCCGTACGAGATTGTAACAGATAATGCTCTCAATTTCAGTAACAAGGGGATAGCTGATCTCTATCAAAAGTTCAAGATTTAACATAATAACTCTGCACCATACAAGCCATAGACCAATGGTACAATCGAAGCTGCCAACAAGAACATGAAGAAAATCATTGAAAAGATGGCAACCAGTTACTTTGCTTGGCATGAGATGCTCCCATACGCACTCATGGCCTACAGAACGTCCATCCGAACCTCAACTAGGGCAACACCATTTTCTTTGGATTATAGTATGGAAGTAGTCCACCCCATCAAAGTAGAAATTTCATCACTCCGGGTGTTAATAGAAGCAGAAATCTCAGAAGTAGAATGGGCAAAGGCCCGGTTTAAGCAGTTGAATCTGATAGAAGAAATGCGACTGAAAGTCATCAACCACTCTCAAGCCTACCAGAGGCGCATGATTAGGGCATTCAACAAAAAGGTCAAGCCCCGAAATATTGAAGTCAGTGACCTTGCTCTCCGAAAAATGTTATCAAACCGCCCTGACCCTTGGGGCAAGTTCACTCCCAACTACGAAGACCCACACATTGTCCGAGAAAAATTCTCTAGCGGCGCTCATTGACTCGGATGTATAGATGATGAAAACCTCTCAGAGCCCATCAACATGGACAAAGTCAAATGATATTATGCTTAGGGTTTAGATCTGATAGGTGCTTTGCACTCGTAAATTCTCTGGGAAATGACAGGAGGCCATCCTTGGCACCCTCCTCATCCTTAACAATGTAAACCCTTTTTAAATCAATGAAATCCGCTAGTTAACCCCTTGAGCCTAACAACCTTTCTCTTACAAAACCTTTCATCAAAGAGACCCTCCTTTGCCATCTGTGGCATTTCCTTGAACTACGTTATAACCTGATCCTGCAAATGGTACGTAGGCAACCTGGCAATCAGGTATGGTCACGAAGGGATCAAAATCTCTCCTGAGTCTTTCCCAAGCAGAGTCAACCTCTCCCCATACTCCCCAATGGATTCAACCTCAAAAGTATAGAAATTTCTATCAAGGAAAAATCCAAAATAAAAGTTGAAACATTCTCAAAGTCAGAGACCCCCCACAAAGACAATCTCTTCGAACTCTCTTCCCAATAGAATCAACCTCTATATAGAAATCTTTCGAGAACAACCTCTTCCGAAACTCGCCCCAGCAAAGTCAATCTCACTCAAAAAACTCCCCAAATGATTCCGCCTCAAGAGGAGCAAAATCCCAAAGTCAGCCTCTATCAAAAAGGAGAATTCCCCAATAGAGCAAAAAAAAAAACTCCAAGAGAGTGCAAGTTAACTGTAGCAAGAACAATCTCAGGGTCTCCCAAACTTCGGTCCCCTAGCCTATATTTCGTCAAACTCTAAGTCCTACTAGATCTCCTAGAAGTTACGAAGCACAATGTCATATCTACATCCTCAACGGAGTATCATCCAGGGCAATGAATGGAGAAAATCCAGACTCCAACAAATCGCGAGCATGAGTGAAAACCGACAACAGCCTCATAGCACAAAAATCACGCTACCCCAAACCTAGTCTTGTGACTAGGGGCAAAAAAGGGACAAAAATCATTCAGCTTCGCAGGCATGAGGAAAATCGGCAACAACCTCATTGTGCAAAAATTAAGTGAATCCCATGACTTGGTCATTCCAATGATAAAAAAGAGAGAAAAACTGAAAAGCAATTTGGCAACAAAATTTAGCAATAATCAATCACACTGAACTCCCGACTATCCCCAATAGAGATTCCTCCGGGAACAATTCCCTAGTGGACCATTCGTACAAAAATCCTCAGTGGATCCCCAGTAGAAGTCTCCAACTACTCTCTACACCTCAGTGGACTCCCGGTAATAGTCCTCGGTCTTCAACAGCGGCAAGATAAGCTCATCTACTTCCAGCAGTTTCCCCAGTGAAAGCAAATACTCTATTAGTCATACTCCACTCTCCGACAGTAGAAGACAACACACAATCCCCATAAAGCCCTAACAAAGACAATTTATTGGCAAATCTGAAAGCTAGATAAGCATTATTCTATCAAAATAAAAAACTTTTGCAAAAGTCCGTAACCTTTTTTCTGAAAAACAAAAATTTTAAATGTTTGGTATCATAATCCGATTGTACCAACCTGCACTATACTTCGCCAGCAAGACAACCAGAAGGAGCCGACACCGCTCATTTAGTCACAATCGAGAGAGTCATGGGAAAGCATCTTCGCCTTCATCCCCTACATGACATCATTTGGTATGATGTCATACTCAGCATGACAAAACTTCCTAGCATCGTGCAAAGTGATCAACATCCAACTCCTCGTGCCATTTTAATATCTTTACAGCTAGTGTCTCCTGGACATGTCATCTTATACCAATCAATATCAATCTGGCTAGTGCCTCCAAGAAATGCCACAACCTTTCGACACCCCCGTGTGTCCTCAATATCCTGTGTGTCCCTTGATAAACCCGCCATACAGCGACACCTCCCGCATGTCTCCCTTTCAACTCCTCATGTATCCTCTACATCCTGTGTGTCCCTTGACAAACCCATCATATCGCGACACCTCCCGCATGTCCCCCTTTCAACAACCCCGTGCGTCCTCGATATCCTGTGTGTCCCTTAACAAACTCGTAATACCATGACACCTCCCGCATGTCCCAATTTCGACACCCCTGTGTGTCCTCAACATCTTGTGTGTCCCTTGACAAACCCGTCATACCGCGACACCTCCCACATGTCCCCCTTTCGACATCCCCATGTGTCTTTGACATCCTATGTGTCCCTTGACAAACCCATCATACCATGACACCTCCCGCATGTCCCCCTTTCGACACTCCTGTGTGTCTCCGACATACCGTGTGTACCCTTGACAGACCATCGGGTAATGTCATATCTCTATCAACATGCCGACACAACCGCATGTCCTCCCGACCACCTATTAGTGCGTCCTCAACACCCTATGTATTCTTGACACTCCGTGTGTCTTTTGATCGATTCTGCTAGCACCTCTAGTTGATGCCATAGCAATTGATCTGGCTGACACATCCCGACAATGCCTGTTTTTTCCCCTCTCTCGGCTAGTGGTTCCAAGACATGCCATCTCTGCACATCCATTAATCCCTAGCATGAGTGGCCTTGTCCACTCCTCATTCCCCAGCATGAGTTCCAACCTCCCTAGCAGGTGTCCTCAGGCTGAGCCTCCTTGTGTTTCTCATCGATTGTGCCCCTGTTTGCACAACATGCATGCAAATCATACTGCATTCCCGAAAATCCAATCTGGGTGTAAAAATAAGATGATTTCAGTCTTTATCGATCAACTACCAACTTTGCATTCTCCAACAAAGAGGGGCAGCTATAAGAACCTAATTTTTATACCTTCTTTTACCATAGTTAAACTCTTTAACCATGGTTAATCACAATTAAACCATAGAAAAACCCTAGTCAAACCATAGGTAAACCCTAGGTTCACCTTAAGTCAACCATAGGTCTAACCATAGTTAATCAACCCTAATTAAACCCTAGTTAAACCCCCTAGCTTGACCCATGGGCCCAAGGCCCATTCCAGGCCCAAAGGCCATAAACAACAACCAGGCCACCCTGTGGGCCCAAGTATGAGCCCACAAGCCTTAGCTGACCGTTGGTGGGGGGCCCATGCTCAAGATTTGAAAATCCAGGTAATGTCTGTAATAACATTACCGTCATTACTGGATTTGGCAAAAGGTACAGGGTCCCAAATCAAAAGCGACTGGTCTGGACCTGTTTGAGCAAAAACTCCTACATGGCTGTAATCTAATTACCGTTATTACCATTTTAGCCTAATTCAGGAATAGCGGGACTAGAATTACCGACATTCCTAGAGAGTACGCAGAACAAGTTTGGCACCTCCCCTGGACCACCTGTTGTGCCTCCCTTGGGTCCTCCATCTTGTTATTAATCCATAAACTACCCTACGTTGTCCCCAAGCCTATAAATACTCTCCCCCTCAAGCCTTCTTGGACACACTAGAAAATCTCCCAAAAATTCTGAGAAAATCCTCAAGTGAAGCTCTGTTAGGCCCTCAAACCCATTCCTTGGGGTCGAGTTCAACCTAGGGAATAGGCTTAAGCTACTTCACCTCAGTTGGATCCCCCCTCATCCTCCACCACCGAGCACCACCACTTCTACCACTATAGCAAGCAAAGCAGCAGGATAGGGCCTTCCCCTACCCCTTTCCTTTTGAAAAGAACCTCTGTGAGCCCCTGGTCCTACTCCAGGGTACTTTTTTGTTGTGTTGTTTTGTTGCAAAACCCAAGAGCAGGGGGTTATCCTTACCTTCCTCATAGGAAAGGTGACTGAAGGGACTCCAGATAAAAAATATGCAGAAATCTGGATCCCGAAGATCTTCACACCATAGAAACATTTAATATTATCTACAATAAAGAAGAAGAATATCTTGGTGAATGATGTTCACTGGTGTCGTACAAAACGATAGAACTTCAGAACTCTTTGTAAGATTTCTCGAAGAAATAATCCTAACTCGATCCTCGCTCTTCGCTATCTCCGCGAAGCTTTCGAATATTTCCTTAGCTTTATGAAGAACAAAATAATCTTTGGATCAATCCTTAGAAGAAGATCCTAAGATAAAAAGAAGAGATTATGGAGTTCTAACTATTTAGAACTCCACAAGAGGTTCAGGAAAATCCCTAGGTGTCCACTCTTAGCTCACGAAAATCCTTGTGTTGAATATCCCCTCCCACACGTTTTGGCTTATGGTATATAAAGATGTGGATCTAATCCATATCTTGATAATTATCTTTTAGAGTTTCTAATAATGATAACACTTATCTTTATTAGACTCCTAGTTAATCCACAAGAACTTTGTTATCAAAAAAATTTTATATTAAGTTTCCTTTTTTAAAAAGGACTCCTTAATTAAGTGGATATAACCAACTCCCTAAAAATTAGGGTTCATTGAATGTAGACAATCTAGATTCTTCACCAAGGGAGGGGGGGCATGAGCTATATGGATAAGGGATTAGTGATTATCCTTATCTCTCGTGTTTCTTCTAAACCAAGTAATTATCTAATCTCATCAGATAAGAGATAATTAATTAATAATTATCTACTAACCAAAATCCCTAAAATATAGGGAACATTAAAGTAAGCGCCACCTTTAGGGTGCTAACCCCATGGGCGTGAGCCCACCTATAAGGTCCATTTTAATTGAGTTTTATGAATATAAGTCAAATCCATATTCCCTTATATTTGGTTGGTCAAATAATTATTATTTTATCTCTTAAATTAGATTAACATTTAATCTATTAATATAGATTAACATTTAATCTACAAGCTTGTATTTCTTTATGAGTACCTCCACAGATTGCTCTGGGACATTCTAACCCTGGCATACCCGGTGTTATCCCATTGACCCTTAATAGGAAGGACACCGGAATTGCAAGTGACATAAGATATCCATATTGCAATTGAATCCCAGTGAAAGAGCATAAACCAAAAAAGATCCCGCCACATGAACTATTGCATTCGAATAATTCTTCTATTAACATTATCCCTAATAGGTCTTCGAGATTAAGATACTATCTAACCCATAACCTATTGTATATCATTCGGGGATCCAAGATATTTGATTAAGCCATAAGAAACTATTTCTCATGTTAAAATATTTTGAAAAAATCTTTTATTAAATATAATAAATTTTATTAAAAAATATATTTTAAATATATTTGATTTTAAAATCACCTGCGCAGACTTTTAGTTTAATGGATTGTCTTACCCCGGAACTTAGATAATCTCTCAATTTAATGAGCATGGATTTCTTGTTTGATATTCATCATGACTCGAACAGATTTCTGGGCTTTCCTTTTTCAGTGGCTCTAGGCCTCATTTTGTGGGGCCCTTGTCCAATCTAGGGCCTGGTTTAGGTCCCTGAGACTTCCCCTAACCTTCTCTGGTCCTTCTAGGCTTCCCAAGTTAGCTTAATCATGGTTAAAATCATAAAAAATGGAAACTGTCCAGAATATCGGTAAACAGTTTATCGATATTCTGGTATACTACTTCTCACTGTAGATGGCCTTTGTGGGCCCCATCAAGACCAAACCAAAGGCCCAGAGCAGGCCCAAGACTTGCCCTGAAGTCCCCTGAACACCCTCTTGGGTCTAGGATCTCATGAGAATCACCTCAACCGTGTCTCAAACTAGTAAAGTCATTTCTAGAAGAAACTGAAAATAGTGGTACAACATCTACCATCATTCCAATCCTTTGAAGGGTTGAAATTGGCGGTAATGTCAATACCGCCAATTCTAGCTTCTGTTTATCTGGGCTTTGCACAAGGCTTGGACTA
The DNA here is from genome assembly GCA_015143295.1 of Tetracentron sinense. Classification (NCBI taxonomy): domain Eukaryota; kingdom Viridiplantae; phylum Streptophyta; class Magnoliopsida; order Trochodendrales; family Trochodendraceae; genus Tetracentron; species Tetracentron sinense. The sequence goes on along the minus strand of CM026556.1, from coordinate 21,238,131 downwards.
GGTAGGAGGCCATTCTAGGCCCTGTTATGTTATCTGGACCTACCTCTGACCAGACCAGACCCTTAACTAGGGTTAAAATTAACCTCGGTGACCAGACCAAACCCTTAACTAGGATTAAAATTAACCCCGATTAGCTTAACCATGGTTAAGACCATTTAACTTTGATAAAAGTCTAGAAAAATCTTAAAAATCTAAAAATGCAAGGAGGACCATATACCTAACATTGGGCCTAGTAAACCATGGTTAGTAATCCTAACCATGGTTAACTCACTTCTTAATTCCGGTTAAACAACCTTAGTTTATCGGATTAACCCCTTTAGCCTACCGGGCTAAACCTTGGCCTACCGGGCCCACCTTATTCTACTGGACTAACCCCTTTAGCCTACCGGGTCAAATCTTGGCCTACCAGGCCCATCTCTTAACCTCCAGGCCCATATCTTAGCCTCCGGGTCCAACCCTTGGCCTCTGGGCACATACCAAAAAACCATGCACTTGACCTCCCCGGTCAACCAAACCTAGCCCACCAGGCTAGACCATCAGCCACCCCCGTGCACTCACACTCCCCTAATCTTGACACAAACTCATGTGCCAGAACTACGCTCGGTCTGATCTCACCCATGTGAGTACGTAGGCAACCCAACCTGGGTTCAACCCTAGGTAGAGTTTTCTCCTTTCTTGGATTAGTATAATTTAAAACTTATGTATTTGAATAAAATTTTGACATTAATTTGGCTTATACCTAGGAAGTAGGTAACCATTGCAAAATGGGGATCCTAGGGTGCCTAACACCTTCCTTGGGACTTAATCGAACATCTTACCTAGACTCTCATGTAGACTACAAGACAGTATTCATATCCGGGACTTATCCCTCATAATTAATAAGTGACGACTCCTAATCAAAAAACGAGTGAGTAAAATCCGTGCTCACAAGTACCTTAAGACCAAATTGAAAAATAATTTAAGGGACCTAAAAAGATGGTATTTATATTATTAAAGATGAGGTAGAAGCCCTCGGAATCAAATCTCATCTTAATGATCTCGAAAAACTAAGTTTGACCAAAATCTGCACCATCCAGTCGATTGGATAAAGTCATTCAGCCGACTGGATAGGCCAAAAACGCTCAGTTAGGCCAAAATGCATTCGGATGAAATTTTGCCTATCCAGCCGATTAGATGATTCATCCAGTCAACTGGACGTAGTAAATGCTCTTCAATGGCTATTTTTTAAACGGGTAGTTTGCATTAATTACCACACCAACGACCATAAATTTTATTGAGCTATAAAATGAGATCTTGTACGAATGAAAAACAACTATTGATCAATCAATAATCATTCATCATTCACTAGAAGCTAAATTATTTCATCCTTAGTGAAAAACCCGAAATCCCCAATCCTCTGTTTATTGAGCTATTCAATTCTAACTCTTGGGAAATTTTATTAGAGCTTTAAAGATCTTATCCAACTCAATCAATTAGCAATTTTTGGATTCAAATCCATTAAAACTTGTATTGTAAAGTCAAGAATCTAAGGATTCTTGCATTGAAGCTGAAGGCTTTGTGAAAGTCAAGGGAGTACAGTTCCTTTACAAGAAAGGTTTGATCCACACCCGGAAGTGAGATTATAAAGTCTGGTATTTTATCTAGAAAAAGATTGTAAAAGGTTTGGGCTTCACCCGAAAGAAGTTTGTATGATAATCAAATCGTGGTGAATCCTCTTGTGGGTAGCTTGAGGAAGAGACGTAAGCAGGATTGCCAAACCTCGTGAACAAGATCGTTGTGTTTGTCTTCCCTAACTCTTGCATTTAATTTTTTAATTTGCATTATTTAATCTTATTAGCTGCTAATTCTTTGATAAATTAAATTTCACACTAAGAATCAAAGAAGAACTTTATATTTGCCAAGACCCTATTTACCCCCCCCCCCCCTCTAAGGTCAATACTTAGGGAACGGTTGGTATCATAACCTAGGACTCTAAATTCTAATCTAACAAATCTTAGAGTAAAAGATATCATGGCTAACAATATTTTTGCAACTAGCTTAGGTGAAGGCCAATCAACAACTAGACCTCCTTTGTTCAATGTAGAAAACTACAATTATTGGAAGACCCGAATTATGTATTACATTCAAGATCTTCACTATGAGTGTTGGAAAGTCATAGTCAAAGGACCACATCTTCCTACAAAAAATATTGAAGGGGTTCAATTACCCAAAGTAGAGGAAGAGTGGAATGAGGCAGATATTAAACTTATCCAAATAAATGCTAAAGCTGTTAGCAATTTATATTGTGCCTTAAGTCTCCAAGAATTCAATAGATTGTCGTGTTGTGACTCGGCCAAAGAAATTTGGGACAAACTCCAAGTCACCTATGAGTGGACAAATCAAGTAAAGGAGGAAAAGATAAGCATGCTAGTTCATAAATATGAACTCTTTAAAATGGAAAAAGACAAGTTCATATGTGATATGTTTACTCGTTTTACTAACATTCTTAATGGACTAAAATCTTTTGGTAAAGTGTATACAAATGCTAAAAATGTGAGGAAGGTGCTTCGCTCACTATCAAAAGAATGGACTCCCAAGGTGACGGTCCTTCAAAAAGCTAAGGACCTCACAAAATTGGCTATGAACGAGCTTCTAGGATCACTTATGACTCATAAGGTCATAATGAAGGGTCAACAAGATGATGAGCCAAAGGCCAAGAAGGGATTAGCCTTAAAATCCTCTCAAGAGGTTGAGAGTGATGAGGATGAGAGTGAGGGAGATGATTGTAAGCACCCTATTTTTGCACCCCCTATCCCTCTTCCCGCTTTTTAAAATGCTTCAAGGTTCAATCAAGGCCTAAGCCTAGTTGGCCAAACTTATACCCAAACAACCCAATCAAGCCCAATTACTTAATTCTATTACCCAAGCCCAAGTAGTCAAGCCTGATTATCCCATTGTCTAAGCCAAAGCCTAATTACTATAGCCCAAACTCAATTACCATAGTCAAAGTTCAACAACCATAACCCATGATCCATAAGATCTAGTCCACATACCCACATCCAATCCAAAACCCACAAACCCAAGCCCACTTTTCACTTTCCTACAAAAGTCCTCTTATTTTTTTATTCAAACCCCAAATAGCCCCATTCTTGTGTCTACACACCTTTTTGACCACCCAATCACCTCTCACCAAGTACACACTTTTTTACCACTCAATCACCTCCCTTACACTCTTACACCTCTTACAACTCATTCTTACACCTCTTACAAAATAATTAATTCTCTTACACTCTTTTTGACCACCCAATCACCTCTCACCAAGTACATACTTTTTTTTACTATCCAATCACCAATTACACTCCTTTTGACCAACCAATCACCTCCGTTCTTCTTATTAAACCCTATATTAATTACAAAATTACCACAACCCCTAGAAAAATGTTAGGCATATATGCCCACAAAAGCCATTCCGGAATTGTATTAGTCTAATTTATTAATAAAAGCATATTTACATTCATACATTGTCTTCTACATTTGGTAACTGTAAAGTCCATGTTTTATGTGTTGGCTTATTCCGGTGTGAAAACAAGTGAGTCTAGGTGATTAGGTGTGTATCTTGTGTCATTGTCTTCAAGCATCCACGACAAGTGAAGTTGAAGACCAAAGAAGATTGGTTGAAGACTCATTTCCTTCGTTTCACTGATAAGATGGTAAGTGACCTAGATACCATGTTACCTTAGGTGAGAATTGACTTAGATTAACCATAATATGATACGTTAAGTGGACATTGTTCTTGACTAATCATATGGACCCTAGGTGGTGAGATATGTAGTGCAAAACAAGTTCAAAATTCTAAAGTTTCTCAAAAAACCAAGGTTGCTTGCAGGTGACATATCTCTCAAACCATACCTTGGATTTTGATCCATAATATATCAAATCGACCGTGTCGAAAAGAGCTACAACTTTCATGTTGGGTGTAAAAGCTAAAAATGAAGTTTTAAAATTAGGTTTGCACCTCAAGGTCGACCCTGACCATTGAGGGTCGACCCTGAGTACGAAAAGTTTTGTATGAGAAAATTGGGTAGAGAGTTGGATTTTTGAGGGTCGACCTTGGAGGATGGTTCAGTCGACCGAAAGGCAAGGTTGGGTCAACCCAAGTGACCCCCAAGGTCGACCCTGATATGAGAAAATTTTCTAAACCGTTTTTTTCTTTCCTCTTTGGTTTTTATACACTTTAGCAACTTCTAAACATGGGTTTTGAGTTCCCTATTTTTGGTGAACCCTTCTAGTTCATGGTGAACAACTTTGGGAGAGTATAGAGAGGGTTTTTAACTACTTCTAAACTTCTTAAAAACTCTGGAAACTAATTGTTCTCCTCCCCTTTGTTAGATGCTTTCAACTTAGAGTTTACAAGCCTAAAGCTCCATTATAGCTTGCTTGGATTTTTCCACTAAAGGAGTCCATCTAGGTTTTGATTTTTATCAAACCATCAACCCGTTCTAGATAGAACAACTTGGCCGGAGTGTTCTGAAGCCTTTACGAAAAAGATTGATCCAAGAAGGATCGTGGTAGTGTGATTTGGTCGGTGGAATCCGAAGCCGTCATTGACGGAGATCGATCTGAAGATCGTGGACTATTTTTGAGACACAAAGAGAAGTACAAGTGACTGCGGTTGATCACAGGACTTATGAGTACGTGATGACTTTTCGAGGCATGGAGGACTAAGAACTGAAGGATCGTAGTGTCGAGTCCGAATGAGTCAAGTTCGAGTCTTGTAAGTTCTTGTTAACTTTGTCTTAGTAAATTCTCATGGCTAGACTAGGTCCCGTGGTTTTTCTTGGAAGGGTTTTCATATAAAAATTCTTGTGTTGTGATTTGTTTGTTTTTCCTATTCCACACTTTAAATTCATCATCCCTTTAATTAATAATGTAATTGTTAAATCATAAAAATGGTAGATAGAATTGTAAGGAAACCTAACCATCCCCTTGAACTTGTGAGATTCTCAACTCAAACACCGGATTTGAGGTTCACCGAATTTTTTCAATTGGTGTTAGAGCGGGTTCACTAACTTGTTAGTGTGATCTTGTTTCATATTTTTGGTGAATATAAATCTCCAAAGAGAGGGAGGATCCATCTCTTGTCTCCCATTATTTGATAGGAATAATTATGCCTATTGGAAAGCTCAAATGAGAGCGTTTCTAAAATCATTAGATGAGAGAGTATGGATCTCCATTGAACAAGGTTAGACCCATCCAATAAAGACCAGAGATGATCAGACCATCCCTAAACCTTCCTCTGAATGGACCAATGTAGAACTTGAAAGTTGTAGATGGAATAGTAAGGGTCTAAACACAACCTTCGCCGCTGTCACACTCGAAGAATTTTGACGTATTTCTAAATGTGACACATCAAAGAAGGCATGAGACATTATTCAAATTACCCATGAAGGGACTACAACTGTCAAGATCTCCAAAATTCAATTGCTTACCTCTAAATTTGAAAAGTTGATGATGGATGACAATGAAACCTTTGACAGTTTTTATGCAAATTTGAGTGACATTGTCAATTCTAGTTTCAATCTAAGGGAAAAAAATTCCTGAGTCCAAAATTGTTAGAAAAATTTTGAAATCTCTACCTGAGATATTTCAATCGAAAGTTACCACCATCGAAGAGAGCAAAAATGTTGATGCTCTCAAATTTGAAGAGCTAGTTGGTTCTCTCCAAACCTATGAGTTAAATTTGAACCCATCTAAGAAACCAAAAACTATTGCCTTGAAATCCATTAAGGAATCCATAGATGGTTCAGATAATTACTCTAAGGATGAAGAAGAAGAGTTGGCTTCATTTACAAAGAAATTCAAAAAAAATTTGAAACTTAATAAGAGATTTAATCCAAAATGATAAAAATCTTTTGAAAAACCCAAGTCCAAGCACTTTGAAAATAAGAAACCTCTTAAAAGTGTGGATAAAAAACCCCAAGGTGTTCAATACTATGAATGTCAAGGTATGACCATATTACCACTGAGTGCTCTAATAAGAAAAGATTTATGGGCAAGGCAAAGGATGACAGTGAATCTGAATCTGAGGAATCAGATAGTTCTTCTTGTGAGAAGACTAGGGGTTACGTGGCCTTCACTGCATCTTTGTATGGGGTTGAAGAATCTTCTTCAAATGTTGTGAGTGACCAACACCATAGTGATGGTGAGGATGATGAGAGTCAAAATGACTCAGATTCTAGGGGAGACCTCGAGGCAGCCTATGATGAGCTGTTTCAAGAATGCCTAAAGCTGAAAAATGTTCAATTTTTCATGTCCAAAAAGATTAAATCTATTGAAATGGAAAAAAATGTCTTAGACCAAGTGACTTCAGGGTTGAGAGCACTTGTGTCACAGCTTGAGGAAGAGAAAGCTTTCCTCCTTATCAAGACTTAGCTTCTTGAATCTGATTTGCATGTTTGTCTTGATGAAAAGGCAAGTCTTGAAATCAAGTTGGATGATCTTGAGTAAAGTCAAAGGTGTGAAAATGTGAAGGGAACTCCATCTACCTCAAACACTGAGCCTAGTGCTAAAAGGCGCCCTCCTGCTAAAGAGAAAGACCTTACTACTTAAAAATTCATTCCTACATGTCATAGATGTGGAGTGAAGGGTCATATTAAGCCTCAATGTCCTAAACTTCGAAAAATGTCCAATCATGGTTTTAAAAACCAAAATAACTTAAATGAGAATCTTCAAACGAGAGTTGATATCCGAGTGGAGATGTCTAGGAAGTTAAATGATGATATATTGAATATCTATGATAACTCTAGACAGTGGCATGGTCATGACACTCCTCATGCTAGATATAGAGGAGGTAACAAGGAGAACCATAATGTCCGTCATAATTCTAAGACTCAATCCTAGAAAAGGAGGAACATGAGAAAGAGGCAAAAGGTCATACCTACCTCAACTGAAAAGGTTAAAGACCAAAGGGCCAATCAAACTGCTAAAACCATTTGGATGAGAAAGGAAGACCTGAAGGGCTTCACTTATCCCTTGCCTGTCATAGCCGAGGGTGTGCTAGTACTATTGTATCTTGTCCTAGTGCTATGCTGCTTGTGTATACTAATAGGTCTTAAGTTTTTTTTACTAGTTGTTATTTTTTTTGGTTTGTTTTTCTGTTTTCTTTATTTATGAAAAATCCAAAAACATTGAAAAACCTTAAAATCTAAAAAGATTTTTGTCATGTTGCCCTTGTTTGACTTGCATGATCTGCATTCCTTGTGTGATCTTTATTTCTATACTTGTCCAGTGTTGAACATGAGTTTGTTGCTGATTGAGGATATATCACCTGCATAGTCTTTTGGTTAGGCTAAAAATTAGACTGGTTTTATCTTGCATAGTTAAAGACTTATTCATGAGTGTATGCTTTACAAATTTCACATGCACTCTTACTATTCTGTTGAGAGGTCTATTTTCTAATCTGTAGATGTTTGACTTATCTCAATAGTGTGACCTTGGATGACCGATCTAAAATGACCATATTGTTAGTCATCCTCATTTTGTGTATCCCTCATGAGCAAAAATTGTTGCAATGAAAAGGGCTACCTACTGGGCTAGTGTGAAGTCACTATTGGATGCAAACAGTATGAAATAGCTACCTAGGTAGATAGTAGGTATCTATCTGGGTCACTAGAGTGAAAGCACCTACTGCCAATAGCCAGGAGTACCTACCTGGATAGTGTGAAAGTCATCATTGCATGCAAAGATAAATTTAGATAAAGAACATCAAAAGATATCTTATAATATTTAGAGATATTTGACCAAAAGTAAAAAGAAAAAAATATTGGGTCAAATAAAATGGATAAAGGAGCACCAAAATGTAAAAAATCATCATATTTGGATCTAACTAGATTTGAATTCTTAGATTTATGCCTTCAGGAGTCCCCTTAGTGGTTAATGTCATATCCTTGGAAAAGGAAAGAAACCTTGATCTAGTATCTAGTCAGACCACCACAACACTCAAATGCTTCACTTTTGAACTGTTCACTAAATGTGACTAAGTGAATTGGCAAGGCTTTAGCATTCCATGATATCTAGTCAGATGTGTATCCTCAGTCAGACTAACTAATCATGTTCTTCATTGGATTTGTAATTTTAAATTACTACTGCTTTGAATGCTTTTGATGCATATTTGTGTGGCACATGATATTTTTTTTGTAATATTATTATGTGCTTTCTTTTTGTTTGGCATGGGCCTTTCTAGCATAGGTGCCCTATTTTTGGTGGTTTACTTGATCTTAGGGGGAGAAGATCAAGTTGAGCTATTGAGGGGGAATTTATGCTTTATATTTCTATTTTGTTCCCCGCTCTTTAGTCCCCTCATTGTCTGCATTTGATTGGTTGTATTGTAATTGTCTTGATATTACACTTGTACTAAATTGCTATATTCTTTGTGCTATTGGCTTCCTGACTACCTTTGGCAATTGTGTCAAAAAGGGGGAGAATGTTGGGTATTATTTCTCAAGTTCAGTACATTCCTTGCTTTACCTGTGGTTACTTATTTTCATATTCCACACATTCTTCACTGGGTATTTTATTAATGAGCATGTGCAGGTGCAGGGTTGCAGCAGACAGATTTCACCGTTTTGATGTGTTTGGGTGAGTTTATATCAAGTCATGTACTTCAGTTTAGTTTTGCCACGGAATTTTCAAAGAGGGAGATTGTAAAGTCCATGTTTTATGTGTTGGCTTATTCCGGTGTCAAAACAAGTGAGTCTAGGTGATTAGGTTGTATCTTGTGTCATTACCTTCAAGCATCCACGACAAGTGAAGTTGAAGACCGAAGAAGATTAGTTGAAGACTCATTTGCTTCGTTTCACTCATAGGATGGTAAGTGACCTAGATACCATGTTACCTTAGGTAGGAATTGACTTAGATTAACCATAATATGATACCTTAGGTGGACCTTGTTCTAGACAAATCATATGGACCCTAGGTTGTGAGATATGTAGTGCATAACAAGTTCAAAATTCTGAAATTTCTCAAAAAACCAAGGTTGCTTGTAGGTGACATATCTCCCAAACCATAGCTCAGATTTTGCTCCATAATAAATCAAATCGACCATGTCAAAAAGATCTACAAATTTAATGAAGGGTGTAAGAGCTAAAAATGAAGTTTTAAAATCGGGTTTGCACCTCAAGGTCGACCCTAACCATTGAGGGTTGACCCTGAGTATGAAAAGTTTTGTATGGAAAAATTGGGCAGATTCGGTCGACCGAAAGGCAAGGTTGGGTTGACCCAAGTGACACCCAGGGTCGACCCTGATATGAGAAAATTTTCTAAACCGTTTTTTTCTTGCCTCTTTGATTTGTAAACACTTTAGCAACTTCTAAACATGGGTTTTGAGTTCCCTATTTATAGTGAACCCTTCTAGTTCGTGGTGAACAACTTTGGGAGAGTATAGAAAGGGTTTTTAACTCCTTCTAGAGTTCTTAAAAAATCTAGAAACTAATTGTTCTCCTCCCATTTGTTAGATGCTTTCAACCTAGATTTTGCAAACCTAAAACTCCCTTATAGCTTGCTTGGATTTTTCCACTAAAGGAGTCCATCTAGGTTTTGATTTTTATCAAATCATCAACCCGTTCTAGATTGAACAACTTGGCCGAAGTGTTTTGAAGCCTTTGCGAAGGAGATTGATCCGAGAAGGATCGTGGTAGTGTGATTTGGTCGGTGGAATCCGAAGCCGTCATTGACAGAGATCGATCTGAAGATCGTGGACTATTTTCGAGACACAAAGAGAAGTACGAGCGACTGTGGTTGATCATGGAGCTTGTGAGTACGTGATGACTTTTCGAGGCATACAGGACTAAGAACTGAAGGATCGTAGTGTCAAGTCCGAAGGAGTCAAGTTCGAGTCTTGTAAGTTCTTGTTAACTTTGTCTTAATGGATTCTCATGGCTGAACTAGGTCCCGTAGTTTGTGTTGTGGCTTGTTTATTTTTCTTATTCCGCACTTTAAATTCATCATCTCTTTAATTAATAACTTAATTGTTAAATCATAAAAATGATAGATAGAATTGTACGGAAACCTAACCATCCCCTTGAACTGGTGAGATTCTCAACTCAAACATTGGATTTGATGTTCACTGAATTTTTTCAATAACATATTAAAAGTATCTCATAAGATGAGTCTACCTTGTCTCTTAGGTAACATTGTAGGAAAATCATCCAACTAGTTTTGAACCAAATGCTCAAGAGATATGGTTTTCCGGTTCCTTGTAGACTTAGAATTGTTCTAAGTTATTTATGATACATCTGGACAATGTATTCCTACTAACTTACACATTGTTAGTTCCATATGATAGAGTGATGAATCTTAATCACTAAGAGAAGAGTCTTTTGACTAAAATGTAGATATAAGTAAGAAGTACTTATATTGCAACTGGATCGCTTAGTGGATACCCTTAGAAATATACTGTCTACATATATTTAGGATAGTCCATTTGACATAATATCCTTAACCTGATAGGACGACATCTTCTCTAGTATTTGCCTATATAGCTTTGATGTGGCCAATCGTCAATGTCTAACACACCGGACTAAATACGGGCTCGTTGGGTTATGTACGCTACACTAGAAGAAATATGTGTACGCTCAACAAAGATTCCACTACTCTTCATTTAGAGTAAACTATATTGAGTTGATAATTGTCAAACCAGACTTGGAAAACCAGCGCTGGTATTTATCGATGAAATGGTTTTATCGAAAAAAATGTTGCTTTATGTATAAAGGAAATTAATAATTATTATTATTTCTTTTAAAGAATTTCCAAATAGTTTTGAAAGTCCAAGTTTGACTAAAAGTATCAAAGAGAAAGGGTTCTCATTATAAGCTAAGGATTACAAACAGTACAAGATATTGTCCCGTAAGCGTATAATAATATTGGATTGTGGAAGGACATGTCTGTAAACAAATCTTGTAATAAATAATACCTGCAAGTAATTCTCTAATTTCTTGAGGTTAGTCACATTGTGTTAATGGAAATTATTGTGATTAGTGGAAGTCTAGGGACATAGATAATATTCTATGATCCTAATGGTGAAAACGTTTCCTAACAACAAGGCTTCAACCAAAAGGTGAAGCACTTGGTCCGACCACTGGAAATAGGAGATCCCTTTAGATCCCACACACTAGGACCTTCTTAAAGGTTTTAATTTAATTATAAATTAAATTAATTGATTTCTCTACGTAAATCACTATATGGTATAGTGAAGCTCTACTAGGTGAAATCACATAAGATATGATCAACCAAATGGGTAGGATCCATACGAAATTTTGATAAAGATCAGAACTTGTCCAACAAAAGTTAAGAACTCTGAAAGGGGCGTGAGATAGTGGTGCCCACCTATGGTGAGACGCCCACTTTATGATAGAACTTATCCATTTGATTAGTTGGTAATCTTCTTGAAAAAATTCGGTGAACCTTAAATCCAATGTTTGAGTTGAGAACTCACAAATCCAAGAGAGGATGGTTCGGTTTCCCTAAAAGTCTATCTACCATTTTGATGATTTTAACAATTAAGTTATTAACTAAAGAAATGATAAAATTTAAGTGCGGAAATAGAAAACCAAGCAAACCACAACACAAGGATTTTTACGTGGAAACCCTTTCGGGAAAAACCACGGGACCTAGTCCAACCATAAGAATCCACTAAGACAAAGTTAACAAGAACTTATAAGACTCGAACTTGACTCATCCGGACTCGATACTACGATCCTTCAGTTCTTAGTCCTCCACGCCTCGAAAAGTCATCACGTACTCACAATTCTCGTGATCAACTGCAGCCGCTCGTACTTCTCTTTGTGTCTCGAAAACAGTCCACGATCTTTCGATCGATCTCTGTCAATGATGGCTTTGGATTCCACCTACCAAATCACACTACCACGATCCTTCTTAAATCGATCTCCTTCGCAAAGGCTCCGAAACACTCTGGCCAAGTTGTTCGATCCAGAACGGGTTGATGGTTTAATTAAAATAAACTCCTAGATGGACTCCTTCTATGAAAAAGTCCAAGCAAGCAAGAATGGGGCTTTAGGCTTGCAAACTCTAGGATGAAAGAATCTAATAAAGAGGGTAGAGGAAAATACATCTCATAGGTTCTATGACTTCTAGATAAACTTAAAAGTACTCTCCACACACTCCCCAAGTTGTACTTCACGAACTAGAGGGGTTCACCATATAGTAGGAAAATTTCTCATATCAGGGTCAACCCTGGGGGTTACTTGGGTCAACCCAAAGGTGAGTTGGGTCGACCCAAGTATCCTCCAGGGCCAACCTCACTTTTGCAAGCTTCTGCCATATTTTCCCATATAAAAAAACTTATACTCAGGATCGACCCTCAATGGTTAGGGTCGACCTTGAGGTGCAAACATGATTTTAAAATTTCATTTTCAGCTCTTATATCCTTCATGAAATTTGTAGATCTTTTCAACGCAGTCGATTTGATATATTATGGAACAAAATCCGAGCTACGGTTTGAGATATATGCCACCTACAAACAACCTTGGTTTTTTGAGAAATTTTAGGATTTTAAACTTGTTTAGCACTACATATCTCAATACCTAGGGTCCATATGATTAGTCTAAAACCATTACCACCTAAGGTATCATATTAGGTTTATTCTAAGTCAATTCTCACCTAAGGTAACATGGTATCCAGGTCACTTAGAGGGAAATGATCAACCGAGTCTTCAACGGTCTTCAACTTCACTTGTTCTGGATGCTTGACAGCAATGACACAAGATACACACCTAATCACCTAGACTCACTTTTTTTGACACTGGAGTAAGCCAACACATAAAACATGGACTTTATAATCTCCCCCTTTGGAAATTCCGTGGCAAAACCAAACTGAAGTACATGACTTGACACAAACTCACCCAAACACATCAAAATGGTGAATTAGGGCATTACATGACTCCAACACTATTATATGACATCAATTGACAAATCAACTTAAATGAAGACACTGAAGCTCTTTTTAAGTAAGATCTGTCTACTGCAACCATACACTTGCACATGCTCATAAACAAAATACTCAATGAAGCATGTATGGAATATGAAAATACATAAACACAAGTATTGTCAGGAATGTATTGAACTTGGGAAATAGTACCCAACATTCTCTCCCTTTTTGGCACAATTGCCAATTATAGTCATGAAGCCAATATCACAAGAAATATAACAATTTAACACATGTAAAATATCAAGGCAATCACAACCAATCAAATGCAGACAATGAGGGGACTAACGAGCGGGGAACAAAATAGCCATATAAAGCACAAACTCCGCCTTAACTACTCAAGCACAAACTCCTCCTCAACAACTCAACTTGATCTTCTCCCCCTAAGATCAAGGACACCACCAAAAACAGGGCACCTATGCTAGAAAGGTCCATGCCAACTAATAAGAAAACACATAATACTAATGCTAAAAAGGTATCATGTGCCACACAAACATGCATCAAAAGCATTCCAAGTAGTAGTAATTTAAATTACAAATCCAATGAAGAACATGATTAGTTAGTCCGACTGAGGATACACATCTAACTAAATCTCACAGAATGCTAAAGCATAGCCAATTCACTTAGTCACATTTAGTGAACAGTTCAAAAGTGAAGCAATATGTGTGAAGTGATGGTATGACAAGATACTAGATCAAGGTTTCTTTCCCTTTCCAAGGATATGACATTAACCACTAAAGGGACTCCAAGAGACACAATTCTTAGAAGTCAAACCTAGTTAGATCCAGATATGTTGATTTTTTACATTTTGGTGTTCCTTTATCCATTTTATTTGACACAATATTTTTCTTTTACTTTTGATCAAATACCTCCAAACATTGTAAAATTTCTTTTGATGTTCTTTATCTGAAAATATCTTTTCATGCAATGATGGCTTTCACACCATCTAAGTAGGTAATCCTGGCTATTGGCAGTAGGGGCTTTCACTCTAGTGACCCAGATAGATACCTATTGTCTGCCTAGGTAGCCATTTCATACTGTTTGCATCAAATAGTGGCTTTCACACTAGCCCAGTAGGTAGCCCTTTTTCATTGCATAAATTTTGCTCATTGAGGATACACAAAATGAGGATGACTAACAATATGGTCATTCTAGATTGGTCATCCAAGGTCACACTTTTGGGATAAGTCAAACACCTACAGATTGGAAAATAGACCTCTCAATAGAATCAGTCAGAGTGCATGTGAAATTTGTGAAGCATACACACATGAATAAGTCTCTAACTGTTCAAGGTAAAACCGGTCTAATTTTCAGCCTAACCAAAAGACTATGAAGGTGATATATCTACAATCAGCAACAAACTCATATTCAACCCTGGACAAGTATAGAAATAAAGATCACACAAGGAATGCAGATCATGCAAGTCAAACAAGGGCAACATGACAAAAATCTTTTTAGATTTTATAGTTTTTCAATATTTTTGGGTTTTTTCAAAATAAAGAAAACAAAAAATAAACCAAAGCAAATAACAGCTAGTAAAAAGAAAAAAATACTAGTATACATAAATAGCATAGCACTAAGATATAACAATACCAGCGCACCCTAGGCTATAACAGACAGGGGCTAAGTAAAGCCCTTCAGGTCTTCCTTTCTCACCCAAACAGCTTTAGCAGTTTGATTGACCATTTGGTCTCTAACCGTTTCAGTTGAGATAGGTATGACTTTTTGCCTATTCCTCCTGTTCTTCTTTTTCTAGGATTAGGTTATAGAATTATGATAGGCATTACGGTCTTCCTATTACCTCCTTTATATTTAGTATAAGGAGTGTCATGGTTATGCCACTGTCTAGAGTTGTGAGCAATTTTCATCACATTTCACACAAACTCCTAGACTTCTCCACTAAGACCTCAACTCTCCTTTGAAGATTCCTATCAAAGTTATTTTGGTTTTCAAAACTATGATTGGGCATTCTTCGAAGTTTAGGACATCGAGGCCTAATATGACCCTTCACTCCACATTTATAACATGTAGAAATGAATTTTTGAGTTGAAATGTCCTTATTTTCAGGAGGGTGCGTTTTAGCACTAGGCTTAGTGTTCGAGGTAGGTGAAGTTCCCTTCACATCTTTATACCTCTGATTTTGCTCAAGATCAGTAAACTTGATTTCAAGACTTGTCTTTTGATCAAGATAATCATGCAAATCAGATTCAAGAAGCTGAGTCTTGGTAAGGAAGGAAGCCTTCTCTTCCTCAAGCTGTGACACAAGAGTTCTTAACCCTGAAGCCACTTGGTCTAAGGCATCTTTTTCCATTTCAATAGATTTGATTTTTTTGGACATGGAAAACTAAGCCTTTCTTAGCTTTAGTCATTCTTGAAATAGCTCATCATAGGCTGCCTCGAGGTCACCCTCAGAATCCGAGTCATTCTGACTCTCATCATCCTCCTCACCATCACTACAGTGTTGGTTACTCACAGGATTTAAAGAAGATTCTTCAATCTCAATTAGAGATGCAGTGAAGGCCACATAACCCCTAGTCTTCTCATGAGAATAACTACCTGATTCCTCATATTCAGATTCACTGTCATCCCTTGCATTGCCCTTAAATCTTTTCTTATTAGAGCATTCAACGGTAATATAGTCGTAGCCTTGGCATTCATAGCATTGAACACCTTGAGATTTCTTATCCACACTTTTAAGATGTTTCTTGTTTTCAAAGTGCTTGGACTTGGGCTTTTTAAAAGATTTTCGTCCTTTAGAATTAAATCTCTTATTAAGTTTCAAAATTTTTTGAATTTCTTTGTAAATAAAGTCAACTCTTCTTCTTCATCCTTAGAGCCACTATTTGAACCATCTATGGATTCCTTGACGGATTTCAAGGCAATGGATTTTGGTTTCTTAGATGAGTTCAGATTTAACTCATAGGTTTAGAGAGAACCAACCAACTCTTCAATTTTGAGAGCATCAACATTTTTGTTCTCTTTGATAGTGATAACCTTCAATCGAAATGTCTTAGGTAGAGATCTCAAAATTTTTCTAACAATTTTGGAGTCAGGAATTCTTTCCCCTAAATTGAAGTTAGAATTGACAATGTCACTCAAATTAGCATAAAAACTGTAAAAAGTTTCATTATCAATTTTTCAAACTTAGAGGTCAATATTTGAAGTTTAGAGATCTTGACAGTTGTAGTCTCTTCATGGGTAATTTGAAGACTGTCCCATGCCTCCTTCGAAGTGTCACATTTAGAAATACGTCAAAATTCTTCGAGTGTGACAGCGGCGAAGATTGCATTTAGACGCTTAATATTCCATCTACAACTTTCAAGTTCTAGATTGGTCCATTCAGAAGAAACTTTAGGGATGGTCTGGTCATTTATGGTCTTTGTTGAATGGGTCCAACCTTGTTCAATGGATATCCATACTCTCTCATCTAATGATTTTAGAAACGCTCTTATTCAAGTTTTCCAATAGGCATAATTATTCTCATCAAATAATGGGGGAAAAGAGATGGATCCTCCCTCTCTTTGGAGATTCATATTCACCGAAAATATGAGACAAGACCACACTAAAAAGTTAGTGAACCCGCTCTGATACCAATTGAAAATTTTGGTAAACCTCAAATCTGATGTTTGAGTTGAGAACTCACAAATCCAAGAGGGGATGGTTCAGTTTCCCTAAAAGTCTATCTACCATTTTGATGATTTAACAATTAGTTATTAACTTAAGGGATGATAAAATTTAAGTGCGGAAATAAAAAACCAAGCAAATCACAACACAAGGATTTTTACGTGGAAACCCTTCCGAGAAAAACCACGGGACCTAGTCCAGTCATGAGAATCCACTAAGACAAAGTTAACAAGAACTTACGAGACTCGAATTTAACTCCTTCTGTAGAACCCTGGATCTTTATGGCATGTATTAAAAGCCTTAATATTTTTTTCTTAAGCTTTGCGTGTTTATAGGTGTTTGGAATGAAGAAAGTAAGAGTATAGAATACTCTTAAGTGTTAACAAGGGTTATGCCTTAGCATACCCTCAACTTTGAAAAGCTCTAGTTCGCTCATAACTGATCGGAATCGAGCGATTTTTGAATTTTTGGAAAATTATTTGAACCCTCTTCGAGGTTCATGTTTACCATTTTTCTTAATTTTGAGCCAGGGTCAAGTCAAAAGTCTAATTTCCAAAGTCAGGACTGTTGAAAATCTGGGCTGTCGAAACCTATTTACAGATCAGTCAGCTTTGGATCCATTTTTGGTAAAGTAAAACTCAAAATTTAGAGTTGTACAAAATACAAAATTTGTTCCCCTTCAAAGTATGAATCAAACGCAAGTTGAATCGTCAAAATCGGACCACCGAGTCAAAAGTTATGGCCGATTTACCAAAGCGCGTTTTTGCAACAAAACTCGCTCGAGCGAGATCCAAACCCGCTCAAGCGAGATTGACCAAAAACGAGTTTTTGAGGCCAGGGAGTAACCCGCTCGAGCGAGATGAAAGCCCACTCGAGCAAGATCCCCCAGAAATGTTTTTTTTTTGGTTTTTTCACTAACCTAACACTATATATACCCAATTTTTCGGGGGTCCAAGGTTCCTAACACTTAGAGAGTGACTTTTTGAGAGAAAAAGAAGGAAACCTAGGTTTTCAAAGGGGGATTATGTTGGAGACAAAGGATGAGATCGAATCATCACTTCTCAAAGCTTTCACAAGCTTGAACCTTCTTCCTTGAGCGTGGATCTCCATTTTCAAGCTCAAGCTCGTGTTAGATCATCCTTCTATGATTAAGCTTATGCATTACTTTATGTTCCATTATGTATTGCCTTGTGTATTTTGACAGGATGGTTTGGTATCGGATACGGCACATCACGAGTCAAAGTATCCCTAACTCTCAGGGGGTATTTTGGGTCGCGACACCTTCGAAATCAACACTACGATCCTTCAGTTCTTAGTCCTCCACGCCTCAAAAATTCATCACATACTCACAAGTTCTGTGATCTACCGCAGCCGCTCGTACTTCTCTTTGTGTCTCGAAAACAGTTCACGATCTTCTGATCGATCTCCGTCAATGACAGCTTCGGATTCCACCAACCAATCACACTACCACAATCCTTCTCGGATCGATCTTCTTCGCAAAGGCTCTGGAACACTCCAGCCAAGTTTTTCTATCCAAAACGGGTTGATGGTTTGATTAAAATCAACTCCTAAATGGACTCCTTCAATGAAAAAGTCCAAGTAAGCAAGAATGGGGCTTTAGGCTTGCAAACTCTAAGATGAGAAAATCTAATAAAGAGGGTAGAGAAAAATTAATCTCATAGGTTCTATGACCTCTAGAGAAACTTAAAAGTACTCTTCATACACTCCCCAAGTTGTACTCCATGAACTAGAGGGGTTCACCATATATAGGGAAGTTAAAAACATGTTTTGGAAGATGCTAAAATAGTTTTTAAAAAAACCCAAAACAACATATCAGGGTCAACCCTGGGGGTTACTTAGGTCAATCCAAAGGTGAAGTTGGTGACCCATGTATCCTCCAGGGTCGACCCTCACTTTTGCAAGCTTCTGCCAAATTTTCCCATATAAAGAAACTTATACTCAAGGTCGACCCTCAATGGTCAGGGTCGACCTTGAGGTGCAAACCTAATTTTAAAAATTCATTTTCAGCTCTTGTATCCTTCATGAAAGTTGTAGCTCTTTTCGACGTGGTCGATTTGATATATTATAGAGTAAAATCTAAGCTAGGGTTTGGGAGATATACCACCTACACGCAACCTTGATATTTTGAGAAATTTCAGGATTTTAAACTTGTTTAGCACTACATATCTCAACACCTTGGGTCCGTATGATTAGTCTAAGACCATTACCACCTAAGGTATCATATTAGGTTTATTCTAAGTCAATTTTAACCTAAGGTAACATGGTATCTAGGTCACTTACCATCCTATGAGGGAAATGATCAACCGAGTCGATCAACCAAGTCTTCAATGGTCTTCAACTTCACTTGTTGTGGATGCTTGATGGCAATGACACAAGATACAGACCTAATCACCTAGACTCACTTGTTTTGACACCGGAATAAGCCAACACATAAAACATGGACTTTACACTTATATCCTATTTAATAGGAATTAGATTACTTGATTGCTAATTAATGGTTTCCTATTAAGTAGGGAATGAATTAGTTTGTTACTAATGGTTTCCTATTAAGTAGGGAATGTATTAGTTTCTTACTAATGGTTTCCTATTAAGTATGGATTGAATTATTAAGTTACTAATTGATTTTTCTGTTAAATAGGGAATGGATAATGTTAGTTTCTTATTTTGATAAATCTTAATTAATTAGGAATTATCATTAAGGAATCAACAAGAGAGAATTCTAATTGGATTAGAATTAGAAAAATGAGTCTTGAATTACAAGTAAGCAATCCAAGAGGGCTTTATAAAGGGTGGGACGTCCACCCCGTTGGCCACAATCACTCTCCAACGTTTTTTTTTCTCTCTCTCTCCAAAAGCTCACGCCCCCCTCTCCCTCCTTTGGTGGTTGTACAGCCAACACTCCCATTCTATTCTCTTAATTTTTGTTTGGATCTTGAATAATATCATAACCAATTTTGTTATCAAGAAAGGATCTTGCATTCAAGAAAAGAATAAAAGAACATAGAGCTAGAAATGGAAGGATCATTAACTTCTTTTAGAGAAAAGTTTTTAAGGATTAAAGAAGGTTCGTGTGGATTGCAAAGGAGACTTTTCACTTGCGAAGTTTTGTGGATATCGTTCTATTTTTTAAATCGTGGAAAAAACTTATCAATTTCATAGTCGCAAAGGTGATTGTTAATTTCTCCTTCATTGAATAAAATCAATCAAAACTATAGTCATATCTTGGGATTCGATGTATTCCCCCTCCCCCCAAGAATTATTTTTCTAAAATTAAAAAGAGACATACTTTCAATAAACTCTATAAATACAAGACTCTCACAAGTCATTTCTTCCATCTCCAAAATCCCAAGTAGAAACTCTAGCTCTTCCTCCTCTCTATCCAAAAACCCTTAGACTTCATAACCCCTTGGAAGACTCTCACCATTTAATCTTTCTTTTTAGCCTTGAAGAAAAGTAAGAAGAAGCTAAGGTTTAGAGTGTGTAGAGAATTCTAGGACTAAAAGCCTAGAGTTCTTCACTAACTCTCTTCCTTTGTGAACTCTAAAAACCTCTTACCTCTTGGAGCATTGGAAAAGAAGTCTTGGAGGAGTAGGCACTCCTCTCTTTATTCTTCATCTTCTTCTTTACTTCTTTTTTTTTTTTTTTTTTTGGTTTCTAGTCTTTTTCTAGAACCATTTGGGAAGACCTCTCTCTTCTCAAGTTTAG
Organism: Tetracentron sinense; assembly: GCA_015143295.1. Classification (NCBI taxonomy): domain Eukaryota; kingdom Viridiplantae; phylum Streptophyta; class Magnoliopsida; order Trochodendrales; family Trochodendraceae; genus Tetracentron; species Tetracentron sinense. The sequence continues at coordinate 21,217,803 of CM026556.1, read as the reverse complement.
TAGGGTCTCTTTACACCAATCTAATGGTGTAGAGGGACCCCACCTCAAAAGAAATGAGAGATCCTCTTTTTTTTTCCTTTCATTGAAATATTTCTAACTTTTTAATGTACTAGTGTGGATATGGCTAGGCCCATAGAGAGTAGAAGCTAAAATTATACCTCTTTTCATTTTGTTTCTTCATTTAGATTCTAGTCCTTCTTCTAGAGTTTTTTGGAAAAGTTCATCCTCACTAGAGCCCCATTACATCATTCATAGTGGTGTAAATGGACTATATTAGAAGGGAAATGATGAGTTTCCATTTTCTCAACTTTTCACTTTTTTCATTTCTTTCTTTTTCCTTCATGTTCTTTTTTGAATTGGTAAATGATAATTTAAGGACTTAAAGAGGACATTATCCAAAATGTCTTATACCAAAGGTAATGATATTTGATTTATTGTCAACTCCAATCCAACAAAATAAGTGTTGACAATGACCATCTACTATTTATAATGCAAATATCCCTCTTTATGTACTAAATATGATTTCTTAGCTTAACATCTCCTTAACCTTTTCTTGGTCTAAATTTGATTTTAGTTTAGTTTGCCAAAACCCTACTTATATGAAAATCCAAAATAAAACATGATATAATCTCAAAATAACAAAAACATTCAAATATAACCAAAATACCAAAAAATTCAAATATAAACAAAATACCAAAAACATCAACAAACTTAGCATGCTTGCTTGTAAGAACTACTATATCTTGATCCCGCCAAGTCGGGTAAGTAGGCAGCCTTAACGGGTCCAGCTCACCTAGGATTAGTTTTCCTTTCCCCCCCTTAATCTTGCTTTATTAGCATAATTAAATAACATACTTAAGTTATATTTGAATTTCTTCTTTAATTGGCTTAGACATAGGGAGTAGGTTACCATCTCCAGATTGTGGCCATAAGGTGCCTAACACCTTTCCTGGGGCTTAATCGAATCACTTACCTAGAATCTCATTTTGGACCTTATGCATTATCCATTGTATATTTGAGATCCTATTTTCCCTTAATAAAATAAGCGACGACTCTTATTTTAGGCATTTAATGTTGTTCCTCTGTAGGGTCTGGTCCGGAAGGAAATGCGGTAAATTTCCTTGCTCACAATGAAGACATAGCCCTCATGGCCAAGAAGTTTAAGAAGTTCTTAAAGCATAAGATTATACAAGAAAGAATTCACTAAGGAAATCTCCAAGGGTGAAGATCTAGCAAGAAGGAGCCAATAATTTGTTACGAGTGCAAAAAGTCGGGACACATCAAGACAGAGTGTCCTCAACTCAAGAAAAGCAATAATTTCCAGAAAAGAGCCATGAAAGCAACTTGGGTTGACTCCGAGGAAAGTGGGTCGGAAGACTCAAGTGATGAAGAAGTTACAAATTTGTGTCTCATGACTAATGAGGATGAGGTAAACTTTTCTCTAAATGAATCTCTTTCTTATGATGATATTAGAGAAGCATTTAACAATTTATATTGTGAATTTCGAAAACTTGCTTCAAAGAATAAAGCTCTAAAAAAGTAAAATCTTCTACTCTTTAATAAAAATGATGATATGCTTAAAGAAAAGAAAATTCTACAAAAAGAGATTGAGGTGTTGAAAACAAAAGAAAAGGAAACTCAATCCTTACCTCAAAACTCTACTAGTGAATGTGATGAGCTTAAAGCTAAAGTCAATGACTTGACTAGACCAATTCACACATTCACTGATGGCCAAAACAATCTAGAATCACTATTAGGCCAACAAAGATGTGTATTTGGCAAAACCGGACTAGGTTACAATCCCTCGGTAAAATAAAAGAATTACCAAAACTTCTTTGTTAAAGCAACTAATTCCTTAACTAAACCATTTAGTGCTTTTTACTCTTTTAATGGAAAGAAGATGCTTAAGAAGGTTTGAGTTCCAAAGGGAAAATCCCCTCCCAAAACTAATCGTGTAGGACCCAAGATGGTTTGAGTACCAAATGGAGTTACTTGAGTTTATCTTGTAGGTATGCTTCAAGTCAAGTACCTCCAAATCAACATGGTTCTTGGATAATGGATGCTCAAGGCACATGACCGGGAACAAAAAACTCTTTATTTCAATTACTCCTAAAGATGGAGGGCATGTGACCTTCGGGGACAACGTTAAGGGGAAGATCATTGGTATAGGTAATGTTGGTAAGAACAATTCAACCTTTATTAAAAATGCTTTATTAGTAGATGATCATAAACATAACCTTATAAGTATTAGTCAACTATGTAATAAGGGATTAAATGTGTCATTTAAGTCAAACTTATGAATGATTAAGGATAAAGATAACATTAATTCTCCGTGTTAAATGAAACTAGTTAGTTATGACAAAAAAGACTAGGCCATGCTAGTATGGATTTATTGTCCAAATTATACAGAAATGAGCTTGTCAAATGTTTACCTAAAACAAAATTCATTAAGGATAAAGTTTGTGATGCTTGCCAACTAGGTAAACAAATCAAAACATCATTTAAAAATTTAGGTAGTACTATGAAGTTAGGTAGTCAACGTTGATGTCAAATTTAGGTAGTCAACGCTAATGTCACAACTTAAGGAATTTATCTGTCCAAATGTGACAAACTTCTTGATGTTGTGATGGTTGTATTTGACTAGCCTACTATTTTGAGGAAAACATTAGCATGTCATGACTCGACCCAAATGAAGGACATGATGATGCAATTGATATCTCTGTAAAGCATATTTATAGACTCGGCCCAAAGGAGGGTCATAATGATGTAATTGGTTTCTCGATAAATTATTGTGTGAGATTATGACTGATTTTGCATTATATATTAGCATGTAAAATTATATTGATTCAAAAATCTTGTGGAATGAAGTTACGGAATATGTATGTGGATATAATATGAATTTTGCCCTATTTACAACATTTAATCCCACGACCATCACTAGTATGATGGGAGGTATTGAGGCACTAAGTGGTTCAAAATATGGCAAATGGATGGAGCAAGTTCTGATTGTTTTGGGTTGCCTAGATCTTGACAATGTTATATGTTTTGACAAGCTTATTGAGCTCACTGCCGAAGCCTCTGCTGGGGACTTGGTAGTGAACCATATTGGACTAGAAAAATGGGAAAAATCAAATCGTATGAGCCTCATGATCATTAAGAGCTCTATTGTTGATATCATCTGGGGCGTCATTTCTGACTCAGATAATGCAAAGAAGTATATGGCAGCAATCCAAGAACAATTTCAGGGTACTCCAAGGCAAGTGGCAGTAGCCTTATTGTGAAAATGAGAACCATGAAATATGATGGAAATAGTAGTGTACGTGAGCACATTATGAAAATGAGTGGTATGGCTACTCAATTAAAGGGAATGGACATGGAAATCTTTTAAGGTTACGGCGTTCACTTCATTATAACTTCTCTTCTTGCTCAATTTGGTTCATTCAAGATAAGTTATAATACACATAAAGAGAAGTGGAAGATGAACAAGTTGATTACCATGTGTGTTCAAGAAAAAGAAAGGCTTAAGACTGAAAGGCTTGATAGTGCTCACTACACCACTTTTGATCCAGCTAAGGGAAATTTCAAGCAGAAAGGAAATAAAGGATCTATAAAAGGAAGAAAATGAAAGCCTCCAACTCAGCGTCCAAACAAGTAGAATCTAACGAAACTAGTTATTGCATTAAGTATCATTTCTGTAAAAAGAAATGACACATAAAGAAAGAATGTCAGAAATACATGGACTGGCTCGTGATGAAATGTAACTCCTTTGTCTTTTTGTTATGATTCATTTCTTGTTGATGCTCCACGAAACACTTGGTGGATAGATACTGGTGCAACTATTCACATTTCTAACTCAATGCAGACAGTGGCCATTTTAACACTGTGCCAAGGATCCCAGAATATCGGTAGTCCGTTTACCGATATTTTGGGCAGTTTCTATTTTAGTGCATTTTAACCACGGTTAAGCTAAACTGGTGAATCTAGAAGGACCAGGGATGAAAAATGGAGATCTCAGGGACCTAAACAAGGCCTGAAATGGATCTCAAGGACCTAAACCAGGCCTGAAATGGACCAAGGCTCCAAGAAATAAGGCTTAGAGCCACTATAGAGAGGAACTGCCTAGAATGACGGTACTCCGATACTGAGATTACTGTCATTCTGGGTTTCTTCCAGAAAATGGATTTTACCTATGGCCAAAGGCTAGCATCTATCCAGAGGCTTCCCCAAAGCTTAGGGGAGTCCCCAAATAGACCCAAGGGTCTGCAGGGTTCGGTCTTTCCCTCTCTTTCTCATATTACCATTAATCTACCCTTAGAGGGGCCCCCGTGCCTAAGAGGACGGCAAGAGGAACCCTTGCTTCTGGATTAGCAACAAAATAAAGTCCCCTAGAGTAGGACCAGGGGCTCACAATGCTTTTACATAATAAAATAAGGGTAGGGGAAGACCTACCCTACTGGTTTGCTTTAGGTGGAGGCAGCGGTGGCTACGGTGGTGGTGTTTGCCTAGGAGTGGCCTTCTTAGTGAGGATAGCCTGGAGTGATCCTCAGGGTATTCTCCTCAAACTCAGGTCCAAGCTTCGGACAGAGGGAGTTCTTCTAAGGGATTTTGATAGAATTTTCTTCTCTGGGAGGTTCTGGCATGAGTTCAACTTGAGGGGATGGGCTTGGATTTATAGGAGAAGGGTCTAGGGACACCCTGGGCATTAGTACTAGGGTAGGCGGAGGGTTCAAAGGCGTTGGGGGAGTAGCTGGAGGCGTGGGAGGCAGCATAGAGGGCTCAAGGGGGGTGCAAGTTTGCAAACAAGCAAAACCCAGGAATGACAGTAGAACCAGTACTGACATTCCCTTGCAAGGCATCAAAGATAATGACGGTAGAGTTTCTACCGCCATTTCTTACTTTTTTCAGAAATGGGTCTGGCTCAACTTAAATGCCCATGCACACATAACGATTTTTTCTACAAAAGGAATGTCGGTAATTGAATTACCGACATTCTCAGAAAAATTGAATTTTAAGGCTGGCCCCCCCTCCTAGGGCTTGGATTGGGTCAGGGGCCCATGCTTGGGCCCAAGGGATGTTTGTCTACGGGTTTAGGCCCTGGGGGCCTTGGTTTTGGATTTAGGTTGACTTAGGGTTAACCTAGGGTTAGACCTAGGGTTTGACTAGGGTTGACTCAAGATTGGCCTAGGATTTAGCTATGGTTTAACTAGGGTTGGACCTAGGGTTTAATTAGGATTAACCATTGTTAAATTATTTAACCATGGTTAAGGAGGGGTATAAAAATTGGGTGCTTACCAGGTGTTTAAGAAGCAAAATGTTGATAAGGGATAATAAAGTAGGACCTGGAATAGATACTGTTTACATGGTGTCACCATTTGGTTGCAAACTTATAGTTTATTCTAAAAATCATGCTAGTTGGATATTCATGTCGGTGGAGATGCTAATACTGTAACCAATAAGCGTCTTGTGTCGATGAGATGATACATTGATTCCGTGTTAGTAGTCTCACTGGATCAAACTTGTTGCTGAAAAGTAAAAATTATAATTAGATAACGGAATTGTCGTATCAAAGTTAGCTAACATTGGGATATTGGGATATTGGGATTATATGACATAGTGTGGCCAAGTGGGAGACTGTTAGAAAATTCCTTTTAGTATGGCCATGCACTATGGTCAATTCTTTTATCTGGTTATGACATGTTCTAATTATAATACTAGTATCTTTTGCTAGGTGATGTAATTAGAAAGAAGATAATACGCCTCTCAAATTAAGGCATGATTATATTTTAAGAAAGCTCTAATATTAAAGAATCCTTAATGAGAAGGATTCCTTCAATGTCTATAAATAAAAGGAGTAAGGTCACAACTCTTTCTCTAATTCTCCCATACAGAATACACACGATCCATTGTGTGGTGAGGAACCAGAAAGAGGAGAAGATTGAAGACCTTGTGCATCGATTGTATTCAAACCACTTCACTCGGCGCATTCAGATTTGCGTTATGGCTTTTAACCAAAGTAAGATGATTAAACACATGTTCTTCATTAGAATGAAAACTTTCATGTATATGTGATGATAAATCTCTAATCTCTATAATGTTTAAGAGATTAATAAATCTAATATTTAGATTTATATCAATTTCTACCAACCACTTGTCCAAAAGCAACCGGCACACACATAAGAGACATAAGAGAGAGTGTGTGCTTTAACCAAAAGAATTGACAATGGTTAGTAGAGGCTTAAGATTAGGAAAGGTTAGTAGAGGCTAAGAGTAAGAAAGGCCTGAGAGTAGGGCTAGCACTCACCAGGAGCTTTCAAAGGAGGCAGTGTTAGACATTTATGCCCACAAAAGTCATTTCGGAATTATATTAGTATACTTTATTAATAAAAGCATATTTACATTCACACATTGTCTTCTACATTGAGTAACATATTAAAAGTATCTTATAAGATGAGACTATTTTGTCTATTAGGTAATATTGTAGGAAAATCATCCAATTAGCTTTGAACCAATTGCTAAGGAGATACGGTTTTCCGTTTCCTTTTAGACCTAGAATTATTCTAACGTATTTTGGATAAATCTGGACAATGTATTCCTACTAACTTACACATTATTAGTTGCATATGATGGAGTGATGAATCTCAATCACTGAGAGAAAAGTCTCTTGACTAAAATGTGGAAACAAGTAAGAAGTACTTATATTGCAACAGGATCGCTTAATGGATACCCTTAGAAATATACTATCTATATCTATTTAGGGTAGTCCATTTGATAAAATATCTTTAACCTGAGAGGTCGACATCTTCTCTAGTATTTGCTTATATAGCTTTGATGTGGCCAATCATTAATGTCCAACACACCGGACTAAATACGGGCTTGTTGGGTTATGTGCACTATACTAGAAAAAGTATGTGTACACTCAACAAGGAATCCACCACTCTTTATTTAGAGTAGATTATATTGAGTTGATACTTGTCAAACCGAACTTGGAAAACCAGCGCTGATATTTATCGATGAAATGGTTTATCGAAAGAGGCTATTTTCTATATAAAAGGAATGTAATAATTATTATTATTTCTTTTAACGAATTTCATATAGTTATGAAAGTCCAAGTTTGACTAAAAGTATCAAAGAGAAAATATTCTCATTATAAGCTGAGGATTAAAGACAGTCTAAGATATTGTCCCGTAAGCTTATAACAATATTGGATGGTGGAAGGATGTGTCTATAAACAATTCTTTTTATAGACAATACCTCCAAGTAATTCTCTAATTTATGGGGGTTAGTCACATTGTATTAATGGACATTATTGTGATTAGTGAAAGTCCATGGACATAGATAATATTCTATGATCCTAATGGTATTATAAGAAAATATTTCCTTGCAACAAGGCTTCAACCAAAAGGTGAATCACTTGATCCCACAACCAATAGGAGATCCCTTTAGATCCCACACACTATGATCTTCTTAAAGCTTTTAATTTAATTATGAATTAAATTAATTAATTTCTCCATGTATATATATAACTATATGGTATATTGAAGCTCTAATAGGTGAAGTCACATATGATTAACAAAATGGGTAGGACCCATATGCGATTTTGATAAAGATCAAAACTTGACCAACAAGAATTTGAAACTCTAAAAGGGGCGTGAGATAGTGGGACCCACCTAGGGTGGGACACCCACTTCATGTTAGACCTTATCAATTCAATTAGCTGGTAATCTTATCTCCTATTTAATAGAGATTAGATTGCTTGGTTGCTAATTAATGGTTTCCTATTAAGTATGGAATGAATTAGTTTGTTACTAATGGTTTCCTATTAAGTAGGGATTGCATTAGTAGGTTACTAATTGGTTTACCTATTAAATAAGGAATGGATAATGTTAGTTTCTTATTTTGATAACTCTTAATTAATTAGGAAATATCATTAAGGAATCAATAAGAGAGAATTCTAATTGGATTGGAATTAGAAAAAGAAGTCTTGGATTACAAGTAAGCAATCCAAGAGGGCTTTATAAAGGGTGGGACGTCCACCCCTTTGCCATAATCACTCTCCAACATTTTTCTCATTCTCTCTGTCTCCAAAAGCTCACACCCCCTCTCCCTCCTTTAGTAGTTGTACAGTCAAGACTCTCATTCTATTCTCTTGATTTTTGTTTAGGTCTTGAATAATATCAGAATCGATCTTGTTATCAAGAAATGATTTTGCATTCAAGAAAATAATAAAAGATCATTGAGTTTGAATTGGAAGGACCATTAACTTCCATTAGAGAAAAACTTTAAGGATTAAAGAAAGTTCGTGTGAATCGCGAATAAGACTTTTCACTTGCGAAGTTTTGCGAGTATCATTCTATCCTTCAAATCGTGGAAAAGACTTATCAATTTCATAATCGCAAAGGTGATTATTATTGTACCATTCATTAAATAAAATCAATTAGAACTATAGTCAGATCTTGGGATTCCCCCAAGAACTGTTTTTTTAAAATTAAAAAAATGCATACTTTCAGGCAGACATATATAGAGAGTAGCTGACATGTATAGACATATATAGACAGTAGCTGATAGTGGCATACCTTCAGGATCAAGGGTCCCACCCGGTAAACAACACCCTACGGGCGAAATACCACCGACGGGAGGAGCAGCAGGACCAATGGAATAGGCTGAGCCCCCTTGTCCCGCCTGAACCATTTTGTTGGCACTCATTATTTCTTCCTTGCTTTTTTATAAGTCGGTTACTCTTGGGTTATTCTCGGTTCGTTTATGCTAGAAGTTTAGTGACTGCATCATTTAATTTTCTGGACTTCCTCGGTTCCTCCACAACCTCACACATACATATAGACATCTTTTTTTAGCTCGTATGTATAAAAAAGAAAAAAAAGATAGATGAAAAAGGCAATTCCATACTATACACGTATTAAAGATCTGCTAATCGTCTATGTAGGAAATTGCATGAGAAACGAAAACAGCTAGAAAGGTGCTGATACCACATCCTTAAAGCGCGGAAGCTTCAGTCGAGCTATAAAACAATCCAGTTCATCGCTTGAATCTGCAATCACATTTCCTTTCTGTCTCGCAGTGCTCATGACTATCGGCTCTAAACCCTAAAACCATCATTAATCAGTATTATTGTTTATCATTTACAATAAGGATTAGGTAAATACAAAATGAGTTTAAATATGAGGCGGAGATCTGCTTCAAGGCGATTGAGCAGAGCTCCCCTTTTTTTAATGTGTAGATGATGATAGGCTCGTGTAATTATAAAGAGTAGTTTGCATTAAAAAGGGAGCTCCGCTTGAAGCAGTCAAAATCTTTAACAAAAGAAAAACTTTTTTTTAATTGAGTTCAAATATGAGTTAAATCTCTTGTTCAACACCTTGAAGCGGAGCTCTCCTTTTCCATTACAAACTGGTAGCAATTCTATAATTATAGGAAATACCATGCTACAAGACAAGACAAGACGGTCACTCTCTTTCCAATAATTATAAAATTCCCACCGAGCTTTGCGTTGAAATGGGGAGCTTCGTCGAACATATTGAAGCTCTTTATGGGTAGCTCCATCAAACATTAGCTCCGGCTCATATTTAAACTCAAATAAATTATGGCTCAGGATTCTCTCGAGTTCAAACCGGGGAGACTCTCTCCGGTTTGAACCCTAGAGGTGGCCACATGTCTCCTTTAGACCCCTTAACCATGGGTAAGGTTCATCCACCCCTAGGGTTCACCCATCCATCATTGGCTTTTTTTATATATTAATTATTACTTTTTAAATTAAAAAACCTGTTTTTAGAGTTTTTTAATAATAAAAACAGTTTTTAATTTAAAAAAGAAATAATACTTTTTAAGAAAAACCAAGGATGGATGGGTGAACCCTAGGGGTGGGTGGCTTAACCATGGTTTAGAGGTGTCAAAGGATACATGTGGAGACCTCTAGGGGTTCAAACCGGAGAGAGTCTCCCCGGTTTGAACTCGAGAGGATCCTGGAGGATAAATTATATGTTTACATGGTGAATACACTATATTAAATTTATAAGGCAAGGAAAATGAATAGATTAATTACAACCTCATTCAGTTAAAGAAAAGAAGCCAAATCCTCTATGGTGATAACTGGACTTGGCAAATCCAGTTATTACCCCTTGAGGTAGCCACATGTCCCTTTTGGCATCCCTTAACTGTGGTTGAGACTCACCCATCCTTAGTTTTTTTTTTTTTAACTATTAATAATTTTTTTTTATTTTAACTATTAATAATTTTTTTTTAAAATTAAAAAACTGTTTTTAAGGTTTTTTTAATATTAAAATATTTTTAAAAATTAATTAATATTTAAAAAAAAAATCAAGATTGGGTTGGTAAACCCTAGGGGTGGGTGAATCTTAACAACAGCTAAAGGTTGTCAAAAAAGACACGTGGCTACCTCAAGGGGTGATAACTGGATTTGCAGGATTTGGCTTCTAAAGAAAATATACAACAATCTGTATACATGTAATTGAGATTTGGCATTTGATAGTACGTACATGTGCTATCACAATTTTATTTGTTTTATAGTATTAAATGTTGACTTTTACCATTTCAATAATCCAGTCAAAAAATTATTCAAGCATAACATCAAGAATTCATCAACGTAACATGCAGCAAGGAATTTTGTATCAGTCACCCGATTTCAAAAAAAATATATATATATATATATTAAAAATGTGTCACGTAATGACCCTTAAGTTATACTTTTTGTGGTCTCACGGGTCTCACAATGACCGCGAGTTTCAAATTTGTCATATCCCTTGATTGATCTTTACAAGCAATAATAGCAAGTCACTAAGAATTCGACCCTTAAGTTATACTTTTTGCGATGACCGCGAGTTTCAAATTTTGTCAAATCTCTTGATTGATCTTTACAATCGATAATGGCAAGTCACTAAGAATTCGATTGTGAATTATGATCATAAGGTGCATCAGATTTAGCGCTAACCCACTAAAGGAGAATGTACAAGGCCGTGCTGGCCTGTAGCTTTAACCCACTAGAACAGGTTGGGTTTTACACTAGGCCGTGCTGGCCTGTAGCTAGCACCACCCAACCAAAATTTAGGATGGACTGGGCTAAAGGGTTCCATGCGTTTGAGCTGAGTTTTGATTCTATTTCTTGAGTTTGGATTGGGCTTGGATAAACTTTAATAAAGGCTAGTTAACCCAATCCAACCCAAAATGTAACATACCTCTTTTTTATACCCAAACTACCCACTTAATAAAACCCATAGTCAATCTTACATAGCATCCAAAAAAAAAAAAAGGTAAAATATAGAGAGAAAAAAGAGAATAAAAATAGGTAAAATAGAAAGAACTGAGACGAGGGCTTTATTTTTATATACGTGATGATGTGTATTTACCATATATACGTAATGATGTTTATTTACTATTTCTGATAAATCTCTTTCTAATCTCTTTCTTTGGTATGATGAATTTCTCGGGTATTATATAGGTTTAAATTTTATCATATGCTTTAAGTTATCATTACGACTATAAATCTGAATATTGGCTAAACCCAAATTTATAATATCATGCTCAGTTTGGGGCTTCATGTCATAGAATGAATTTAGATTTGGACTGAGTTAGGCATGGGAATAAATTAAGTAGGGCTAAGCCCAAACTGCCTTCAGTCCAACCCGCATAACCTGGCCACTGTACACCCCTAATGACAAGTGCATACTTTAATTGCCGCTAGTGTATCATGAGTGCGCCGTTAGTAACTTTATCTTTATCTTTACTATTATAATGCGAGAGGCAGCCATAGATGATTTTTCCAAAATTTTCATACTATCCTTATATAAAAACAAAACTTTGATTTAATGTTTGTTTTAATTCTCAAACTACCCCTTGCCTTTGATTTAATTTTGATCCTTGCTCATCTATTTATTTTTATTTTGAATCACAGCCAATCGTGATTGAACTCAGGGAGAGTTCAATCACACCCGCAGGTTAACACTTGACCCTTTTAACTCCTATTAACTGTGGTTAATTCCTTCCCTCACTCTTTCGTGCATCGCACGTGCCACTAGCAAACTCCCACGGGTTAACACGTGCCCCTTTTAATTCTATTACCTGTGGTTAGCTCCTTCTTCCCCTCGCTCTCACGTGCCAACTACTAGTTGACGGTAATATGAATGGAAAAGGCACACATATTCTCTCTAGATTATAACATATCTCTTTGAGAGATAATCTCAAGCCTAGTGTTTATTTGTACGTAAAAGTTGTAAGATTCAAAGGACGCCCACACCTTTAGCTATCACTTTTCTATCAGATTATAGTCAATGAAATGACAGGAAACCAGATATTGTTAAATTTCTAGAACTGGATTTTGATCCATTAATGAATTTTCTAATGGGCATTGCATACAAATTGGGTGTGAAGATAAGACCAAGGATGCTAATTGACCATACCGCCAGTCTTCTTAAAACTAAACTGTTAGACCCATTACCTGTGTGAAAATCCTCAAAGCTTCTTCTATGCTCTTGGTATTCAACACATACAATGCTTCCTCCTGCAATTAAAAGAATAATTAGCATAATTAAGGAAAACAAAACACCAAGACCAGAAATTCAATATATGTATATGAGAAAATATTTTTTTTAAAAGAGAGAAAAAATTAAATTACCCTTGCATATTGGATTTGTTCAATATTAAGTGTCCGAGGCTCGCTTTCAATTGATGATTTTCTATCAATTCGAACAGCTTCTGATTTTTCCATTTGTCTCTGAGAGAGAGATATCTAGAGATGGAAATGGGGGCTCAAACAAATGAGTGAGTAAGGCAAATGCCCTAAGAGAGGTTTTTATTTAGAGCGACGGTTTGTTTGTGATGGGGCTTAAATAGACGAGACTGGAAGGCAATTGCACCACGTAAAGGACATTTGGCTGGCAAGGACGACACAGATTTGTGCACGTGTCAATCTGGATACGGTGCTTTGACACGTAGTGTCCCCTTTGCTTTTATCTTTGTGAAACTTCTACAACATGTGATGTGGAACTTTTGGATAAGGCGTAAGAGGAAATGTAGATTGTTTGGGCACGTGTATTTACCCTACATAGTGATCTTTCATGTACGTAAATCCCATGTAAGTAAATCTCAACTTGAAGACACGTGTAACACTGAACCCTCTTAGACCTGTATCGTCAGGCCAAAAACTTTTTTTTTTTTTTTTTAAACTACACTCACCTCCCATAAAGTTTGATGAAATTTTAGAAACCTTCTCTTTTATTTTTAAGATTACAAAAACCTCCCCTTAATTTTAGTTTTAGTTGTCCGGAACATATACCCCCTCCCACTCTAGTTAGCCGTTACTTATATGGATGAACTTTGATGATGTCGATCATTTAAATATTTAAATTACCCTTCTTAAAGAAAAAGTCAACTAATACAATAAAATAAATAATAATTGGGTTTGGTAGCCAAGGTTAATAGTATCAACTTAATGTTATTATATATTTCCAAAGTCAGAGTTAATAATATCAACTTAAGGTAAATATATATTATTTATAAAAAAAAATAAACCAATTTTAGATAGATGAACTATAGGGGTGAGTGAATATTAACCATAGTTAGTGGGTATTAAAAGGGATATGTGGTTGCTATAGAGACACTTTAACTGTGATTAATTATAATTAACATAAGGTTAATATTTTTTTATTCTTTCTTAAAACCAAGGCTAGATGGATAAATCCTAAGGATGAGTGAATCTTAACCACAATTAATGGGTGTTAAAAGGAAAACGTAGTGGCTTGTAGAACCCCCTTTAATTGTGGTTAAGCATAATCGACCTAAATATTTTTTTCTTTCTAAAACCAATGTTAGATGGATGAACCTTAAGGGTGAGTGAATCTTAACCATAGTTAGTGGGTGTTAACAAGGACAAGTGATGACTTGTAGAGATCTTTTAACCATGGTTAAACATAATTAACCTAAGATTAATATTTTTTTTTCTTAAAACTAAGGTTAGATTGATGAATCCTAAGGGTGAGTAAATCTTAACCACAGTTAGTGGGTGTTAAAAGGGACACATGGCAGCTTGTAGAGCCCCCTTTAATTGTGGTTAAGCATAATCAACCTAAGGTTATTTTTTTCTTTAAAAACTAAGGTTAGATGGATAAACCCTAAGGGTGAGTGAATCTTAATTGTAGTTAGTGGGTGTTATAAGGGACATGTGACGGATTGGGATGCTTATATATATACTTTTTTTTTTTTTGGTTGAGCTTTCAAACTAAGCTTACGGGTTTTCTCTCAGTAATAAGGGTAAAATTGGGAAAAACAACCATTAGTTGAACGGAGTTAATATGATGAGTCTTATAAGGGAGGTCAATATAATTTCAGAAATAAGAAATGAGATTTTTGAAATTTTACCAAACCTAAGGGGAGGTGAGTGTAATTTACATTTTTTTGTTTCTATGAGTTCCAATATCATTTTACCTACTGGTAGTGAAGTGGTTAGCATGAGGATTGGAGTTCTTGCAACTTATCACTTAGTAGGATTAGATCCTGAGACCTCTCACTCACATATGAGAGAGGTCACAACCCAATATTGAAGCAATAGGCACGGATGTTTCAGGCCAAGAACTGAAGTCGAGACTTTTGTAGCAATCTTTAGTTGGTTTATTCGTTACACCATTTGGTCCATCACAAGGGCGATAATTTTGTAATGAGCCCCTCAAATTCACCGAGGCTTAAACTAGGCCTGTTTAAGGGGATCTATTTTTGTAGGCTCATGCACGTGCAACCTAACTATATGTGTGAATTATAGTTGAAAATACAAAAATGGCCCCATTGTTTAAATCCGCCATCTACTGTTCATCGTCCAAACCCTTAGTCCTCCACTCTACGACTATGTATTCAATTGCATTTGTAAAAAGAAGTAGATAAGTTGATCATTTTGACGTTTTTTGTCGTTCACAGTCTTCCTCGAGCCCTAACTTAGGCATTGTTCATTGTTTAGTCTTCCTCGAAACATAACTTAAGCATTGTTCATCGTTCTCTACTCTTCTCTAAGCATCCTCAATGAAGAAGAAGAAGAAGAATATATATTTAGGAAAATTTTAAACGGATCACAGGGTCCCCTTCCAAATTGACCACCCAATTGCTAAGAGACATGTTGCAATAAAAAAATGTATTTTATTTTATGTTATTTTGTCTTTCCTAATCGTTTCCAAATGTGTTAAATTTTGATTGGAGAGGTAAGCTTGGAAGACGACCTTGTGGTCCTCTAATCAGAACTCTATATTTTATTATATTTGAATCCAAAACCATAAATAAAAAATTTGCTTTCATTGTATACCTTTGTAAATATCTTTAAACATTTGTTCAAGTGATATTTTATTAGTATTTTCGAGTACAAGTGTAAAGTGCATCATCATCCTTTTCCCACCTCTTTTATTTGCAAACTATTTTACGAGCCTATAACCTTTCACTCATTATATAAAACAATTGTTGGTTGCATTAACAAAAAAAATATGTTTTTGCTATTCTAATGAGACAACAACTGTAACTTGGGTGTAAGACTCCCTACACCGACATATGTCCCATGTCACGTTTGGTGAACAGCAATTCTCGAGAATTAATGAATTGTGATATGGTGCTAAATAAGCCACTACTTAGGATCTTTCTTACTAGTAGCTGTCTTTGCTTTGCCCAATCGGCTCAAGACGGCAATCAATGGCCTTAAGTAGTCCATTGACTAAGAAGGGGGCAAAGCCTGAATGATCCGAATTTATGTTGTATTCCTCATCAACCACGTTTGACAACATGAGAATATATATATATATATATATATTTAAAAACGATTTTACTACTTTTTTGTTAACTTCAATTTCATGCAGTTAAATCTTAAAAAAAACTAAAAACGAACGAAATATTTGGATTTCTACATCCAAACATTCCATATTATTATAGGAACACATGCATTAAAATCAAATACACTTTTCTAGGAAATTCATATAAATGATACAAATGCCGATGAATTTAAATTCGGGTCTTTACATCATTTTACCCACATAAATTACAATAATGGTATGAAATTAAATTCGGGTCTCTGCATCCTCCCCCCTTATAAGAATTTCATCCTCAAAATTACGTACCTTAGTCGAATAAGTGATTGTACTTTTCTTGGACTTCATCCTCTCGTTTTCATGTGGCTTCTTCTATCACATAATGTTGCCAACGCAAGAGAACTACATGAATTGTCTTATGCGCAAGACTTCTTCCTTCCGGTCCAAAATTTGAGCCAATTGGTTAACAAGAGTCAAATTTTCTCGGTTCTCTAGCAATTCAAGATCAATGACATGCGATGGATACGAGATGTACTTTCTCAACATGGAAATATAGATGACATTATGAATACTTGCCATGTGAGGTGGTAAAGTGACCCTGTATGCAACCTCTCCAAATCTGGTGACAATTTTGAAGGGACACAAAACTACTCTGATTTCAACATGAATCATTTCTAACCAATGTTAATACTATCTGGGATCATTAAATATATCACTAAACATTCATTCAAGGATCAATGGAGTGTTTACTTGCCTTTTTCCTTGAAGTTAAATGCCAAACAAAGTAAATCCAACTCGAACAAATTCGCCTCGAAGGATCAACCCAATCACGATAGAAATCTCAAGCCTCGAGCCTCGGATCTTGATCTTCAACCTTGGATAGATCTCCCAAAGTTCCACAACCACTTTCCCTTTCACCCACAAGTTCTCTTTTATTAGGTTTTTTGCTATCTATTTATACTAACTCTCTACATAGTGTTTTTGTCCAAATGCCCTTACTAATGATGTTTGGCTTCAAGCCTAGTCAAACCAATTAATATATTATTCTCTTTTTAGTTGTTCAACCCTAAGTTAAACAATTTCTCATGACCAAACATTCATCGATGATATTACCAAAATACCCCTAAACTAGGGAAATACAAAAATACCCTTAGAAGTAAATTAGAAATTTAGAATCACTACACTCCCTCATTTCTAATGTATGAGATTACTCTTTCGAACTCGACACCCTATAATCGGCTTTTTGGGTTTATTGTCCCTGCCAAGGCCGCCTCCCACTTTGTCTTCCTAGTATCCAAGCAGAGGTAATGAGACTTCATACATACGCTACGATTCTTCTCTGAATGCTTTAGAGGTAACGAGACTTCGTTAGCAGGGTAGTCATCCCTTTTGCTACTGTGAACATTATCCACAAATATGCTGGGTACCATGCTTACATATTGACTAAATTATTCTATTTCTGTGTTTTTTTGGTAATATTCTATTTCTGTGTTATAGAAGTCATTTTGGTAGGGTGACCTTTTGTCCAAAGCGGTGGGATGATGGGCATTATCACTCATCATGAAATGATCTATGATGATGATGATGATGATGATGATGATGATGATGATGGTGATGGACATGAGCATAACATGTCATGTAGGCATAAGAGTGTAAGAAGATTTGACTTGTTTTTGAGGAAATTGTAATACTTTTGGAGAAAAGTCACCATCGAATCGGACTCAAACGAAATTATTGACATACTCGACAATGGGAATACTCAACAATGGGAATGTTTATCTGCAGGGTCTATCCATTCGATCCTTACCAACATCATCAACTATTGCAACCGGATTGAGCAAAGGAAATTATTGACATACTCAACAATGGGAATGTTTATCCGTAGGGTCTATCCATGCAATCCTTACCAACATCATCAACTATCGCAACCAGATTGAGGTAGTTACTTTCCAGTTTGTGCGGCATGAGCTAAATATGAAAGCTTACTGCCAACCTCAGATAGCTTTGAACCAGAGTATCTCTATTCGCTATTCCGAGGATCGAAGGAATATAGCGGAACCCATTGTGAGTGATGCTTAATACCGAAATGATGCTTTATATCGAAAAAAACATAAAAAAATAAAAGCAAAATTGATCCATTCGAATTCAGTTTTGACGTCCGCTTCGAGCATACATTCTCTATTCTCTCTAAACACAGTGTAGAGCAGAGAAAAATAATATATATATATATATATATATATATATAAATTAAAAAAATTAGACTCAGAGATAGATATAACTATAGTGAAGACTTTGAATGAAGAATAAGGGTGTGTTCGGTTGAGGGGTAAATGGGTGGGAGAAAGTGAAGTGAAGTGAAGTAAAGTAAAGTGAAAGAATTGTATAAATTCTCTTGTATGCTTGGTTTGAGAGAAAAGTTTAGGGAAAAGTATAAATTTTTTCAAAATTACCCTTTGCTCTCATTGGGAATAGGGTTCAACAAAAGGATAGATTTGGAATTGGAAGTTTTTACTTTACTTTCTTTCAGAATTCCAACTTTTTGATGGAATAAGGTTTGGGGGAAAGTGAGAGAAAGTTGTACACTATTGAGAAAGTTCAAATTTTATTTTACCTCAAAATCCCTCAAACCGAACAGGGTAAAAGTGGGAGTTTCTTCCACTTTCACCCACTTTCCTTCACATTCCCCTCAAACGAACACACCCTAAGGGTGTGTTCGTTTGGGGTGAAAGTGAAGGAAAGTAAAGGAAAGTAGTGGAATGTGGGTGAAAGTGGTTGTTCGGTTTGAGGGAAAGTGAGAGAAAGTGAAACCTTAACTTTCTCAATAGTGTTTCACTTTCTCTCACTTTCACCCAAAATGTATTCCATCTTTTTGAAGGAAAAGTGAGAGAAAGTGAACTAAAAACCTCACTATTCCTTAGACCCTTTTACATGATTATATTCCTAAAAAGAGAAAGGGGTAATTTTAGAAAAATTTATACTTTCCCCTAACACTTTTCTCTCAAACCAAACACACCAAAGAAACTAAACTTTTTTTTTACTTTACTTTACTTTACTTTACTTCACTTTACTTTACTTTCTCCCACCCATTTACCCTCCAAACGAACACACCCTTGGGGTGAAAGTGAAGGAAAATGAGGGAAAATAGTAGAATGTGGGTGAAAGTGGTTGTTCGGTTTGAGGGAAAGTGAGAGAAAGTAAAACCTCAACTTTCTCAATATTGTTTCACTTTTTCTCACTTTTACCCAAAATGTATTCCATCGTTTTGAAGGAAAAGTAAGAGAAAATGAAGTAAAAACCTCACTATTCCTATTCTACCATCTTACATGATTATATTTTTAAAAGGCGGAATGGATAATTTTGCAAAAATTTATTCTTTCCCCTTTAACACTTTTCTCTGAAATCAAACACACCAAAGAAATAAACTTTTCTTTTACTTTCCTTTACTTCACACTCACTTCACTTTCTCTTCACTTCACTTCACTTCACTTCACTGCACTTTCTCTTACCCATTTACCCTCCAAACGAACACAAAGGAGAATATTCAAAGCAACTGAAGAAGACGTGAGGAGAATTTTTTAAGGTTTTTGTATTCAATGTTTTTTTTTTTTTTTTCGGACTATTCGGAGTTCCAGAAACTATCACTGCTGAATTCCAACCGGTAAGATCTTCATGTCTCCTAAGATTTATTGTGTTTTTACTTTCAACTTAAAATCATAGAGATTTCATTCATTTGAAGCTTTGAATCGTTAATTTCATCTCCGCTTTTATGAATTAGGGCTGTATTGAAGGGTTTGCAGTTGTTTTCTGCTGTTTGTATGGTGATTTGAACATCAGAGTTGAGTGTTCTAGTGTTTGAATCCCTTAAAGATCTTTTAGTTTTGGCTGTAAAGATGACATTTTGAGCTTGGAGTCTTGAGCAAGGAGTTCTCTTCAATCAGTATTTTTTTGGGGGGGAGTGGGTTTGAGCTGAGCTTATGAGATTGGGGATTTTGGTTTGTTGGGAATGGTGTTAGAATATCGTCACAGCATTCTTTTTCTGGTCATGCCTTTTGTTTTGAAGCTTTGTGATGAGGGTTTTGCAACTAAACTGTATGAATTGGGATTCTTAGATGCTGCATTTAATTGTAGAGTTTTAATTTGTTTGTTGATTGGCATTTTGTACAATAGTAAGAGGTCTGATTGATCTAAAGATTAATAAGTTATACACAAATTCGTGCAATTGCAGGAGGTAGATTGTTAGTGGAATTCTAGGATGTTCTTCCTCTCATGTTTGGTGTTACTTAACACTGTGTGGATGCTGGATTGAATCGGATATCTGGTTTCACACGCCTTGTTGTGTAAATATACTGTTACACGGAATCTTCTGGTGTCGATTGTGTAATTCGTGCCATATTAGATATTTTTTAATTTGTTTGTTGTGATTGAAGTAAATACATGAAGCTTGTGCTTTAGGAAAGATGGTGCCACCGGGACCTCCATCTCCCGTTGGTGTTGCCCAGTCTGTTTCACCTTCAGTTCTGCTATCAAACTATGGCATTTTGGGAGCTCAAGGGGCTCTAGTGCCTTCACAGACGATATTTCCTTCGCTTGTCTCACTGCGTAATCAGTATAATAACATGAATTTACTTGGAAATATGCCCAGTGTTTCTTCCCTCAATCACTCTTTTGGAAATGGTGGGTCCAACTCAGGTATTTCTGGTTCCAGGAGTCTCCACCGTGGAGGCGATGACACTGGGGTGGAATCTGATCCACTTTCCAGTGTAGCAAATGGCATGGGTTTCACTCCGTCCTTGGCATTTGCACTGTCATATGTGGTAAACCCTGGTTCTTCTGGTCAAGTTCAGGGGCAGCAATTTCCAAACCCTTCTGGCAACCAGCTGGCTCCAGAGCGACGACAGTCTCAACACCTTGAGCCGCACAACTACCAGCATGGTCAGCAATCACTGCAACAGTTCTTCATTCCTCACAACCAGCAGCAGCAGCACCACCATCAATCTATTCGGGGTGGTTTAGGTGGTGTGGGCCCTGTTTAGTTGGAGCCGCAGACAACTAATGATCAAAATGGGCAGCAGCAACAAATGCTGTCCTTTCGAAATCTTGGTCCAGTGAAACTGGAGCCACAACAAATCCAGACTTTGAGAGGCCTGGCACCAGTCAAATTGGAATGCCAACATTCAGATCAGTCATTGTTTCTGCAACAGCAACAGCAACAACTGCAGTTCATCAACATGTCGAGGCAGTCTTCTCAGGCTGCTGCTGCTGCCCACCTCAGTCTTTTGCAACAACAACAGCGCATGTTGCAGCTGCAACAACAACAACAGCAGCAGCATCAGCAGCAGCAGCAACAACTCTTGAAGTCACTTCCTCAGCAACGGTCCCAATTACAACAGCAATTTCAACCACAGAATTTACCAATGAGATCTGCAGTAAGACCGGCCTATGAACCTGGGGATGTGCACTCGGCATTTGATGCACTGCATGTATCAGCAACAACAAAGACCTACTGTATGATCTTCTCATTCCTGATATGAATCTTTTGCCAGCATACAGTGTGTCACTCATTTATTGACTCAAATCCCACCATTATGAGTTTTGATTATGGTCATCTTTCATGCAGGATAACAATATTGAGTTCTGGAGGAAATTTGTCGCCGAGTACTTTGCTCCCCATGCCAAGAAGAGGTGGTGTTTTTCTCTATATGGAAGTGGCCGTCAAACAACTGGTGTTTTTCCTCAGGTCTGTTGCTAGAGAGAACCTAGTATTATTTTATCACATGGTGACATTATGTGACAATTAAGGTGGCCTATATCCAGTTAACCTGTTCCTAAGTCGTATCTTAGTTAGTTAAATAAGACCAAATTTGTTGATGAACCTTAATTGTAGCATAATGTAGAGTTGATAGGAAGCTAGCATTTCTCACAATCTCACCTCCAATTTGCGGATGGCACTCTCATTTTTTGCAAAGCCCCGGGTTGGGATTTGATGAACCTTAGAGGTTCACTCAGATATTTTGAAGCAGTCTCGGGTCTAAGGTTCAATGTCAACCTAGCAAAATCCGAAATTATAAGTGTAGGGGAGGTCTTGGATTTAGACCAGCTAGCTATTTGCTTAAGTTTCAAAACAAATCATCTCCCAACTGTTTACTTGGGGATGCCTCTTGAGGTGGGTTTCAAATCTAGGGTGGTGTGGGTCCGGTGTTGTAAAGGTTTGCTAATCGGTTAGCAGATTAGAAAGCATCGTAAGCCGCTTCTCTTGAGAAAATGCAGAGAGAGTTTCTCTGGAACGGCAAAAGAGATAGAGTCAAATACCATCTAGTCCCATGGAATCAAAAGAGAAAGGGTGGTATGAATTTGAAGGCTCTAGTTCAGATGAACAAAGTGTTGTTAGGAAAATTGGTATGGAGGTTTGGGAGAAAAGGGCGAGTTTATGGCGTCCTGTGATTGTGTCCAAGTATGAGGATTCATGTTGTTGGGAACTGAGTGAGGTCAAGAGGCCTCATGGGCTGGGGTTGTGGAAGAGAATCATGGTAGTTGCAAATCTAATAGTGCCAAAATTCATCTTTAAGGTGAGTGGTGGGGCAGAGGTTAGGTTTTGGAAAAATGTGTAGTGCAGTCCCTCAAAGCTCAAAGTTGATTTCGGGATCATCTTCTTGCTTGCCATTGACAAGAATGCTTTGGTAAAAGATTATCATGAACGACTAGAGAAGGGGGTCGTGTGGTGTCCAAAGCTCAGGAGGGGTTTTAACGATTGGGAAATCGATGAATTGGGGTGTCTCTTAGCATGCCTTAGCTCTTTCCCTTCGTAATATGGGGGTGGGGGGGAACTGTAGGATTTGGTCCAACCATCTAATGGCAACAACAGTCGGTTCTCAATGAGATCACTGTTACATTTCTTTGGGTCAGTACTTTACTACTTTGTATACCTTTTCTTCACAGGCTTGTGTTGAATCCAGACATTTCCTCTAAGGTTTCTTTCTTCATATAAAATTAGCGTTGGATAAAAATCTCACTACTGATCACTTAAAAAATAGAGGGTCGAGGATGGCTAACCAGTGTTTTTTGTGCTACCAAGCAGAAGAGACGGTAGATTACTTATTCTTACATTGCCCCATTGTACATGAGATCTGAGGGTATTTTCTCTCTTGAGTAGGTGTGGAATGGGTGTTTCATTCTTTATCCCAAAACTACTTCTTTGGCTGAGTTTTAGGTTGTGAGGATAAGGCTCAGAAGGGTTTTGATCGGTTCTTTCCGGAGCCGTTTCGTGGTTGATATGGAAAGAACGAAACAAATGAGTTTTTGAGGACTCTCCCTCTTCCCCAGCACGGTTATGTTCTCGAATTAGTTTGCTTGCTCTCGAATGGTGCTCCATTTTGGGGGCAAGGGAGAGTCTGGGAGCAATGATGGGTTGGGCTCTCTTATTTTGCTTGTGCAGTATTAGACTAACTATGTTCTTAGTCTAGGGTTTTGCTTTTTGTTCCTTTAGGTTTGAGTTTATATTCTTGTAAACTCTTTCTCATTTTGCACCTTGTAGCTTTTGTTTCAATCAATACTATACCTACTAATTATCGATCAAAATAATAATAATAGTAAGATCAACTTTGTTGATGAACCTTAATTTATTTGTTCATTTTTTTAAATGTCTTTTAGTTTGGATTCATATCTTCTATCCTCATAATAGCACTCATCAGATGTTCTTGACCTACTAGATATTTGGGTAAATTTTACCATTAAATTTTACCCTAGCTTCTTCCCCTTTCTTCCTCTCTAACTTTCTCAATTTCTCTAAAATCGATGCCTTGAGGGTTTGTGAACCCTAACCCACGAAATTGGGGCTTTTATAGGAAAAGGGAGGTCAAAAGACCATCCTACCCTTAATGAAATGGTTTCCCAAATCAAATTGGGCAAAATTGCGGGTTCGCAATCGATCGGCTAGGAGGGTCAGTCGACCGGCCTTGGAAAAAACCTTACTATTAGCCCATTTTGGGCAAAAATCCCACAGTCGGTCGACCAGCCTTGAGGGGCGGTTGATCAGCCTCGAATCCGAAGCTCTCTGTTGGCCCATTTTGGCCTTTTTCGTGACAGCCAGTCGATCGGCCTTAAGGGGTGGTTGACCGGGATTCACCAGAACTTGGTGAATCCTTCTATTCTTCCCATTTTTCCCACTTAGAGTGCTTTCACTCTTCCATTGACTTACCTAGAGTGTTTCCACTCTTTTACCTTAGCTTTAACACCCATATACCATTATATTTTTGTGTCTAACACTTTTTATTCATAATGCATACACCATAGCACATCGAAAATCATTTTTGATCAAAATCACTATTCACTGACACTATTCACCAACTAGGTGAATGAGTTTCAGGGTTCTACACCAATTTTTTTTTCAGAAGTATATAACAAAGATATAAAAAACTACTAGTATAGAGAATAGAATGGAGCAAGTTCAACAAGAGAGAGAGATGTACCTATTTATCGTTGTTGATGTCACTGCTCTCCTAGTAAGTTTTTCTCTATGTTTCCGAAAAAACGGCACCTTATGTATGTATATTAGCACAACATACTTGAAGCACCACGTACCTATCCATAATGTTGATGTCACCATGGCACAGTATAGGCACGTACCAAGGAGTGTTGTGTCGGCCATGGAGTATCATGTCGTGCCAAGGTGTCGGCATGACAAAATTGGGGAAAATTGTAGTGTGGCCATGGAGTATCATGTCGTGCCAAGGTGTCGGCATGACATAATTGGGGAAAACTGTAGTGCCTAGGTAACACTGCCTAGATTTCTAGTTTTCTAGTCTTGATAATATTCCTTGTGTTTTTATTTTTATTATACTCATTACTATGTAGTTCTTGCATTCTATCTATCTATCTATCTCTCTCTCTCTCTCTCTCTCTATATATATATATATATATATATCGAAGGAAATATTTCATGCAGGTGTTACATTTTACATATTAAAGTACATTCTTGCATTTCGTTAGCGTGATGGTTGATGAACTTCTTCTGAGTCTAATTTCTGTTGTTGATTCTTAATTTGCTTTTATTGATTAATATATGTAATTCTGCTTCAAACCTTAGATTTGTACTCTTGAATAATATTCCTGGTGTTGTTTTTCTTCTTATTCTCATTATTATGTAGTTCTTGCATTCTATCTATATATATCTCAAAGGAAGTATTTTATGCAGGTGATACATTTTGTATATTAAAGTACATTCTTGCATTTTTCGTAAGCGTGATGGTTGATGAACTTCTTCTGAGCCTAATTTCTGTTGTTGATTCTTAATTTGCTTTAATCGATTAATATATGTAATTTTGCTTCAGGTTTGTTGCATCAGTTCGTCAACTGGCAAAGGCCTTGGAGGTGCCATTAGTAAATGATTTAGGATATACGAAGAGATATGTGCGTTGCCTTCAGGTAGTGTGCTTTATTCTATTGCGGTCCATGGAGCTTCATGATATTCAATTTGGTATATGACTTCGAGGACTTGAATCCAATGCGATTCCTCTGCGTCCAAAATTGCAGAACTGTAAGATAATTGTTTGGCCCCACTGAAGATTGTGCAAAATTGCAACAATGACTTGCTGCAATTGGTATATGACTTCGAGGACTTGAATCCAATGCGATTCCTCTGCGTCCAAAATTGCAGAACTGTAAGATAATTGTTTGGCCCCACTGAAGATTGTGCAAAATTGCAACAATGACTTGCTGCAATCAAACTGTTGTATTCAGAAAATATAGGCTTGAGTTGTATACACTTAAAAAAAAAAAAATTCTTTGTACCATCCAATACATGTGTCTGGCCTGCCAGAAATCTTTTTGTTGGATTTGGGTTAGTTATGGGTCAATGATGCATATCTTTTCTGTTCTATTCAGGGATTAAAATGATGGTTTTGGCATGCATAATGGTTCCTACTAAGACTGTTACATAACACCAAAGCCATTTCCTAATGGTGAGTCTTACATTACGCAACATGCGTTCATTTTTTATTATTTGAAAAAATAAATGTTAAAAAGGATAAAACTCAGCTTAAGTCTTATGTAACGTAACGTAAGACCTGAGTAAGACTCGCCCGAGTCCTATAATACGTATATAAATAGCATAACGGAGTATATATTCCTACCAAAGCCGTTATGTCACGGCTGTTATAACTGTTTTGATGAGTTTTATTTCCATGGTTCTATTGAATTCCCAGCCTTGTTTAGTTATTCTCTATAATGAACTTCACTTCCGATCTTTTCCCTTTTGCACATATCCTGGATAAGTAAAGGCAATGTGGAAAGTAGAAGCATTTTAGAAAACTGGACCATACTTAAAGAGCTGTGTGATCTAGTCGTAGACCTTTGGATCCTTTCTCTCTTTGAGATTTGTGCAAGAGGAGATGCATTCAATACAAGGTCAGGAATACTTTCATATAGGATAAGTATTTGATGGTCTTGAGCTTGGCTTCATGGCTCTCTTCACATGTTTGAGCTTTTATGGAGCCTTATGTTTGCAGTGTCAACCAGCTCTGAATTTGATGGTATAGGACTCACCATGTCCTCAAGCTTTTTCAATCTAATTTTTCCAATGTAAAATTATGCAAAGCACTTCTATGCCCCTTTGCACCCTAGATTCCAAAATGTCTTAAGTATGTCTTAATGCTAAGAATGTTAGATTTCTTTGTGTGTGATCTCGATTTGAACCTCTCTCGATTGAAGAATCTGGTACCACTAGATTCAGATAAGGTTTGGCAGGGGGGTAGCTGTAGGGTCTGAACGGCAGATTTATTACGACAGTGCCTTAATGAAAAAATAAACATACACACCTGTGCACATGGTGCTTGAGGGTAAACTTGTTTATTTAGATCTGAAGTAATGCAGGGCTTACACTCGATGATTATGTATTGCACATTGCATTTAAACATGAATATTTGTACCAATCACGATTATAGATTTTTACTGAAAACAATATACATGGTCCTATATTGGAGTATTCATCCTTATTTAACTATGCATATTTCTAAAATCATGATTATTGATGCTTAATGAAAATAATACACGTTGTCTTATATTGGATTATTCATTCTTTATAATGCATTTCTCTGTTTGTTTCCATTTAGGTATAAGGAAGATCTTACCTTATGTTTCACATCTATTGTTTTTCCCTTTTTGCTAGACATGAGTTTGGAGAAAAAGACATCAGAAAAGTCATAGCTGATTTCCGGGGTGCAATTTATAAGACTTATTGAGACTGTTGGAGAGACTGATTATAACTGCATTTCTGCTTCATCAGTTTTTTTTTCTTTGGGGTAAATTGCAGATATCAGAGGTGGTTAGTAGTATGAAAGATTTCATTGATTATAGCTGAGAAAGGAGAACTGGACCTATGGGTAAGATTCATATGGTTTCCCTTTGTTTTTTTTTCAGTTAGCAATCTCTTTGTGTATTTTTTAAGGTATCAATTCTTGTCCAGGTGACAATAAAATGGTTATGAATATCTCATCGACTAAACATTGTTGCATAATTTCACAACATTGTGCATTGTGCATTCTGCATATGTTTTGTAACTGCTCTTTCTATTTGTAGGAAAATCGTAAAATTGACTTTGGTTGTATATTAAGTTAATTTGCTTTTATTTTTGCCGAAGGATTCCCAAGCGACTACTTTTATTTCTTTGGTTTACTTAGTTGTGCCATTTGGATTGTAACACTGAACTTGAGCTCTGTATTCTTTGGTGTTTGATTTTGTCGCGCTCCAAAATCCCCCCTAGGAGTTAGGTGAGACTTTAGATGTGACTATCATAACCTGACAAACCATCTTGCAAAATATACAAGGCATACTATAGTGGAAACGAAATCAATGCGGAAGCGTGAACAAAATTTTCTTTTCTATACATTAATTCCAAGTTTGATACAATAACATGACTAAATGTAAGAGTGGACATGCCCACCCATCAAAATACAAAATATAAAACTCTATCTCTCTCACTCAGTAGTCACCCGGATAAGGCCAACTATCTAAGTTCCTGGCCTCCACCTGAGGCTCTCCTGTTGGCTCTACATAAGGCTCCTCCTCATCATAGTCCTCCTCGACCCAAGTGTTGCCCAGTTAATGGACCCTAAAGAGGGGGGGGGGGGATTAAGGTTAATGACAAATTAAAAATTTAACTACATGATTTATACGGAAATTAAGGATTAATCACAAGTGCTATAAGCAATAACAAGATAAATAGAGAGAGAGAGAGATAAAGAATACCACACACAGGATATGTTATCAGGGTTCAGCAACTTGCCTACGTCCTTGCCTTTAAGCTTCCCACTTTAAGGATTTTCTCACGATTCTACTAATCGCACTCTTCTTTACGGGCAGAGAGTAAGACTTTACAATCCTTTTCACAGGCTCAGGATAAAACCTCTTCAAGAGAATGCCTCTCGTGGATACAAGAAGAACTTCTCAACTGGTGCAAGAATCATCGATTCTTGACTTGGCTTTTACAAAGAGTTGTTGGATATAAAATCCGAAATTGAAAGCTCCTTACTGAGCTAGATAAGAATGGAAATCAAATTTAATAATCAGTCAAGAATGATTGGAAATGAATGCTCAAATAGTGAGGGATTGAGATTCTATGTATTCAATGAAAAAACAGAGTATTGATTGCTGGAAGATATTGAATAATCAATGTATGAATGAATAGTGTTATAATCTTGTATTTAGTTCATAAATAAGCTCTATTTATAGTTGAGTAATCAAATATGTCCGTTGGGGGAACATTTAATGTGAACGAGTGAGTCTAACACTATTCATTCGTCAACGAGTGAGTCTGGAAAACATTGGAGTCCTTGCCGAGTGAAAACAGTAAGCAAATGAGATTTACTGTCATCCCACTCGTCGACGAGTCTCTTCCACTCGTTGAGGAGTTTTCTGAAATTTTACAGAGAACTCATCTCTATAAGACCAAAATGATGGGAATTATTGTATGGTCCATAGACATTCATAAAAACATTATTTTAATCATTTTTAGGCCTTTAGAATGATGTCCAAATAATTCTAAGTCTCCTAGGGTCTATCTAGGTAACTTTGAGCTATCATGTTCTAATATCTTGAGGACTTTTACAAGGTTGTAGATACACTTGACTATAACACTAGACTCCTTTGAGAGTTGGTCTTCTTTTTGAATTTATGGAGCTTCAATCTTGATATGTCTTCATGATTTGGCTTGAGTCCTTGAAACTTTAACCTTCAAATGACTTATGCTTGAACTTTGACTTTGATTCCATTGAGTGGTTGATCTTTTCAATTTTTCATATCTTGAATGATGATCTTAATATTCTGTTTCTCCGAGAGTACACATTCTAAATGAAAATATTAGTACCATAAAGATCATTCCATTATTGTGTTATCATCGAAACTATTAAGGGTACTTAAAGTTGTAATCTTGAGGCTAACACTAAGGACCAGGAGCACAAATATCAAACGGTTTACCTGCCGCCATCAAAATGTACGACTGAGTATTGAAATACTCAGCGAGTACAAGCTACTAGCTAACAATGATATAATATAATTCATGGCATACATGAATTTAAACAATGCATTAATGAGTATGCATGAAAACCCAAAGCAAAACCTCATGTAAATCATGTGTGCATAATTCATAGCTTGTACTTGAAATTATCTTTTCGTATTTTCGAAAACTTGCTTGTTGTGCTTAAAATCTTATTCTTGTTTCGTGAAAATCATGCTTGTCTTGTTTCTTGTTTGAATCATATTTGTCTTGTCTTGTTTCTTGTTTGAATCATACTTGTCTTGTCGTGCTTGTCTTGTCTTGTTTTTTGTTTGAATCATACTTGTTTTGTCATGCTTGTCTTGTGAGCCAAATGTTAGTGCCCTTGTAGCGACTTGTGAGCCGGGTATGTAAATGCCATTCATCAAAATTCTTGAAAGCAACTTGTGAGCCGGGTATGTAAATACCCTTCAACGAAATAGAAAAGGCACACTAACATCCTTGATTTCTTGTCTTGTTTTCTTGAAGCCAGATATGGTATATCCTTGGATATGCCTTATCTTTGACTGACCCAAAATTCGGCTTTATCATTCGTTTCATGAATCACTTGTCTTGTCTTAGTTTGTATTCATGTACTTATACTTAGAAAACTCGGTTCATGCATACATGCTTGTGCATAGTGATTCGTGAACATCATAATGTTATGGTGATACTAAAAGAATTAACATGTGAGCATTTGAATATTCTTATAGACATGGGAGAACTTGAATGAAACATATGTAGGTGTTCTAGCAATTAGACATTCATGGGTAATTCTTAAAAACATCTTAGTGTGTGTGAACAAGCTTGAAACATGGAATCGTAGCAATAGGAATCATACATTTGACATACATGGCATATGCATGGTTACTTAGCCTATTACACTTATATCATTTTTCATAGTTCATACAATTTAGGAAAAACATGGTAGATTTAGGAAATTGAAAACATATGTACCACACTAAACATTTCAACCTTTAAAAACCTAGGTTTGGAATGTAGGTTATCACTAAGTTAACTAGAAGGGTGTACTTACAATTCCTTATTCAAAATCACACATACCATCCTTCTTTTCAATATTTGTATGATACAAAGCTAGGTAGTAGAAATTTCTTACCCATTCTATTCCAAATCATGCATAAAATCATTCTTTTCAATACTTGTTTCATACCAAAGCTAGATAGTAGGATGTACTTACCTTGCAAAGACTAAATCTTAGCTTGGAAGAATGATTGGACACAAACTTGAGCTTGGAAATGGAGATCCACGCTCTAGGAAGAAGATCCAAGCTTGTGGAAGCTTGGGAAGTAAGGATTCGAGCTCCTCTTTGATCTTACAAGAAAACCTCCTTTTAGAAACCTAAGTTTCCTCCCTTTTCTCTCAAAATGTTCCTCTCAATATATATAGTGTTAGGTTAGTGAAAAACCTTTAAAAAAATGTGTCTATGCGATCTCGCTCGAGCGGGCTTGGGTCTCGCTCGAGCGGGCTGCTCCCTAGACTCAAAAACACTATTTTGGTCAAGTTCGCTCGAGCAGGCTTCCAGCTCGCTCGAGCGAGATTTTCTACAAATCTTCACTCCGGTGTTCCGGCCATAACTTTTGACTCGCTTATCGGATTTTGACGATTCAACTTGCGTTGGACTCGTCATTCAAAGAAGAACAATTTTGTCTCTAATGAACAACTCCTAATTTTGACTTATAATTTGTCTAAATTGGCTTTCAAGTGGAGGAGTTTTCTTAACCAAAGCGATTACACTTTGATCACACAAGAGTGTCCTTAGGATCCTCAACACACACACACAATCCTTTAACTCATACCTCGACACCCATAAACATTAAAGAAGGTCCTTAAGACCCTTTAAAACATGATAAGAGTGTGTTCACACACTGTCAACCCACCGTAAAACCTAACATTGGAAATAACACCTTGATGCTATACATTCTCATTTCTTAGACACTTAGAGAATTTCTACTCTTAATTTCGAACACCTACAACCCAAACATGAACATAGAGTATTATACTCTTCTCGTTACACACTCTACACGAAACTTGAGAAAAAACCCCATTTTTCATTAAAACCAAACCATGCAAACAAATAAAGCTTCAAGCCTTTAAACACTATTCACCGTCTATACAAATGAGATCTGGGGTTCTACAGATTTTTTAAGAAACATTGAATTTATTTTTGGACATGTTTTGGATCTGTTAGATAACTGTTGTTCTTCCCCTTCAATAATTTTTATTGCATTATCAATAGAGAAGGATTCTCATATCTTTTACTACTTATCATGTTTGTTGCTCACCAAGTGTGATGCCTTGGTGGAGAGCTCTTATCGAAGGTTAATCGTGATTGAATTGAAGACCTTCGACTTGATAGGGGATTTCACCGAAGAGAATTGTAAGACCTCGAAAAATGGGATTCCCATTATTTTATATAATGTATGTGAATGCTGTTTGTATACATTGTATTTTGTTACAAATCGGAAAATTTGTGGGTTTGTCGATATTTTTCCGGGTTTACTTTTTACCCTTAAAACTTAGTATTTTTACCGTAGATACCGGATTGGCTAATGTTCAATCCCCTGTGATTTCGTAATTTTTGCACGAGTAATTAAGTAGTTATGAATTTAATAATGGAAAGAAATGGGATTTTACCGGAAGTCGAGAGTTTAGCAGACATGTGACAGCACATGTGTGCCATGTGTCATCACACATGCTTGCCACCAACTTATGACACTTGTCTTAAGTCATGATAAGTATCACTCAAGATTAACCTTAGTATAGAAACTTGTTTTCTCTCATAATTTTAGAAGAACAAAATTCTGGTGTTTTAGAAAATCAGAGAATGTTGTGTATGGAGGTTTTTAGAGAGAGAAACTAGAGAGAGAAAGTTCCTAGAGAAAGGAAGAGAGAGAAGAGGAGTTGTACCTAAGGGTTTGGCGACGTCCATTTCGCTCCCCGGCGCCTCGATTGGTGTGTAGAGAGAGAAAGAGGGTACTCTAGTGAGAGAAAGTGCTTTTTAGTGAGAATGGCTCACTACCCGGGCATTTTCCAGCAAGCTGAGTCCATTTCCAGCAGTATTTTTAACATCAGAAGCACATTTCAGGGCTTAGAAAGGGCAGTTTACCACAAGTCTTGTATATCGGGAGCGAGTTGATAATTGTTAAAACTTAATCGATTGTAAGTACATTCTACTAGCTTACTTTGTAGATATAATTTACCACATGCATGTTGTAAATTGTTATGGAGTATGTTAATTAACCACGAATAATATAATTAAAGTACATCCTACTATCATATTTTGTAGATAGAATTATGTATTGATATTCTAATTCCATGACTATTATTACTTGGTATTGAAGCATGATGATTAAGTATGTTCTATTGTTTAGATTTCATGATTGATCATGCAAGCATGTCATGATTTCAATTTCAGTTTTAAGAATGCATGTTTATACAAGTGTTTGCATGAATTTGAAAAGAAACGAAAATGGTTTATGCAAGACAAGTCTAAGATCTTAGTTCTAGGCTTCAAGGATCATGTCTAATTCTATTTCCTTAGGTTTCAAGTGATCAAAAACAATGATAAAGCCAGAAATAAGGCTGGTCAGCGGAGTTGGGGACCTTAACATTATATCTATATATTATACTATAATGGTCAAGCATGACCGTTACCAAGTCAAGGCTCTAACTCCCGACTTCAAGTATAAGGGATGTTAGTTTGCGACGGGCTATGATACGGCAGCTAGGCATACTCAATTTCGAGAGAACATGAACAGGAACAAGAACAAGCAAGTATAGTACCATGATTCATGCAAAACAAGAACAAGAACAATACAGCATGTTTTATCAAATATAGTACATGACAAAAACCATGAGTTACAAACATGTTTTAAGTATTTCAGTTCATGCATGCATCATGGTTATATTGTTTTACATTCTCAAGTATGATATGTCTTGTATACTATCCATTGTTTGCTATTAGTTTGCACTCGTAGAGTATTCCATGCTCAGCTATACATTTTATGTCGGCAGGTATTGGCTTTGACATATGTGGTCCCAGGCCATGGATTGAGGAGGATTATGGCAAAGAGGAGCAGTATATGGAACCTCAGGTGGAGGCTAGAGAGTTGGATGTATGGCCTTATGAATAGGCCTAGGTGATCAGAAAACTTTGAGTGTAAATATTGCTTTGTGAGCTAATCTGTTTGCTCTTACTTCTGGGTTCATGTATATAACTTTGATAATACTTGGAATATTTCAGTTTGAATAGTAATGTTTTAGCTTCCGCTGTAGTTATGCCTTGTATTTTACAGGATAATTTGATAAAGCTGGTCAAGTCATAATCCAAAGTATCCCTAACTCCTAGGGGGTATTTTGGGGGTGTGACAGAGGTAGTATCAAAGCAAAGGCATTAGGTCCATATTTGGAGTCGTATACCAAGTACAAGACTAATCAGTTAGTCTTAGTCCTAGTCGGTTAATACTTAACTGAAAATGAGAAAACTTAGTCACGCTAGGAAATGCATGTATGTTTGTATTATTATGCATATGCCTTATTGCAATCACCTTCATAATAAATTAAACTTAAGAATAATACACATTCAAATATATTTAAGTTTCATTTCATTAAATAGTAAGTATTCGTTATCTGTAGACTCATGAACGGTTATTCCTCTCAAGACAAGTCGTGAAGAGAGTTTATACCAGGAGAACTGAGAGAGAGATTCCAGTAGGAGAATAGTAGCCTAATTTGACTCAGATTCTTGGGTCAATTGTTCGAGCCATGAATGTGTTTGCAGAGAGACAACCTGCAGCAGTGCCAGTGTCAGGTCCTGTTGCTATGCCTATATATCACCCTCCTAGAGCACAGGCAGGGATCTAGGCATTTAGGAGGATGAGACCTCCGGTTTTCTATGGCACCACTGATCCTGTAGTAGTAGCAAAGACATGGATCAGACAGTTAGAGAAGTTGTTCTCGGTGTTGCAGCCCACAGAGGCAAAAAGAGTTGTATGGGCAGCTTTCATGATGGAGGGAGAAGCCGACCATTGGTGGTTGTCTACTAGTCGAACTAGGGAATTGACCCGAGCAGGACAAGAATGGTCTTGGGGAGAGTTTTCGGATGTATTCTACAAGAAGTATTTCCCAGTGGGGATTAGAGAGAAAAAAGAAATGGAATTCATTACCTTGGAGCAAGGTAATATGTCAGTAGCAGGGTATGAAGCGAATTTTTCAGAGTTGCAACGATTTGCTCCGCACATGATAGCCACAGAGACTATGAAAGCAAGAAAGTTGGAGAGAGGCCTAAAGGGATATATAAGAGACAGGGTCTCTAAGTTTAGAAATGAGACTTATCTAGAAGTAGTGGATAAGGCGCAGTTGGCAGAGACTAACTTTGAAGAGTTTTTCAAGAGAAGGGAGATGAGTCGAGGATAGAGCAGTGACTCTTCACAGCCAGAGAAGAGGGTTCAGACTGGTCAATATCAGACTTCAGGGCCAGTACACTCGCAGAGGCCTCCATTTTCACAACAGGCCCCTCGTCCTTCTTATTCATCGGCTCCTCGTCCTCTTGCTCTGCAGGCTCCTAGGCTGATGAATTCACAGTTCCGCCCCACTGCCCCACAGCATATGAGATATGCACCACCTGCATCATCATCATTTTCCTATAAACCATGTGCATTTTGTGGGAGAAAACATCCAGCCAGAGAATGTAGGAAGTTGTCAAAAGGATGTTATCACTATGAGGATCAGGGTCACATAATCAAGGATTGTCCACATAGGCAGATGCCAGTGCAGTCTCAAGGAGGCAAACCCCCATTTCGACAGCCTTCTCAGCAGGGGTCATCACAAACGTCCAGACCTCCACAGTCTTCACAGACATCTCGTCAGGCTAGCCAAACCAAGGTGCATCAGACGATGTTGTGCAGGGTATGTATTAACTTCCAAATTGTGAAAGTTATAAATTACTGATGATGTATGATCTATATATATATATTTTAAGCATGATAATTATATCTTATTGAATATATGCTTTAAGTGTTTGACACCTTAGTAAATTTTAAATACATAGGCGAACCTTGTTAGTAAATGAGTGTTATGCTTGAGTGTTGATCGACACAGATCCGAGGGTTTTTCAGCCAAATCTAGTCAGTTGGAGCGTGAGTTGGTCATTTCGACTCTATTGGGCAAGTCAGTAGTGGCAGATCGGGTGTTTCGAGATTGTATTGTCCAAGTGGGACAACACGAGTTGCTAGCGGATTTGATTGTCTTGCAGTTCGAAGATTTTGATGTCATTCTTGGAATGAATTGGCTTGCCACACATCACGGACATGTAGCTTGTTTTGAAGAAAGTAGTAGATTTCAAGCCAGAGGGAGTTAAACCATTTCATTTCCGAGGGCTAAGAAGAAAAGACATAGCCCATCTTGCAGCGAAGTATTACAAACCCAGAAGTGGAGAACTCCTCATCTATCCCAGTAGTGAGTATATGGATGTGTTTCCCGAAGAATTACCAGGGTTACCTCCGGATAGGGAAATAGAGTTTGCTATAGAGCTTGCTCCAGGGACAGCTCCAATTCATAGGGCTCCGTATAGGATGGCCCCATTAGTATTAAAAGAGTTGAAGGAGCAAATTGATGAGTTGGAGAACCTTGGTTTCATCTGACCAAGTGTTTCACCGTGGGGAGCTCCGGTACAAATGTCTTGTATACTATCCATTATTTGCTATTGGTTTGTACTCGCGGAGTATTCCATGCTCAGCCGTACATTTTATATTGGCAAGTATTGGCTTTGACATCTGTGGTCCCAGGCCATGGACTGAGGAGGATTATGGCGAAGAGGAGCAATGTATGAAATCTTAGGTGGAGGCTAGAGAGTTGGATGTATGGCCTTATGAATAGGCCTAGGTGATCAGAAAACTTTGAGTGTAAATATTGTTTTGTGAGCAAAGTTGTTTGCTCTTACTTGTGGGTTCATGTTTATAACTTTGATAATACTTGGAATATTTCAGTTTGAATAGAAATGTTTTAGCTTCCGCTGTAGTTATGCCTTGTATTTTATAGGATGATTTGATAAAGCAGGTCAAGTCATAATCCAAAGTATCCCCAACTCCTAGGGGGTATTTTAGGGTGTGACAAGAATTTTTTTAATATAGTGGATTTGGGAGGGTGATTCATCAGCACAATCGTCATGGAGGAGGATCTCATTGGCTGGTTTGCAAATCTCTTTCAGTATGCAAGATTGCTTGGTTACAAGGAAGCATGGCTTGGTTCTAGATTCAGCGACGGTCGAATCCTTGCAGTGAACAAGAAATCTAACACAGGAGGCAAGTTCATCAAAGTATCAGAAATTTCAAAAAAGAGACAGAGCAACACTATCTTCGTTCCGGAGGGCACAGAAAGGAAGGGCTGAGACAATTTCGAATACATTATTAGAGCTTAGTTTAAACGTTCTGAAAAAAAATTCAACGACATCCCATTTTCCCATTTGCTAAGCCCACTAGAACGAAAAAATCAAGCTCAGCTATGAATTAAGGGTGAAATGCCTCACCATCTTTCTGGGTGGGGCAGATTCGATCGAAGACAACATAACAACGGGGAAAACATGGTTGGAGAAGGGTGTATCATGTATGGCCATCGTATATAATGTGGTAGGTGCAAATATAAATCGGTTTGAGAGGTTTCTCAATTGTAGGTATCCCATTAAACTCTGACCCTATGGTTATTGAAGCACATTACACTTTCTGAAGGTGGAAGTGGAATCATTGAAGCTCTGCGTCGATGGTTCCACACAGGTGGCTTTTGGATGTTTTATCTTTCACTGCTGGTGGCTGAAGACCAATATTTTCATGGATGAGATACTTCTAGTGGATGGATTCGGGTGATGGTTTCCTTTTCACCTTTGGATAAAGGGCATTTTAAATCTACTGACAAGTGTTGTGGAGGTTTTAAAGCTGCTGATCAGAAATCCCTATTCCTTGATAATCTTTTGACTTTTCTATGCTAAGATTAAAGTGAAGAGAGGGATTATTAGAAGAATTCGTAAAGTCCTAATGTTTTACATTAAAGGAGAAGCTTTTAACACAACCCTTAAAAGCGAGGGGAAGGTTTTACTGTTCGATCCAGTGTTAGAAGGGGATGCTTTGTGCTTTCGATTGTGAAGCTAACAAAGATAGAGTGGCACCGGAGGACTTTTGATCAAAAGGGAGGGGTTGGGACCACTGATCTTCTTGGATTGATTGATGACATGGATATTTTCTATACGTGTGTATTCAACCCGAGTTGAGTTGAGCTCGACTTGGGCTTGCACCTTGGCTCGAGCTCGATTGCGAGAGCTCGGGTTGATTCATTGAAAAATTATTTCTTTTATTAATAATATCATTATTTATAATATTATATGTAATATTTATTATTATTACTAATTTTTATTCGTATTATTTTATTAATACTAAAATTGAGAAACCCCTTTATTAGTATTATTTTATTAATATACATTATAATATCCAAGCCGAGTCGAGCTCAAGCCAGATCAAGTTGAGCTGAATCAAGCAGACTTTGGCTTGAGCTCGGCTTGAACGCATTTTCAAGCTCGGAAAAAAGCTCGGCTCGACTTCATTGAGCTGAGCCGAGCTAACGAGCCAGCTCGGCTTGGATACACCCCTAATTTTCTACCAATATATCTCATTTGAGAATGGTTGATAAAAGTTTAGGAGGTCATCAAATTTCTTGAATTCCCAGGACTACTTGTCAAGCAGTGATCATTCCTGTGATTAGAATCTCTGTTTTACGAGACAATTG
This sequence comes from Tetracentron sinense, assembly GCA_015143295.1. Classification (NCBI taxonomy): domain Eukaryota; kingdom Viridiplantae; phylum Streptophyta; class Magnoliopsida; order Trochodendrales; family Trochodendraceae; genus Tetracentron; species Tetracentron sinense. The sequence continues at coordinate 21,179,682 of CM026556.1, read as the reverse complement.
GGTAGTTTCGTGTCAAGTACGTACAACCTACAAAAAATTTAGTTTTAAAAGAGAAAGTAGCTACTATTTTGTCCATTTTGTCTAGTGGAGATTCCCCATCTTTCCAAGTTAGTTAATTTGGACAATTCGTTCACTGAGGAGGAGATACATTGAGAAAGATTATATTGGCCTGCTTCGAGCTAAAATTTATAATCAAGGAACAGTTGGATACTTTGGGGATGCATTTGTGGAATGAGGGTGAAGAAGATAATCTTTACCCTCTAGCATAAGATTTTCTGAGCAGAGAACCACCAACCCAAGGCTGCGAATGGTTAAAAAGTTGTGGAAGCCATCTCCGACTTGATCGACAATCATCTATAATATTTTGAGGAAAATCATTGTCTTTTCCAATCTCCGGAGCAGTTCAAGTGTATTGATACGTATCATACGATATATATCATTTTTGAGGTAACCTATATGATATGCTCAAGTACTAGGAAAATTGTGAGTTTTGACTGTATTGGTATTTATCACACCGAGGCTTACATACTAAGTTTGAAGCTCTCAAACTCACTATAAAGTTCTCCTTTGAATCCCATCTCTAAACCCTTTATTCTAACCTGAAAATTAAACACTTTGTTGCTTTTAAACAAGAGAAGAATATATTCAAATTTTGTGTGGAGCGAAGCAAATCAAAAATTGTTTTTCACTATTTATTGAGGAATTTTTTATTCTCTATTTTCTATTTTTTTGGGTGTTAAGTTCATTGAAATGAATTAAAACATGCTTTTAGATCATGTATCTATGGATTTGCAGCCAAATTCATAGATTTATGACCTTTAACAATAAAATTTCATTCACCTTTTAACGTTCTTTGAAGATTCAGAAAATACATAAAAATTTACATATATATATATATATAATACTCATTTATGATTGAAATTATTATATGTTAGTTTTCTAAAGGTGACTTAATAGATCCCAACATTAACCCCCTCTTTTGGGATACTAATTAATTATTTGATTCTTTGAATATTAAAAAAATAATTAGAGATAATATTCTGAATATAAAATTGAAGATTTTAAGCTACTTATTATGTATGTTTATATTAGTCTATGTGTGATCTATTAGACTATAGACTTAATTTTTATTTATGTTAACTTAAACTAATTTCATAATTACATTACACTTACGACAATTAAAAAATTAAATTTGTTTCTTAGATTCTTATTAGTCCCATGTTGTTTTGGATTTGACTCTTATGTGTGTATCATTACCATATTTTTTTGATTGATATGTTAATTGTTGTATTGCAACACTTAATCACGTCTAGAAGATTCTTTGATATTGGTTGGGAACACGGAGAGAGGGTGAATATGATAGGCACAAGATTATGTGCAAATACTCTCCCAAGATGATTACAGGGGGTATCACTAGGTTTGATGAGCACTTTGCTCATGTGGAAGGGATGTTAAGGCCTTAAGGGATGCCTATATGTCCGTAAGGAGGTTAGAAAGTTGATAATGGAACATCTACTAACAAACATGCAAGAAAAGACAAATGAAGTGTTTGGCTTTGAGGGTACAATGCAGATAGATTCTATCTCATATGAGGAAGATCGTGTTTTTCAGGTGGTTGACGAGGAGATTAATTTACAGAAAGCTATAAAATAGAGCTTGGAGACTTTTGCAATGGAAAGAGAATCCCAAAGTTTCTTTGCTAGTCATGTGGCAACGGAGGTGGAGTTCATCACAGTTATAGCGCATGGTCACTTTATAGGCCACATAATAGTATTTATAAGACTCTAACTTCTATATTTTGATGTTATCTTTGCATTGAAATAAAATGGATTTTAAGTTTCCTATGTTTACTTAATTTTTTACAGCATTTTCGTGTGTATCCTCGATACGTATCCTATTTTAGATTTATCGATACGTATCTCAATAATGATATTTTAAAGCATAGTTAGATCAAGCTCTGATTGTGTTTTTGAGAGAAGCCTTCCATTGTAAGTGAGAAAAGATTTAAGCCCCAAGGTTCAGAGGTTGAAGGATATTTGGACGAGGAGCACTTCCAATGTGTTCCAATCCCATGTACTCTCTATTCCTACTACATTTGCCTTCCCAGTTTTCACTAAATTTTGTACGTTTTGGATTTACCCCCCCTCCCCTCTTCTTTTAAATTTATCTCCCTTACAAAGGTTTAATAAAGGCAAAGGGGGAAGAAAAAGGGTTACTTGGCTTGAGAACCATGACATAAAGGGTTTCTCAGTTGATCGAAGATTTGGATGCTGCAAGTCATGGTATAGAGAACTTGTGGAAGGTTTTTCAGACTTTGGAGGTATTGCGCAACCAGATTGTAGTGGTGGTCAGAACATGGATGAATCTATATTGTCCAATGTGGAGATGAAATGGTTGAAGAAGACAATATTAAAGAGTTGAGTGCAAACCATGGTTGTTAAGGCGACTAGGCGACAAGCGTCATAGATGCTGAGGCAGTAACCGGAGGTGCCTGAGGCATCGCCTAATGAATTTTTGTTGCAAAAACCTCCCAATATGGGATTCATGTATGGTGCCTTTTTGAATAAGGGGCCCTACAATTCATATAAATTGCAAAATCTCTATTGTCAAGATGCACTTCGATAGAACCATCATTGGAGACAATTCTAGGAATAATAAATGGGTATTTCAAATGTTGGGAATAAAAAAACATAGTATATAATGACTGTCGAAAGGGAGGAGAGAGGGATTGTGAGGAATAAAAGATAGAAAGAAACAACAGTCTATAGTGACTACTGAACAGGAGAGAGAGAGAGAGAGGAAGGGGAGGAGGGAGAGTGTATGACTAAATAAAAATAGAAAAATAGGCCGACAGTCAATATAACGCCGAACAAAGGCGAGAGAAGAGAAGGGGGGGGGGGGGGGGGGAGAGGCCGAGCCTTTTACTCTCCTTTTTATCTTCTTTTGGTATGGGTGCCAACCCTAGACCCACTAAATAATGATTATATATAGGGTTTGGAACCCTAAAATATTTTTTTTTAAAATCGAAAAACAGTGTTTTTACGCAAATCTATTCGCGCTCGCCGATTAATCACAGTTTATGGGTGATCGATCGGAGCTAGTGATCAATCGGCACTGGTAGCTCCGATCGATCAGAGCCTGTACAAATTCTTAGAAAACTTTCTGGTCATATCTACTTGATCGGAATTTATTTCCAATCGATCGGAGCTCTGACAGGTCCGCTCGATCAGAACTTCTTTCCGATCGATCATAGCTATGACAATTAATGGGTTCTAGGTCTGTTTTGTTTAGGACTTCAAAAGGGTTGAGATAAGGTGATCCCTTATCCCCCATCCTTTTCCTTATGTTCACATAAGCTTTAAGGAGACTCGTTAATAGGGCGAAGGGTGTTCTAGAGTAAATCTCTGTGGGTGTGTTTGCCCTGTTATCCTGCGCCTTCATTTTGCAGATGACACCATGATCGTGTGATGCCACCGGGCGTTTGATCCCCATAAATTACCTTTCAAGGAATGGCTTTCACACCGAGCAGTAGCTATGCTGGCGTGAGGGATTGAAGCCATGGTGAGCAGCACTCCATGGTAACCTTTGATAGATCATTGTGGCAACTTGAATTAGTAGATTATTGTAGGCGACTTGAGTTCATCAAAGTGCTTGTCCTTTTGTAATATCTTGTGGCGTTTAATAAAATATGAACTTCTGGCCTTTGAATCGAAACATTGATAACCTTCCCCCAGTATCAACTCAAACTTTTCCAATTAATCCTTCTCTTGTAACAAAAGGTGAAATTGTTGCCCAAGTATTGACCTTAGGGAGGGGGTGAATAGGGTCTTGGCAAATTTAAAGTTCTAACTTAGTCCCTTTTGCGGAATTTAAATTAATCAAGGGAATACAACTAGCAATTCAAAAATAAAAGTAATAGAAAGAAATAAGGAAAGAGTTAAGGAATTCAAACTCAAAGACTTTGTTCACGAGGTTCGGCAATCCCGCTTACGTCCCCGCCTCAACCGCTAGAGGATTCATCACGATTTATTCTCAATTGCAAGTCTTCTTACGGATGAGGACCAAACCGTTACACTTGCAAGAGAATCTCCTCTCTTGACTTCCACGATCTTTTTTTGGGTGAAGCTCCAACTTTACAATGAAGCTCCTCACTTCAAGTACAAGAATCCACCGATTCTTGATTTCATACTCTTTGTATAGAAGTGTTTTTACAATCATAAAATACTCATTAACACGAGATGGATGATCACTTTAAAGCTCTCTAAAAATCTCTATAAGATTGGAGTTAAATAGCTCAAGTTATGGGATTTGGGATTTCTAAGGTATACTCAATAGATTTGAAAAATCTAAGCTTATGAGTGATTGATTGAATGACCTAGAATGATTGGAGTTCTTATTTTGTTTATAAACCATCTCATTTTATAGCCTAAGAAGTTTCATGGCCATTGGAGTTACATTTAATGCAATCTTTCCGTTGAAAAAGAGCCGATACAGAGTAAAAATACTCTGCCTCGAGTCATCCAGCCGTCTGGATGGTGCCCAGTTGTTTGGATGAGTCCATCTAGTTCTCTGAATGGTGCTGCGTTTTTTCCTCTCTGGTGTTTCAACCATAACTTTTTATTAGCTTATCGAAATTAGGTGATTCAACTTCCATTAGATTCAAAATTCAAAGAGGAACAATTTTGTGTCTAATGTAAAAATCCTAATTCTGCTTTATTCATGGTCAAAATGGTTCCTGAAGATTTCTGGATTTTGGATCAAATGGCCAGGAAAAAATTGGCTCATCCAGACGATTGGATGACCCCATCCAGACGTCTGGATTGTGCAATTTTTTCACAAAATCCAATTTTTGACACTTTATGATGGGATTTGATTCCAAGGGCTTCTCCCTCATCTTAATCAAGATGATTACCAACTTTTTAGGTCATTTATGTGTTTTTCAAGTTGATCATAAGGAACCTAGGGTCAATCTAAGTTTATGAGTTTTTCAACAACCAAACTTTGAAGACTTTTTACATAAATCCTAAATTCTCTTAAAAGATAAAAAATGGTACTCTAAACCTTCTTGGGAGTTAGTCTTCAACTTGATCTTGGATCTTCTAATTTGACTTCTTTAGCTTTAAGATCATTCTTCTTCAATCTTCATTGATCTTCACTTTGATCCAAATAACTTAACTTGACTTGATGAAGGATCTTCTCATAGATGGTGTCACTTTCATGCTTTTTCCTTGAATGATTTTGCTAATGCTTTTTGTATTCTGGTTTTTATATAAACTCAATAGAGGCATTAGTACCACATATCCTATTCCATTGGTGTGTTATCATCAAAATCAAGGATGTTACCTTAGGTAGAAAACTTATAGGCTAACAATCCCCATTTTTGATGATGACATAATAATGGAATGGATGGGAGCAAGCTCCCCCTCAATATATAATTTCAATGCAAATTTTGAGGTAAGCTCCCCCTAAACTTATGCATAAAGATAAACTTTAATTTCAATTGCATATTTTAGATAGATCATTCGCCAATCTTTGATTCATTAGATTAAGTCAATTCATGCAATTTAGATTAATTTAGGGTTTTAGGAATTATCATTCCATTATCACATTTCTCCTCTTGGCATCATCAAAAAGCATGAACAAGCATTTCCAATATGATTCCAATACATTATTTTCAATTTAGGCACAAAAAAAATCATCACATAGTGATAAAAAAATGTTCTAATTCCTGAGCTGTTTAGGTAGTTGCTCTATAATAGCCAATGCCGATACCAAAGACTTACGGCACCACTCAGTTGAAAATTTGTGCAGGATCAGCTTAGACTATTTCATTACATTTCATCACATTACATCATACAAAACAAGTATCATCTCATACCATAGCATTCATCATATCAAGCATTACATACTAGGCTCATAACATCAATTGAAACATTCATTTTGATCAAAACATTTAGACATTCAAAACATCATCTTTTCAATCATGGCATATAATACCAATTATATCATCAAAACATATCATGCATTCATATTATCAATGTTTCAAGCATCATTCATTTGCAAAACACACAATAATCATTAAAAAAGCTTAGTTAAGCATCATAGTATCATTCAAGGCATACTCAATTCACTTTAAGCAAAAACAAGCATGATCAAGCATCCAAATTTTCAGATTTATTTTCAGTACACACCATGCTTTAATCACATAAGGAAATTATTCCATTTTATCAATGAGCACATTTCCTTCTGTTATGATTGAAGCTTACATGAACAAGTTCAAGTAGCTCTCTTTGGCACCCAAACCATCTTGGGTCCTACAAGGTTACCCTGAGAAGATTTATTCCCTTAGGCACCCAAACTTGCTTCATCTTCTTCTTTCGAATATAAGTATAAATAGTACTTGAAGAGCTAGAGCTAAAGAAGTTTTGATAAACTTTTTGCTTAATTTTTAAGTTATAGCCAAGACCGGCTTTACCAAATACACACCTTTGTTGACCTAGCATAGTATCTAAGGTCTTTTTACCATTAGTGAATTTGGTGACAATTTTAGACAAGTCTTCAATTTAGTTTTAAGATTGTCACATTCATTGCATTCAAGAGTTTCAACTTGAGAACTAGATGCATGATTTTCTTTTTCCATTTTCAAGTTTTCATTTTCTTTTACTAATTTATCATTTTCATTTTGCACATATTCATTTTCACTTTGAATAGATAAAATTTCATTTTTCAATATTTCATTTTCCCCTTTTAATATTTCATTTTCATTTAACAAATATCCATTTATATTTGAAAGAGGATTTTCCTTTTTAAGCTTTTTGTTATTGGAAGCTATTTGTCGAAATTCTTTATATAGTTCATCAAAAGCTTCTTGTAATTCATCGAAAGAAAGAGATTTATCTTGGGAAGAATTTACCTCATTCTCATTTGCCATGAGGCATGCATTGTCCATTTCATCATTTGAACTTATCTCCGATTCACTTTCGTCGGAGTCATCCCGAGTAACCTTCATTGCCCTCTTCTTGTATGTTTGACTTTTCTTGAGTAAGGGGCACTCCGGCTTGATATGTCCAGGCTTTTTGCATTTGTAGCACATTATGCCCTCTTCTCTTTTTGCTTTGCCTTTGATGAGTTCTTTTGAAAATTTCTTCTTGTAAGCTCTTTTCTTGATGTTCTTCTTGTGCTTCAAGAACTTTTTGAATTTGCTTACCATTTTCTCAATCTCCTCTTCTTCTTCACTTTCATCTTCTTCACTTTCTTCACAAATATGGGAGGATTTCAAGGCATGTCCTCTCTTTGGTGTTAACTCATCTTCTTGTTCCCTCATGACGACCTCATTTTTCATTAAGGATCCTATAAGCTCATCCATGGATAGAGTAGTGAGATCTTTGGCTTCTTGGATGACCGTCACTTTAGGAGCCCATTCCTTAGGTAGAGATCAGAGAATCTTTCTTACATTTTCTGCATTAGAATAAATCTTGCCAAGAGATTTAGCTCATTAATAATGTTAGTAAATTTATCAAACATAAAGGCAAGGGGTTCATTTGGTTCCATTTTAAATAATTCGTATTTATGAATCAACGTGCTAATTTTTTGTTCTTTAACTTGGTTGGTTCCCTCATAGGTTATTTGGATTTTATACCAAATTTCCTTACAGAGTCACAAGCCGAAACTCGATTAAACTCTTGTGGACTCAATGCACAATATAGGTTGCTTTTAGCCTTAGCATTGAGTTGCACAAGTCTTATGTCGACCTCCGTCCATTCATCCTCGATCTTTGGTACTTGAGTACCATCTACAATTTTAGTAGGGATGAGGGGATCATTGACAATAACTTGCCAACATTTATAGTCTAAAGCTTGAATGAAATACATCATTCTAACTTTCTAATAGTTATAGTTTTCTCCCTCGAACAAGGGAGGTCTAAGAGTTGATTGTCCTTCTCTAAGGGTAGATGCACATATATTAAACATTTTTGCCAAATTATCTTTTCTCTAAGATTTGTTAAATCTTTATAACAACAGAGACGTAGACTCTGATACCAATTGTTGTCCAAGTATTGACCCTAGAAGGGGGGAGGGGTGAATAGGGTCTTGACAAATTTAAAGTTCTAACTTAGTCCCTTTTTCGGAATTTAAATTAATAAAGGGAATGCAACTAACAATTCTAAAATGAAAGCAATATAAAGAAATAAAGAAAGAGTTAAGGAATCCAAACTCAAAGACTTTATTCACGAGGTTCGGCAATCCCGCCTACATCCCCGTCTCAAGTTATACCCGCTAGAGGATTTGCCACGATTTATTCTCAATCGCAAGTCTTCTTATGGATGAAGACCAAACCGTTATACTTGTAAGAGAATCCCCTCTTGACTTCCACGATCTTTTTCCGGGTGAAGATCTAACCTTACAATGAAGCTCCTCACTTCAAGTACAAGAATCCACCGATTCTTGATTTCATATACTCTTTGTATAGAAATGTTTTTACAATCATAAAATGCTCCTTAACATGAGTTGGATGATCACTTTAAAACTCTCTAAAAATCTCCCAACGATTGGAGTTGAATAGCTCAAGTTATGGGATTTGGGATTTCTAGGGTATACTCAATAGATTTGAAAAATCTTAAGCTTGTGAGTGATTGATTGAATGATCTAGAATGATTGGAGTTCTTATTTTGTTCATAAATCATCTCATTTTGTAGCCCAAGAAGTTTCATGGCCGTTGGAGTTGCATTTAATGCAATCTTTCTGTTGAAAAAGAGCCCTTACATAGTAAAAATATTGTCCCGAGCCATCCAGTCATCTGGATGACTCCATCCAGTCGTCTAGATGGTGCTCCATTTTTTCCTCTCTGGTGTTTTAACCATAACTTTTGATTAGCTTATCAGAATTAGGTGATTCAGCTTCCATTAGACTCAAAATTCAAAGGGGAATAATTTTGTGTCTAATGTAAAAATCCTAATTCTGCTTTATTCATGGTCAAAATGGGTCCCAAAGATTTCTGGTTTTTAGAACAAATGGCTAGGAGAAAATTGGCTCATCTAGACAATTGGATGACCCCATCCAAACGTCTGGATTGTGCAATTTTTTCACAAAATCCATTTTTTCACACTTTAATGATAGGATTTGATTCTAAGGGCTTCTCCCTCATCTTAATCAAGATGATTACCAACTTTTTAGGTCCTTCAAGTGTTTTTCAAGTTGATCCTACGGAACCTAGGGTCAATTTAAGTTTATGAGCTTTTTAAAAACCAAACTTTGAGGACTTTTTACATAAGTCCTAAACTCTCTTGAAAGATAAAAAATGATACTTTAAACCTTCTTGAGAGTTGGTCTTTAACTTGATCTTGGATATTCTGATTTGACTTCTTTAACTTCAAGATCATCATTCTTCTTCAATCTTCATTAATCTTCAATTTGATCCAAATAACTTGACTTGACTTGATGAAGGATCTTCTCATATGTAAAGTCCATGTTTTTTGTGTTGGCTTATTCCGGTGTCAAAATAAGTAAGTCTAGGTACATAGGTGTGTATCTTGTGTCATTGCCGTCAAGCATCCACAACAAAGAAGCCCTGTTAAAGACTCGGTTGATCATTTCCTTCATAGGATGGTAAGTGACTTAGATACCATACTACCATAGATGGGAATTGACTTAGAATAAACCTAACATGATACCTTAGGTGGTAAGTGACCTAGACTAATCATACAGACCCTAGGTGATTAGATATGCATTGCAAAATAAGCTAAAAATTCTGAAATTTTTCAAAAAACCAAGGTTTCTTATAGGTGGCATATCTCCCAAACCGTAGCTCGGATTTTGCTCCATAATATATCAAATCGACTGCGTCGAAAAGAGCTACAACTTTCATGAAGGGTGCAATAGCTAAAAATGGAGTTTTAAATTCGGGTCAGCACCTCAAGGTCGACCCTGACCATTGAGGGTCGACCCTGATGGAGACACTTTGTATGGGTTAAAATTCCAGAAAGCAAGTAAAGTCAGGGTCGACCCTGGACCTTTCGGTCGACCGAAGTGCTTGTTTGGGTCGACCCAAGTGTCTCCTAGGGTCGACCCTGATATAGGAATTTTGCCTATACGGTTTTTTTTCTTGCCTTCTTTGGTTTTTAAGCCTTTTAGCAACTTCTAAACATGGTTTTCACTTCCCTATATATTGTGAACCCCTCTAGTTCGTGGTGTACAAATTTGGGAGAAGATTGAGAGGGTTTTTACATATCTCTAGAGTTCATAAAAGCTCTAATTCTTATTGTCTCTCCTCCCCTTTTTTAGTTGCATTCAACCTAGAGTTTGCAAGCCAAAAGTTCCAATCTTGCTTGTTTGGACTTGTCCATTGAAGGAGTCCATCTAGGTGTTGATTTCTATCAAACCATCAATCCGTTCTGGATAGAACAACTTGGCCGGAGTGTTCCGGAGCCTTTACGAAAGAGATCGATCCAAGAAGGATCATGGTAGTGTGATTTGGTCCGTGGAATCTGAAGCCGTCATTGACGGAGATTGATCGGAAGATCGTGAACTGTTTTCGAGACATAAAGAGAAGTACGAGCGGCTGCGGTTGATCACGGGACTTGTGAGTACGTGATGACTTTTCGAGACGTGGAGGACTAAGAACTGAAGGATCGAAGTGTCAAGTCCAAAGGAGTCAAGTTCGAGTCTTGTAAGTTCTTGTTTACTTTGTCTTAGTGATTTCTCTTGGTTGGACTAGGTCTCGTGGTTTTTCCCGGAAGGGTTTCTACGTAAAAATTCTTGTGTTATGGTTTGCATGTTTCTCTCTATTTCCGTACTTAAAGTATATCATCCCTTAAGTTAATAACTTAATTGTTTAAATATTAAAAAGGGTAGATAGACATATAGGGAAACCTAACCATCCCCTTGAACTTGTGAGATTCTCAACTCAAACCCTAGATTTGAGGTTCACCGAATTTTTTCATCATAGATGGTGTCACTTTCATGCTTTTTCCTTGAATGACTTTGCTAATGCTCTTTGTATTCTGATTTTCACATAAACTCAATAGATGTATTAGTACCACATGTCCTATTCCATTGGTGTGTTATGATCAAAATCAAGGATGCTACCTTAGGTAGAAAACCTATTGGCTAACAGAAATTGCTGAGCTAATGACCAAGTATCACATATCGGAATATCATATTGCAATTTGGGAATGTGTTCTTAGAAAGCATGGAAATATTACATCTTGTACTCTCAAGAATACATGTGTTAGAGCGGCAATTGTTCAAAGTCGTTGTCAATAAATCCGAAAGATGAGAGACATATGCAAATTTACTGAATGCCGCTATGATAGACGGATGGAGAGAAGACTTATCAGATACCGAGCAGGTTGGCATGAATGTAGACTAGTTGAAGGATTATTTCCATGAATGTATTGCTTCGGTTGGGTTTACCAGCTCATGGTAAGGTCCATCCCATTATTTATGTTTCATTGTTAAAGAAAGTTGAATTCTGACTTTTTCCAACCTACATAATTATGATCAATTCTTCAATTGTTTTTTCATGTCTCATTTCTTTTGTATTGTAGTAATTTAGTTATAAATTGTATAATATATTATATACATATATTCAGGTGTATAATAGAGTGAGGAGGGTCGTGCTGGGCGGGCCTCAACTAAGTACTTTCCAAGCCCAGCCCTAATGTAGAGGCCTTGAGATATCTGGCCCGGCTTGGCTCTAGGGTTCTAGGAGAAAAAAAGCCCTCAATTTTGAGGGCACCCCATCACATAAGCACTGATTTGTCAGGCCTAGAAAAGAGGTTCCAGATCAAAAAAAATCCTGTAAGGAGAATAATGCTGTTGGTTTTTGTAAACAAGAGTGTTGGTGCAATCTGAAGCCAGAAGTAACGAAAAATAATAATAAAGTGCTTTCTGAAGGTACACCACATTGTTAAGCATGACAGGAGAAGTGCTCCTTTGCTTTCTCTGTGGTATTCACAATGATGTGATGACTGAGCTGCATTGTACTTTTTAATGTTTGCACCCATACTTTGTTTTACACAGATGCTTCTACTACACCCTTTGAACCGTGTACATAAGCAGAGGCCTTAAGACTCTGAAATTTTTTGGAGTCCGGTTGCAAAGTCTGAATAATAGTAGGTATGGATCGTAGTTCAAATATTTCTTGATGCATTCCATATTCCAGGCTCCAGATACCAGAATGAATATCTGACATACCCATACCCTTACTCAGATGCTTCGATACCCTTTGAACCATGTACATACTCAGAGGCCTCAAGTACCCTTGTGCTGAGCACCTATCAGCCTAGAGTCTACATACATTGCATGAAGGTAAATCGAGCTCTCTAGTAACTACAACCCCTCAAAACGTGAATTCCATCTATCAAAACCAAGGATATAAAAAAGCGGTTTCGAGAACTGTATGGTCCCAACTGAAACTGATACGTGATACGTTTCGGTTTCGAACGATACAAATTTAAAAAAAAAAAAAATTAGAAGACCAAATAGAATTGTAGAATAGGAAGGGAATGAGAGAAATATGAATGAGGTAAGTGTTTAGGGTTATAACTTATACGGTAACCCATATAAAAGGATAGCGTCAAACGAGTCTTACGTCCAAAACCGATACGTATCGGTAAGAATCATCTGCTACGTATTGGTTTCGGATGAGTCCTACAAATATCAGTATAAAAAAACATACAGGACCCCAGCGAAACCAATATGTATCAGTTTTGACGATTTTTATTACCATGATCAGAACATTAGCCATGGTAAAGTTATATCATGCTGTGGTTAAAGTGAGGTAATAGCCATTCCAAGTTCTTTAAGTAAGAACTGAGTTTCTTGGTAGTTTTGCTTGGCTAATTTGGGTAGATTCAAGATGACAATCCTAGTGACTATTTAATCTTATAAAATACTGTTTATTGTGCCACAATCAACATGTTCCAGTGTCATAAACACTTGCTGCAGCATGTAGATTCTCCGATATTCAGTAGTAAATATGATATGGTAGTTAATGACTACTTTCTCTTTTTCAGAGAGCTTGATCAATTTCCCTCGGAGGAGCAGTGCTTCATCTGGGTTCCTCGGTCAAAGCCTACAATCCGAGGAACAGCAGCAGCAGCAAACCATGGCACAGAACTCAAACACCGATAAGGCCTCTGCTGCGCAGCTTGCTGCAAGCAATGGTGTCATTAGTGTAAATAACTCCCTCAACACGACATCCACCTCTATCTCTGCCAGCACCATTGTCGGGCTTCTCCACCAGAACTCCATGATTCCAGGAAGGAAAACCCTATGAACAATTCCCTATGGTGGTATCACGGTTCAGAATCAGATCCCATCCGCTGGCTCCTCGAGTACACTACCACAGGCTCAACCAAACTGATCTTCCCCCTTCCCTTCTCCGACACCAACCTTGTCTAACAATGCCCCCACAGACTTCTCATAGTGTCTTAGCAACAGCCACTGCTGCCCACATGAGCTCTTGCAAATTCACCAGTGAATATGTCTGTGCCACAGCCAGCTCAGTCCAATGAAGCTGATCCAACTGATTCACAGAGTTCTGTCCAGCAAATCATACAAGAAGTGATGATGTCCTCCCCGCTTAATGGAGTAGGTAGCATCAGTGAGCGGCATTAGTCTGGTGGTGCTTATTTGATATATATTTCTTCTTTTTTTTCTGGGGCCGATTTGTAAACTAGCATAATCACAAGAGTGTTTCTTCTTCTTCTTCTGCTCTCCACCTATTCCAACAGAAACTAAAACCTCGAGCAATCTCGCATTATTGGCCAAAAGATTTTGTATACTCTTTACTGCATCCTGCAAAATGTATCTTGAGTTAAGGGGTGGTGTTTTCTTAACCTTTGTAATGGGGTTATCTTATCTGCCTACTGAAAATCAAGTTGGTACCTGATGCAGTCTACCGATTGCGTCGGATTGGGTGATCTCAGAGTGCCTTAGTTGTTTAAACCCTTCAAGGGAGTTCTAAAGGTGATTATCTCGAAGACTAGAACCACACATTTGAAATAGATAAGAGAGAAAAATAGAGCATTTAACATAATTACCTATACAGAATAAAGAAATTAAAGAGTTACACAACCATTTAAATGAGAAATGTCATGGTGGAACATTGCATTGGTGATCTCTCATCACCCCTCTACATATTTTTCTATAGTGGAAGTCAAGGTGGACTTTGGAACTGCACCAATAATACTCTCCTTCTTCTCCCCATTTTTGAACAATAACACAGTTGGGATGCTCCTAATCCCATACTGTGTAGCAATGGTGGGGCAGTCATCAGTGTTGAGCTTGTAACAAACAATCTTGCCTGCGTATTCTTTCGCAAGTTCGTCGATCACCGGTGCAATCATCCGACATGGTCCGCACCATGGCGCCCAGAAGTCCACTAGAACAGGGGTTTCACTCCCAATCACCAGATTATTCCAGCTCTTATCTGTAACCACTTGAACTGCAGATTTCACACGATGGATTAGATGAAAGGAACATGAACTTTCATTTGTTGTTGTTTGATGGATTAAGGTAATGGCTATAACCATGCTTAAGTATATATACATTTTGGGTATCCATAAAATCAATATGGCTGATTAAGTATGGTAAGCATGCATGTCCTCACAATCCATCAAATGATATGTAAACATTTTGAAAAGATAATGATAAGCTCGTGGCTTGTGTGCACATGCATTTGCTCCCCATATCGGCATTTTCTAAAACACTAGGGGGAACATTAACCGTAGGGGGGGTGCTCCTTTTGGCTGGAAAATCAAGAATTTTCTTTCACTTTATTGTTGTTTGATTTGCAAGGATAACTTTCTCAAGAAAATAGGTTCTACTTTTCCTTTACCCAATGTTTGGTTTCTAAGAAAATAAGTGAAAAGAGTTAACAAAGAAAATTAGACAAAATAGCTACAAACTAAGAATTGTATAAAAGCCCAAATTTTCTTTTCCTATTTATGTTTTCAACCATTTTCTCGGCATTTAAAAATTCTCTCACTAAAGAAGATTATTTTGAGAGAAAGTGAAAACACAAATTTTTAGAAATATTTGCTTCCAGTATTATCCCTCTCAAAATTCACATACAAGTTATTTCAAGTTGTAAATATGCATAATAATTATACTTTCTTTTTTTCACTTTCCAATTACATTTGATTGTAAACCGAACACGCTAGAAATCCAATTTCTTTTCTTTTCTCCCATCTTCTTTCTCCCAAAACAAACACACCTGGGATCGGGATTAGGGTTTGTGGGGCTCGGTGGCATTATCATTATTGGTACACATTTTTTTCAAACAAAATACTCTCTTAACTAATCTAAATCAACCACATAATTAGCAAACCTGTCAAACTGTTGTAGTCATTTCTCATTCTTAAAGCTTCTTCTCTTCTCATAATATTACCAATCTCTACACAGAACTATCACTTAAGTTTCTACAACTAACATAGAAACCTAAAAAATAAAAATAAAAAGAAAAAATAAATCTAAAAGAACACTGAGAGAGAGAGAAAAAAAACTTCATTCCTAGAAGTTGAATTATCAGATCGAGAAAAAGAGTCTTCATTCCTAGAGGTTGAATTATCAATAAAAGTTAATGGTGAATGACATGTAAACTGCTATTTAGCAAAGAAAATTAACCAGCTTAAACTCTCACAATAATTTTCCTTAGAGGATGATGATGCATTTTACCTTGGTCGACGGCTTCTCGAGCTTTGCAGACAATGCGGGATCCGCGGCATCTGCGATAAATGGAAGGAGAAACAGAAGAAGAAGATAATGATAATGAAAAAGAAGAGAGTGATAAAGTGGACGACTTCAGTGCTTTACATGTTGGAGAACTAATCTTTTCCTTGGAGGAAAATGGATAGTGAGCCTGTAGACAAGAAGCTCTAGCAGTAGATATGGTGCTCACTTGAAAACAGGTCTCCATGGCCATTTTGATTTCCTTCAATCTTGAGATGGGTGTGTGGGTTTGGAATGGATAATAAGGAAAAAGAGTTGCAAGATTTTCTATTGCATCTTCATTTTCATTCTCATTTCTTTAAGTGGATATTCTTATAAGATTGTAAGGTGCTCAAGTGCCCAAGGTCCTGTGGATGAGATTGTCCAACTACTGCTCCCCTTACTCTTTTCTTCCTACTTTCTCTTTCCTAAAATTTAGAGGAGACGTAATCCTCTACGGTTATAACCGGACCCAGGGGAGTCCAGTTACACTCATGAGGCTGCCACGTGTCATTTTTGATTCCTCTTGACTATGGTTAAGATTTACCTACCCCTAGGGTTCGCTCACCGGTTTTTAGAAAACAAATATTTATTTTTTTAACTCTGATTTAAATTTACTAACTCCTAGGGTTAACTTTTTTCAATATTTTTTACAAACCAAGGATAGCTGAGTGAACCCTAGGAATGGGTGAATCTTAACCATAGTTAAGGGGTGTCAAAAGGGATATGTGGCGACTCAGGGGCATAACTGGACTCCCCCGGGTCCGGTTATAATCATTGAGAATTACAAGTCAATGGGCCGTAGGAGTAACCAAACAGGACCATCTACCGTTTGCCATGTCGCACAAAGGTCACAGGCAACGAGATGGGACCCAACATTGGAAAAGTTCTACATCGGAGATCTCACATGCATGCCAAAGGAAACCTGGATGGATGGTTATAATCCATCCCATCCATAGACATTGTGTCTACTCGTTTCGACCGTTCAAAAAAGAAAGGGAACGGATTACCTCTGGCGGACGCCCAAGGCCCAGCCTCGGACGTCCATACATCACCAGCCATGTTGTGATAAAAAGGGGGAAAAAATATCAGTTGGGGAGAAGTCAAAAATCAGGGGGGAAATGAAATGACTTCTCCCCTTTTTGACGCCACATGCCCCATGATGAATGGACGCCACACGTAGGAGTAACCAAATATCAGTTATGAATAGTGCTGCAAACAGTGCTTGTGAGGTCCAAGGTTCCTAGGTGCTTGTGAATGATGTGAGGAGTTTATTATAGGTTTTATGGTGTGTAAGGTACTAAAAAACCATCCTTGATGTTTATGGGTGTTAAAATAAAAAGGGTAAATGTTCTTAGTGTTAAAAGATGGGGGATGTCATAACATTTCAGCAACTTTAAGGAACTCTAGTTTCGTCGTCTCTTATCGGAATCAAGTGATTTTTGAATTTTTGGAAAGGTATTGAAACCCTCTTCGAGGCTCATGTTTGTCAATTTTTCATATTGTAAGTCTAAGTTGGTTCAAACGTTGAATTTTCGGGAACTGGTGTGCTGAGATTTCCTGGAACAGTTTGGACCAGTCATCTTGAGGGCCACTTTGGATCATGAATAAAGTAGAATGGGGAGTTTAGCGAAACATAAAAGTTGTTCCCCTTTGAATGAAGAATCCAACCCAAGTTGAATCGTCGAAATCCGATCACCGAGTCAAAAGTTATGGCCAAAACGCCAAGGCAGACAAACAGAGCAGCATGACCGGCTCAACTCCTGGTCAACCAGCGGGCGACCAACGGTCGACCCCTCCACTACCGGTCGACCCCTCATGACCAGGGGTCGACCTCTCTTGCACTTTTTATTATGGGGCTCATTTCCAGAACCTCCAAAAGCAACCGGTCGACCGGTGGACACCCCCGGTCGACCCCTCCTCACTTTTGTGCTGAAACTGAACCTTTTGAGATATTTTCAGGGTATGGGAGTCTTTGGCCAACCTCCTTGGCCTATTTAAGCACCCATTTTCGTGGGTAAGGGTTTACACAACCCTTAGAGAAGGTTTTGAGATAAAGGAGAGAGAAGTTAGGGTTTGTGAAGAGGGTTTTGCTAAAAGTTGTTGTCAAGGCTCAGAGTGAAGCTTGTTTAGCTTCTTGAAGTGCGACCTTCACTTCCTCAAGTTTCGAATTGATTCAACAAGCTTTCTAAAAGCTTCCTTTCGCTACTACGGAGTATTCTAAAGCAATTAAACCACAGGGAATCAGTTTTAGTAAGATAGAACAATCTACTAACTAGCTATGTTATGATTCATTAATATGAATTATAGTTTCATAATGATTGTTATGAAAGTTGAGTTGTGTTGGTCAATTTTGTAATTCCTCTATTACATGTTATAACTATCTAATGAAAAGGAATATAAAGGAGATAAAGAGTGTGAAGACACTCTCATAAATAGGTTTTGTTATGACTCATGTTTATGTTATTGAAGGAATGAAAGGGAAAAGGGAATTTCACTATACTTAATGATTCTCCCTTGCTTACCCTATTGATCACCAATGATGTATATTATCACCATGCTTTTATGATGAATTTTGTATTAAGCATAAGTATTAAAAGGATGGTTTTACCGTAAAGTAAGTTTAGAATTATGATTATTTTACAAAATAGGCTAAGTAGCCAATGTATACGCTATGATAACTCCATGAATGAAATTCCATGATCTATTTCGATGTTTTAATACTCATTATGAATACTATGATGCTCACACTTATTCTCTTGAATATGATTCCATGTTTTCAAATTTACAAGTCTCGCATGATATTTACAAGTCTCTCATGTTGTTCACAAGTATCGCAATATTTACAAGTCTCGCATGATGTTTACAAGTCTCGCATGATGTTCGCAAGTCTAGCATGATGTTCGCAAGTCTAGCATGATGTTCACAAGTCTCGCATGATGTTCGCAAGTCTAGAATGATGTTCACAAGTCTTGCATGATATTCACAAGCCTCGCATGATGTTCACAAGCCTCGCATGATTAGATAATTTCTCACAAGAAAGGTAATTGGTAAAGTTCATAAGCAAGGTCTTTGTAAAAGAAAGTTCACAAGTTAAGAAGTTCACAAGCTCACAAGTAAGGATAAGGCCAAACTTTAGGTTGGTGTTCTAAGATCGTTTCGAAGGTCACAAGAAATCCTACTACACATGGACTCACAAGAAGTCATGTCTCACGAACTCACAAATTCACAAGAAAATCATGCTTACTCAGATCTCGCATATTTCAAGGAATCCTAACTATTGCAAGAATTCATAAGTTCTCACAAGGATCAATGCCCATAAGGATCTCATAAGTCCTCATAAGATATTTAAAATATGTTTTATGAAAGTACGAATTCAAGGTATGATTTAAAAGCATGCTTTTCGAGAATATTCAATTGTTAGATTGCTTTAAACTTCCGCACTCTGATTATGCATATGTTCTGATTAATTGTACTCTGTAGAACATGTTAATGCTTTATAATATTGTTAGTTAGTAGTTTGTAGACACTGAGTATTCCATGCTCAGCCGTACATGTTATGTCAGCAAGTCTATTCGGCGTTTGCAACCCAGAGCTACAGGTTGAAAGAGAGTAAGTGGAAGAAGATCCTGCTTGGGGTCACCATGTGAAGATGAGGGTCTTGACAGGCGACCCTATCATTACTGCTTTGAGTGATGAAAGGGAGAGACATGTATATTTATCTAAGTGGGTATGTCCACTTTGAATTGTCGTACTTGTATGCACTTGGAATACAGTTAAGTTATTTACAAATTTTCAAGTTTGCCTTTTAGCATGCCTTGTATGCTCTTGTAGGATGGTATGTACACCTTATGTGTCATGACAGGCTGGTATGACACGGCGGTCATGAGCCAAAAGTCTCCTAACTCTTAGGGGGGATTTTGGGTCGTGACAGAGTTGGTATCAGAGCTTAGGTATTAGAACCAGAGGGACTGAAGGGTGTTCTTTTGAGTTTAGAACTCAGATGAACTCGTTTATAGAACTCAGATGAACTCGTATTCCAAGTAGGTACTAATCATTGAGTGTAGTCTCAAAACCAGTTAGACGTCAACCGGAGTTAGTGTCTAGTTACGCTAGGAAAACCTCAACTGTATGTTTATACTATTACATGTATACTCGGATGTATTGATGTGTGCTATTATATGCCTTACATGCTAGTTTAATGGCTGTATTCAAGCCTACTTTCCAAGTTAGGCAGTTCTACTTTGAGTTGGAGTGTATCCGAGTTATAGGTCTGATATCGTGACATCGGTATTGGAACAAATGCAATAGGTTTCAGTAGAGAATTATCTCCCGAGTGAGACTATGTATCCACTTTAGTCTTACAAGTCTAGTAGATTTAGAGTCGTTGCAAAACTATAGACTTAGGTTACGATATATATACTATTATGTATATTCTGTATAATTTCATCTGTTAAATTATGCTTAGTTATGCATCTTTATCACAAATAAGCACAAGTCACATCATGGTTTGAAGATGAGTCTATATGAGTTCATGCATACCCATGACGAATAGGAACCCTTGAAGAAAAAAAAATAATAAGAATAAATAAGTAAATATATATATTAGTTTGGACAAGCTCATGGATGCTTGATGCACGTTTCTAGATACAGATGCGCGTTAATGCTCATATGTGCGATAATTCTGCAGCACGTTCTAGACTCAATGCTCAGTCCAAAAAGTTCTAGATACAGATGCGCGTTAATTCTATAGCACGTTCTAGACCCATTGCTCAGTACAAAGTAATAAATATATTATAAACTCCAAGAATAGTTTTGGTCTCAAAGTACAAGAACATAGCATACATCTCATAACCATCATACATCGCAGAAGCATCATACATGACATAAGTATCATACATAGCATACGCATCATGCACATCTCATAAGCATCATACATATCATAATCATCATGCATATCTCAAAGGCATCATGCATATCTCAAAATGCTCAAAGTTTCATAGTCTCAAAGGATTATACTAAAACTCCAATGGGACTTAAGCCGGTTGATGTTCCAACCGAACCTAGTGTCTTAGCTTTGCTAAGAACTTTATGTACGTATACTTACTAGTATGTGTATAAATGCTCATATGTGCACTATACCCTATTTCAATAGAGTGTGATGTGTTGCCTGTATATAACATGTTATCTATATAATATATTTGATTTATGTACTTGTTTGACGATGGTTAGTAAAAGGCGCTTTGCTAATAAGCGAATGCCTAGTTATGTGTTGGTCAGCACTGGATTGATATATCCTTTGTCATGTTTTAGCTTACTAAGTTTGTGGGCTCAGTTGTGCAAGGTACGCCTGTAGCACCCCGGACTTTTCTATACTTAATGAATACCTTTTTCGTAGCTAATTGGCCTTCCTCATAGTCTAATTAATAAATAAGAGAGAAATCGAAAATTCCGAACGTCAGAAATGTGCATTTTCGAAAGACGAACCCAACGCAAGTTGAATCGTCGAAATCCGATGAGCGAGTCAAAAGATATGGTCAAAACAGTCCAGACCTACAGAGCACCAATCGCTCGGTCCAGTCAGCGATCGATCGGTCCAAAACCGATCGATCGGTAGCTATCGCACGGTCAAAGATTTTGTATGGGGAAATTTTCCAAAGAGTAGTTTTTTGACCGGTCGCTCGGTCAGAGTACCGATCGCTCGGTAGGCAACCGATCGATCGGTCATAACTACCGATCGCTCGGTCCCCGTGTTTTGCAGAAATTTTTGTAAGGGCATTTTTGTCTTTTGGGTGTTAAACCCTTTCTTATAAGGCTAGGCCCGAGCCTTAGGGATTATTTACAACACTTAGAAGCTTTTGAGAGTTAAAGAGAGAGGAGAAGAGACTCTAACCTAGGGTTTTGATTTTGAGAAGGAATCAAAGGGGTTTAAGAACCTAGATCATCCTCAACTTGGATTGCTTCAAGTTCAAGGCTCAAGCTCCTGGGGGATCTCATTCTCAAGCTAGGGCAGCATTCTTCAAGGTATTTCAAGAGGGTTTTCTTCCCCAAACCAAGTCTCCCTCAAGGAAAGATTCCTCCTTTCAAGTTGGAGCTCAAATCAAGGTTCCTACCAAGATCAAGCATTGATCTAAGGTTAGTACACCCTACTAACTTTCCCTAATAATAACCTAGGTTTTCTATTATAAATGGTGATTCTTTATATTATGCTTTCCTTCCCTATGCTTTGTATTAACTCAACAAATATAAACAAGATAAGAGAAATGGAATGGATGTGTAGATGGGAGATTGGATGTGGCGATTGGATGCCGAATGTGTGATGTATGATATGTGTGGGTTGTGAGTTGGACATGGAGGATGGGCATTGTACAAATAACAAACTTACCCTTGTGTGATTGGATGGAAAATATGCAATTAAAATAAGGAGATGAACTACTAAGGAACAATGTATGTGATGTGTTTGACGAAATGCCTAAACTATGAAATAATGATTTAAATGAAGAAATGGAAAGGGGTTTATGCAGGTATTCTCATGAATGATGAATGGATTTAAATACCATGTTGATTACTCAAATTCTCATATGCATATATTGTGAATTGAATGGTGATGTCATATTTCTCTTATTATCCTTATTGCATGATTGTCACGATTGAGACGTACACGAGCACGCATGATAGCATGAACCGAGATTTCAAGAGCATATGCATATAATAACCAACAAGAAAATATTGCATGTCAAGGAGGTTGGTAGCCCAGGGACATTCGGGTACTAACCTCTGGCTCACAAGAAAACCCCTAAAACACATATTGTCAAGGAGGTTGGTAGCCCAGGGACATTCGGGTACTAGCCTCTGGCTCACAAGAAAACTATATAAGTAATAAAAATCACCTATTGTCAAGGAGGTTGGTAGCCCAGGGACATTCGGCTGACAAGAAAACCATATATCAAGGAGGTTGGCAGCCCAAGGGGGGGGATTCGGGTGCTAGCCTCTGGCTCACAAGTTACAAGATGCAAGGTTTCAAGATGATGACAAGACATTCATGCATGCACGCATACATGATTCTATAATGCATACCGAGACATGGAAACGGGTTTTCAAGCATGAGTTTTATCGGCGTTTTTGCATCCATGCACATCAAGATGATAATATTGCTCCATGTTTAATATTATTTAATTCTATGATTTTACTATTGCCTGGAATTGATGATTGGTATTGTACTATTCCTTGCATGTTTATTATTGTTATGGATAGCTATTAGCTTGTACTCGCTGAGTATTCTATGCTCAGCCGTACTTTCATGTCGGCAGGTACTGAGGGAGCCCTCGACCCAGAGCCTTGGGTCGAGGAAGAATATATAGAGGAGAGAGAGCCGTCTATCCCACTGCAGTCTCAGGCGGACCGAGACCTTGACGTGTGGCCGTACCTTGATTACTGTTGAGGGGAGAGTACGAGAGGGTGCTTATGTATTTTGACATTTTGATAGGTGGGCCTGTCCACCTTAGACTTAGACATGTTTTGTATATATGTTAACTTGGAATACTATTTTGGAAATCTTAGAAGAAAAGAAAAAGTTAGTTTACGCTTCCGCATTTATGTTTAGCTTCCGCGCTCTGATTTTCATTGTTTTAGTACCTAAATTATCTTGTTCATGACAGGATGGTTTAGCAGGTACGTATAGTCATGCCTAAAGTATCCCTAAACTCCTAGGGGGTATTTTGGGGCGCGACAACGCCCATTTAAGGTTCTCACCTATGAAGGTGTAATGCTAAGTATAATTTATATGTGTTGCTATGCATGGCTTAATGCATTGCTTGAATTGTTGATTGTAGATGATAGAGGATGGTAAGGTGGGGACCAGTATCCCTGCTTGATTTTGTCTCGTCTGAATTTCGTGGACAAAATTCTTATAAGGGGGGGAGGATGTAGAACCCCGAAATTCGAGTTCACTATGCTATGAATAGTACCAGTGAATAGTGTCCTTGAATGGTGTGTGTAAAGGCCTAAAGCCTTCCATTTTATTCTTGGTAGTATGGTGAGTCAAGTGAGAGTTTTAGATGCGTGTGTTGAGTCTCAAAAGGAGAGTATAAATATACTCTAAGTGGGTAAAAGTAAGGGTATATAAAATACCTAAGTGCTTAAAGGGTTGTAAGCGAATAGTGTGTGAATAGTGTTGTGAATAATGCTGCAAACAGTGCTTGTAAGGTCCAAGGTTCCCTAGGTGCTTGTGAATGATGTGAGGAGTTTATTATAGGTTTTATGGTGTGTGAGGGCACTAAAGAACTATCCTTGATGTTTATGGGTGTTAAAATAAAAAGGGTAAATGTTCTAAGTGTTAAAATATGGGGGATGTCATAACATTTTAGCAACTTTAAGGAACTCTAGTTTCGTCATCTCTCATCGGAATCAAGTGATTTTTGAATTTTTGGAAAGGTATGAAACCCTCTTCGAGATTCATGTTTGTCACTTTTTCATATTTTAAGTCTAAGTTGGGTCAAATGTCGAATTTCTGAGAACTGGTCTGCTGAGATTTCTTGGAACAATTTCGACAACTCAACTTAAGGGCCGCATTTGACCATGAATAAAGTAGAATGGGGAGTTTTTCAAAACATAAAAGTCATTCCCCTTTGCATGAAAAATCCAACCCAAGTTGAATCGTCAAAATCCAATCACCAAGTCAAAAGTTATGGCCAAAACACCAAGGTAAACAAACAGGGCAGCATGACCGGTCGACCCCTCAACTCCCGGTCAACCAGCGGTCGACCCCTCCACTACCGGTCGACCCCTCATGACTTGGGGTCCACCCCTCTTGCACTTTTTTGTATAGGGTTCATTTCCAGAACCCCCAAAAGCAACCGGTCGACAAATGGACACCTCCGGTCAACCCCTACTTCACTTTTGTGCTGAAACCGACCCTTTTGATATATTTTAAGGGTATGGGAGTCTTTGGCCAACCTCCTTGACCTATTTAAGCACCCATTCTCATGGGTAAGGGTTTACACAACCCTTAGAGAAGTTTTTGAGAGAAAGGAGAGAGAAGATAGGGTTTGTGAAGGGGGTTTTGCTAAAGGTTGTTGTCAAGGCTTAGAGTGAAGCTTGTTTAGCTTCTTGAAGTGCGACCTTCACTTCCTCGAGCTTTATCAAGCTTGGAATTGATTCAACAAGCTTTCTAAAAGCTTGCTCTCGCTACTACGGAGTATTCTAAAGTGATTAAACCGTAGGAAATCAGTTTTAGCAAGGTAGAACAATCTACTAACTATCTATGTTATGATTCATTAATATGAACTATAGTTTCATGAATGATTGTTATGAAAGTTGAGTTATGTTGGTCTATTTTTGTAACGACCCCAAAATCCTACTAAGGCTAAAATAGGACTTTGGAATCACCACATTACTTAAACCTGCTTACAAACCATGCATACAAGGCTACTACATGAGTCTCCCAAAAATGAGGATAGTAATAAAATTCCGATATATAAACCCAATCCAACCTGCACAAGTCTAAGGTCTATATATACAACTCACGATGAACCAACAAGTCTGATACACAACTAATAAGAAGTCTACTGAGCAACATCCTCTAAAAGTCAAATACAAAACTCTCTCAATGAAAGGAAATGTTAACTAAGAGGTGTAGCCGCCCAAGTCTCCGGCTCCCTCCTCAGAAGGCTCACCTTCACCTCCTTCCTCGAGGTAAGTCTCCTCAACCCACGGCTCCGCCGTGTACTCCTGCTCTATACCTGCCAAGACAAAGTCCGGCTGAGTACAAAGGTACTCAGTGTATATAAAATCCAATCAACAATAATAATGTACCTGCACTTAGTCAGAAACATATCCAATAGCATAATAACATAATCAGAGTGCGGAAGAACGTGTGCGCATATACATCATATCATCACCTTGACTCGTGTACTTGTGAGAATCTTAGACTTGGAAGACAATACACTTATGAGTTGCTTATGCTTATGAGACCACGTGCTTGTGAGATGCTTACGCTTATGCTTATGCACTTATTCAGATCATACAAGGATGAGACATGCCGTTCTTGGCGGATACGGACCATGCCTTATGCACTTATTCAGATCACACAGTAATGAGACATGCCGTTCTTGGCGGATACGGACCATGCCTTAGAAATCATATGGTTGACATGCCGTTCTTGGCGGATACGGACCATGTCATGCTTATGCTTATGCTTATGCAGAATGTCATACGTATGTCATGCTCATGCTTGTGGGCCACGTGTGACTTGTGAGACTCTTATCTTAACATACACGTGCATATGTGCTTAAGTGTCGAAATTAACATTCGAGTTGGTAATTGCTTAGATTTCGATCTCCCACCATAGAAACTCCACTATACTGTCCCATACCAAATAGTTAGAGAATTCCCGGTTTGAGAGATGTTCCTCTAAGTTCTTACCTTCCCGACCATCAATTTCCATGCAAGTAATTAGACATACTTAACAAACCATTCACATATACATATCTTATCATAATCCATATCGCAATTCATAATCAATTTACCACCATTTCATAAGAGTATAATAGCATTGATCCTTTCAAGCATTTTCACAAACACCTTGTGTACGCATAATATGAATCCATTTCTCCTCTATATTTTCAAGCATTCATCAAACCATATTTCATCCATACAATCAATTCACTATTCACATCCACATATTAATCCCATCCTCCATACATTTCCCATCCTCCATATATTTCCCATCCACATCCAATCCACATTTCCATCAATAATTAGCTTACTTCATAGAAAATTAGGGAAAATGCATCAAACTTCTATTTCTACCATTCCTAGCATCTTAACATTCACAAAACCTTAAAGTAAAGTTGATTAGGATAGTATATCGACCTTAGGAATCCTTCCCTTGGATTCAAAACGCTCCCGAGACGATTTGGAGAAGCTTTGAGGACGATCTCCAAGCTTTCCTCTCAATCTTCTAGCAAGCTCCTTCTTCTCCAAGAAAACCCTCTCTCAAAACCCTAGGGTTTCTCCCCCTTTTTGCCAAATTAGGTTAAAACTAGGTGGAGTATTTTAATATTTCGAGTAGGACCCCCTATTTATAGCCCCAAGGTCTGAGAACAAAAGACCAAAAAGCCCTTACTAAATTTCTGTAAAAACACGAAGGACCGAGCGATCGGTGGTTATGACCGAGCGATCGGTTGCCTACCGATCGATCGGTGTTTATGACCGGGCGATCGGTCAAAAACACACTCTCTGGAAAATTTCTCCATACAAAAATTTGGACCAGTCGATAGATACCGATAGATCGGTTTTGGACCGATCGATCGCTGGTTCTGACCGAGCGATCGGTTCCTGCAGGTTTTGACTCCCTTTACTGTTTTGGCCATAACTTTTTACTCGTTCATCGGATTTTGACGATTCAACTTGGGTTGGATTCGACTTTTGAAAACGAACATTTCTAGCATTTTAGAATTTCTAATTTCCACTTAATTTATAGACTAAAATACCCTTAATGCAATGCACTAAAAACATGAAAGAGATTCGGGTCTCTACAATTTTGTAATTCCTCTATTACATGTTATAACTAACTAATGAAAAGGAATATAAAGGGGATGAGTTTTGATCAAGAGAGTGTGAAGACACTCTCATAAATGGATTTTGTTATGACTCATGTTTATGTTATTGAAGGAATGAAAGGGAATAGGGAATTTCACTATACTTAATGATTCTCCCTTGCTTACCCTATTGATCACCAATGATGTATATTATCACCATGCTTTTATGATGAATTTTGTATTAAACATAAGTATTAAAAGGATGGTCTTACCGTAAAGTAAGTTTAGAATTATGATTCTTTTACAAAATAGGCTAAGTAGCCCATGTATATGCTATGATAACTCCATGAATGAAATTCCATGATCTATTTTGATGTTTCAATACTCATTATGAATACTATGATGCTCACACTTACTCTCATGAATATGGTTTCCATGTTTACAAATTTACAAGTCTCGCATGATGTTCACAAGTATCGCATGATGTTCACAAGTCTCACATGATGTTCACAAGTATCGCATGATGTTTACAAGTCTCGCATGATGTTCGCAAGTCTAGCATGATGTTCACAAGTACTCTATGCACTCGATGTTCACAAGTCTCGCATGATGTTTACAAGTCTCACATGATTAGATAATTTCTCACAAGAAAGGTAATTGATAAAGTTCATAAGCAAGGTGTATGTAAAAGTAAGTTCACAAATTCACAAGCTCACAAGTAAGGATAAGGCCAAAATTTGGGTTGGTGTTCTAAGATCATTTCAAAGCTCACAAGGAATCCTACTATACATGGACTCACAAGAAGTCATGTCTCACAAGCTCACAAGTTCACAAGAAAATCATGCTTACTCAGATCTCGAATGCTCACAAGGAATCTCAACTATTGCAAGAATTCTAAGTTCTCACAAGGATCAATGCCCATAAGGATCTCATAAGTCCTCATAAGATATTTGAAATATTTTTTGTGAAAGTACGAATTCAAGGTATGACTTAAAAGCATGCTTTTCGAGAATATTCAATTGTTAGATTGCTTTAAACTTCCGCACTCTGATTATGCATATGTTCTGATTAACTGTACTCTGTATAACATGTTAATGTTTTATAACATTGTTAGTTAGTAGTTTGTAGACACTAAGTATTCCATGCTTAGCCGTACATGTTTGAAGACCTCAATCATGTCTTCCATCCTTGCTCCCTTTTTACCAAAAGGTGAAGGATCATTCAAACAAGTCGGATAAGGGGCCTAAAGATCCTACAATGGGCTTTTCTTTCTTGCCCGAATTCTCCCTAACCTTTTATTCGACTAACTTCCCACTCCTTAAGGTTGTCACAGCCTAAACTTGTTCATGATTTGTCTCATTGACCTGATTGACACCTTTGGGATTGCTCACAGGTTGACTTGGAAGGATTCCTTCCACTCTCCTATTGATAGCATTAGCAAGTTATCCTATTTGGGACTCAAGCTTTTGAATGGATTGAGAGTGTGAGTTAAGCAATTGAGTATTACTTTCCAAGCCTTTTAGAGCATTCAATACCTTCTCCTCAAAAGATGGATTTCTTTGAGTAAAGTTAGGAGGAGCTGGCTATTGAAATTGTTGGGGTTGGTAGTTTGATTGATTTTGAAAAGGCCGATTAAATGACCTTTGAGGTTGGAAAAAATCATTTCCTTGAGTTTGAGGCTGCCATGAAAAATTAGGATGGTTCTTCCATCCCGGATTATTAGTGTTTGAGAAAGGATCATTAGTACTCGGGCGGATATAGGCAGCATTTGCATACTCTTGGACAAGGTCCGGGAATTAGGCAACAGAGGGACACTCATGAACATAATGTTCAGGGCTAGAATAGATAGGACACACTTCTTTTTTATTAAGATTTGGTTAAGGCGTGTAAGAAGGTGGCCCTGCAGCCATGAGTTTATCCAATTTGCGAGAAGGTTCATCTACTTTAGATGAGACATCTATAGAAGTGCCAACTTCATAGAGGCCTCTCTTAGAATTTGAGGATGATGATAGTCTCTCAGAACAACTATTCCAGGCATGGTGGAGAGATTTTTCACTCAAATTTTCAAAAAGCTCCCATGCCTAAACCTCGTTTTTCATCATAAATGTCCCTCCATACAAAACATTAACCAATTGACGGTTGATTTGAGGCAATCCTTCATAGAAAGATTGGACTAACTACTACTTAGGAATTTGGTGGGGAGGGGGCACTTACGGAGAAGATCCTTGAATATCTCCCATGTTTCATGAAATAGTTCACCATCAATTCGAGCAAAGCTCGTGATGGTTTGCCTTATCAAGTTGGTTTTGCCAATGGGAAAAAATTTCATAAGAAATTCTTGGTTTAATTGAGCCCATGTGGTAATAGAATTGGTCTCTAAAGAGTTAAGCCAATATTTGGCTATCTTTTAAAGAGAATGGGAATAGGTGCAATCTAAGGGCATCATCTGAAAATCCCTGCAACTTAAAAGTAATGCAGA
This sequence comes from Tetracentron sinense, assembly GCA_015143295.1. NCBI lineage: Eukaryota > Viridiplantae > Streptophyta > Magnoliopsida > Trochodendrales > Trochodendraceae > Tetracentron > Tetracentron sinense. Next base: position 21,149,950 of record CM026556.1, on the reverse strand, counting down.
TCTCATGAAACTCATCAAGATGTTTGTAGGGATCTTCATTATTAAGTCCATGATAGGATGGTATCATCAAAATGATGTTGGACTTAATTTTATAGTGGGCTGCCGTAGTGTCCGGGAGCTGGATGCATGAAGGGGATGAACATGTATAAGGAGTAAAATACTCCTTCAAAGTTTTCATTGGGTCATATTCTTCCGCCATGTTAGGGAAATGAATAGCTTCTAGTTTCGCTCTAGGGATGGTAAAAGCTTTAGCTTCTGAATTCGATTGGAATAAAGCAGAAGCCTTGAGGAGCCTAGCAATATGCTCTAACTCAGAATCAAGGGGGAATAGTTTAGGATTACAAGACCTCCTACTGTGCATACACCCTAGAGAAATACTCTATGTTTGACAAGACACCAAATTAATATAAGTATCTACTAACAAAAATAAATACTTGCAAACTCTCCTGCTTTCCAGACATTGAGAAAGCTTTTGAAATTTTGCAGTTTAAGCGATTTGCTACCTGAAAATACAAATATTTCAAATTAAATAAAATAAACGAAGAAAAAAAAATATTTTTGGATTTTTTATATGATTAATATAAAGTTAATCTATCAAATTAACAACTAAACTATTCCAGCAATCCCCGGCAACGGCGCCAAAAATTGATTGTTACGCAATTTAATTATTCATTAAAGTAATAATTTCGTAGAATAGTACTAGTAAGGGTATCAAACCTCTGAGGATTGCGCTGATTTCATTGCCTTTTATCAAGATTAATTTTAAATTAATAATTGAAAGAGTTGATTTTTAATGGATTAAACTAAAACAATTATTTAAACTAATGGTGACTTCTAATTTAATTATTAATTACTGTGTTTTTAAATCCTTTGGAGAGAAGATCTAAGGTGTTCAAATCCACGACTAACCTCATAACTAATCCCATTATGAATTTATTCAGACCTCTTAATTTGCAAACATTACAGTTAGAGTGACAACACGTCCCTTCTCAACCGATCAAGAAAAGTACAAGGGATCAAGCCCTAGGCATATCGTATCTTCGGTTAGTATGAATGATATACGCTAAACTATGGTTGTGTAATCACTCGTCTTCCCTTAGTATAAGATATCTTAGGATTTAATCTCTCGATATGTTAAAACCATTGCATAAAACCTATATTAAAATTATAACGAAAATTAACATAAATGAGTTTAATTTCAATTTCCTAACACCTAAGACAAGGATAAAAATTCTATTGAAATCAAAATTGAACAATAAAATCAGTTAATAAAACAACTCTCTCATTATGCAATCAATGTCTTACAAATAAGAAATCTCAATAAAGACTAAATAAGAACACAATTACTTGGCTAAGGTCATCGAAACCCTAGAACAGAAAATTAGTTCATCACAAGGGATGAGCACATCATCTTCATAGACAAAAATGACAGACTCATCTTCATGGTTTCCTTATCTCTAGAGCTTCTTCTCTTCTTTTGATCCAAAATTTTGTATCCTCCTTTTTGGCCAAAGAGTATTTTATTTATATCAAAAAAGGGGAAAAATTCGGATTAGGTTTTGTAAACATATTAGGACTTTAAGTCCTCTATTTTGTACACAAATTTCCAGACAAAAACACCGATTGCGATCGATCACACAGCAACTGCGATCAATTGCATACAGGAGAAACTTTCTAGTAGCTCTTTGCCATCTTTGCGATCCATCGCAGCCCTTTCATCTATCGCAGCCTGACCAGTGATCGATCGCATACCAGCTACGATCTATCACAGGATACAGAAAAATTCCAGATTTTTCTTCTCTTTTGGTCTTTCACATGGTTGAACCTCTTTTGAGCTGTTTGGAAGTCTTTAAATCTTTATTTTTAACCTTCTTTTCCTCGCATTAACCTGAAATCAATGAAGACGACCCAGTACCGTAGTTTAAAAAGAATATTCTAATGGATTAACAAGTGCAGTTTAAGGTGCATATATGTGTAACATTTAGCACCGATCAGTACCGATATACATAATAAGAGTATTGATATAGGCGTTTTTAATATCAATAGGTATTTTCATTAAAAATATTTAAGTAAAATTTGTTAACTTTTCTTTTCATTTACTTTAAGTTCTTAATTAAAGTAAGGAAATACCTCCCATTTGGATTCAATAAAAATATTAAAAAAAATCAAATTCCTATAAATCAAATTTTCATTTTTCAATTTTAGCAAAAAAAAAGTTTCTTGCTTTCCCAAAATAGATAGTCGAATAAACCACTTCATACATAATATTAAAATCTCATATGTTCATGTACCCCATAAACATCAATTACAGGAAAAATTATCTCAAAATTCAACAATTTATTTATTGTTTTCTAAAGTCACTCGTTCCCTATAATTCCTATACTTAGTCATTGTTATGAGACTCCAAATACAAAATTCTTCATCCAAACATAGACCATGGAGAATTAACTAGCATTATTCCTAAATAATATCTTTAATCTACTTAATATCATTAAAGGAACAAGGCATCTCATGTATGACAAGAATATCGAGAACTAAAATACAGGTCTCTACACCCAACCCCTTAATTTTTCTATAAATACCCCTCACATAGCCCCTTAGAGATAGCTCTTGTCTTAGTTGGAAATCTCCTCTCTAAAGCCCTTAGGCTCCTTAGGAAAGATTATTAGCCTTGGTAGAAAAACTTCTTTAACTAACTTTTGCATTAGTGGAAACCCCTCTCCAAAACTCATTATCCCTTAGTAAACCATTTACCTTATTTTAAAAAATTTCACTATTTTTTCTACTCCACTACTATAAAATTGCTTATTAGTCATGGTTACACTTTCAAGTACAATCATTGTTTACCCGTAAACCCTGATGCAATCCATTTTAAATCACATTTGAGATTGCGTGAAACTTTTGATAGAATTTTAGATCATTGTTATAAACGAAATAGTGTTTTAAAAAACTTGTGGAGACTATTAAATCACAATTACGAAATAACTGTGACCATAAATATTTTTAAGCATCACCGTTATTATTATAACCATGATCGTATATTGACAATAAATCTAATTAGAATTTATTTGATTACTGATCACTATTATATTTATAATTGTGATTGTCATTACTCTCTAGTCTCTATATAACATCAACATGTAGTTGGTAAATAATTAATTTTCTTGGCTTTCTTCTCTCTTCGTCTTTCCTTGTCATTTTATTAATGCAGTTGTTAAATAAGTTTTTCTTTTTCTTGCGAAAGTTTAAGTTTATAGTTCGTTATAATGTAGTAGTAGAAGTAAGCTTCTGGATAGAAAGAAAAATGTGTTTTGTAGAGAAAACTTCCGCAAGAGAAAGAAAATTCTAATTTGAAAACATGGAGAAATCATCAACATGACTCTTCTCCCGGATGGAAAAGAAGAAGAAACTTGAGAATGAGTTGTCTCTTAATTTTCCTTCCATTTCTTCCGATCTCTGGGTTTTCCTAAATTAGAAAACCCAAGATTTAGCATGTCTTTGAGTGTTTTGTCAGTTCTCTCCAAGGGATGAATGGATCTTCTGTTGCATCCTTCAACTCCGAAACATGAGGAAGTAAATTATTGTAGAAAGAAGATGAAGAAATATGAGAATGAGATATTTTTCCTACTTAAAGCATCACATAATTAGAACTTTTGTGTTCATGTAACTATGGTTATTGTAGAAGATGTATAAAAAAAAATGCTTATTGCAGAAGTTGTATGAAAAAAAAAGGGAAAAATATGTACGATCACGGTTTTATTTAAAACCGTGATGAATAAACATTTGTGATCACAGTTTATATCGGCTGTGATCATAGCTACCTTTGCATGAATCAATTTTGATCACGATATATATTAAAATGTGATCGTAAGTCCATCCAATCTTTCATATTTCAAATAGTCTTAAGATTGTGCAAAGCTCTAAGTATGAAAAAAAAAGGGAAAAATATGTACGATCACGGTTTTATTTAAAACCGTGATGAATAAACATTTGTGATCACAGTTTATATCGGCTGTGATCATAGCTACCTTTGCATGAATCAATTTTGATCACGATATATATTAAAATGTGATCGTAAGTCCATCCAATCTTTCATATTTCAAATAGTCTTAAGATTGTGCAAAGCTCTAATCATGGTTAGAGATGATCCGTTTTAGTATAATACAATCACAGTTATGCAATAAAGGGTTTCAATTATCGAAATTGTATTGAGACAATACAAATTGTAAAAACCATTGTAATCAAATTTTTTTAGAGTTTCAATCAAGGTTATTAGTAACCGTAATTGTTTATTGATATTCTATCACGGTTTTGAATTAACAGTGATTGTAATTCCTACCTATTTATACATCCTACATCTTTAACAAAACGGATTCCTCCCTTCGTTTTTCTTGATGCAGTTCTTCATTTTTCCTGGTGCAGTTCTTCTTAGATATTGAATGCATTTAATTCATCTCCATAACAAGGAATAACACATTATAAATTTGTAAAACATATAATTAATGTATTTATTTCCTCTCCATAACAAAGAATAATATGGAGTTCTTTCTAAAGCTCTTAGCTTTTTTTGTTTGGAGGGAGAATGGATAGGTGTTCTCGGATGGGATTGGTATTTTTAACTCTGATTCCCTCATCTTTGCTTTCGGTGGGGATATTCTAATGGAAGTGGCTTATAGAACTCATGCTGGAACCTTCCAAAAATTACTTTTTTATTAAGTTGAGTTCGAATGACGAAGGAGATGGTTGAAGAGCTATTCTGTCACAGGAAGGCAAAAAGCTCTTTCCTAACGTTATAATCGATGAATTTATTTCCCCTCCATAACTTGCAGTTTTTTTTTGAAGTCTGTGAATTTATGTAAATTTTGTTTATGTAAACATCCAATAATTTGTTATTCAAAAATCTAATAAAAATTTTATTTGATAATCAACCATTTCATTTCTTTATGAAATAAGTTGCAAAGATTTCAAGGTGATTAATCGTACAAAGATTCCATAGTGAAAAAAATTCAAATAAAGAATTTATTCATTTATCATTTGCAATTGTTCTGCAACAACCTAGTAGAACATTTCACTTTATATCAGAATAATGTGAATTAAAAAAATTTTGATCACGGTTATAGATATTCATGGTTCTAATAACCAACGAGCACAGTTATGTAAGTAATCGTGATCGTAGATTGAGAAGCAATCACAAATATTTAAATAATCGTGATCGTTTGTACAAGAAACAATCACGATTATAAATAACTGGTGATTGTAACTAAGGTGATCCAAGTTAATATGTGACGTGATTGATTGATCGCTTTGATTGACTAGTCACGATAATTAAATCTTTACTCACGACAATATCTTCTAGGTAATTATATTTTTTTGAGTCACAATCACCATTTGGTTTTAATATCCGTGGTATCCAAAGAACTATAAATCTAATAATAACAATGGTCTGATGAAGTTTTTCATTTTTTGACTTTCCATTTTCAAATCTTTCATTTTCTGACTTTCTATTTTCTGACCTTTGATTTTTTGTGACTATTCGTATTTAAAAATATCATATAATTATTAATATGATCAGGGTTTTGTATTGTAACAATGATGATATATTAGCATTATAAAACCTCAAATTTTCACTTGATATCTCTTTGCGCGCAGATTTTAAACATAATCTCTAACCCTCACGGGTTTTCCTATAACTATGTCAAAGGTCTCGTTCAACCTCCGGGATTTACTTCGTTCAACCTCCAAAATTTGTTCTGTTCAACCTCCGGCATCAGCTCATTTTTCATGTATGAGAAATGTTTTCTCTATTTTTATAGTAGGTTTCACCCAAATGATTACAAAAATAAATGTTTATTCTTACATGGAAATAAATATTTTATTTCAAAGTCATAGATAAATTAGAAATGTTATAATAAATGAACTCTTATGCATTTCTTCATTGCACAGTCATGTCAGGAATTAACACAACGTATTGACATAGAGTCAAATACTAATGACCCTTCTACTTTGAAAAGAAAAATTATGAGTGTTGATAGTGATAAAAATTTTAAAGCAATATTTTTGCTTCAGAACAAAACAATTAGAATATTTAGCCCAAAATACTCAACATCTTACTCGTGAACAATTAGAAAAGCAACATATGCATGAAATTCAACAACTCAAATCAGAAGTATTGAAAAGAAGAAAGAGATAATTAAATCCGTCAATAATTAGGACTTATGAAGCATGAATTAGCACAATTAGTACTTAAGGTGACTGCTCTTGTGTGATACCCCGAACCTGCGCCTAACGAATCATATTCTGAGACGCGTGCCCATTCGTCATTACCACGCATGTGGAAGACTTTACTCGTAAAAATGCAGAAATTTTCACATTTATCAAATGTTTCCAAAAAACATATAACAACTGGTCATAACAATAACCCATCATAAGCAAATACATTAGCTCACTGGCTATAGTGACCTTTACTTTTGGCGCCATAAACACGCCGATACACTTTCCAAAATCTATCAAGTGCAGTTCCTTGTCAATTGGCAACCGCTTCAGGATCTGAAGACATAAAATGAGGGGAGTGAGCTATAGAGCCTAGCAAAATCCACAATCCATCTAGATTATTTTCCACATAATAACATTCATCAATAATGATATAGTAGTACAATACAAATCTCATATTATAATAATATCGTAACTCGTGAATCTATGTCACTCAAGGCTATTTCACCCTATCTGAGGTTTCCAGCCTCCAAGTGTTTTCCATTGTCAAGTTCATCCAATCATTGTCTTCAACATCAGGTTATCGTTTCAGATAACTGCTCACACTCTATCCTTGAGTTCACAGACTCGATCGACTGGGCCTTTGCAAGTGTACAACCTCTATCCCTGAGTCCATAGACTAAATTGTTAACCAATTGGGACTTCTCCCGATGACGACCAATCCTTGGGTATGTCGAACCAATTAATATCAAATCTATATATTCCATACATAACTCAGGCCTTCACCCAATGACTGGCAGGAACAACTCCTTTGACATAAACCACTATCAAGAACAACACCTCTGACATACCATACTCTGCTAGGAACAACACATCTGACATATTACTTTATATTTTTCCTCTGTGGGAACACCAACTCACACAACCACATTTGTCAGGATACACATCTGATTGTCATGATACTCATCTGATAGTCAGGAAACCCATCCAACCTATTAGGAAAATGAAGTTCATCTGAAAAACCAGGGACACACCTCTGACTGACAGGAAACACCTGACCACTAGGAAACACCTGACCATCAGGAAACATCTATCTATCAAGAACACATCTGACATATCACTCTGTCAGGTATAACACTTCTGACATAATATCCTTATCAAGCAACACATGTGATCACCAGGATACACATTTAATCGCCAATATACACATCTGATAGCTAGGAAACTCATCCGACCTGTCAGGAAAATGAAGCTCATCTGAAAAGCCAGGGACGCATCTCCTACCAACAGGAAACACTTGACTACTAGGAACACATCTGACATATCACTCTGACAGAACACCCTTATCAGGCAACACATCTGATAACCAGGAACACATCTAACACATCAAGAATCACACATTTGACATGCCAGGAACACTCATCTGATTATTAAGAAGCACCTCTGATAATATAATTCTATCAAGCAAAACACATTTGATAGCAAATCCTGTTAGGAACAACACATCTGACATCAAATCCCGTCAGACACAACACCTCTGAATACCAAATCCTATTAGGCACAACACCTTTGACATCAAATCTTGTTAGGCACAATACCTCTGACAATGTATTTTGTCAGACACAACACCTCTGACATAAAATCATGTCAGACACACAACACCTTTGATAGTACAAACTTAATTCAACCTCTATTGGGATGTACCTACCCCTACAGAACATCATCCTTCCAGGTAACCACCATAGGTCATCACAGCCTCTGTTGGGTGCATACCTGCTGAGACAGGCCAATGCCCCCTCAAAGTAACATCAGTGAGTTCGTAAACTTAATACATCACTGGGTCCGTAGACCTCAATCCAAACTTAGGTCCATAGACCTGCTGTCATCCTAACTCTCCCAACTATCAGTCACGGAGGAACCCTGACTCTTAGTAGATCCGCCTCTCCAGACCTAGTCAAAAAGGGACCACAGACAATATTTCACATAGGTTAGGTTTTCTAACTATAGGAAATCCTCAATTAATCCAAGTCTTGCTTGATTAATTGATACAATTAGGACTCAAGCCCGTAGACCAAGTTTGAGGGTATACCATTCCAGTGTGAAACATTACCTTGCCAATGGACCATTCCATTGCCTTACCTTGTCCCAACAATATCACACCACACTCCCGAGGTAGGACTATACCAGGCCAATGGACCCTACCATTGCCTTAAAATAAACATCACATCATACAAGAGTCGTTCCGATAGGGAACTTAACCAGGCCAATGGATCCTACCATTACCTTAAAACAAACATCACATAAAATTTTTCATACAAAGATGACTTCACGACACTTAGAGGAGCCGACACAAGCCTCCTGCAAAATCTGCATTAACTACGATCAATTCCAACATCGATCGCACCTACGATTGCACCATCGATCGCACCTACAATCGATCACACTTTGCCTGCGAACGATCGCCCAGGGTCCTGCCAAAACCCCAAGTGATCCGTCTGTTTACGATTGATCTTCTTGATCGATCGCATGCCTTCAGCATGCCTACGATCAATCACCACATCATTGCAATCAATCGTAGATCACTTTGAGCCTAAATTCCGAGTTGTAAGCAGCCCGAAACTGAGGGCTACACCCCTATGCTCCATATCCACTCTTTTTCATCCCTTCCATACACAATCCATTGGGTCTCTGACCCTTTTCATCCACGCCATACACTATCCACATCATTCCACATACAAAATAGCTTAAATAAAGGGAAAAGAGAAGAGAGGGAGAGGGAGAGGGATTTTACCTACTACATGACTTTCAAGGCTCCGAATGTTGAATCGCCAATGCACTCAAAACGTAGAAAAACCTCTAGGTGAACCGCATTTCTCTCCAATTTTCACCTTCTCTCTAGAATTCTCTCTTTCTCTCTCTACACGCCAGAGAGAAAAAAAAACATCGTCAGCGCATTAGGAATGCCATAAAACCTCAAGGTGGACTTCCCTTTTCTTTTTCTCTCTTCTTTCTCTCTCCTTTTCTCTTTCCTCTTTATCTCTCTACTTTCTCTCTCTAGAAACGAAATGGGCAAAGCTTCACTCTCTTTGCAATCTGTGAGAATGAGGGGGCTTTACCCTCCTTACATAGAGGAAAAAAGGGGGTGAGGTGTCCCCTTGATGATGTCATTGATGACATCATTGTGTGATGTCATTGATGACATCACACATGTTGACTATTTGATCAACTTTCTTGATTTTCATGCATACGGCCTTCGTAATTCCACTAAAAGACATCCGATGGTGACCAAACTTCAGGTGACCGAACTAGCAACAATTTGACACCTATTGTGCGAATTTTGAGAAAAAATATTGAGTTTTGATACTCAAAAGTAAGTCCGGAAGAAAACTGCAAAATCCACTAATTTTCTGATTCTGGACACAAAACACGCTACAGTTTTACCGTTTGAGATGATGAACTGCCGAAACGACAGACATTCGTCCTGACGGTCTACCGACACGCAATGGTACTAGTTTTACAGATTTCTATTAGAATACCCAACAAATATTGAGTCCCAACTGAATTTTGACATTCTGTGAATTTCCTAATTTTTCTTAATTTTCTTACGTACAAGACCCCCGCGGTCTCGCGAATCAATACGTGATGGGACCAGTACAATAGGTAATCGTCCTGATAGCTGACTAGTATGATGTGTGCGATTTCCAGAGAAAAAACACTGAAGTTTTATCGGTACAACTCAATCCCGAACAAAAACCTACTTTCCACAAATTTATCAAACACTGAACTAATTAACCTTAGTTAAGGACCTATAAACTCATAATTTTATTCTATTAAAATTCGGGGTCATTACATCTTGAGTCACAAGTACTAAGAGCACAATCATCTACTTGTAGCTCATGTCACATGGTACGTAAATGCATAGAGTTCAATAACTAGATATGTCATTACAATATGTTGTTTTAATAATTTGTTATTTGTTGTATAGAATTCTTTTATAACATTGTCCATATTGAGTTAATAAATTATACCTATCGTAGGTTGAAGCTGCACAACCAATTGAAGAATTTTTTGAGAAATTTAGTCATTAATTTGATGAGAAAATAATTAGCTCTAGACTTCAACTAATAATATTTGATGCTGCAATCTTTGGCCAAAGAGCTACTTTAACATATATCATATGACCAGATGTCACGGATTTGCCTACAAAAAAAAATATTAATGCAAATTTGATTTTACTAAACATAAGGTAAGACAACTCAAGATTTAATTAAAGTTATTTTTTATTTTCCTATTATTATAACTTAATGACTTACAATTAGAATTTTTATTTATTTCAGAAAAATTTAATTATTGAGGGATGGAAAGGAGGAACATATGTATATGTTTCTTAATGCTGGTCAAACAGTAAATATTATTAGTGCTAGAATATTGATAATAAGAAAATTGCTCTTAGCCAAGAATGATCAAGTACTTGTCATATATTATAATGTTGGGTAAGTTTCTGCCTACATCTTGCTCTCATGTTATTTTGTTACTTATTATTACTAATTCTTAAAGTTGAGTGTTCATTTGAAATTCTAATTTTGGAATTCATTATTCAATTGCAGGTAACACTGGCTTGTGTTTAATCCTTCCAGGAACAACTTCAGTGTACTGGTTAGATCCATTGCAGTTAAGCATATATGCACACCCAGAAATTACAAAAGTTTTCAATGAGTAAGTGATTTCTTCCCTAGCCTTCACACATTAATTTACATCTATGTAATTTACATTTTATATAATTGATCAAAACACTGTCGTAAAGGGCAATTTCATTCAAGTCGAGTCTTTTGAAAGGAAAGATTAGATCCACAAGAGCAAATTTTATTAATATTAAGGTGCATTCGACATTAATTAGTCATTTTAATTGTTGCTTCAAAAAATTTATATATTAAACATAACTGGCATTTCGATCATTATCTTAATTTTTTTTATAGTGTCTCAAACAAAAAGGCAACTGAGAATGTGGTTACTACACCATGTTGTATCCGAGGAACATCATCACCGGCAATGAAATCGAAATACACGATAAAATTGCTGACTATTTTGTTAAGGATGATAAATCATATAGTGATAAAACAATAGAAAGACTTAAAAAAGATTTGGTTGATTACTTGAGAAGTATTATTGTTTAGATTAATTTTCATTTGTGCATATATATATTCTGATTACACTATAAAGAAATTATATTGATTAATGAAAATATAGTTTGTTGTTATATTATTCATATTGAAGATTAATTTAATCTATTATTTGCAAGTTGTTGTGTGGATGAATGTTTTAATTTTCTTCATGTATAAATTTAGAAATGATTGTGAAGAGCGACAGGTGTTAGGGATGGCATGGAGGATTTTAATTAGAAAACAAAAGGGATTATTAAACAACTGTGAACTTTTAATTTTAAACAATCACGGTTAATAATATAACCGCGATTGTATGATGCACCCAAAATGAACGTAGTTTGAATGTATAATCTTGGTTATTTACATATACATTCACATATATATAACCGTGATATTTGATACGACATACAATCCCGCATCAAAAGGTTACGATTCGTTCTGCGTACTATAACCGTGATCACCATGAGCGATGAACCTTTTTTTTTGTAGTGCTCCCTCAAGCTTAGGCCATCAACCTTGTTAAGAAAAGAGATCCTATAACACTTGGGCTCATTTCTTACTTATAGGACTTTAAAAAAGGAAGGTTCGAAAGGTGACCAAGAGCGACATACCATCGAGTGATTTTAGGCAAGTATGCTTTTTCTCTAGAAACTTTTCATTTTGTATTTTATTTTCGTCTTTCCATTTCTGTTTTTTGTGCATAACATAGGTTTTGGATGGTTAGCATTTTGTCTTAGGCTAGGGCGGGAAGTCCTAAATAAGTTGAGACCCTTCTTTTCCTCTTTTTGGGTCTATTTACAACCAAAGGGTGAGCTCTCACTCACTGGTTTAGGGCTTTTCCATTAGATTTTACTCCGTACATACGTGGACTTTGTAAATCTAATGGACCCTACAGAATTTAGAAATGGATGAAATTTCATATCTCGGCTATTTTGGACCTCTGAAATTATGAAAAATAGACTTCTTCTCATCTGATGAGAAGGCAGCAGCAGATTAAGGACTTCAACAACTTAATCCATTGAATGAATGAATGAATGTATTGAAATGAACCGTTCGTTAAAGGGTGTCAGGAATTCAAATGAAATGCTAATATTCTCAACAGGCAGTAATGAAAATACAAATCAGAAAGATAGAGCTATATAAAGTACATGAATATACATGACTGGTATTTCATCTCTCCCTTAAGAGGCTCCCGTAATCTCTAATCTCTCGACTCTTCTTTCTTATCTCTATAACTCACTCTAGTGTATGTAGATTTAGCTTTGCTTCTTCCCACCAGCCAGAATACGTGAAATCTGAAGCCCTCGGCTGAAAGCTTGGTTGAACAGAAGCCTGGTTTGGAACTCTGACACGAACGGGAACCAGGCCAGGACGGCCACCGGCATGAAGATAACCAGTGCCATCATGTACTCAAACCCCCTTGCTAGAGCTTTGACAGACCCCCACAATCCAATGGCCTTCATCACCGGCTTGCATGCTTGTGATATCTGTTCATTCCACACCGTACTTAAATTTAAAATAGTGACTGATATGCAACTCCAAACAATAAAAGTTAGGATTACAATCAGATATGCCTATCAAAAATATTATGGCTCGAGCCCATAGCTCAATTGGTTGATATAATGAATTGCAACCACGAGGTCACATGATTGGAAAAGATAGTTTATACAAACTTTTGCTGTGCAGAAATCTAATAAATAGTTCCCATTAATAACATAATAGACTTGGAAGATAAGAATTAAGAAATGAACCTGCAAAATTGCCCATCCTGTTGGCATGAAGGCCAGGAGGCTGGCAAAGATGTCTCCAACTGTGAGACTGAGGAATGCAAACAGGATGCCGAGAGTTACAATGGAACCAATAAACAGGATCAGCTTGAGTAGTCTGAACATCAGCTGGAAATCTGCACTGAACTTCTTCCTACCCATGGACACAATCTGCAATTGAACATGTCTCACTTAGTTCTGAAGATTTTAATACGCAATTTCATTCTTAGATTACGAGCACTGACCTTCAAGATGGTCATCACAGCCACAATGACCAGCCAAGAAAGACCATACACCTGAAATCACGGTAGAAAATTAGAGTGCAATTACACTACTGTGCTACTGTTTTTGTATCAGAACCCCAAAGTAGGACCTTAAAACCCCTATTAAAGCAAGTTTCTAGTATTACAATTCATCTAGCCCAGAAATGGAACATCTTTCCCTGGAATATCCAGCTAGTGGGTTTGCCTTAAGTGGCATTGGTCTAACATATAAGCCCTGATCCTTGCCAATCAAATGAACTTTTTCAGAACTGAACAATCATCAATCAAGGAAAGGATGTCTGATTATCAGGTCATTAAGATCATATGATTGTATGATTCTTAAGAGTAGGACCTCTCCTTGGCGAGGGGGTGACTGAATGGACAGACCAGCTGCAGGTGTATCTTGTGGATGGAACAATGTGAGGTTCTACGGAATTTCATGCTTCTCAAATCTGAAATACTTCCTTTCCATGCACCATGTACATATCAATAGGGACAGCATAGTCAAAGAACAACAGTCATTATTTGGCTCATATACTTACAATGATGCCTTTATTTCCATTTGCCACATGTAGATGATAAACAATTCCATACTGGAAGATGAAGAAACGCAAAGCAAGAATGATCTCCCAGAACCGTCCTAAGAACCCAGTGAACTGTAGGTGCTCCTGTTCCTCCTCCCACCAGGACTCCCAGCTCTTGTTTGCTGGCACACCAATACCACCTCCTTTGCTTATCCACTTCGTCCAATCGTCCCAGTCGTCCACTATCTTCTGCCACTCGAAACCAGAAGGGTTGAAAAGGAAGGGTGCAAATAACCAAGAAATGACCAGGAACCACATTGAGAATGTGAGAAGCATATAAGATGTAGTATCATTAACTGCTGCTCCATAAATCTCATAGGTAATCAGCAGTATCATCATCTCCAGCCCTTTGACAAAATGGCTCCTCGAGTACAACCTGTAGTTCTCTGCAAACTTCTCGTGTCGAACCACAAAACCTCGTCCAGTGGCTCTGTACTTGGCCCCACCATGCAAGACCGTTCGCCCAAAATAATGTACCTTTGTCCCCAGAGAGAAAGTGAAGAAAACAGCTGCTAGCTGAAGCTGCATGATTATTATGTCACCTAGTGCAGTTCTGAACCCTCTTTCTAGTCCGATCTCCATGACCATGGGCAAGGTCATCAGTAGACCTATTTGAACCAGTGACTGTGATGCCATGGCTGCTTTCAGGGGATCGTCTCCCCTAGCCTGGGCATGCTTAACTATTGACTTCTCCAATCCACTTAACGACAAGTAAAGTTTTCCATACAGGAAAACATAGACTATAATGACAACAATCTGCACAACAATGTTTGTTGGAGAAAATGCAGTGAGAGGAATGATATACTGCAACCAAAATCAAATTGGTGAGCTTCTAAATTTGAAAAAAAAAACACCACTAAATGGTAGATCTGATATTTTGCAGGATTTTTTTTCATGTTGGACCAGATTTTTGTATTCCTATTGGAAAGACACATTTGGTTCTGGTGGGGAAGTGTGTACATCATGGTACAATGCATATCTCAACTATGTACTAATCTAGATTTTATCTCTTGGATCAACCTTAGCTCAAAATTGAGTTCGATTGGTAAGACTTTTGGCTATTCCCCATCCAGAAGGTGACCACCGATTGAACTGTCCAGTTGAATCATAACAGTGCTGTAATATACAGTGCAGGGAAAAAAATAAAACTTCTATGCCAGGCAAATGCTCAACACTTCCCATTTTGAAACAGGTGATATAATTTCCCAATCGGCTCAGAATCTATTTAACTTGGAACCTGGATACATATCAGTTGTCAAACACTTACCTCGACAAAAAACCTTAACATGTGTGATGCCCTACAATTGATTTTGTGTGTGTGTGTGTGTGTTTTAAATAACTAAAGAGCAGAAAAGTATACAATAAAGAAACAATGTGTTCAGATAAATCATCCACACTTAGAATTTATATACATATGTATATATATAGTCAAAATCTGATATTTGATAAATAACGACTCATCTAAGAGTGTATTTCTAATAGATGGAGTCCTCGACTCCTTGTTACATAGCTTGCATTATATTCAGTACTTATTCAGCTTTTTTATTTCTTTCTTCAGTTTACTTTCTTATTCAAATCTATGTTCATAAAGGAAAAGGAAGTTCTATGTGCAGATGGATTCCAATTCATCTTGGCTCTAGTAGTAATCCAGTTCCTGTCAGATTGTGCACTCTGGCATGTAAATTGGAATGTAAGGTTCTTACCATTGAGCTAACATAAAATCCAACTGTCGTGAAATAACAAGACAGCATACGAAACATGTCGAACCGATGGCCTAATCGATAGATATCTCGGCTGAGTATCTGCTCCCCATTACCACATGCCACTTTTGCTTCAAAGAGTGAAATTTGATTGAGCCCAACATCTCGTCCCTTCCCAACTTGGATGTACTCATGGTGAGTGACGTTCCCGCGTCTTAGGGTCGAGTTGAAACCTACAGAGTATCCGGAAATAAAGTAAATTGCATGCAATTTAGGAAGATAAGATATCTTAAGAAGGAGAACGGTACCAGCAAAGATGTCCTCGCTCAAATTAATGCCCCGAGAAGCCTTGCTGATGCCACCACGGGTAATGTGGAAGATTCTATCAAACACATCCGGATGACCATAGTGGAATCGAACCCTGGAATCAACCAACAAAATATGGGCAAACAAACTAAAAATTTCATTGCAATCACAGGCACGCAACTATCTACAATTATTTTGTATAGCTAAAAAAAGCATATTAGTTTCCCGTTCCATTCAGCTAATCATGGGCTACAGAAATTTATATCAACTTATGGTTAAGAAAAAAGGGCTTCACATTAAATTTGTTGAGATATGATTGGTTATGTAGGTCTGATACACCAGATCCTTCATTAAGGGTATTCTTGTAATTGCCCCTCATTAGGGTTATCTACTACTTATACTATAAAGAAATAAGACTTTCTCTCTTTGCTCTCCAAACCCCAATCCCTCAAAATCTAGAAATTCTATTTTAGAGATGACATGTGGCTTTTCTCTTAATCCCCACCGTTCAGGTTTGGGACCCACTATCTTATCCTAGAGCCCTCTCTGTCTCCACTATTGTAGAGTCCTCTCTTATCTTTAACTCTTGCAGGTTTGGGGCCCACTATCTCATCCTAGAGCCCTCTCTATCTCCATTACTGTAGAGTCCTCTCATCTCCAACTCTTGGGTGTATTAATTTAAGTTTAATACTAAAAAACTTACAATTTTCCATTAAATGTTATTAAAATAATAATAAGTCATTATAATAAAATTAGTTAATTAATACAAATAATAATGTCTATCAAATAAATAAAAACTTATACATAATACTTAAAATAAATAAATAATTAATACATAATAATGTTATTAAAATAAAATTTATGAAATATTACTTAATATTTAAAAATAATAATAATATTAGATATTCTTAATTATTACCGTGCATCGCGGATTATAGAGTAGAACTCTCTAATCACGTTTTCTCTTCCAATACTTCTTCTTCCTCTCTCCTTTTCTTCATCTTTTCTTCATCTTTTCTTCTAGAGTTTGATCTTCAAGTTGGTATCAGAGTAAGACAAGATCTAAGGAACTCAAGGCGACAACTTCTCGCTTTTTTTCTTCTGTTTTGGATTCTGCAATCTGCTGACGTCAACAAGCAACCTGCTGACGTCAGCATGGTGCCTTGCTGACGTCAGCATCTGTACAACCAGAACTGGATGCCGATTGTGCCAGATGATAGAGTGGATTGAGTTGGGAGTTGTGGTGAGTTTTGTTTAATTTTTTGACCATCATTGATATGTTTTACAGAATTTTTAAGCATTATTTCAAAATTTGGCTAATTTCGCTAAACTGAAGAGTGCGAAGTTGTTGGATGTTTTAGAACCTCAACTCTGAGTATGGTTGGACCGAAATTTCCATATGGATCTTTTGGGAGTGTTTTCATTGTTTTTAGAGCAGATTTGAAGCTCCTACAAACAAAACAAGGCTCACGTTTTACCGCGGTGACCCCTGTTTTTGGATCTCTTGCCTTTTTTGGCTTCTTTTTCCTATCTCATGCCTTTTTTGGTTATAATATGGCTGGTTGCCATCATGAATGATAGTCCGGGTATTTCTTATTGTGATTCAAGTTTCCTCCTTGGAATCCAAAGAGTTCGGGACATTCCTTAGTTGTTCCTTTGTGGCTTAAGACTCGTGGTTGGGGCTGGTTTGCGCAGAAAACTATTTTCTTGCTTTTGATTTGCATAATTTGGTTACAAAAGAGTAGAGAATGGCCACTAATGGTGTGTCCGAAGGCTTATCCGAAGCTACGTCAAAGGTTCCTAGTAGCCAGATCACTCCACCAGTTACTACTACCTATGGTGATAATCCCGGTATGCTTATCACAATAGTTAAGTTGGATGATACAAACTTCCTTGAGTGGTCTCAATCCGCTAAGATGTATATCGGTGGGAGAGGGAAGTTAGGGTACTAGACAGGCCACGTGAAAGAACCGGCTGAGGTAGCTGACACATATGACAGGTGGGAGCAGGAGAACCTTATGGTTATGTCATGGTTGCTGAATTTCATGCAACTTCCGCTTAGTAGAGGTTTCCTGTTCCTTCGGACTATGAAAGAGATCTGGGATAAGGTGGCTCGAACTTATTCTCAACATCAGAATATTGCCAGGGTGTACCAGTTGAGGCAAGAAGTAACTACTCTTCGTAGGGGGAGAAGAGCCTAGCCACCTATTACTCTACTCTTCAAGGTCCTTGGGAAGAGTTGGACCATTTTCAGGTCATCCAATGGGACATTGATAAAGACCAGGATAGGCACATTAAATGGGTAGAACATAACAGAATTTTTGGCTTCTTGGCAGGCTTGAATCCGGAATTTGAGGTAACTAGGGCACAAATTTTAGGCTGAGATGAACTCTCTTCCTTGGACCAAGTTTATTCCTTAGTCCAAGGCGAGGAAAGCCGAAAAAAGGCATGTTACCTACTTCGACCAACGATCATCTCGCCTTCCTACAGCTAATGCTCCTCGAGCTGGGAAATACCCTCCTCGGAAGACTAGGCCTCCTGATGACAAGGATAAGCTGAAGTGCAAGCATTGTGGGAAGACTCGATATACCCGGGAAACTTGTTGGGATCTCATTGGCCGACCCACCAAGTTTTCTCATCCCGGATAGCAGATGGGCAATCCTCGAGGCAACATTGCAGCCTTCTTGCCTCCTTTCTTGGGTAACTCGATTGCATCGGCTACTCCCACCGGACCCTCTTCCTTCACCTCTGAGAGCTTCTCTAATGCAGATATTGATAGTCTTCGTCGTCTTTTGAGTCAAATGGAAGGTTCTTCTGCCTCTACTTCATTTTCTCAGTCAGGTATTCATGCATCTGCTAATTTTGTTTCTCATGCACAATCCAACCCAACCTGGATCATTGATTAAGGTGCGTCCGATCATATGACTAGTTTATCCACTGTTTTTTTCTCATCTAGTCTCTTGTCTTGATGGGATAAAGTAAGGGTTGCCGATAGAGCTCTTTCCTCTATCTCTGGAAAGAGTGATGTCAAACTTACTGATGCCCTTTCTTTGTCATTTGTTCTTCATGTTCCCAATTTATCCACAAATCTGTTATCAATTAACAGCCTGGCCAAGAGTTTAAACTATTGTGTGACCTTTCTTCCCACTCATTGTGTATTTCAGGACTTGGTGACGAGGAAAACGATTGGGAATGATCATGAAGTTGATGGTCTCTATCTCCTGGATGTGGATGGTTCTCCTTCAGCATTACAGAGTAGTAGTAATAATGGTACCAAAATCAAATTATGGCACAGTCGTCTAGGTCATTTATCGTTTAAGTCTTTGCAGTTGGTCTTTCCGGACCTATTCAAGTTTGTTCCTGGTCATAGTCTGCAATGTGAAGTGTGTGAACCCTCCAAACATTGTAGAACTAATTTTTCTCCGAATATGAATAAAAGTGTATCTCCGTTTCAGCTAATTCATTTTGATGTCTAGGCCCTGCCACTGCTTATATGTGCATGGTTATCGGTATTTTATTTCATGTGGATGATTTCTCTTGTCATACTTAGATTTACTTGATGAAATCTCGTGTTGAAGTCCTGGACCTCATCAAGTGGTTTCACAGAATGGTATTGACCCAATTCGAGAAGCAGAATTAATTTTATGATCCGATAACACGAAGAGTACCTTGAGGGAGATTTAAGGCAATATTTGGTTGATCATGTCATGATCCATTAGAGCACATGTCTTTATACTCCCAACAAAATTGGGTGGCCGAGTGTAAGAACCGTCATCTATTGGAGGTGGCTCGCAGCTTACTTATGGGTATGAATATCCCAAAGAAGTTTTGGGCTGAAGCAGTGCACACATCTGCCTATATCGCATGCCATCTCGGGTACTGAAGTTAAAGTCTCCGTATCAACTACCCTGTCCAGCCCAACCTCTGTTTCCTATCCCCCCACGTGTTTTTGGTTATGTTTGCTTCATTCATATTTTGGGTCATAATCGAACAAAATTGGATCTCAAATCCATTAGGGGTGTTCTCTTGGGGTATTCCTTCACACAAAAGGGATATCAATGTTTTGTTCCCGTGTCGGAAAAATGGTTTGTGACCATGGGCGTCACCTCTTTTGAGAGTGTTCCAATTTTTCCTCATTCCTCTAACTCTCTTCAGGGGGGAGCATAGTGCATTGTTGAAAGAGAGTTTGCCTTCCGTACCACTTCCAGCGTTGGTTCCTGATATTATCCCTTCTGTTTCTGTTGCTCCTACTGAATCTACTACTACGAAGGACCTACAGGTTTTTACCAGATGCGAAAAGGAGGGTACCACTGTGATATGGCCATCTCCCAATTCTGACCCCTCTAACCCAGGTAACAGTGTTTCATTGCCTCCTGTGGTTTCTATTTTTGTTCCTAATATTGATAATGATACTGCTTCCATTGTCATACGCAAAGGGAAGTGCTAGTGTACGGTTCATCCTATCTCTAACTTCATCTCATATCCCTCTTTATCACCCTCCTATTCTTCTTTCTTGTCCTCAATTTCTTCTGTGTCTTTACCTTCCAGGTTTCAGGAGGTTGTCTCTGATCCTATGTGGTGCAATGCCATGATGGAAGAAATGAGAGATCTATTCAAGAATCACATATGAGAAATGGTTGAGTTACCCAAAGAAAAAAGAACAGTATGTTGTAGATGGGTGTTCACCGTTAAACATAAGGTAGATGGATCAATTGAGAGGTGTAAGACAAGACTGGTAGCTAAGGGGTATACTTAACTTACGGGATTGACTACAAAGAGACATTTGCACCGGTTGCTAAAATGAACTCCATTCGAGTTTTCTTGTCTTTGGCAGCTAATCACTCGTGGCCCCTACATCAATTAGATGTAAAAAATGTATTCTTTCATGGAGACCTACAAGAAGAAGTATATATGTCCTCTCCTCCTGGGTCCAAGCTACCTAACAGTGAAGGAAAGGTCTGCAAACTGAAGAAATCTATTTATAGACTGAAACAGTCCCCTCAAGTTTGGTTTGAGAGGTTCAATCAAGATGTGAAGAGGATGGGTTATCAACAGTCATGCTGATCACACTCTCTTTGTAAAGAAAAAAGGGCAGTTACTTACAGCATTGATTGTCTATGTAGACAATATTGTGGTGACTGGAAATGACTCACTAGAGATCTAAAACCTGAAGAAATTCCTAGCAACGGAGTTTGAGATCAAGGATTTGGGTAGTTTACAGTACTTTCTGGGTATTGAGGTTGCTCGATCAAAAAGAGGCATCTTCATACGCAGCGGAAGTATACCTTAGACTTACTTAAGGATACTGGAAAATTGGGTTCTCGACCAGCAGACACTCCTATTGAGCAAAATTATAAGCTGAGCTCAAGTGATGGCCCATTACTAGAGGACAAAGAGATGTACCAAAGACTATTTAGTCGTCTCATCTATCTCTCTCTCACTAGACCTGATATCGCATATGCAATCAGTGTTGTCAGTCAGTTCATGCATGAACCTCGGATTGCTCATTATGAGGTAGTGGAGAGAATTTTGAGGTACTTGAAGGCTACTCCAAGGAAGGGTCTTCTATTTGCTAACCATGGTCATTCTCGACTGGAAGTTTACACTGATGTTGACTGGGCTGGAAGTGTAGATGACAGGAGATCTACCACAGGGTATTGTACCTTTCTTGGTGGTAACCTTGTCACTTGGAGAAGCAAGAAGCAGAGCGTAGTGACTAGGTCAAGTGCTGAAGTAGAGTATAGGGCAATGACTCATGGGGTAGCAGAATTATTGTGGCTGAAAATTTTACTACAAGATTTGGGATGAAGGTGAATGTTCCTATGAAGTTGTTTTGTGATAACAAGGCGGCCATCAATATTGCCTAGAATCCTAATCAACATGACCGAACTAAACACGTTGAAATTGATAGGCACTTTATCAGAGAGCAAGTTGCTTCTGGAAACCTTTGCTTACTATTTGTTACAACAGGAAACCAACTGGCTGATGTACTCACAAAGGGAATTACTAGGGGTAGTTTAGAAGGTGCTCTTAACAAGTTGGGCATATTGAATATCTATGCCCATCTTGAGGGGGATAGGTGTGATACACCAGATCCTTCATTAAGGGTATTCTTGTAATTGCACCCTATTAGGGTTATTATATATAAAGATGAAGGGATTAGAGAGTAGAACTCTCTAATCACATTTTCTCTTCCAATACTTCTCCTTCCTCTCTCCTTTCCTTCATATTTTCTTCTAAAGTTTGATCTTCAAGTAAATTAAACCGACAAAAATTATGAAATTTAAGCTTTTTCTTTCATCATTATGATGAATTTTAAGGTTTAGGCAACTTTTATGAATTTTGGAAACATCTTATTAGTTCAAAAGAGAAATTCATAATCAATTTACTCTTTAATATTTACCACATAAGGTTCACAGTATGAAAATTATCCCAT
The DNA here is from genome assembly GCA_015143295.1 of Tetracentron sinense. Classification (NCBI taxonomy): domain Eukaryota; kingdom Viridiplantae; phylum Streptophyta; class Magnoliopsida; order Trochodendrales; family Trochodendraceae; genus Tetracentron; species Tetracentron sinense. The sequence continues at coordinate 21,127,523 of CM026556.1, read as the reverse complement.
AATTACCAGTTATGGGCATAAACAAAAAGCACTAACTTACTTCAATGGGCTTGCAAGAACTCGCTGACCAATTGTGACAAAGCTCGTTTCCTGGTTTGACATGAACCAGGCCAAAGAAGATACACTGCCACACAAATGCAATCACATGAAATATATGTATCAATACAGTGCCTTAAATTAACTAATGGCTCAAAAGGTGATATGATCATCCAACCTTCCAGTAAAGATATGCTCGCGAACACCTAGGATTGTAGGTGGACGCACTCCATGATCCTCATTGAATTCTTCCAAAAGATTACGCATTTTAAAAGCTTCTTCCAAGTAATTATCCTACAGCATGAATCGGGCACAGATCTCAGAACAGTTGGCCAAGACACTCCACAGTGCAACTGTAATAAATTCCTAGCTTCTTATGAATCACCTGGTTCATGTCAATGGTCTGAAGAGCTTCCCCTCGAGTGAAAATTATAGCATGGTTCTGATTTTCAGGCTTTCCTTCCCCCATCTTTGCTGAACCCGGCAATTTTATACGGTAGATTTCCTTTTGCACAAAAGATAGAATAGCATTAAATATACTTGAGTTACTGTCAATCATTATGGTATTTCTGTTAAGACGAAAGGTAGAGTACCTGGTCAAGATTATCAACAGCTTTGACCAATACAGAATAATAGACCTTCTGTACGGAGCCACCTTCACTTTGTTCAACTTCATCAATATATGCTACACGGAGAGATGGATTGCTGTACCAGAAGCACCAGGACTTAGCTTTCTTATAAAATGAACTTACTCAAACTTAAAACAAACTCAAATTCCTTAAAGGAGATGGTTTATTGACTTCATGGAAAGGTAAACATACTTAACCATCAAGTTCAAAATGTCTGTTGCACGGCGATCTCCACTCTGCTTCTGATTGCCATAGTTCTGACATGTAGCAACATATGTGAATTTCATGTCAGCCACAGCCTCTAGTTGAGCATATAGGGATCTCTGGCTTTTCTTCTCTTCCTCTGACGGAACTGTGACTGCCTTGTAGCCTTCTAAAATTTCTGCAAATTCACAATATTTAAAGGTCAGAGGAGTCAACATGTTCACCGGAAAATGATTACCTACCGTACCCCATACATTTCACATCTCAAGTCAGCGGAGTGTACCTCACTTGTGTGATAGAACTATAATGAGAAGATACAGATGTAACTTAGTGTTTTTATTTTTAAAACATTTTCTTTTGGAAACTTAGATTAAGAATAATTCTCACCCCATTCAAAAAACGTCAATGAAAAAAGGGGGTTATATCAGCCCTGATAACTAAGAAGGCATGAAAATATCATGGCCATTCAATGGAATCAATATCTATGGATTTCTCTCATCAAATGACCTGATTTCAATCATTAAACTCAATGATAGGTACTTTCCTTTTTAAGTTTTCCACAATCTATTTTATTATTTAGTTGTCCCAAAATCAGTCGCTCCTCCATTTTTCTGTATCAAAATCCTTTTGCATTTTATCCATGTAAATAACCACCTTGATTAGGCCTTAAGTATGGAAAACTCTCTTTAGAATTAAAATCCCACTTTCTTTCATTTTAAATTTCATGGGAATTTGGGAGTACGGAGTCATGGATGTGAAATTTTAAATTTTCCAAAATTTTACAACTTAAAATAATTTTCTGTTTTTCGATTTATCCTATTTATTTATTTAAAGAAGGCATGCTCATGCAGCTTACACCTTAGGCAAGTGAAGCACCTCACGTTGCCTTCACGATTTGAAGATTGTCAGAAATACTATGGAAGAAGCTCTCGGGCTCTTACCACTTTCAGAAGCCATGTCAATAAAAGCCTGAAGCTTCAAAGCTCTTCGGTAATACATCATGCCTCTAACTGCAACATCAATATCCATAAGAATAAAAGCAAGATTGTCAGAAAGTACTAGAATATATTAAGGAAAAATAATGCATCTGAAACCTGTTCTGCAGAGTGTTTGCCCTCTTAGGGAGACCCAATGACGAAGATGCAAGATGTTCTCTTCATTTTCCCAAACCTCACTTGCTCTTTTACAATTGAGCCGCTCCATGAAGTTGTTCCATTCATCTAACATAACCAACAGATGGTTATGACCAAATCAGTGACACCAATCATATTGATGTTTATTGAAACTAAAGTTAAACTAACTAATTGTTGAAACCTGGGAATATTTTTTGCAGGTAGAATATAATTGATACGCCATCTTCATTCTCCAGCTCAAGGTCACTTTTAGAGTAGACAGTCTCCTCACTATAGTATGGAGTCATTACACTGCCACAGAAAGTAAAATAATTAATTTTATGTAAACTCAAAGAACTACAACAGGCTAGGTTTGGAAGGAAACATGCAAGACTCTGATGTAATGTTTCTTGTATAATAACTTAGGAATTATCTAGTCTGTTATAATGGCTAACCTTATGCACCTATTAAGAGAATGAAGAATCAAAAACATTAGCTAAAAAAAGGGTTTACTGGCAAAGTATGGCATTTCATTACTGACACATGGCATCTTTTGTTGCATTAAGATTCTAAGAGAGTTCACTCTGTGCCCTGTGGGCAACCCTCCAAAAGTTAACTGGTTGATCTAGGACTTACTAAATGGACTGCCAATCCATTCACCAGGTACAAATAAAAAAGGCAGCTATAAATGACTTATTAGCCAAGATAAATGCTACAGAAGTGCAAGCTACGATACTCACACATGAATATGAGTAACCACATGTGGTTGCCTTAATCTTGTTTCCTAATTTTGTAAAGGACTACATGTAATTTTAGAAGACAATTGAAGAATTCCATAAGGAGGGAACCTTTATGATAACAAGCAGTAATTTCACATGCACCATATGTAGGATTTTCCTTTGCAACATAGCATTGTTGAGCTTACCCAACCCTTTACAGGTTTATTTATCCACTCATATGGGGCTTTGAGCTAATAATCAATAATTAATCATTTTTCACCATTATTAAGTATCTCTGTTAATTACACATTACATTATAGTAAAATAATCTACAAGAATGTTAGCACATTATACAGTAACATCAACTATAATGACTATTAATATAAGAACAATAATATATAGTATATGCATTCAAAATGAAAGTGGGGAAATCATGGACTTCTTGATATTTTTTGGCAAGTGTTGATTGGTAATAGGATAACGATTATGTAAGTTCCAAGTTAAAGCAAACCAGTCCCTCATGCCTCCCACCCAGCGGATGTTTCAGTGGGTTGTCTTGTAAAATTGTACTTCTATCCATACGGAATTATTCTTCACTACTTTTATTTAATATGTTGTAGTGTAGAAGAGTGTATGAATCAATTCTTTATACATTGCACAGGATGAGAACTTCAAAACTTGTTGCCCTTCTCTGCAATAGAATGATGGGTTTTCCTACCAAGTGCGGTTGTTGTTTTGCTTAGTAGTCGACAGGTTCTCTCTGGCAGAAGAAAGAACCTTCGAAGTACTTCTTTGTGCTCAGTTGTTGGGGAATTTAAGAAGAAAGGGCAAACACTTTTTCATAAGAAAAATTATCTTCCCCATGACCCTTCCTGAAGGCACAAAGGTTATGAATATCTAATGTGTCTCGGCCGTAAAAGGTTGTAGATCCTCAGTATTCTGATTTCTTGATTTGTTGGACAGGTGTAGTTACAGGAAAAATAGACAGTCGTGCTTGGAAAAGCATCCTCAATATCTTATGAAGTTATATTTCTTGCAATTCCAGGCCAGTGGATACTACAGTGATTACATAAGGACATGATAACACGGGAAATGTTTTCTCTTTATCGTGCATAAGTGGTAGAAAGGGCTCAAATAGCCAATATTTTTTTAACCTAGGCCGTTCATCGGCCCATAATGGGGGTGATTCTAGATCCAAGGTTCAAGCTTTCATGCACTTTGACCGTTCAGTCTGATCCAACCATGATGTCAATAGCATCATAAATAAAACAAAATTGAAAGGAAAAATATTGAAAGAAAAAAAAAATGAATACTATTTGAGTTCTGGTCGGTTTTCTTCAACGATTTGATCCTCAGTCGGCCAGATATCCCACTCATTTTCTTTCTTGAAAACCCTAGCATATTACATAACAAATGAGAAAGTAGAAAGAGAAACCCTAGATGAAAAGAGGAAGAAGAAAAGAATAGGGTCTGATTCCCTTTCTTATTATTTATACTACTTATAAATAAGATTACAATAATACCCTTACTAACATAAAATGGAGTATCTACACCATTACTAATAATATATCTCAACACTCCCCCTCAAACTATTCATAGATATCTATCCTGCTCAACTTGCTAAGAAACGAAGTTAAGGATGTCTTGGCAACATCTTCACTAAGAATATCAAAAAGTTGGTTTTAGGATGTGACAAATAGTAGACACAAATTCTGAGAAATGGATTGCTCCATGATGAAGTGTCTGTCGAACTCTATGTATTTATTAGGATCATGGTTAACCAGATTCTGAGCAATGTTCATAGCTGCCTAGTTGTCACAAAACAACTTCATGGGAATATTTATCTTAATCCCCAAATCACAAGGTAAGATTTTTAACTACAACAATTCAGCCACCCCATGGGCCATTGCCCTATACTTGGCTTCTGCACCAGACTTAGTCATCACACTCTGCTTCTTACTCCTCCAAGTTACTCCAAGAAAGGTACAATACCCCGTAATGGACCTTTTATTATCAATATTTCCAATCCAGTCAACTCGGTGAAGCTTCTAGACGTAGATGTCCATGATTAGCAAATAATATACCTTTTCCTGAAGTGGTCTTCAAATATCGCAATATCCTCTCACCAACTTCATAATGAGGAATTCATTCATGCATGAATTGACTCACCACACTAATAGCATATGCAATGTCTGGCCTGGTGAGAAAGATTAATAAGATGACCGGCTAATCTCTAATACATCTCTTTATCTTCAAGTAATTTTCCATCACTAGAGCTTTACTTATGATTTGGTTAAATCGGAGTATCAGTAGGTCCAACACCCAGTTTCCCAATATCCTTAAGTCTAAGGTATACTTCCTCTGTGATATAAAGATGCCCTTCTTGGAGCGAGTCATCATTATACCTAGAAAATACATTAGACCTCCATTATCCTTGATTTTAAACTCTCGTGACAATTTGGTTTTCCACCTTTTGACCTTTAGCAAATCATTATTTGTCACAATATTGTCATTAACGTACACAATTAAAGTTGTAACTAGCTCCCCATAAAGTCTCACGAAGATAGTGTGATCCGCATGACTGACTGAATAACCCATCCTCATCAGAGCCTAGCTGAGCCTTTCGAACAAAGCTCTAGGCGATTGTTTGAAACCATAGATTGACTTCTTTAATCTACAAAAAAAATCCTCATTATTGGGAAGCTTAAACCCTAGTGGAGGGGACATATACACTTCCTCCTGCAAATCTCCATGAAGAAAGGCATTTTTCACATCTAGCTTATGTAAAGGCAAGTAAAACTCGCTGCCAATATTAACAAAACTCTAATAGAGTTCATCTTTGCAACCAAAGCAAACGTTTCCCTATAGTCAATCTCATATGTCTGGGTGTATCCCTTACTTAGCAACCAACCTCGCCTTATACATCTCAATCGACCTGTTAGCCTTGTATTTCATAGTGAACACCCACTTGCAACCAATTGGTTCCTTTCCTTGGGGTAGTCAATTTTTCCTCATATACAACTCTAGATTAAAGACCTCATCTCTTCCATCATAGCCTCACACCACTTAGGATCGAAGACTGCCTCTTGAAATCTGGAAGGTAAAGGCACAGAAGAAACATAGGTCCAAAATTTGAATAGGTAAGGGACAAGGATGCATAGGATACAAAATTATAAGATGCACAGGACACTGGTGTTTCCTTTTGCGAGAGGCAATGGGTGCATTATCATCATCTCTAGGAATACCCACCAAAGAGGAAGAGTACAATTACCTAAATTTGAATTAGAGCTTGGTTCAGAGGAGTTAAATTGGTAGTTGGCCTTAACATAGTGGTCTCTTCTCCCTTCTTGAGTCTAGTATAAAATTGTATCCTACACAATAGTAGTATTAGTAAGAGCTAAGTGCCCTGGAACAACTGACTGAAAAGGAGCATAAATGACCTGTTGAGGAAGAGAAATTAAATGATGCTACCTCTCTTCCAACTCACTATGATCACCCAGAAGAGAGGTAGGAGGACAAGGAAAGATGGCCCTAACTCAAAGAAAGTGACGTTCATGGTAACAAACCATTTCAATGACACTAGATCAAAACACTTATTCCCTTTTGAATTGAGGAATGTCTAAGAGAACACCCAGAATGGATTTGTGGTCCAATTTAGTTCTAGTTAGACCCATGAGATGAATAAAACACACAAAATGGAGGAATACCTAAGAGAACACCCAAAATGGATTTGTTGTCCAATTTAGTTCTAGTTAGACCCAATAGATGAATAAAACACACAACCAAAGACTCAAGGAGGAAAAATGAAGGTGGACTGATCTGGATAATGAATATTATGTCGAGACTTTAATTTCAGCACTCAAGACAACATACGATTGATAAGTAAGCCATTGTAAGAACTGTTTCTGCCCATAACTTCTTCAATACGTTCATTCCTGTGAGTAGGCTTTGAGCAACTTCCATGAGATGAAGGTTTTTTCTCTATGCTACCCTTTTTTGCTGAGGAGTATATGGACAAGTACTCTGAGTATCATACCATAATTTTCCAATTATGTTTGAAATTCACCTTGAAACTATTCTCATGCATTATCAGATCGGAAGACCATGATTTGCTTCTCCAAATGGTAAGTATCATCTAATGAAACTTTTGATGATACTTGGAACTTCATCACAGGTCTTCATCAAGTAGAGCCAAGTACATTGAGAGAAGTCACTCACAAAGGTAATAAAATACCGATAAGGGGTATATAACCATGTATAGACATTGTATGAGCAGGTCCCTAGACATCAGAATGACACAAGTTGGAATAAAAAGGAACTCTTATTCATAATTTGTGAAAAAAGTAGTTATACATTGCTTGGACAATTCACACACTTGACGTTATAGACAAAATCCGACCCAGACTCAAATAAGTAAGGAAAAATTATCTTTAAAGATTGAAAAGATATATGACCTAGATGACTGTACCACAATTTGATTTGGTCATCTTTATTACTCCTAATAAGACTATTACTAGACTATAAAGCTGAAGGAGATCCAGTTACAACCAGGAGATAGAGACCATCTGCTTCACAACAATTCCTAATCGTTTCTCTCATCACCAAGTCTTGGAAGACACAATGGGTAGGAAAAAATTGTTACACAATAATTAAGATTTTTAGAAATACTACTATTATTGGAAAGGTTGACATCTCCATTCATAGAGATAGGATAGGGATCCATCAACAATCCTTACCTTAATTTTTCCAGACAATAAAGTATTGGTACAGAAAATAGAGGAAAACTAGTCATGTGATCAGACGCACCTGAATCGATAACCCAAGTTGGATTGGATGAAGAATGACTTACAAAGTTAGCATATGCATTAGAACCTAATTGTGTAAAGGATGAGGATGTGAAAGCAGAAGGACTTTCCAACTGGTTTAGATTGCAATGAAGGCGATCAATGACAATCATAGAAAAAGTATCTGAAGTATATGAGGCATTTACTGTAGGAGGGGTTGATGAAGGAGTATACAAGGAAGGGGTCATTGTCACTGCAGTGTGGCTAATAGCATTCATCTACTGCTCATGACAGTTATACCATGTCGGTCTAACATGTAGATCCCAACAAGTCTCCTATGTCGCGTCTTCCCACAATGATCACACTTTAATTTGTCCTTATCATCCGAATGTCTGTTCTTCCTATAGGGTAGGGGTTTCCCTCCTTTCAAACCATTAATGAATCCAGCTAGGGCTAAATGATCGTTTGTTAAAGTAGGCTACATAGCCTTCTTATGACTGTCCTCAGTTTGTACCATAAAATAGACTTGGTCCAAAGTAAGAAGTTTTTCTCTTCCCAAAATCTGAACCCTACATAACTCAAACTTAGAGTTTAGGCCAGCTAAGAAGTTGAAGATCCTGCTATGCTCCACCTGTTGCCAATGTCTATCCCCATCTTTATCAGTATCCCAGTATGACCAGTTAATGACCTAACTCTTCCCAAAGACCCTGGAGAGTAGGATAGTAATTTGCTAAACTCTTCTCTCCTTATCAAAGAAGAGCAATTTCTCGTCTCAACTAATATACCCTTGGGCACTATTCTGAAGTTAGGAATAAGCTCTAGTAAATTTTTCCTTAACCTTTTCCATTGTCCTAATGAATAAAAACCTCTACTAATGTGTGATTGCATGGAATTGAGTAACAATGACATCACAGTAAGGTTTTCTTGTTTCCATTTGTCATACGACACATCTTCCATAGATGGTTCCTTCACCCTGCCATTCAAGTAACTAAACTTTCCTCTTCCGTCAACGTACATCTTTACGGATTGAGACTATTCCAGAAGATTAGTATTATCTAACTTTACAGTTATGATCTTGCACACTAGGATTATCACTGTAGTTTCTTGTATCAGGCATTGAACTTGGATTCCCAGATACCTCTTGAATCTGCACTATTGAGGACACTATTCATGTGGCATTATTCACAGGCACTCTTTGTAGTAATATTCATGGACATTCCATAAAAAAAATGCAGGTCTTACCAAGTAAAAAGAGAAACCCTAGATGAAAAGAGGAAGAAGAAAAGAATAATAGATAAAGATTAAGGGCTGGTTTCCCTTTCTTTTTATTTATACTAATTATAAAAATTACAATAATACCCTTACTAACATGATATGGTGTACCTAGCCATCTACACCCCTACTAATAATATATCTCAACAGAGAATGCCAATAACTTTTTTGCTCTCTTTAAAATTCAAGTGGAGTTGGGTTTTTCCTTTTTATATTTTTTAGTGATTTTTCAAAAATGAATTCCCACCAAAATGGCCGGATATTGAAACCCGAATTAATGGTTTTGGAGAATTCTCCTTTAACATGGACTAGACGATTCAATGAATGGTTCAGCGGTCAGTATATCAGAATCAAAACGTTTTTCCAAGAGAAGTGGTTGTAAGGGAAAACCAGTTTCATACCCGATTGACAGTCCATAGTTCGACTATCCTATCTGATCCGGGTTTCAAAACAATGTAAATAACACAAAGGTGAGAACTTTGTTTGATGGTCTAAGTTTTCAAGCCATCTTTTCAGGTTTGTTTGTGGTTGAAGTAGGCAGCTCCAACTCAATTTTTGGAGATTAAAAATATTTTGGATTATTTTTTTGACATTTGAGTAGATTAGCTCCACGCTTAGAAGAAGGAATGATCTTGTTGACTTGATTAGTAAAAAGAGAAGTTCTGATCTTTTCGTAGATCAGGAGATTTGGACCCATTTCTCTAACACTTTATAGTTACATTTATAAATAATGACCAGCTCATTACCACAGATAAAATATCAGCACTTTTAAAGTGCAATCTAGGGCAGAAAATACATACAAGTATTATAATGTATTAGAAAATAAATTTTTTACTTTTTTTGGGAAGGGAAACCACGTCATAGAATATGCTCATATTATAACTCAGCATTCAACTTGTTTACCATCCTCTACGTGATTTGTAGACAAGATGATAAAAGGTGGCAAATGTGTTTAGACAAAAGGATTTAGACCAAGCAAAACATTACAGAGCATCAATTTGTGAGCCAAGAGAACTAAATCCTGGGTGTAAGATGTAGCTACTCCATTTCATCAGAAAACAAATCTCTCAAACAGAATCCTATAACCAAATAGTAAGTATTATAGCTAGAAGAGACTTGCTTTCTATAATGAGTTGTTGCTCACATCACATCTATGTAACTGATTGGCTTGTTCAAGAAGTAAAAATAGTATTATACATCAATTATAGAGAACCTATTACCAATGATTAAGAAGAGCAGTTGAGCACCATTTCTTTATAGATTAGAACTTCTTAACAAGAAAACTATCCTAGGAAGATCCCTTGGTAGCATAAAATGGAGCGAGAGTAGAAAAGGAAGTAGCACTTAGAAATGGAAGCAAGCGGGGAGCACATCACAAGCATTTGCATAAGACGATGTTAAAAAAAATTATATAAAAAAATGGCTTCCTTACTAATTGCCTTTTTGTGGGTTAGCATTTTCTTTACAAAGACAAAAAATTTCAACACTTCCTATGGAGAGTAAGAACTTAAATAGAAAAATATAGAAATTAGATATGGAGTTTCCCTATGTGTGATAAAGATATATTAACAATGGGTTTGGACAATAAGTCGGGAGTCTCGTTGGCTCTATGCAGCATAAGGTCTACATGACCACCCTACTTCACCAAGGCAAAGTGGAAACATTAGAAGATTGGAACCGGAAGTTGAAAAGGCTGATTACTAGAAAGATGCTAGATTTAATGACTTTATTGAGTCATGATAATAGTTGATAATTTCGTATGGAAGTGATGAGGTGCAAAGTAGGAGCAAAATCTTGAAAGAGAGAGTAATGCAGGAGCATTATCACACTGGGCTCGAGTGGGGCGGCCTGCCTGAAGTGGGGGCACACTCTGGGTGGGGTGGTCTGTGTAACATGGCACGAGGGAGGTTCTGCTGAGAGCCTAGATATGGGCTATGAGATAAAAGGAATTTAATCTTTCGCTGCTACTAGTCGTGGCTTTTGGGAGTATTGGTTAGATGTCCTGCATTAGAGAGAGGTCATGGCAAGTGCGGATATTTTATATAGTCATATGCTTAGGAGTACAAAATGATCACAGATAGCCAGCTAGATAACCAGCTAAAAAAGGCATACTTATGCAATCTTTGTATATTGAGGAAGAGATTCCTTAATTCCTCGCCCTCTTTTTGTATGTACTTTCTCTTTTCATAATTTTCTTCTTTACCGGTCAAGAAAGTGAGAGAGAGAGAGAGATCATGGACAGAAACTTTACTTCTAAAGAAAGATCAATGAAAGATATCACGTAGCATTCTTTGTTACTCCAAAATGCTATTAGTATTGATAAAGAACATTCTTGTAGGGCCAGAACAGAATGAGAGACCTAGAGACAAACATGAAATGGATCCGGTGCTTCTATGAAAACTACTAAACAAGACATTAACGACGACCAAAGGATTTCTCAAAGCAGATAAATAATCCGTTGACAGCAAGTTCAGCATTGCCAAAGTACACTGAATATAATATATAGAGTTTAAACCAGATATGAAGTGCATAGCATGATATTTCCAACAAGTATTTCTTTAAGAATCGATCCTACTGAATGGGGACGTGTTCCGTACCAAATTACCAATATACAGAAAATATGAAACTGCACCTGAACGAGAGCATTTTACGGACTCGAGGAGCACGTGGCATGTCCATGAATAAAGAATTAGCAAAGAATGCAATCCTTCTACGCGCTTCAAGATTTGTAGGTACATCGATGGCAGATTCCTTTACCGTCAAAAGGAGATAGAGCCGTTTTATCTAAAACAATAGCAAGCAAAACTATCTACTATTAGTTTCGACTTTCAACTAACCGATGGTTCAGCAAGAAATTGATTTAAATATATGTACCTGTTCTTCCCATTGTGCCGTAACTACAGGAGGGAACACTATAGCAGGTTTCGGATCAGTACCAGCAAAAAGTTGTCTTCTAGGGACAGAATCCCTGTTACTGTGTCCAAGTTCTACCAATTCGCTGAAAATAATATTCAAGAAAATAAAAGTGTTATCTGGTGAAACATATGGATGTTAGTCCTCTAAAACTACTGAGAATTTTACTCCAAATGAAATGCAAAAAGGCATAGTTCACCGACCGTATCTCATTCACCATCATATCTCGGGTTACTACTTCTAACATGTCTTGCAACAATAATACAACAGTATCTCGCTTAGATGGATCACATTCTTTCTGAAACAAGGAAAATAGTAGTAGATGACTCACAACATCAAAATCAATGCACATACATGTAAAATTACTGGGAAATAGTTAGTGCTGTTTTATAAATGACTCACCAATGTACCTACGAGCTCCACGAATTTCTTGCACAGAGCAGGTAGAGGATTCATTCTGAAATTCTCAAGAAATGTGTTCTTCGAAATGCTACCTTCTATTTCTTTAATGATGATGCCGATTATCCTGTTACATGAGTTAGATATATTAGTTGAAATTTTGAACATAGAAATTAAATTAATATCTGCCTCAACCTTATAAACATCACTCCATTAAACCTTTTTTTCATTTTTTTCCCATATTCTAGACTAGTTTCAGAGAAAGCACTTTCTTTCTAGTGCAGCTTGCAATGTGATCTTCAGTTGTATCTGATTTCAATATCAGATACCTTCTGCCTATGTTGCACGGGCTCTTCAAAGCAGCTGACGAGCTGTGTGTCCATACGTGCGGGCACAAATTCAGACACAGACTTGCCATGGATTAAGCTATTGTGTCTTATAAGAACAAGTGTTCATGCTTCTGGAATCAGATTTGGACACAGACTCAACTACTAGCCAAAACTGTAAATGCTTATTAGGAAAGAAAAAGCATATATACATATATGTATATCATAGCTTATTATACATGTGTATATTGCAAATAGGTATCATGTACATATTATTTGAAAAAAAAAACATGCACATATTATACTTTTATATATGATATATTATAGTACAATATAAACTATATACTATTAGTGTTCATATATATATATATATATATATATGAGTGTATAGTTACACATTGTGTGACATTTTTTGTACAAAAGTGTTACATGTTACATAGCTTATAAGAGTGATATTAGCTATTACACATGGCAAAACATTTTTTCCTTTACCGTGTGCTTATTATGCATATATAACATGTGCATGTTAAACATTATTCGTATAAAACATTTATACTCTTGTAAGATTTGTATCATTGTATTTATTTAACAAATACTTCAAGAGTCAATTAGTCAAATCTTAATCATCACGAAATTCACGCATGCAATTAATTTTTAATTTTCTTTGCCAGTTGTCTACTTATTTAACATGTTCCTTTTATTAAAAATTAGACATTGAATCATTATATTTAAATTTAGAATTATCATTTATCAATTACTTAATTTGCCTCAATTCATGTCTTGTTTACACTTTTGGATGAGTTGTAATGCATAATACTTTTTAAGAAATTAGCATTCGGTTATAGATTGATAACTGTAAAACATTGCTTGTTTTGTACTTCATAGACTAATCATGTAGTTGTCAACAGAAACTTAATATTCTATTTTAATTTTAAATATAATTCCTCGATAATAGACATTTATTTATTAAGGTTATTGGCAATAATTTCGATCTCATATTTATTTTGTTCCCTTTATAGCATTCTACATAAGTTTGGAAATATAATTTTTTTTTTTTAAATAAATATTTAAATATTATGTGTCCTCTATCCTATTTTCTGGGGTTCACCAAATCTGACACAGTGACACTTCACATCAGAGCCCCACTCCAACACCAGTTTACATGTCTGTGCAACATAGCCTTCTGCCAACAAAAGTTTGAAAGAAAATGGAATGCCATGCAGAAAACCTGGATTCTAACCATGACCATTAGCTACAACCATGGGCTCTCAGGATGTAGCTAAAGTGACTTTTAAAAAATAAAAAAATGTTACGAAATATCAAAAAATGTTATGCACTTGATTTCCATATTATGTCCAAATCAAGGAAATTTTAAAAAAATTAAGCACTAATGAAAAATATAAATCATATTGTTCAATAATTCTTATTGAAAAATAAGCAATCATGGGTTTGACTAGTTTTAGAAGCCAATGTGATATAGGAACGACCTTTTTTCATTTTCTCCAACAACCAAAACATTCAAGACAAGTTTGAAAGACTCGTAACATTCAATCACGGCGCACTTCATATATTCATCAGCACATATACGCTTCCAGAGGTCAGAGTCTCTGGACCGAAATTGAGCTGCCATATCCAAAGCTACTGGGATCTGCACAAGTAAATGAATAATCAAAAGAAAATGCCCGTTAGCAGATAATACCAAAAAAGCATGTTGGAAAGTAATTACACTGACCTTGCTAGCAAGCAAGAAGGGAGGCCACTGTATAAGTTTCAGGCTAGGATCTGATGAATAAGGAACTAGCAATAGGTCCATCTCCCTGGATTAAAGGAAAACACGTTTAATTCCAACTGTATAATAAACCGGGAAAAAATTTAAAACAAAAAAAAGTAAAATATGCTGAACAAATCAACACATAATTTGGTTCAGAGTCCTTTCCTATCACTTATGAGATCTTCTTCACGAAAACTGCATATAACTTCATTCCATAACTGAGCAAATTTTGCAGCCTCAGTTCTCCTGCTTGCTGAAACCTGTACAGGCAGCAAATTCCAAATATTGTATATTCTAGTTAACGTTCTTAACATTGTGTATTTTGTAATAATATTTTTGGCAACACGAGATACTACCTCGGCAAAACGCTTCGAGAAAGAAAATCCCCTTTTCTGGGTCTTATCAGAAGGTACCAAATATGTATTGAAGGCTCCAGGTAAAGACTGGAATCTTGATCTGAGCATGCCCAAAGTCCGTATCTATGAGAAAAGAAATGAAAGAGTTAATATGAGATCATTGATTAGATAAGCTGTTAATGGCATGCCACCAGTCCGAACATATCATACCCCAATGATTTCCAAACATTTAAATGTTTGCTACTTAGTTCATTGTAGATGTCCAGAAAAACCCCACAAGAAATTAAAAATAAATAAAAATTACTAACCCTAGAGACTTTCTACAATCCTCATACTTGGTTTGCTAAAGTTTGGTTTAAAGAATCTCTTGTTTAGGATAGTTTTCCATAATGTTATGCTTGATTTGCTAAAGCTTGGTGTGAAGAGTCTCACCTTTCCGACTTTCACTTTGGCTTCTAGTTGTACCTCAAACCCTATTATCATGCATATACTCTTCTACATCTAGAGAACAGCTGTTCTAAGGTATCCTTATACGCTTTAAATTACTTTGAATTGATGAAGATGATCTGTATGCGGAAGACTTTGTTGCATTAAATGGAAGCAGGAGGTTGTGTGGATATGTGTGAGAGAGACTTTTTTTCAAGAAAATATATTGATATCATTAAGGACATGTATGGGGAAGCGGTAACTAACGTGAGAACAATTGTTGGCAACATGAAGTATGTTATTTACAACAGAAGTAGAATTAATAAATGAACCCGAAGAGGGGGTAAATGCAAAACTAGAAGTTGTTGAGGGCTACCTTGGAATCTAAGGGTTTTAATTAGTTGAACCAATGAGAATATCTGGAATGTTGCTTTAGCAAGGGCACGTATGGGTTGGAGGCAGTAGTTAAG
Source organism: Tetracentron sinense (assembly GCA_015143295.1). Taxonomy (NCBI): domain Eukaryota; kingdom Viridiplantae; phylum Streptophyta; class Magnoliopsida; order Trochodendrales; family Trochodendraceae; genus Tetracentron; species Tetracentron sinense. The sequence continues at coordinate 21,112,106 of CM026556.1, read as the reverse complement.
ATAGATAACTAGGAGATACCCCAAAGCGATCAATCCCAATATCTAGACTCAATTATTCATAAGGATGCAGAAATTGAAGATGATGTTACCCATAGAATTAGAGTTGGATGGCTAAAGAGGACTTGTGCTTCCAAAGTGCTATGCAATGACAACATATTAACAGAATTAGTGTGGCCAAGATGAAATTCTAAGATAGATGAGTAGGAAGACAAGGAAGCATACAATCATAAATAAGCCCATTTAAGAAAATATGGGAGTGGCATCAATAAGGGATAAAATTAAGGGAGAGTCGATTAAGATGGTTTGGACACAGCCAGTGGTGACCACTAACGGGCTAACGGCTCCTTTGAGAATGAGTAAATTGGTGCAAATTGAAAGCTTTAAAAGGGCAAGAGTCAGGCTTAAAATGTTGTGGATAGAGATAATGAGAAAGAATTAATAACAAAAGATTTAGAGACCCAAAACTTCATGTCTTATGTTTGTGCAAAATTGAATAAAAACCTTGAATTCTTTGTCAAAACATCTCATATCATGTTTAATTATATTTGTATATGTCCTATGATCAATGGGTAAGTGTTAAGATGAAGAAAAAGACCAAAAACAGGAGAGACCGGTCGACCGCCCCTCAAACCGGTCGACCACTGTCTCAAGAAAAGGCATGGGAAATCGGACAGGGAGCATCACACCCAAACCGTTAGACCGCCGACCCAAACCGGTCGACCAACCAGCAACCGTCAACTGCCCTGCATAACCGGTCAACCTCCTATGGCATTTTAGCCCAAAAAACCTTCTATTTTCTGGAATTCCAAGAATTAGAAGTTGCCTAAGACTCTTAGGCCTATAAATAGACCACTAATTCATGGGTTTAAGGGTTTCAAACATTCTAAGAACATTAGAAATCCCAGAGAGGGTTTTACAAAGGGCTTTGCAAAAGGTTTTGCTTGAAGAAGGCAAAAAGCTTGGAGATCAAAGCCCAAACCCATTCAAAAGCGATTGATCGTAGGGAAGCGATCGAGAGAGGTTCTATATACTATCCCATTAGTGATATTATGATAATGTTAAGAACTGAATATGATTGATCAAGTGAATGGTAAGGTATAATGAATATGATTTACATGTTATGGCTTTACATGATTTAAAAGGGTATGAGATTCAAGAATGGTAATGGATTATTGGAAAAGTATTATGAATGGCTATTGTTTTATGATTTTAAATTGATAATGATGATGAAAATTGTTGCATGATAATGGGATGATGATTTTAGGGTTTTGGGACGCATATGGGATTGAATATGGAGGAAGGGATATATTATTATAGAATTGTAATTATGGAATTATGATTGTGGAATTGTGAGTATGGAATTATGATTATGGAGTTGTGATTATGGAATTGTGACTATCGGATTATTATACGATGATGTTGATAACCCTGTTAACATGATTTGAATATGAATATGTAATATCCTACATGAATGATAAGTATTATGGTATGATGCTCACATGCTAAATTATGATTATCTATGGATATATGATGATTGAATTTCGGATAGGCAAATACTTAGAGGATGATATTAATAACCCCGAATTCTCTAACCATCGTGGAATGGGACGCTTTGGTGGAGTTTCGATAGTGAGATATCAGATCTAAGGGATAACCTAGATGAAAGTCAATGGTGGCACTCAAGCACATTGTTAAGTTTGCACAAGTCATGAGTCTGAACATGCTATGAAATTGATGGTATGATATGTTTACATGTTTACCGCACTCTGATTATATAAATTATGGTATGTATGATATTACTGAAAATGAATGGTATTATATATTGTTAACTATACTTTATACTACTGAGCTATTCGTCGCTCAATCGAATTGTTATTGTCGATAGGTTCAGGTTTTGACATCTGCCCATCAGGGCCTTGGATTGAGGAAGAATACTTCAAAGAGTCCGAAGGTGAATATCAGGAGGGAGAGATAGACTTGGATCATTATCCATACTATTGATCCATTAGTTGTTTTATTGATTAAAGGGTTGTAATAAGATAATGAAAGTTGATGTTGCGTAGGTTTAAAGTTTTAGATTTGAGATCACAATGGATGATCCAGATTATTTATGTTTCAGGTTGGTCATATATTGATTTTAGATTGGATTTGTAATAAATATTGAAGAAAAGCTATTAATATTGAAGAAAAGTTTGACTCATATTTTATATGCCATGTATTTTGGTAAGTTAAGTTGGATATGCAGTGTCACAGGTCCAAAGTCTCATTTGACCAACATGGGATTTTGGGGCGCAACACACGAATAGAGAAAGTGAGAAAGAATTGATAACACATGATTTAACTGTAGCTATGACTGAATAAAATAGAATGGCAAAGAAAGATCCCTCTTGGAAACCCCATTATATTAAGGATAAGGCATTGATGGTGATGGTGATGGTGATGGTGATGGTGATGGTGATGGTGTTGACTCAAAACAAGTGCCAAAAAGTTGTGGATCTCAAAAGGTCATTTAACAAAAGCAACTGTGTATGTAGTTTTTATATACAACAGTTTTCAGCACTACTATGTGTACAACATATTATATACTACTTTGTTTTCTTAAAATGACAAGACAAGAGCATGCAAAAGGTTCAGGGCGAGTTTCCCAACCCCGAATACACCATTTTTAGCAAGGGAGTCAGCAATTGCATTGGCATGTCTTGTAGTGTGGGATAAAGTTATAATCCTCCATCTAACTTGTTGAATAAGGCTTTATGGGCTTTATTTCTATGGGTTTTATGTTATGTTATCAATCATACACTGTATTTTGGGTATACTATTAGTATCTCTTATATACTAATAGTATATCATTAGTGGGGTATAAATAATAAAGTGTGTGAGAAAGATCATTAGTAGAGTATATTAATCTCTATCATTATTTTTCCCTAAACCTAATCTTCTTGTTCTTCTTTTCTCTCTCAAACCCTAACTTCTAACTTTAATAACCTCTCGAACTATTCCAACTTGGTATCAGAGCCAAAGGGAAGACCCAGGGAGTACAACACAGCAGGACGAACATAGGGAAGTGTTGGTGTCAGCATGACGTCATGCTAACGTCAGTCGTACGACCAGATGACGCCATCCACAGTACTGGTTTTTTACATACTAGTTAGTAGATCGTGATTTTATAGGAATTATGATGATTTTTTTAGAATTGTTTGAGATCCGGAGATGCACTTTTATTGATTTTTCGTCAAAAAATTGAAAAAAAATAATTCAGATCTAGTTTTTTTTATTGTGCAATTGATTTGGGAGTTTTTTGGCGACTCAAACCTATTGTGTTTAATCCATATGATAAATATTGACAGATTGAAACAAGTTTTGTGATGATTCAAGAAGTATTGATTGTCCGGTGAAGGTTTTTCACCCTCATAATTGTCATTTTTCACTATTGGGGCTCTTTTTTGTTACTCGAAAATTGTTATATGGCTGGTGGGGGCCATTCCATGGATCTCTATTATCCTGAACACTGTTAGGTTGTTGGGTTGCTGTTTTGGTGTTTTTTTACTATTCTACCTATTGTGGAGGTACTTTTAGGTGTTCGTTGGGTTGTGGAACCCTAGCTTGTTGTCGTTTCTTAAAGATTAGTATTCTCTTCGGGTTGATTTGTGTAAAACAGCCTTGTGAAAATCGTGATGGATGAATCTGAGGTTAGCCAATCCTCTAGTGTCCCTGTATAGGGTAGAGAGAGTATTGGGGTTAGTGTTAGTGATGCACCGAACCTCTAAATTACTATAGTGAAGTTGGATGAGACAAATTTTCTTATCTAGTCTCAATCTGCGATGTTATTTGTTAAAGGCAAGGAGATGATGGGATACTTGAATGGTACCATCTCCACTCTCAAGTCTACAGATCCAGCCTATGCCAAGTAGGAGATTGAGAATGCAGTTGTAATGTCATGGCTTCTTCACTCTATGCAACCAGACATCATTAGTGCCTACTTGTTTCTTCCTTCCACAAAAGCTATATGGGATGTTGTGACACAGACCTATTCTGAGATAGGGGTACAACCTGTGTTTATGAGTTGTGTCAGAGTATCTCACAACTCAAGTAGGTGGATATGTCTATTCCCACCTACTATTCTACTCTTCGTCGTCTCTGGGAAGAGCTAGATCACTATCAAATCTTCCAGGCTAAGTGCCCTGAGGATGCGGCTGCTAATACAAAACTGGTTGAACAGAATCGGGTGTTTGAGCTATTTGCAGGCCTAAATATGGATTATGAACAAGTCAGAGTCCAAATACTTAACAAAGATCCCAGTCTCACATCCTAACGAGGTTTATGCATACTTACACCTTGAGGAGCGTTGTTAGAGTGCTATGCTTCCTCCTCCCATTATTGATAGGTTTGCAATAAGCTCCTCATTCCAGCAGGGAGGCAAAAGTGGTGGCTGTAGCAGAGGTGGTCGTTTTGGATCTTCTGGACCTTCTACTGATGATCGCGACAAACTTAAGTGTGATCAATGTGGGCGCACCCGTCATACGAGAGACACCTGTTGGGATCTGCATGATTATCCATCCCCACAAGGTCCTTCTAGTAGTGGACGAGGAGACAAGGACAGACGATCTGGAGGAGGGGGTTCGAGTGCAAACTTTGTTACATCCACAGCCCCAGTATCTACTATTGTACTTCCTTTTAATAGCCCTAAGCTATCTCGAGAAGAGATAGATGCCCTCCACCGTTTTATGTCTCAGTTGGAGACACCGAGTATTGTCAGTATTGCCTCAATCCCTTACTCAGTACCTCAGCCTCAACTCTCAGTGCATCTGTTTCCGATCATAGCCGCTCCTGGATTATTGATTCAAGAGCATCTAATCATATGACTGGTATGTCCTCCTTTTTTTCATCTTACTTCATTGATTTTGGTAGTCACAAAGTTAAAGTTGCAAATGGTACATTATCATCCGTTACGGGTAAGGGCAGAGTTGATGTCACACCCTTTATGTCATTTTCTTTTGTTCTTCATGTTCCTAAGTTCACCTTGGCTCTTTTATCCATTAGCCATATTACCAAATCGTTGAACTGTAATGTCACTTTCTTTCCTTCTCACTGTGTGTTTTAGGACTTGAAATGAAGAGGATAATTAGTACGGGCCATGAGGAGTGAGGATTGTATCTGCTCGACCATTTGCCTTGCATTGTTTCATCAGTCCAGCAGATACCCCATGATGTTTTGAGTATTAGTAGCACAGAGGAGTTATTCCGGTAGCACAAACGTCTTGGCCACCTCTTTGTTTCCCTTCTACGGCTTTTATTTCCTCAATTATCTGTTTCAAGTGTGTTTTCCTCTTTTTAGTGTGAAACTTGTGAATTTGCAAAACATTGTCGAACTTCATATCCCTATAGTGGTAGTGGTAAAAAATACAATTCACCATTTTCTCTCATGCATACTGATGTGTGGGGACCATCCCATGTTACTTCATCGTGTGGTTTTAAGTAATTTGTTACTTTTGTGGATGACATTTCTCGTACTACATGGGTGTATATGCTGAAATCTAAGGGTAAAGTTGACACTGTTTTTCTTTTTTTTCACACAATGATTGTCACTAAATTTAATGCCTCAATTAATGTCCTTTGTTCAGATAATGAGGGGATTATATGTCTACTAGTTTGGCTATATTTTTTGAATTCTCATGGTATCATTCATCAGACTTCTTGTGTTGGCACACCTCAACAAAATGGTGTGGCTGAGCGAAAAAACAGACACCTATTGGAAGTTACTCGCTCTCTAATGTTTGCTATAAATGTGTCTAAACTTTTTTGGTCTGATGTGTACTGATTGTTGCATTCTTAATCAATCGAATGCTTTCCCGGATTTTGGATTTCCAATTACCTATTTCCCTATTATCTCCATCCACTTTTTTGTTTCCAGTGGTCCCACGGATCTTTGGGTGTTATTTGCTTTGTGCATATTGTCCGTTCTACTAGCACAAAGCTAGATCCTAAGGCTCTTCCTTGTCTCTTTCTTAGGTATGCTCCTCATCAAAAGGAGTATAAACGTTATCATCCTCCTTCCCGTTGGTCATTCATTTCTATGGATGTTACCTTTGTTGAGTTTACTACATATTTTTCTGCCACAGAGACATCTCTTCAAGGGGGGAGAGCATTAATGAAGAAGTTTTCCATCTCTTTTCATTCCTATTTTCTCTTCTAAAAGCGATTGTAGACAGGGGGAGTGTGAATCTGTGATCAAAGAATTACAGGAATACAAAAGAAGGCAGAAAGATCCTCATAGGCCCCACCAAGAGACCTCTTTTGATCTAGGTAACATTCTTCATTCTAGTCCTGACATTATTGACTCTGAAGTTCCTATTGCTCTTAGGAAAGGTACTATAGCATGTACTCAGCATCCTATTTCGAATGTTATCTCTTACCATGCTTTGTCTTCTTTGTATCGCTTTTTTGCCTTGTCGTTGTCTTCTGTGTCTATCCCTCACAGTTTAGCAAATGCATTGTCTCAACCAGAATGGAAACAAGCTATGGAAGAAGAGATGTGTGCACTTGAAAAAAATAGTACCTGGGATATAGTCAATTTACCAAGAGGAAAAGAGGCTGGTTGGATGTAGGTTGGTGTTCAGAGTGAAACACCGCTTTGATGGCTTAGTTGAGAGATACAAGGCTCGCTTGGTTGCAAAGGAGAGGTATACTCAAACTTATAGCATAGACTATCAAGAGACATTTGCCCCATTGCAAAAATAAACTCAATGTGAGTCCTCCTTTCTCTTGCAGTCAATCAAGATTGGTCCTTATTTAAACTTGATGTGAAGAATGTATTTTTTCATGGTGATTTGTGTATATGTTACCTTCTCCTGGGTTCAAATGTCCCTCAGATGAAGGGAATGTGTGTAAGCTAAAGAAGGCACTGTATTGACTGAAGCAGTCGCCTAGAGAATGGTTTGATCATTTTCGTAGTGCTATGGTGAAGAATGATTAAAATATCAAGCAGACCACACATTCTTCCTCAAGCGATTGTGCCAGAAAGTGACTATCATGGATGTTTATGTGGATGATATTGTTGTAATAGGTGAGGAACTAGATGAGATGGAGTCACTGAAGGGCAAGTTAGCAAAGGAAGTTGAGATCAAAGATCTGGGTCTTCTAAAGTATTCCTTGGGATTGAAGTTGCCAGATCTAAGAAGGGCATATTTATCTCTCAGCGCACATATGTACTTGACCTACTGGATGAGACAGGCATCGTGGGTTGTAAGCCATGTGATACACCTATAGACCCGAATCATAAACTCAGTGAAACTAGTGGAGAACGTCTGTCAGATGCTGGAAAGTACCAAAGACTTGTTGGCAGGATTATTTATATGTTCCTTACTAGCCAGACATTGCTTATGTTGTTAGTGTGGTCAGCCAATTCATGCATTCACTAACTATTGGCCACCTGGATGCAATGTATTGGATCCTCCACTACTTAAAGTCGTCTCCTGTGAAGGGTTATTTGTATACTTGTAATGGGAACTTAAGGGTTGAAGCCTACACTGACGCAGATTAGGTTGGGTTAATTTCTGATAGACGCTCTACTTCCAGGTATTGCACAATGGTTGAAGGTAATCTTGTCACATGGAGAAGCAAGAAGCAAAACGTGGTTGCTAGATCCAGTGTAGAGGCAGAGTTTAGAGTCATGGCACACAGTCTGTGTGAACTGCTTTGGCTCCGATTGCTCCTGAATGAGATTGCGCTTCCTACTAAAGGCCCTATGAGTTTATATTGTGATAATAAAGTCGCTATTAGTATTGCTCTTAATCCGGTGAGTATGACCGAAGGTAGATTGTCATTTCATCAAAAAGAAGGTTAAGGTGGGGTATATTTGCACTCCATTTGTGAAGTCTGAAGATCAACTGGCTGATGTGTTGACTAAGGATCTTGGTGGTACTCAATTTCGAAACAATGTTGGCAAGTTGGGCATAAGTGATATCTACACACCAACTTGAGGGGGAGTGTTGAATAAGGCTTTATGGGCTTTATGTTTATGTTATCTCTTATACACTAATAGTATACCATTAGTGGAGTATAAATAATAAAGTGTGTGAGAGAGATCATTAATCTCTCTCACTATTTTCCCTAAACCTAATCTTCTTCTTCTTCCTTTCTCTCTCAAGCCCTAAACTCTCAAACCCTAACTTCTAACCCTAATAACCTCTCGAACTAATCCAACTAACTAACTTTGTTTTTTCTATATCAGAGTGTGTTCCAACCCTGATAAGGAAGGACTAGTCCCTTCGGATGCACGCAAACCACGTGCATCGGATAAGCCCGAGAGGAGTTGAACTCAAGACCTTGGGGATCTCTCCCAAGACCCAACTCTTTAATATTGTCAATAGTTATTGACCGGAGGAAAACCCAAAGAATCGGCCATCCATATGGACCTAATAACACCTTACTGATTTCACCTTGATCGTTTGTAAATACACCTACTATGTTTGTCAGGGATCCTTATTTATAATTGCACTAACACAAAATGCTTTTAAAGTAATTATAATCCAATAAACAAAAATTGATAAGTAATACAAAATTAGTGGTTTGAGAGGATGGATTTAATCACTATGTAGCAATAGCTAGCAGTCGGAGGTCCTATGGTCTTGGAACGTGGATATTCCCAAGACTCCCTTGTGAAGATGAGATTTTTACCTATTTACTTTTTGTGAATGATGATGTTTTAATGCATTATTAGTATTAATCAAGGAGAGAGCATCATAAAATTGTCTATAAAAGTCTCATACCAAGAAGCATGTAATAATTTTTTCCTTTTAATCAATAATTACTGTGCAAGCCACATGACTCAACAATAAGATATCATCTCTTGAGGTCTTTATAGAGGCCTAAATTTTATCTTCTTCAACCAAAAATGGGATCTTAGCAAGAAACTTGGACGGATTTAGCATCGGCCCCATAATCATGTTTTGTAATACAGAAGAACAGTTGAAGCAATAAAGAATGATAGAGGCACCTAAACATTTCATCCCAAATGAAGCATGCATGATAGTGTATGACCTGGGTGTAAAATAAAGACTATATTAAGAGTCAACAAAAGCTCATAGATTTATCGAAATTTATTACCTCTCCTAGACGACCAAAAGCTCCAGACACACCACCATACAAGGTTGAGAAAATGGCATACCAAATTTGAGTATCCATAAAATAAACCTGCATAAAACTCGCCAACTCATATGAGATACTTCATCAAAGATAATTTTATGACATTCTCATCCTGCACAAACTGAGTAACACTAGAAATATTTAAAAATAAACAAGAAAATAGATAGTAAGACACACCAAGATTACTGGTGCCCAGAGTGAGACAACAGCACCGAAGTTGTGTTTAGCTGTTTTGACAAGAATATATTTAGTAGGTCCACCGTAAAATGAGTAAAAATGCAGGTAATTATGAAACGGGGGAGATGAATACCATTAGGGAAAAATTCATGCCAATCATATTGAATATTACGAACACTCATTATATCTTTTGTTGGCTTCACCAAAGGTTTTATCTGGCAAGAAAAGACCGATAAAATAAATAAAATAGGGGCCAATTATTACTCAATACCAACTCTGTAAAGAAGACAACTATAGAAGTTATAACTTATATGTACCTGGATGTAATAACTGAATGCTAATTTGGAACAAAGAAGAAGCACCCAAAATATAGTATACCTAAAAAAAGGAAAATAGATCTAAACTAATTAGAAAACTTGATCCAGCCAAACAGAGATAAGTAGTAAAATGACAATCAAAATATGAGAAAGTATTTGCTTGTCAAACTCACTTGATAAGTGCAAACTGACTTTCATGCATTCCCCTTCCAACATAAATTCGTGGCTACAAAAAGTGAAAATTTTCATTCACCGTAGGAAATGACATATATGTTTATAGCTTGAGAAAAAAAATGAAATGAAAGAGGAGTTTATGAAAATAAAAGGTTTGTTGTGTTCATGCTAAGCTGTTATATGTTAATTGTTAACCTCACATCAGCTAGAATGCATGATTACACAATAAAATTATTCTAGGAAGATATAGTTGATTTGTAGCTTAGGGTTTTGAACTTTGAAGGAGAAAGGGGGGAAGAAGAGAAAGGAGTAGAGAGAGTAAGAGATTTGATTAGTTCTCTTCTCTTTACTATCTACATGTTATTCAAAAGAGAGGACCTATGGGCCATACATGAGTTGGGTTAACAAACTAAAGGCCCAAACTACACTTGTATTTTCTCTAGGAAATTTTTGGCAATCCAATCGCACTGTAAGCTCCTCAATTTGTGTCTGAAATTCACGAATCTCTTCCTCCCTCTGATCAACTTCTACTCGTCTCCAATTGCCATGCTTTGCCGCCATTGCAAGCAAACAATTGTAGCAAAATTCCGAGGAGCAAAAGCCGAGCTCTAATAAGTAATACCAACTAATGGAGAAGCGAGATAAGAAAGATCAAGAAGAACAAGGAGAAGAGATAGCAAACTTTACTTCATTCCAATCTCAACTATGAAGTAACAAGGACAATGTCCCATAGTTCAACAAAACAAATTCCACCCAAGTATGTGAGTCCCCCACCCCCCCTCCTTATATATAGCTGATTTTCTCTTTTTGAGTTATAAGAAAGCATGCATCTAGTAAAATATCAAACACAAGTTACAAAACTCCTCCCTCAAATGAGAACAATTCCCATACAAAAGTGTACCCCTTCCTAAGAGAGACGAAATATTATCTAAAGCTAGTCTAGGAAATGCAAGAAATAAATTACTAGGACTTTGAACACAAGACTAACTAACAACCCAAAATAAAAGTCCAACAAAATTAGCCAAACACATGGCCCAAACGTCTCCTAAGCTCAAATAAGTCCCAAATGCACTATATCAGTCAAGGCGCGCGTTTAGATAAGGTTACCAAGTGATGACTAGACGTCATCACCCAAGCGCTAAAGCACTACTGACAAAGGCAGTCAGCTAAGAACCACATAAAGTTAGATACTATTTACAAAATAAAAATTAATGATCATAATACAACAAACATCTTTTACGCAATAAATTTAGTTTATATGAGGTTATCAAGGCACTATTCACAGCACTACTCATGCCATTAAAAAATGCGGACCTTGATTTCTTGCTCTGATACCAAGTAAAAAGAGGAAGAAGAAAAAAGAATAGAAATAGAAAGAAGAGAAAAGAGAAAAGAGGAAAAGAGGAATTAGAGAGATTATGATTCACTTCTCTCTTCTCCTTTATATATTATCAGTTCATCACTTAACTAGGGAATCACATATTTACCCTTATGTGTCTTACACGTACTAGACACGGTACGTGTAATACACACGGTATAGCTAATAACATAAAATACCATAAATACCCCTACCATTAGTGATTAGACAGCATCACCCACACGCTAAAGTGCTACTAACAAAGGCAGTTATCTAAGAACCACATAAAGTAGATATTGTTTACAAAATAACAATTAATGATCATATTATATAATATTTAAAAAAAACATGTTTTGCGGGATAGATTTTGCCGAGGCTTCTATTTAGGGTTTCCTCTCTCTCCCTCTCTCTCTCTCTCTCTCTATCTCTATCTCTCTCTCTCTCTCACACACACAACTATGCTCTTTATTTTTATACTGATATACTGGTCATATCTAAGCAATGTCTAGGCCAGTGTAGTTCAAGGCGTCTAGGTGATGCCTAGGCGATTAGGCCTCACTAGGTGAGGCACTGCCTAGGCCGTCCCCAGGCAATGCCTAGGCGATCAAAATAATAAAATAATATTTATATATATATATATATATATTAAATATACATATATAATATTAATATATACACAACAATTCAAACCTCACAGGGTTGACAATAATCTAGGCAAATTAACATTTAATGTTGTAATGCTTGAATGTAAGTCTTTTTCTGCTAAACTATTAGTTGACTTTTTGGCCTTGCAAATGAAAATATTTTTAAAGACTAAGATATGAGACTTTTTTAACAAACTTTTGGGTTTTAGTAACATTTGTTATAGTAGAATTTATGAAAATTTAAATTTTGAGAAATATCTTAGCATTTGCAAGTTGAAATTTTGACAAATACGCTAAAAAGCGGATTTTGTTCTTGAACTGAAAAGTTTACTTTTTATTATTTAGGAATTTAGATCTAAGATAATTTTTATTAAATTCAAATGGAGGGTATAACCTTATTTACATATAAATTTCTTAAGTAAATGAAAGTAAAGTGTAAAATCATTTACTTAAATGGTATTTACATGTAATTAAGCTGTAAAACTATAAAGTAGACTAACTATTAAAGGGTCCAGGTGGCTGCCGCCCGCCTAGAGAGGTGCCTAGGTGATGATAGTCCAAAACCGCCTAGGTGACCGCCTAGGCAACGCCTAGGCGATGCCTTGACTACACTGGTCTAGGCAATGCCTTGCCTAGGGAATCTCTACAACCTTGGCAACTCCTAGATGCTTTGATTATATTGAAACAGAACCTCCATTGCTCATTTTCGAATTCCAGTAAAGTATGACAGAACTTTGAGCATTTGCATTTTGAAGAACCTCCATTTCTTCAGAATGAGCAATATTAATAAGATAGCATATGATTTATCAACTTTGATGCCTATCCAAATTGAAAAAATACAAAAAATATATATATAATATATTAATTGAACATGCAAGTACCAAATTATTAAATAAAAGATGAAAAAGTTTCATATCTTATTTTGTGGAAGGGAAAGGGAAGCTCCAATAATAGTGAAACCATGAAACCACTTCCCTTTGCTGGAGACTGAAATTCATTCAGTAATAAATATGCAAAAAGATAGAAGGGATCCAAGATGTAGTAATAATGGTTTCCTATTTTCTTTGATGTCTTAATGATCCTATATCTAGCAAATGCAAGTTTGCATTGAGATTGTACCTCAGTTTAGCTTTCAATAACTGGATCAATTATCCTTGTCGAGATGCAATTTTCTTGAAACTGTAATAGGTTATCCATTATATGAGCTAATTAATGTATGACTAAGGGAAAAAAGGAGAAGATTAGTTCTGCGACAATGGGAAAAAACAAATTGTGCAAATTCTATCAGATTTGGAAAATCCTATCCTAACCTTAGTTATGTAAAAGTCAAAAACCCAAACTGTAATGCCTGCAAGAAGAGACGGACACTAAGTTTGTACATCTAGATTTTCCGCACATTAATTGGTAAACATTGTTTCGGTACAAATTGAGCAACTACTGTTGTTTCCTTTACTTTGTAAATCGGCTCTTTTTAAGTCCATTATCTGATCAAATAAATCACACCACAAGATACTTCATACTAATAAAAAAATTAGATGAACTCGAATGAAGAAATGATAGATGGATTGCATGACAAAATACAAGAAAGATGGAGAGGAAGGAGCATAGCTACCTGTGACCACCACAAAAGAAACCTTATGATATGCCAGTCTGAATTTTCAATCCACCGTCGAAGCATTGGAAAAATAAACAACACCCCTGCTAGTAAATTTGGAAGCAAGTATATAACAACAGCCATGATGTATAATGGTGGTATGCCCTTTACTTGACGAAGCCACGACATCACATCCTTAATTTTCTCAGGAGCCACTGACAAGGAATGCAAGTAACATAGTGGAAGAATAATGACCCATGCAAGACTAACAACTATCTTGAGAAGGTTTCTCAACACATCAGTAAATTTCCACCTATGGTAGCCCGGGAAGTTCAAAAAAAGGTCCAAAACACCTATCATCAGTAACAAGAGAGAGATCAGAAAAAATCGATAAAACCCAGGAGCACCACAATTAGATGTACATCTAAAATGAAAAGGAGCAAAAACAATATTAGTATTTGCAATTAATATCTGTTAGCTGCACTACAAAGTACATTCATATTTTTCCAACAGCCTCCAGATAGCACTATAGCAGTATTATATCAGGCAAACAACTGGAGCAAAGAAATATCAAGGACTAAGGCATTTCTATTGTCGATAGGGAATTAATTTTGCAAGATATCCATTAGGCATTAAAACTTTGGCTAACAATCAGTGTAAAATTCTTTTTTCAAAGGGATCATTTCAACAATTAAAGTATCATTTTTTTTATCAGTAATAAATGAAGTATCATTAACCAGATAAAAACATAGAAAGGCAATGAAGGAATTAAAATTAAAACCATTTTTCAAAGGGATCGTATCAACAGGTAAAAGTATCATTAACCAGATACAAATATAGAAAGGCAATGAAGGAATTAGATCCACATTAAAAATGAAGAACAACCAACTCCAACTTTGGCTAACAATCAGAAATGTAATTTATAGACATAGGAATATAATGAACAAGATTTCCAGTCCCCAATTTAGGGTTCCCACATGTCTTTCTCTCTTTTCTTCAAACTATGCTCTTATTATTTTGTAGTGACATTTTGGTATTATGTATGTTTTTTTTCTAAGTTTTAATCTTTATTTTCAATGTTGTATGAATATCTCAAATGTTTCTAATCTTAATAAATAAATTAAATATGTGGTCGCCAATGCAACGCCTCCGCCCAGGCTCACCTTGGAGGTTTGACAACACTCAATTCCAGGCTTCAACATTTTTTTATTTTATTCAAAACTAATTTAACTTTAAAAAAAAACACACTGAAGTATATCAACCAAACTATAATGAAACATATCATTATACAAGGGAATGTTTATGTAACCTTACAAATCGCGTCATCCCCTATGAGAAACCAATACTTTTCAGCGGTAAAGATGTAACAATTTTTTAAACATATCAAAGTACTATATCATTTTTTCATTCCATTTAGCTAATATATTTCTCTTCCCCAGTTAGTAATGAATCATGCATGATTCAGATGATGAAAGCGTCAAAGTGGAAGTTCAAGAACATGTCCTTGACTCATCCCCATCCACCCCCACCCCATTCTCTTTCTAGCATGCTCCCTAAAATCTTAGGACATTGATACATTCTCTACCTTCCGTAGCTATTGTCTACACCACTCTATTGCTTGATATTTTTTAAGATACATGATACCACAATATTATCAAAAAAATTGATGACCATCGCAACACTTCAGTAAGAACGAATTGTCATACTTTGAAGGAAGCGCAGAAAAGCTGCTGTGATGAAAATACTAGAAACAGAATATAGGATATCCTTTCGAAAGACGTCCAAAGGTGAAGTACCACTCCATGCAACGATTATCATTGCCTGCAATAGAACAGTTCAAATTTTTGAGTTTTCAATAACACAAAACACCCATAGTTAAGAGAAAGGTATTGCTGTTCAAGTATTTCTACTTTTGCAATCAAGTACCTGTAGAGCCAGTGCATAAAAGGTCCACATACGATCAAAACTTCGAAATATGTGCCAAAATGTCCTGGTCTCAACAAAATATGATTTGCCTGTGCTTTCAGATTTTCTATGAGGTGCTCGTCTTCCCTGGAATAGCAGTTTAAGCAGTGATTTATTATTCAATAAAAAAATTAGCCTAAGGTTGTATTGTCAATTGAGTATAAGACTATATGAGAGAACCTGTATCATGTCGCGTGTTGATTTGAAGAAATTACCATCATCACGCATGGGCCAGCCCAGAGAGAAGCAAGCTGACGACCTGAATGATGTGTAACAGAATGCAACTCAGACCACATGAAGAGACCCATGCACCTGATAAGATCTTAATGTTTATATTGATTAAATATATAAAAAATTTCTCACAAACCAGAAATATTCATTTAGATCATCATAGTTACACCAAGCTGAATGAGGGGCTTTTCCATTTCTGCTCTTATTGGCTTCCTGGAAAATAATAATCACCACTTCATTATGTCCACGGTGGTAAGAATAAAATTTCAAGGGCGTGTCATGCTTTTGCTGTGATATACCTTGTCAATGACACGATACAGGGGGGTTATAACCTTTCTCAGGAAAGCCTCATCGTCCCCACCATATGAAGGTTTGATGTTTTCTCCAGTCACAATGCTGACATTTCCAGCTAATAGACCATGGAGTTCATATGCCATCTGAACAGATTTTGGGATGAAATTAAACAGTTAAATACAAACCAACAAGGAGAATCTACATAGATGAAGAGTAATAAGAGTGATACTCACATTATGAAAAATATAGCATAGGCATTCCGGCATAAAGCGAACATTAGCTGCTTCACCCCAGATAAGAAGATATAGACCCATATAAAGTATCTTTCTCTGCTGCACTTCCAGTGGCCCTTGAGGGAGCCTGTAAAAAATGAGATTTGTACATTTCAGCATAACAGCACCAAATCATGGATAAAAACATAAAACAAGAAGAAGAAAAAAACGGAGCAAGTGCAGGTATTACTATATCTCACCGTAAACTGTGTTTTCGTCCCAAAAATTTGCACCATGTTTTGTAGTTCTTAAAAAGCTTATTCATAACTGCATCAACAGCTCGCTCATCAAGCTGCAAAAAATAATTAGGTATAACTACTGTCCAAGCGTGGATGAAAGATGATGAGGGAAAATTTATTCACAAAGATAGTCATCAGGATATATAGTAAGATAGAATTTTGACACAACAAAACTACCAGGAAATCTAGTAATACAATCTATCAAATGGTTTGAATGTAATTTGTAATTGCATAACAGTCAATTACATAAATAGATAACTAAGAATTTCAAAGAAAATGAAAATAAATAAAACGAATCACTGCAAACTCATGGAATATATATATATATATTATATTATAGGTGTCCAACTTTGGCTCTGAACCTTAAATGCACGACATCCAAAATGCATCCACTCAATGAGTGATCCTTCAGACACAGATGTTTATGGGCATCAATAAGGGTAGATAATGCGATCAAGGATGAAATGTATTAAACAAAAGGAAACTAAAATTTGGGATAACACACAGGTACATGCCTTATTAAGAGGCTCAGGCTTGGGTAGAAGCCTTATATGGACATTGGCAAGAAGTAAAATCAAATGCTCCCTTTGGTTCCTGACATTGTCTCTCTGTAAACACCAAAATGGATCAAAGGGATTACTCTCTTGAAGGCTTTATAGGCACTTAAATTTATTAATCTCCCGTTCAATAAATAGATAGAACATACCTGAAATCCAAACATAGCCCTTAGCCAATCAAGAATATCTAAGTCTCTTGCTTTCTGCCTGTGCTGCTCAAATGCAGCAGGCCAGTTCAAGCCACGAGTGTTCCACAGAGCAGCTACAGATGCCTTAACCTGATATGAAAAGAAAGTGAGATAACTTCTGCATCATGCAAAATTATGCCCAAAGGAACAAGATGGGTGAATAATTCACAATGCAGGAGCCAATCAAATTTCCATTACCTCCTCAAGCTGCATGATGGACTGTGAAGCACCAGCTGAATCTAATGGAAGGATATTATACGGGGTATAGATTTCTGTCATTTCTTGTACATCTCTGGCAGCAGCAATGATCTGCTCACAGTATATCATCCCACTCCTCAAGCATTAGAAACATCTAAATGCAGCAAAATTACAACAAAGACAGGACAGTAATCATTCTTTGACAAATGAGGAAAGGACTACAAATGTGACTAACCTCAGGAGCAACTTCTTCAACTTTTTCAGTCTTATTAACGGCACAAAGCACTTCAAAAAGCACTCCAGCTGTCTGGTAGGCTTTGCTGAGTTGGGCTCTATCAAAAAATCAAGAAAAAGTAAGTCATACAATTAACGATCAAAAGATTATAAACATCCATCTCCCCAAGCATACATAGAGGCAGCATAGTCACTTTGTAAATACCTATCTGCCTTCTCCCCCTTGTCCAGGGCTCTAACATAATGTTCATAGTATTGCTGATAAAAACTCTCGATTTCTCGTGCATCAGTCTTTTTAATCCTGGAGGCAAGACTCGATGCATTGTCCTGTCACACAATTTCACATCAGTTTCCCCCTAAAAACAGACCGAGGCAAAAGAATTGTGGGAATTTTCTTGCAAATTCCTGTCTGTTACTAAAAATCTTCAAAGATGTCTTCACTCATCTCAGAGTTTATATGTGATAGTCTTAGATGTTATGTATGTATATCACCTTCTACATGAAATTGTAAACCATTCTAAGAAGAATTCACCAAAGGTAGTGACAGTTAATGTTTTAGGTATAGGAGAATGAAAATAGCCATTCAAGACAAGCTTGCAGAACTCAAGATCATGTATTCAGATCCACATAAAAATAAATGTTACAATAAGAGCTTAAAACAGACTGAGCTCAATGGTCTATAGACTCGGGTCGAGGATTCGTATAGGTCTTCTCTCTTTTTTTCCTTTTTTTTTGGCACTAGCTGGTTATCAGGGTTAGTATCTGTTCTAAAGGTGTTCTAAAGGGTGGAGAAATGAAAAACACACTCTCACGGGACTAGAATTCAGGCATAACATGTGGTACTTATGACACACACCAATATCGCTTCCCGGTCTTCTCTATCTCTTAAATCACATCAAAACAAACCAAGAATAGACAGAAATTAAAGCTTACCCGCTCTAGTCGTTGAAGGAGGGCTGTCTTGAACTGTCGTACACCTCTACCACTCGAGCTTGGATCTAACCTATGAGCTTTCTCAAATGCATAGAATCGACCTAATTCCCAAAACAAGAACAAACACGTTCAGGAGACGCGGTTACACATAATCAAATCTAGATTTTCCAAACCCGAACTTTCAGAAAAATAAAAGCAAACGACATGAATGGAAAAGATTACAGCTTCTTTTTCATATAACAAGTTCAGGTAAAAGAGATTTACATTTATGTGAACTTACATAAATATGCAACTCTGGGACGCTCAGATTCTATCTCGGTGGCAACACGGAGGATCGGAGCAATAGAAGCAAGGGACGAAGGCACGACCTCATTGTCGAATACCTCCAAGGAGAAGGTTGTCGTTGCTGCGCTACGTGACGGTCGCCTCGTCAGCCCTTGAGGGCCTGACTCGAGGCTCGACATTGCAGTCACCTCTAGCTTGACCGATCTTCTTCACAGCCTGAGAAACCACAGAGTACATTACAGGAGAAATGCTAATCGAGTTTCACTATTCAGAATCGATCTGCTCCAAATAATTTGTCTATCTTCATCGTTTTCAATCTTCTCTAGAAAGTAAAACTTGTGAGTAGACGATTCTGAAACCCTTAAAACTCGATCAATACTCTAGACAAAGAATAAAACGAAAACAGATTCAAAGTCTACAAGAAACTTAATCAGATAAATTCGAGAAGAAGAATACTAAATTAAGAACAGCTCCATAATGAACAATTAAAGCTCCAGCTAGATATCGGAAAGATCTCCGAAAATTGAAACAAGAGAATCTTCATTAATTGCAGATGAAACACAATGAAAACCGAAAAATAAAAAAATTAAAGAATCGAGAAACGAGAAACTCAATCAAAAGACGAATTGTCAAGAATGAGAATGATAGCACGAAAGATAAATCAAAAACAGCTTTAAGAAATCATTTTCAAATCAAGATCAAACATTATACTCAAGAACAGCTCGAGATCACAGTTTCTCCCTGAAAACTTACGTTCGATAGTGGAATCTTTGACGTTCAAGCGCCTTCTCCTGCAATTCCCGATTAGAGAGCCAGAGAAAGAGAGAACTAGAGAGAGAAATGTACGAATCCAAGGAAGACGAAAGGCGAGGCAGGAGAGAGAAAGAGAGAGAGAGAGAGGCGGGAGGAAATCGTATTTGGAAATGGCGAGAGGAGAAAAAACAGAGACGAGGGACACGGACAGGGCAAATGCAAGAAATCTGACGTGTGTCCAAACTGCCTCACTGGTCCTACGCCTTTCGCGCGCGAGAGAGGATACTTGAAATCTTCTAATTAATTATTGGAATTGCGTTTTTCACTGTTTTTCTTCTTTTCGTTTTTCTTATGGAATGTGATGAGCCTAAATTAATGCTCTCATCCTGTTTTTTTAGATACAGCAATAGTTCTTCGCTCCACTGGAGAGGAGCAATAGTTAACCCAACTTGCCATGAACTCTAGTTAATTTCCTATGGTTAAAAAAATTAATTTTATTTTTAAAAAATCCAAGGGTAGATGGTGAATGAACCTTAGGGGTGAGTGAATATTAACCACAGTTAAATAGAATTAAAAGGGGGACACGTGACATTAAAATGGGACCCCGCGTCACCGACTGATGAGGTTAGGGAGATTAACTATGAATAATAGGAGCTCCCTATGAAGAGCCAACTAGAGCAAACCCAAAATATGCTTATGGCATGGGTAGTTTGGGAATTACATTTAAAAAAATTAGGTGATAGAAATATCTTTCCTTTGTATTTTAATTTTCAAGTTGTAAGGATACATGTTTACTTTAATCTTGAGACACATTTATGGTAGTATAGCACCGTACAGTTGGACCTACCAATACTTCAATTTGTAAATTGACTAGCACGGAAATGGGCTCCAAAATTCGAAATAATCAGGATATGGGCTCCTGGTTTAAAAACTTATTTTTGTAGGCTCCCACGTGTGGGAGCCTACAACACGTGCTGCCCTTTCTTATTTTCTCCACAAAATACCCTTGCCTTGCAAACCATTCTTTCTTCCCCAACTAAAGCCCTTGGTTACCCTGTCATCCTAAACCCTTCAAATCCTTCAAACCCCAAATCTATAACCTTGCAAATTCTTCCCCAAAGTAAAACCTTCGGTTATCCTGTCATCCGAAACTCTATGGGCATCGTATTGAAGAAGAAGAAGAATCCACAGTAGAAGAAGAAGAAGAAAAAGAAGAAGAAGAACAGCCCGGAAAAGTTTTAACCTTTTAAAAAAGATTTCAAACTTAAAAATGGGCCCCACAGTTAACGAGTGCATTTTCGATGCTTTTTTTTTTTTATCAATTTCGATGGTTATGATAGTGGTTTTTCGGTATTATTGTTGATTTTGTGCTCATTTTTCGTGATTTTCAATGGGTATGTTCAGTGCATTTTCGACCCTTTTGTGCTTATTTTCGGGAAAAATCAGTGTAATTTCGATGGATGGTTCTTACAGACCATTTTCGTTGACTTTTTACTAATTTTCGGTACTTTCAGTAATCAAAGTGCTTATTTTTGGTATTTTTAGTCATGATTGTTAATTTTCGGTATTTTTCTCTTATTGCTTTATTTCAGTATTTTTCAATTATAACAATGGTTTTTTGGTATTATTGTTGATGTTGAGCTCATTTTCGTGATTTTCAATGGTTATGTTATAGTGCATTTTCAATGGATTTGTGCTTATTTTCAGGAAAAATACAATGCAATTTTGATGGTTCTTACAGGCCATTTTCGATGGTTTTCAGTGCTTATTTTCGGTATTTTCCAGTCATGACAGTGTTTAATTTCAATGTTTTTCTGTCATGACAGTGCTTATTTTCAGTATTTTTCTGTTATGTCAGTGCTTAGTTTCGGTATTTTTCTATTATGTCAGTGCTTAGTTTCGGTATTATTCTTTTATGACAGTAACCATTTCGGTATTTTTCTGCTATGACAGTGGTTATTGTCAGTATTGTCATTGGTTATTGTTATGATAGTACTTATTGTTTTACAATTTTCCAGCTACAAGATGTCTCATATAAAGAGAAAAGCTGGTAGGGAAAAGAAAAATGCAAAAGATAAAGAAGATAAATATTTTCCTTCAATTAAATGCTCCCAAACAATATGGTTTGAGGAGATAAAACCATTATTGGAGGTGAATCCAGAGAGAAAGAATTTGGATGGAGAGTTGCTTTTCCCATCTTTACGACATACCTAAAATACTACTGTGTGGCCAAGCAGTTCACCATTTTGTCCAAAGGCCTACGCTTTGAAGTATGTGGGAAGAGTCTAGAGTTCACAATGTTGAACTTTATTCTGATGATGGGCTTTAATGCCCAAGTGTTCAAGGCAAAAGTCCTTAAACATGAAGCGCTGCCAACTCTCTCAAGTATCAGAAGTTTCAAAACTTGTTGGTGATTAAAAAGGCGAAGCTGCTTGAGGTGTTGAAGGGATGTGATGACGATATGGATGCGGTGAAGCTGTCACTGATCATTTTTATTGAGTTGTTGCTAGTAGGGACCGGCACGCATGTGGCTGTGAACACAGGCCATTTGTGGCTAGTGGATGATTGCCTTCAACAAATACCCATGGGGCACCGTGGGTTTTGAGTTGTGTAAGGATGGCATAGAAACTGTTCTTTTTACGAAAAAGCAGTACAATATCAACGGATGTGCTCTTGCCTTCCAGGTAAACATATCACTACTTACTAATTATGTTGGTTTACTGTGTTAGCTAATTTTTGTTTACTTTACTTTTACTTAAACTAATACTAAAATATATACCGATGTCAGATTTGGGCTTATGAGTGCATCCCAGCACTTGGGAGGCTATGTTCTCGTAATGCACCCCCAGGTGCGATGACATTCTAACGCGTACTGCGGTGGGCGAATACATCATATCTCAGCTACAAGTCACTTGCAAATTCCATATTCAATTTAAGTAAAGTATGTAATTGTCTTTGCTGTTTTACAATATTCAACTTGCAACTTTTCATTAACAATAAGTTTACTTATAACATATCTTTTATTGTTTTACAGATCAAGCTAAGCAATATAAAGCCTACTCCTGCAGAAAAAGAGCCGCAGGTTGTGAAGGACGTGCTTGCACAATTGAGTGTTGAGGGTGATGCTGATGAGGAGGGGGAGGAGGAGGATGATGATGATGATAGTGGTGATAGTGATGGTGGTGATGGTAGTGATAGTGATGGTAGTGGTAGTGATGGTGGTGATAAGGGTGATGGTGATTGTAGCACCCCGGATTTTTTCTATACTTAATAAATACCGTTTTCGTAGCTAATTGGCCTTCCTCATAGTCTAATTAATAAATAAGAGAGAAATCGGAAATTTCGAAACGTCAGAAATGTGCGTTTTCGAAAGACGAACCCAACGCAAGTTGAATCGTCGAAATCCGACGAGCGAGTCAAAAGATATGGTCAAAACAGTCCAAACATACAGAGAACCGATCGCTCGGTCTATAACCGATCGATCGGTAGCTATCGCACGGTCAAAAATTTTGTATGGGGAAATTTTCCAGAGAGCATGTTTTTGACCGGTCGCTCGGTCAAGAACACCGATCGCTCGGTCTTCGTGTTTTTTAGAATTTTCATTAAGGGCTTTTTCGTCTTTTGGGGGTTAAACCCTTTCTCCTTAAGGCTTGCCCGAGCCTTAGGGCATCATTCACTATACTTAGAGAGATTTGGGAGATAAGAGAGAAGAGAAAAGGGTTTCCTAAACCTAGGTTGCTTTTGGAGAAGAAATCAAAGGGGTGAAGACCTTAGATCGTCCCCAAGCACGTTTTCTTCAAGATTTCAACTCAAGCTCGGGTGGGGTGCATTCTCAAAGTTAGGGCAGCCCTCACTCACGTTTTTGAAAGGGATTTCTTCCCCAACTCAAGCTTCTTTCAAGCAAAGGCTTCATCTTTCAAGTTAGAGCTTCAATCAAGGTCCCTACCAAGGATTCAAGCCTTGATTCAAGGTTAGTACACCCTACTAACTTCCCTTAGCAATAGTCTAGATTTTCTATTGTGAAATGTGACTCTTGGTAGTATGTTTTCTTCCTTATAAAATGTATCATCTCCACTAAACATAAACAAGATAAGAAAAAGGTATGGATGTGTGGATGGGTTGTCGATTGAGGCGATTGGATGCCGTATGGATGTTGTGTGATGTGTGAAATGGAAAATGGAAGATGGGCACTTTACAAATAACGAATGTACCTTGATGTCTTGATGAAAAATACGCACTAGATAAGGGAAATGGAAGGACTAAGAAATGTGGCCCACCGTGTGTTTGATAAAATGACTAAACAAATGATAAATGGACTTAATGAAGAAAATGGAAATAGAAATTGTGTAAATTTTCTTAGGAATGATAAATTGCTCAAATGTGCTATATGTTGCCTAAATTTTCATACCACTATGTTAGGGATTGAAATGCCATATTCATGTGATCCGCCCATCCAAGTATGTCATCATGATTTTCCACTATTGACAAGCATACAAGCACGCACGCATGCATGAAACCGGGTTTTCTAAGATTGTATTTGTATATGAAATGAATCAGGAACATGACAAGGAGGTTGGTAGCCCAGGTGAAGGGTACTACTAGCCTCTGGCTCACAAGTGAAATGAAACAAGAACATGACTAGGAGGTTGGTAGCCCAAGGAAGAGTGCTAGCCTCTGGCTCACAAGAGAAATGGAACAAGGAACATGACAAGGAGGTTGGTAGCCCAGGTGAAGGGTACTACTAGCCTCTGGCTCACAAGTGAAATGAAACAAGAACATGACAAGGAGGTTGGTAGCCCAAGGAAGGGTGCTAGCCTCTGGCTCACAAGTGAAATGAAACAAGAACATGACAAGGAGGTTGGTAGCCCAAGGGTGCTAGCCTCTGGCTCACAAGAGAAATGGAACAAGAACATGACAAGGAGGTTGGTAGCCCAAGGAAGGGTGCTAGCCTCTGGCTCACAAGTATACAAGTCAAGAACAAATCAAGACATGAAATACAAGACAAGACACTACACACATACATGATTTGACCGAGACACGAAAAAGGTTTCCGAGACATGAGTTTTACCGAGGTTTTTGCATTCATACACGCATGTCAAGATATGGCTATGTATCTTATGCTTTC
The DNA here is from genome assembly GCA_015143295.1 of Tetracentron sinense. Lineage (NCBI taxonomy): Eukaryota > Viridiplantae > Streptophyta > Magnoliopsida > Trochodendrales > Trochodendraceae > Tetracentron > Tetracentron sinense. The sequence continues at coordinate 21,087,426 of CM026556.1, read as the reverse complement.
ATTATTGCTTTAAATTAATATCTTGTATTGCTCACTGTTGTTATGCTTTCGCTATTGTTATGGTTAGCTAGTAGTTTGTACTCGCTGAGTATTCCATGCTCAGCCGTACTTTTATGTCGGCAGGTACTGTGGATGTCCTCGACCCCGAGCCTTGGGTCGAGGAGGAGTATGTAGAGGAGAGGGAGCCACCTATCCCATGGCAGTCTCAGGAGGATGGGGACTTGGATGTGTGGCCATACCTCGACTACTGTTGAGAGGAGAGGGTTAGAGAGTTCCTTTTTGTATTTTGATAGGTGGGCATGTCCACCTTTACCTTGATTGTATTTAGTATATGTTAACTTGGAATACTATATGGAGTTATAGAAGAAAAGAAAAAGTTGGCTTATGCTTCCGCACTTATGTTTAGTTTCCGCGCTCTGATTATCATTGTATTATATTATGTTTAGCCTCTTGCATTACAGGATGGTTTGACAGGTACACGTAGTCACCTCTAAAGTATCCCTTAACTCCTAGGGGGTATTTTGGGGCGCGACAGTGATGGTGGTGATGGGGGTGATGGTGATGATGGTGATGATGATGTGAGTCCATCCCCATCTCCGGCAAAAAAGAGAAGATTTGTGCAAAGGTAAAAAAGGGTACGAATATTGATAGTGATTTTTTTTAATGATTTGCGACATTTTTACTATGAATTGTCTCATTTTCGGGATTTTTGTGGGTGACAGGGTCATAAGTGCTGATTTTTGGGATTTTTTCGTACTAGTTGTCTAATGTTCAATACTTTCAGGTTTATGATATCAATTCCTACGTTGAGCGAGCAATGGAAAGAGTTTTAGACCGTTTTGTTAACCGAGTTGCTGACCAAGTTGTTGAGCTCATGTCGTCTGAAATACAAAACTTGTCTGCCAAAATTGATGAATTTGAGACAAAATTGGAGGCCAAATTTACAGTGCAACCAACAAATGAACAAGTTTCGGGTGATCAAAATTATTTCAGTGATGATAAGATGGATCCCATCTTGAGTCCCGAAGCAGCGCCGACACAAGGATATTCTTTAAATGATGATAAGATGAATCCCATCTTGAGTCCCGAAGCAGCGCCGACACAAGGACATTCTTTCAATGATGATAAGATAGATCCCATCAGTGAGTTGACTCCCGTATACTCTAAGGGGAGTGCAGATTCTAAGGGAGGTGCAGATTCTAAGGGAGTTGAAGATTCTCCAGAGGTGTGTTTACATTCCATTTTAGTGTATTGAGAGTCTGTGAAATGGGTTTTCATCCTAATATAATATCTGCCCGACCTTATATTTGGCAATATGTGCAGGTGTCAAAGAGGCCGATAGTGAAGTCTCAATATCTGTGCTCCCCTTTCATTGAAATGAAAAGAAGGACAAAGACAGTTACAGCTGCTAACCCCAAAAATCCTACCTCAAAAGAGGAGGTGAAGCAATTGCACGCTTTCATAGCCACGGGAGCAACTTCAATTTATATTGACAAGAGAAATTGTGGGAGGGATTGCTAGCTCAACTACGTGGATTGATTCTTTGGTAAACCCATTAAATCCTAACCAACTATTTTGTTAATGAGTTTAGTAGGTAGCCATTTTTGGTATTTCATAGACAATTTCGGTATTTCAGTCATTTTATTAATGACTCCAGTAGCTATTTTCGGTATTTTACATTTATTTTTGGTATTTCAGAGTTATTTTCGGTAATGCATAGCCATTTTCGGTATTTCAGAGTCATTTTCAGAGCCATTTTCGGTATTCAGACCATTTCCAGAGCCATTTTCGGTATTTCATGGCTATTTTCGATATTTTACAGACCAAATTTTTTTATTTCATAGCCATTTTCAGTAGTACTATCCGGTATCCATTATCGTTATTTTCGTTATTCTTTTCTGTGGTTATCTAACATTGGATAAATATGGCAACATATTGACATGTATACGGAGTTATTAGCCCAAAGACATGAGCAATACTCCATGAAATACATGCAAGTTTCTGCATTTGGGAAAGCTTGGTTCACGGTAAGTCATCAAACTGAAATGGCTCATGTAGTATCGGCTTATGTAGTATCCACAATTTTTACAATGTATTAAATTTCCTTTTGTTTTAGTTTGCGTTATGCAAGGACTGTCGCTTTTTGGACACCTACCAATCAACGATGAATTCCAAGAAGCTCACCGAATACATGACCAGTCGGGTGGGGCCAGACATGAAGGCCGCTATCATGGGGGTACCAGAAGGGACCCCCATGTGGGAATGTGAAAGGGTATACTTCCCTTTGAACCCCGGAACTCACTAGTTGTTGATTATGCTTGAACCCCCCACAAGGCGTATCTTCCTCCTGGACTCATTTTACCCACACCCGGCATTACAACATGGAGAACACATTAATGCTTTAACGGTGAGGATGCCTGCACTGTTTCACATGTGCGGTGACAAGTCAACCTTCGAAGGTACAAAATGGGAGGTCATAGAAGTAAAAAATATACCAAAACAGAAGAATACGTAAGTCTTCCAAAACACTTCATCTCATAATTACCAATACACTAACATGGCTCATCCTAAGCAATTGTTTTGTTGTATATCCAGTCGGGGCTGTGGAGTATTCATCATGAAATATATTAACTTCTTATGTGCTGATTTACCCATTAGGTTCACTCAGGTATTATTCTTTGTATTCGTACTAACATTGGTGAATATCATCAATCATTTGTAGCATACTAACTTTGTCTAATTGTTTTTGCAGGAACATGTACACACAATGCGGAAGTAAATAACTTTCGATATTATGACGGGGTCAGTCAATCCGTGATGGGCTGTAATGGCTGAGAGATGTAAGGCTGGGCTGGGGTGTATTGACTGGCAGGGGTGTACTGTAATGGCTGGGTTTATTGATGGGCAGGGGTGTATTGTAATGGCTGGGGTGTATTGATGGATGGATTGTAATGTTTTGTAGATTTTTGTACAATTTTGTAATGTTTTGGTGTATTTACATCGATGATTTTCGCCATTTTTGCATTATCCAGTAGCCCTTTTCAGCATTTTACAAACCAATTTTGGCATTTTGCTACTATTTTCGGCATTTTACAGTTGCATGACTGTGCCATTTTCGGCATTTTGCACTATCCAGTAGCCGTTTTCGGCATTTTACAGATCAATTTCGGCATTTTGCTATTATTGTCGGCATTTTGCAGTTGCATGAGAGAGAGAGAGAGAGAGGCGGGAGGAAATCGTATTTGGAAATGGCGAGAGGAGCAAAAACAGAGACGAGGGACACGGACAGGGCAAAGGCAAGAAATCTGACGTGTGTCCAAACTGCCTCACTGGTCCTACGCCTTTCGCACATGAGAGGATACTTGAAATCTTCTAATTAATGGTTGGAATTGCGTTTTTCACTGTTTTCTTCTTTTCTTTTTCTTATGGAATGTGATGAGCCTAAATTAATGCTCTCATCCTTTTTTTTAGATAGAGCAATAGTTTGCTCCACTGGCGACGAGCAATAGTTAACCCAACTTGCCATGAACTCTAGTTAATTTTTTTAACTCCTATGGTTAAAAAATATTAATTTTATTTTTTTTAATAATTAAAAAAAAAAAATGGTAGATGGTGAACCTTAGGGGTGAGTGAATATCAACCATAGTTAAATAGAATTAAAAGGGGCACACGTGACATTAAAATGGGACCTGAGACACACCTCCTCGAGTCACCGACCGAGGAGGTGATTCTTTTCCTTTTAGAGAATGGTAAGACGGACTAGGGTTTTTTCAGGGAGATTAACTATGAACAAGAGCTCTGGTTAAAGAGCCAACTAGAGCAAACCCAAAATATGCTTATGGCATGGGTAGTTTTGGAATTACATGAAAAAATTAGGTGACAGAAATATCCTTTCTTTGTATTTTAATTTTCAAGTAAGGGTACATTTTTGCTTTAATCTTGAGACATTGGACCTACCAACACTTCAATTTGTAAATTGACTAGCCAAGTCCGATCTCGACCTCCAGCGCGGTCAGTTAATCATCCGACCTAATCACTAGCTCGATTAAAGGACCTATCACCTGACTTGACCTATGAGCTCGGACCTGCTCATGAGCTCGGATTTGCCTACGAGCTTAGGCTTGCAAACAAGCTCAAATTTACCTACGAGCTCAGACTTGCCTATGAGCTCTAACCTAACCAGCTTGACTTGACAACAATTAGTATATTCAGCATGAATAAACCAACCTTACCACCTAGCTTGACTATTAGCTCAGCTAGGGCAAGTCATTAACCTTCTAAGCAATCTAAGGTCCTCGACCCCCTTTAACTTTCAAATCTCAAATGTCTCATACCATATGGTAGTACAATCCTAATTAATGATTTTGGAATTGCGATTTTCACTGTTTTCATTCTTTATGGAATGTGATTAGCCTAAATTAAAGAGATGTGAAATGCTAAGCATGCTCTCACTATCCTTGCTTTCATCCTTTTTCAGATAATAAAACAAGGTGCCATTTGAAATGTCTAAATTTCGGGTCTACTTGTCTCTATGTTTATTGCGGGTAAACATTTTAACGTTTTAGACTGTTTGGCAACACGTCTACTTGTTAAAGAAAAAAAGACAAGGACATTTCATGTCTAAAACTAAATTTTACATTTTTTGTGATTTTCAAGAAAAAAAGATCACGTTTATTGTGGGTAGACGATGGAACGGAGATTTATGTCATTATTTTACTGTTTTGCCCTTTTCTTATTATTATTGTTGTTGTAGTTGTTGTTGTTGTTAATATTATTATTAATATTATTACTATTATTGCCATTCTTATTATTAACGTTATTATTATTGTTGTTATTATTTTATTTTTATTATTATTGTTTGTATTGTTATTATTATTATTGCTATTACTAATACTATTATTATTATTACTATTCCAAGAAATGAAAAAATCACAAGTTTATGGATGAAGATTTGTAATGGTTGATGAATAATTCACATGTATTTATGTTTGAATTGGCTACCCAATTAAAATATACTTTTTTTAAATGACATCAACTGCCCTTGCAATAAGATGATGTTACCAAACACAGTTTTATAGAAAACTATGTCTATTATTGGACACTGTTAAACGATTTTATTGTCTACATATTTATTTCTTACAGATATTTTTGTCACATATCTATTTTGGTTAACTCTGTCTGTAATAGATAATATCAGACAAGGTCTACCAAACGAGCTCTTAATTAATTCTAAGACTCTAATCATATAAGCATTCTTTGTATGTAAGGTTCATATTTGGTCTTTGCATATTCCTGTGTCAAAACATAGTCAAATCATGTATATTTTGAGTCCTTGTCTACAAGTGTGTCATGCTCGTGATTGATGAAGATTGAAAAAGATCAACTGAAGATATTCCGGTCATCACCTTCATCTTACTCAGTAGGATGGTAATTGACTTAGATACTTAGTATATCTTATAAAGAATTGACTTAGAATAATCAATATATCTTAGGTAACTAGTAACTTATTTGTTTGAGGGAATTCCAATCAAAAGTTTCAAAAATATGCAATTCTGGAGCTGGGCGTTCGAACTGACAGGAGGGCGTTCGAACAGTTGAGCATATTCACAAAAACAGCAGCTCACTGGTGGCCTATTCGATAGGGCATTCGAACGGACCCCGAGCTGTTCGAACGACCTACGTAAAAATAGTCTTTTAGTACAGTAAAGGGGTGTGTTCAGGTGTGTAACGACATGATGTCGCTCAAAGATATGCGGTACTTTGTAGTACAGTAAAGAGGTTGTCGATCCACATAGAGCATTGAAGATAAGGAACGATAGTAGAGAAAGGGGTTTGTAGAATTTTTGGTAGAGAAAGTTCAATAAATTTTGGGAAAATATCAGTGAGAAAAAGTGTCAAGGCATCGGGTTTCCTCCCGTTAATGGTGCAATGTGCAATATGATTATCCAAGATATAACTCAATTGAGGATTTCACATCCCAAACCCTCAACCAGAAGAGTTAGAATTTCAAATTATAACAAAAAGCTAAAATCAATTTCCAATCAATTATTCAAAACAAGTTTTAACCCAAGTCCGCACTTTATCGGAAAAACTCGAGGATGACGATATACCTGGAGGTAATACCACAGCAAAGAATAATATCCGCTAAGATGAAGGTTCTTCGTTTGAGAAATCAAGAACTATTACTCAACTATGAGAAAAGTTTGACTGAACTCGTGAAAATGTTTAAATCCAAGAGATTCAATTGAAAGAGAGATCAAGCAAGAAGAAAAATTAATATAGAAATCATAAATATAAAAAAAATTAATTGAATTAAATCAAACTAACATTACCACATTAAGAGAATTCCACCCTAGCAAAGGCTAGGGATTTAGCAATCCATATAAAGGAAAAACTAAAATAATAAGAGAGAAAAGAGAACGAGAAAAGATCAGAGAGAACTAAAATCTCTCTCACTTTAGGTTTATATAGTTTAAAAGGAAGAAAAGAATGAAAAATAAGCAAAAGGGAAGCTTCTAATTATAAAATTCCAACCAAAATTACACTTTCCTCAACTTGGCGAAATATTTTGACCCCTTAAACGTCCGAATTAAGAGATCTTCGTGATAATACAATTTTGTTTCCCTTTAAATCTGCTTTCCAAAACATCTGACCTTGCCTTAATATGATTTTTGAGTCAAAAGTTACGAACAAATTAGTAAGTATTGTCCAGATTATGAGGGAATCCAGGAAATCCTCCTTCTTTGAGAATTGGTTGCTCAATAATAGCATTCCTCTAGCCATCCACAAAATTTCTTACTTTTGTTGTAAATTAATTAACTTCCATTAAGCTCCTTACTTGAATTCCAAAATTCACCCAAAATAGAGAGTTCCTGTGACCAAAACAGGCTTTCTCATTTTCCTAAAATAGAAATATCAATATAGCACACTTCTTCTTTCTAATTCAAGCAATTTCCATTCTTTTTATGCAAAAATCACATTCATTCATATCTTCCTAAAATTCTCCACTCATTTGGTAGAATCTTTCTATACTTGGTCTTGGGCTTTGACTCTTTGGCTTGAGACTTGGCTTCTTGGACTTGGGCTTTATCTGTTGATTTTCATGAAACTTCTTTACTTGAATTCTCTACATGAAATAACATAAAAATGCTTAGAATTCATAATCTATAAATGGGGAAACCAGTTTAGAATATAAACTGTAAATCCTAGATTCAGACTAGAAAGGGTGATAAATGGTTACAAAATGACTAGTTTGGAGTGTACTTTTGCACACTCATCAGGTTTGTTTGCCAGAATGAACCAAAAGGTTTTTTGTGAGTAGTAAGAGAGATTTATTAAGATTATTAGGATTTCCCGAACCTATTCTCCTCTCCCTTTCCACCCCTAGACTTTGTAAACCATTGTTATTTCTTGTTATTTGAACAACCATCAACCCGTTCTTTTTGAAGAATTTTGGTTGGAGTAATCCGAAGCCTTCTTTGAAAGAGATCGATCCAAGGAGGATCTTGGTTTTGTGGTTGGTGAGAGCCAAAGCCATTATGACAAAGATCAATCTTGCAAGATCATGGTGCTAAAATTATAAGAGAAGCAAAGGATGGTGAGGATCCAGAGCTTCTAAGGTAGGGATTGAATTTGCGAGTTCGTGGAAGTGCAGTCATCGACTAGCCGTGGATCGATGCATTGAGTCCTGTTTGGGTGAGGTTCAAGTTTGTACTATTGTTTTAATCTCTTAGTGATATCTCTTTGCTGGAAAAGGTCCCATGGTATTTCCCGAAATTGTTTCCCCATAAAAACTCCATGTTGTGGTTTGTGTTTATCTTCCCTTAGTTAATAATTTAATTACACAAATTAAAATTAGTTAGATAGATCTAAGGAAGACCTAGCCAACTCCCTTGGGTTTGTGAGTTTTCAACCTAAAAAGTAATTTTTGGGGTTCATTAGAATTTTCATTTGGTATCAAAGTATGAGATATATATGTAAACTTTTTTTGGTGAATTTGAATTCCATTAGAGATGGTGGATCCATCACTTGTCCCCCATTACATGATGAAAGTAATCATGCCTACTAGAAAGCTCGAATGAGAGCCTTTGTCACGCTCACTACAAGAAATCTACCGTATAGCAACGGAATTATAGACACAAAAATTTTTCCGTGTCTAATACCTATTTATAGACACGGAAATGTTTCCGTCGCTAACATTCCGTATCTAATAGCAATTCCAAGATTTAAATTAATTTTATCAATAATACATTTATTAGGCACAGAAAATTTTCAGTATCTAATAGTATAAGACACGGATCTTGGTGTTAGTGACGGAATATTTCCGTGTCTAAGTTAAATGATCATTAGACATTGAAATATTTCCGTGTCTAATACTATTGTATTGATTTTTCTTATCCCTAACCCGCGAAAAAACCATTTTTCCCCCCTCTTTTGTTCTCTACCACGCCTCTCTCTCTCTCCTTCTACTTCCAGCTCCGACCACCGCCGCCGACCACCGCCGATCACCGCAGCCGACCAGCTCCGACCCCCACTGTAATTCCCTATCTCTCTATATCTCTATCTCTACCTCTCTCTGTCTTTGTCTCTCTCACTCTCTCTACCGAACTATCTCTCTCTATCGAGCTCTCCTTCTCTCTCTATCCCTACTGTCTCTGTCTCTCACGCTCTCCCTCTCTACTGACCTCTCTCTCTATCTGTCTCTCTCTACCGAGCTCTCTCTCTCTATCTTTCTCTCTGCTCTAATTTCCCTCTCTCTCTATGTTATCTGACTCAATAGAACTCTGTGCAGGTTCATCAGCACCACCTACTCCACGCCACTCAGACCCTTGTTTGCTAGGTACCTACTGATTTTTATGTTCTCTTACTTTATTTTTTCCCCGAAGAACTTGTGGGTTTTTTTTAGCAATATTTGTAGGATTGTTGTTTGTATGATTTCTTTTCATTTAAGGTAAAAAATAGCTTAATCCTTAGAAACCCTAATTACTAGCCCAATCATTATTTTTTAAAATGAAATAATAAGCCCTCTACATAAAACTTTAAGACCTCAAAAGAATAAATTTTGTGTTTCAAATAATTTACTTATTCATAATTTTCATCAGCAATGGATGGTTCCCAATATTCATCTTTTTGTCAATGTATAATTTGTTGTTTTCATAGATTTGTCTACTCAATTCATTCTGTATATTTTAGTTTTGAATTGTTGATTTATATTACATCTCAATGTCATGCATGTTGTGTTATGCATGCCCATATTGATGGTCTTTTTTAAATTACTTTCTTTCTCCTATTTTATTGCAAATTTGTTGATTTTCATTTCTATTAGGATGTCTAAAAATTGTGGTTAGATATACACAAAGTCACGTTCCGGGAAGTCATGTTAGCAATCTCAATGTTTCTTTTAGAGTGTCATATTATTTCAACAAGAGCAAAGTTAATTGTGGTATTTGATTTGTTTAGTGTGACTAAATATTTAAAACTTTTGGTAAGATTCGAAATTCAGACTTCTATTTGCTTTTCGAATTAACTGAAATTCTTAGGTTTTGAAAATCTAAATTAATTTAAAAAAAATATGGCTCTCTATAGTTTGTCATAGGATAGTAACTTAGTTGAATAAAATATGGCCATCATTTTTTCTTAGTTAACATGTAGAGAAGCAGGTATGGCCACACTAATCAACTAGATTATCTCATTAAATGATGTTGTACGTAGAGAAGGAATAGAGATTTCAACCAGGTGCTCCATTTCCTTTTGCAATTGGCCTGCTTTATGAAAACAGTTTCCACCAACTGCTATGTTTATGGATAATTACTACTACCTCGTTAGGGTTGGTTGTGTTCTTGTTTGCCTCAGGTGTATTCAACATGCTATGTTTATTTTTATATTTGCTAAATATTATGTCTTGCCTAATATCGATGATTATAATTTTATATTGATGAATGTGAGTTGTTTTAGATTATTGATATGATTTCTGTTGATTATAATTTTACAGTTATGATCATTCAACTGTCAAAATTATATTGATTCCTGTATCCCTCAAGGTCACTGTAAATGTGCATGCATTAAAACTTCGATCCCCTGTTCAAGAATGATTGTCGTATAAGTGCCTCTCTTACCATCACTATGGACGGATACGTTGTATATTACGATGTGTAGTTCCTACGTGGACTACATTAACTCTAACAACTGATCTGTCTTATATGTCAAGAGGAGTATTTATCTGCAAATGATCCTTGAATTGTCCATGTGGACAGTTTGGAAATGCATAATCCCGAAGCATGTGTCAGTCGCCCGTGCACACTCAATTTTAGGAATATTTTTTTCAGTTATCCTTATTGTTCTCTGGGTACATATTTGGACAAGGAATGCATCTGTCCCTTGTCTGAATTGTGTACTTAGAGAGCCATGGGGAGATGTTGTCGAAATTTCCTTAAAATTGAACAAAACACGTGCGGTACTGATTCTTGGGGATTATATATTCCTGAATGGGATAAAAACACCCCGCCCAATAAGTATTCAATAACCATGGTGCATGCATCCACTACCCTAATTATTTCGGTGTACCACATGTCATTTCTGTATCATTCACTAATGACAGGTATATATTGTCTTCTGTTGTTAGTGATTGTGACATCTGATCAAGTGACCATGGATAAAAGTTGAGTTTCTGCAAACAGATGGAGTGATATATATAAAACGGGTGTGAACAATTTCTTGGATTTTGTATTTATTCAATCACCACAACCTGATAGTACTATCAAGTGTCCGTGTAAAAAATGTAGTAATCGATATTATTGGATACGACACAGTGTGTACGAATCATTTGATTTGCGATGGATTCGATAAGCATTATGCCACGACTACGTGGATTTTCCACTGGGAAAGACTGCATCCTAGATCTCGAACTGCCCAAGTGGTGAGAGACGTGAATAACCCTGTAATAGATAATATGCAATACCCTACTTACCTACCATAAAACTATATATGTTACAAGCATACAATTGCTAGAATGTACCTCAAATTTATCATGTATATACTCAAATGTCAAAAGAACATATTTCATATATAGTTTATATCTTAAAAAATTAGCCATCTTGCACACTCAACATGTTGAAATTCAGATCTGATGGATATGATGCATATAAGATATGCAATATAGAATCCATGGGCTGGTGAGTCCCATCCCCAATCATGTGCCCCATGCAAACCAGTATGTTGTTTATAGTCCTTCCATTATGGCCTAATTGACGGGTTCTTTGGATTTTATCCTCTTCGATACTATAAGTTGGCCTTAAAAAAAAATGCTGGCATCACTTATCCTAAGTCTTAAAAACAACGTTCTTTTGGAACTATTGGTTTATAAGCTAACTTTTATCCTAACTACTCATATGGTAAATTGCTGAAAGTTTTCTTTTGAGACAAATTAAATGTGAATTATTGCAGAAAAATGCAATTGGGTGTTGTGAATGGAAATTTTTGTGTTTAATAGCAAATCATTCATTGCATTCTATATGGTGATCATAATGCAAGATAGTAGACTGAAAAATTTGCATTAAGATTTGTACATAGATTAATATTAAGGAAACCTATGGTGGAAACCTATAGGCTAACAGAGTTACCTATAGATTGGTATAGGTGAGCTATGACATGTTGGCTATTGGTTAGTTGTTAGATATGGAACTCTTGTTTTCTAAATCCTAGTTTGTTTAATTGTTATTTTTTCTTAAGTTATTGAGTTAGGATTGTAAGGGATTATAGAAGGTTAATAATACCTTCTAGGCTTCTACTATTAATGATAACTAATAGCTTTCTTTTGAGATGACTAAGAAGTGTTGATCTCTCTCAAATGGGATCAAGATATGTAATATCTCTTTGAAGAGGTTAATAAAAATAGATATCCCTTCAATGACAATAAAAGGCCTGATCACCTTTTGAGAAGCATTTTCTTCTCTTTTTCATCTTTTTTTGTCTCTTATTCAGCTCTTGAAGATCGGGACTGCTACAAATGGTATCAAAGTGTCATTCTTATTGGTCATCCCATTGGGTTGGAACTGCTCACTGTAATAGTGGTCTATATTACTGAACCTACAAAATAAAAATAAAAAGAGTTGGGGATTGTTGGGGTGGTCCCACAAAAGATATGGCTGGTGGTGGGGGAGGAGGCTGAGGCCGGGATATATATATATATATATACTAGTAAAGGTGCACGTGCATTGCACGTAAAAATTTTCAATAATCTGATTTTATAAATTATAAGGAAAAATTGCTAAAAAAAAGCTAATTTGAATCAAGTCCTTACCTAATAATTTTTTGAGGCCAAATTTACTTAAATATTTATTGAGAAAATTAAGTAACATGTATTTACCTTTAATCTACTCCACCATGCTTTGGAATTTCATGTCCGTCTTCTCGTTTCTCAAAACTTGTTGGGTATTATATTTGACTCTCTAGTTTCTATGAAGTGTGTTTATATTTAATTGCTTTTAAGGAGAAAAAAATAATAAGATAAGGAATGAAGGAAAAAAGAGAGATTATTTTCATAGCATAGTCACTAGTTAGATCTTAGCCAGAAGACACCTAACTTTGTTCATTTATTTGTTGGAAGGGAGATGTTTATGTCAAGTCAAACTAAATGGGAAACAACTTCCAAGTTACAAAACTTGAGTTATTAGCACAAATGAAAATTCTTCATAGAGACTTCAAATTAATTTGATTCCAATAATCAACTAAAAAATCATCCCTAGGAAAAGAAAAAAGAATCAGACAAAGAACAAACCTAGACTGCTTGAACTTCTTGTTTCCGTATTGCATTGGTTTAGGGGATTAAATGGGCAATGAGGTTGAGAGTGGATTCATATATAGCACATAAAGGATGGGAAAACTTGAATATGAACTTAAGATTATGTTACATATTTTTCAATTCCATTTTCAACTCATTTGTTATTTACTATCGAATCTTGATTGAATGAAATTGAATGTTTGGCTTTTAGGTACTAGCGGAGCATGAGAACAATGTCACAACACTATTCAGACGAGGAAAAGCTAGCGGAGAACTAGGGCAAACAGATGCTGCTCGGGAAGACTTTCTTAAGGCCCGAAGATATGCACCCGAAGACAAGGCTATTGCGAGGGATGTGTTCGCTATAACAAATGAGCATGACAAGGCTGTTTATCAAAGGCTACAAAATAGATTTACAAAGGAAAGTTAATTTAATTTATAGTTATGGATGTCGAAAGTATAGATATAGATATTCTTATGGACGTGGATGTGGATATGAATGTGTATATGAATATAGTTGTGGATATGAATCTATTTTATTATTGAAATGTTTATAAACAGGTTACAGGTGTTTTTGAAAAACAGGTTATGGCATGGGATTCAGGGTACTGGTTGTTAAAAAAAAAAAATAGTATCAGAGACGGAATTATTTCTGTCTCTAATGTTTAAGGTGACGTAAATAGTAATGGTGCGTAATAGTATTAGACACAAATAATTCTGTGTCAAAAACATATTAGACACGAAATTATTTCTGTTGCAGACATTATTGGACATGGAAATATTCTTGTGTCTAATACTATCTTTAGACACGGAAAATTGTGACGTCATATTTATTTTACATTTATGATTAATTATCATTAGACACAGAAATAATTCTGTGTCTAATAATATTATTAGAAACAGAAAATTATTTTTGTGTCTAATAGCATCAGTGACGAGAGCAACTGTCACGGTTTAGGGACGGTTATTATTTCCGTGTCTAATACTATTAGACACGGAAATTTTTCGTTGCTATACGGGTGTTTTGTTGTAGTGGCTCCTAAAACTCCACCTTGGTCATAATGGGACTTTGGGCCCATGGTATTTCTTAAACCTGCTTAATCCCATAATATGCAAGGCAATACTAGATGAGAGCCTAAAAATTTCTTTTAACAATAACAATATATGTAAACGACTAAACCATTAAAATGTGACCAAGTTCGGATCAACCATCATGATCCCTACAAAACTAAGTCTAAAGCAACATCATCTAGAGTATCACAGGTATATTACAATTTTCTCTCAAAGTAAACCGAAATCAAGGCCTAGTAATACGGCCACTAATCTAGATCTCGAGCTTCCTCTACCGGAGGCTAACCTTTTTCTACTTCCTCAATGTATATCACCTCAACCTATGGCTCCGCCGTGTACTCCGACTCTATACCCGTCGACAATAATAGGTCGACTGAGTATTAAAAACACTTAGCGTATATACAATCCAACTAACAATAGCAATAACACATGTGTAAGCACCCCAATTATGTACCCCTTTAGCCCCTGTAGCACCTTCAAATCTTTTCAAAAATCTCTCAAAAACTTTTTTAAAACAACTCTCTAAACTCTATTTTCATAAGTCTTCTTTTTTGGAAAAAGGCTCGAAAGCAGAGAAATGACCAAAATGCCCCTATGGTGAAAAGTGACCAAAATACCAATGAAAATTTCTGAAAAACTCACATTTTATCTAAAACATTTTTATGGATTTTATCAATTCAATTTCGGTTGTTTTTGGGATCAAATTGGGCCTAAAGTAGAAAAATGACCAAAATACCCCCGGAAAAGTACTCAAAAGTTGTCATTTTGTTTTCAAAAATATTTATGTGCAAATTTCGGTTGTTTTCGGGCTCGAAATGGGCTTAAAACGACAAAACAGGCTTTTGCCAAACCAAGGCACGACACGTGGCGAGGTAAGAAACAACAAAATAATAATTTGGGACCCCTAGGGAAATTTTGCCCTTTTAAAAGGCGCAAACCGATGTGGGCCCCACCTGTAGTGCCAGCTTCATTTTTATTATTTTATTTAAATATCTTTCAATTTTGCCTTTTGAAACGGCGCGATTTCAATTCTATCCGCATTGCCACCCTACTGTTCACACCATCTTACTTTTTGGATATTTGTGAAATATCTCAAGATTTTCGCCATTGGTGAAAATCACTATTTTGAAAACCTATAAATACCACCTCCCTTCCTCCATTTCTCACCAATTCCTTCTCTCTCTCTCTCCCTTTCTGATTTCAAAACTCCTCTTATCGCCCAGATTCTTGCGAAGGTCGATTTTGATTCTTGGGACTCCTTTTCAAAATTGTGAGCACAAATTTTAGCACCCACGGGTTTATGTTAGAGTCGCCACCTATTCATTCGGAAGAGTTAAGTCCTCGGGATGTGGATAAGGTCTTGGTTTGTGGTAGAGGTCTTGGTAAGAGGTTCGATTTAGTTTGAAGAAAGTGTTAGGCACCTTGAGACTTCTATTTTTCAATGGTTCCCTACTTACTAGGTGTAATCCAATATTATAGTCAAAATTGTTCAAATGCCTAAGTGTTTAAGATAATACTAATCTAAGAAAGAAAAGTTAACTAGGGTCGAACTCGGGTTGGGTTGCCTACGTACCCACAAGGGTAAGATCAGAACGAGTGTAGTTCTGGCACATGGGCCTGTGCCAAGGTTAGGGGGTGTGTGTGTGCATCAAGTGTGGCTAATGGACTAGTCCGGTAGATTAGGGTTTGGTTGACCGGGTTTGGTCAAGTACAAGGTTTAAGTCCGGTAGACTTAGGGTTAGTCCGGTAGACTAGGGATTAGGCCCGGTAGGCCAAGGGATAAGTTCGGTAGACTTGATTTAGGTCCGGTAGGTCAAAATCGAGAATAACCAAGGTTAGAGTTGCTAACCAAGGTTAAGCGTCAAACTAACCATGGTTAGGATTGCTAACTATAGTTAAGGGTAACAAAGGTAAGCCCGACATGCTGAGATTGGGCCCGGTAAGCCAAGGGTGAGCCCGGTAGGCTAAGAAATTAGGCCCGATAGGCAAAAATCGGATTTAACCGAGGTTAGGGTTGCTAACTGGAGTTAAATGGGTGTTAACCATGGTTAGGACTGCTAACCATGGTAAAATGACCAAAGCAGAAACATTTTGGGTATTTCAGAATATTTTGAAATTTTGTAGTATTTTTCCAGATTTTTCAAAGGATCAAGGGCTGCTTAACCATGGTTAAAAGTTTATTGGGGTTAGGTTAACCCTAGTTAAGGTTGTTTGTCTGGTTAGGGTGGGCCCAGAGAGTATCGCAAGGCCTAAAAGGGCCTCCTACCAGGTCTAGGCCCTGTGCAAAAGCTCAAAAATCAGAAGTTCGATAATGGCGGTCAATGGATAACCGCCATTACAGAAGCATTTTTTACCATGGTTTGCAGGTCTGTAGGATGGGTTAGGGGTTAACCCAAGGAGTACTGGACCCATAAGGTTGAAGAAGGAAGTGCCAGGAAGGCCCTGGGCCTTTAATGGGCCCAGGTAGTGGTCTGGAGTGGGCCCCACAGTGGGTCAAAGCCACTGTGTTTGGTATACTGTAATGGCGGTAGATGGACTACCGCAATTATGGACAAAATATGGTTTAGGCCATTTTAACCATAGTTAAGGAACTGGGTCAGGCCTGGAAGGACCAAGGGAGGTAGAGCAGGGTGAGAGGAGTCCAACCATGGCCCTAGATTGGACCAGGGCCCATCCAAATGGGTGCTACAGGGCAGCAAGTATAGAGGACCAAGAATGGTGATAATCATTCTACCGCCATTCCTGGAAAATTCCAGAAAATGATTTTCCCCTACTAGGGGTTGTATTAGTGGTTGTCCAGGGGATCTCTTATGACCTAAGGGTCCCCCAGAGCCCAAGGGGAGGAACCATGCAAAGTGAACCTAAGATCAAAACCTCAAGGGGTTCCCTCATGCCTACGAGGGAGGTAGGGCAACCCTTGTCCTTGGTCGCTATTTACTACAAACTGAAAGAGAAGACCCCTGGAATATGACCAGGGGTTTACAATGCTTTGACAGAAAAATAAACAAAAGGGGAGGGGTTCTACCCTCTTGGTTGAGCTTGGACAGAGGCTACAGGCGGTGATGCACGGTGGTGGAGCAACTGCAGTGCAAGGGGTAGCTCCTAGGGAAGCCTGGGAGTGGTCTCAGGTGCAGTCAGAGGTTGAGGAAGGCTCGGGAGTAGGCTACCCGAAGTCCAAGAGAGTTTCTCTACAGGTTTTTGGCGTGAGGAGAAGCTTGGAGGAGGGGGGGTTTATAGGATTTAGAGGAGACCCAGGGGTGTTTAGGGGATTAATGGAAGGGTTCTAGACGCTAGGGAGGTGGACTGGAGGGTCATAGAGGGGCCAGCTACACTGCAAATAGGAAACTCAACAATTACGGTAAAACCTTTACCGCCATTAATTGATTTTTGCTAAACCGAGCCCAACCCTCACACGATTAGCCTGATACAATGCTCATTTTGCCATTCTTGGTAATTACGGTAAATTTATTACCGCCATTCTTTAAATTTTCAAAATAAAGCAGGTGGGCCCAACTGCATTGGATTCTAAAGGCTTGTAGGCCCTTATTTGGGCCCATAGGGGTTTCTGGGCTTCGGATTTTAGCGTTTTTGGGCCTTAGGGCTGAATTAGGGTTCACCTAGGGTTAAACTAGGTTTAGGCCTAGGGTTTGGGTTTGAACTAGGGTTAGGCCTAGGGTTCAATCAGGGTTTGCCTAGGGTTTAGGGCTTGACTAGGATTAGGCCTAGGGTTCGCCTAGGGTTAGGCCTAGGGTTTAATAAGGGTTTGCCTAGAGTTTAGGGCTTGGCTAGGGTTAGGCCTAGGGTTTGATCATGGTCTACCTAGGGTTTAGGCTTAACTAGTACTTAGCTGGTAATAACCATAGTTAGGAGTATTTAACCATGGTCAAGGCAGGGGTAAAAATTGGGTGCTTACAAAAATCTTTTCAAATTTTTCGGAATGTAATTTTGCTCTAAAACCTTGTCTTGCTTTGTCTTTTAGTAGTTTAAATTACTTTTTAAAATCACTTTTAAAGTTGCTTTTTTAAATTATTAGACTACTTGCCCTGCCCAATCGAACCTCTGCCCAAATCCCGGTTCAAAACTAGCCTACCCTAGTCGAACCTCTACCCAAATTCCAGTTCAAAACTAGTCTACCCTAGTCGAACCTTTGCCCTAATCCTGATTCAAAACTAGCCTACACTAGTCAAACCTCTGCCCAAATCCCGGTTCAAAACTAGCCTACCCTAGTCGAACCTTTGCCCAAACTCTGGTTCAAACCTAGCCTGCCTTAGCCAAACCTCTACCCAAACCCCGGTTAGAGCTTAACCCTAGTTAAACCCTAGCTTCACCCTAGCTAAACGCTAGCTTAATCCTAGCTAAACCTTAGTTGAACCTTAGCTAAACCCTAGTCGAACCCCTATCCGAACCCTTGTTCAATCAATAGTTTGACCCAAATCCTAGCCACTTCCCTGTTCAAATCTCTATTCCTAATTGTCCACCCTCACTCCTCAGCACGAGCTTAAAAGACCATTTCGCTCCTGAATCAGCAGAATCATAAACCTTTCAATCACCTACCATCCAATCAAATCAACACAAACGATCAATCACCTTTCGGAACTACATGTGGCTTGATTTCACTGAAAGTGGATATGTAGGCAACCTTGATCGGGTTCAACTCCCCTAGGATAGAATTTCTATTCCGTTCATGTCCTGTCTCTCAGTTCTTTATTTATGTTAACATTACATTACTCAGCATATAGATTCAACTCTAAGCTTCTTTTATGGTTTCCTTTATTTAAATTAGACTTAGGCAATAGGTAATCATCTTCAGATAGGAATTTAGGAGTGCCTAACACCTTCCCCTAACTCAAATGAATCTCTTACCCTGTACTCTATTTTTCGACCATGCCTTATCGAACCATCTCAGGGACCTTATTTTTCTCAGAATTATAATAGGTGGTGACTCTCAACCCAATTACGATTTATCACTTATTTCTCCTCGGGTCCAATCCTGATCGGGAAGATGGGTCAAAATCCAATGCTTGCAGCTTGACGACTCTACTGGGGATTAGTATTCAAGCCAAAACCTAAGTCTGAATTAAATACTAGAAACCACATTTGAAGCTTTCAATTTCATTTCTATGATAATTCATTCATTTGTTATTAATTGAATCTCAGATGTTTATTTGCCAACTTAGCAACATGCCTAGGATTCTATTTTTTTTTATTCATTGCTTGATTTTGATTGATGCATTCACATTCATATTCATTGCATAATAGAATAAAAACCATTTCACATATCTAGTTGGATCCACTAAGCTTACAATCGAGGGATGTTTATCCCCGATGATGGAGCCCAAAGATCTGTGGAAAGTATTGGTTGTAGACCTAGAGATGTTTATCCTCAGTAAACGCGACTGGTCTTTCCCACTTGCACCGATCATCCATTTTCAGGTATGTTTCATACTGGAGTTGCATAAACGGTCAAGTGCTCCTCAACCTTATAATCAAAACTCTTGCATACACTAGTTGCATACACCAGCATAATCATGTAGACTATAAATATTTGTTTTGGCATACCCCAAGAGCTACCCGTTAGGAGGAGCAACCTTATCCCTATTTTGCTCTCGATTTAAGCCACTCCCTCAATTATTTAGATATAGGGATATCTTTATCCCTATACTTGACCTATTTTGGAGCTTGTGTGAGCCCTATTTTATGCTAGATAGGTGTGAACCATAATCCATTCTTAGCTAACTCAACACATGTGTGAGGCTAATACCCTAAATATCAAACTGGTCAAGGGGCAACCAACCAACCCACCTTCAAATGGGTTGTATGGACTACTCATTAGTCAGTCTTATCTTAACCTATTTAGGCTTTGGTTTTCTACAACCCAAATAAGTGAAATGAATTCCTATTCACTCACCCAATGCGTTACACATGGTTAGTTAGCTCACCCTGATGTATACTAATTCTTTCAATTCTATTTCATTCCAAATCTCAATTTATATCATCATTCATTATCCGAGTTTACATCTAACCCGGGTTTTTTATAATCAAAATTCGTGTTGATTAATATTCAAATCTCAATTCTTATCATCATTCATTATTCGAGTTTACATCTAAACTCGGATTTTTTTAGTCAAAATTTATTTTGATTAATCATGCCACCATCCGTGCATCTTCTGAATTTATGTCTAAACTCAGGTTTTTTTCGTCAAAATTTAGTTTGATTAATACCCAATCCACTTATCCACATCATCCCTATTCATCATCTGAGTTTCCATTTTTTTTTAATCAAAACTCATTTTGGTTAATTCATATTCAATCCATTTCAATTCATTTCAGCACCATTCATTATCTAAGTTTACATCTAACTCAGGTATTGTTCTTCAGTTAAAATTCGTTTTGATTAATTCACATTCACATTCAATTCATTTCAAAATTTCATTCCTATTTGTTTCTACCAAGTTTCAAATTGATTTGTTTATATCATCATCATTCATCATTTTGTCTGAGTATAACTCAGTCATTCTTTTCAAAATCCAAATTCATTGAAATCATTCTTCTCAAAAATGCAATTCATCATGTGTATAACTTCTTCCCATCACCACACATTTGGTCTAGTTGAGTTGATCCATCAGCATGTACATATCATCATCTTCTCTTTTAAGTTCATGTTTAGGAGTGACTCACTTTATCTTCTCAGTTCTAGTCCTTGCCCAGATAGCAGATCAAGAGACAGATTCATTAAGGCCATCTAAAGGAATAAAGCGAGGCGAAGCACCAAATGACCAAGAAGATATGGCAGAAATCCTCCATAGGCATGTTCAAAATGTCCGAGGAGTCAAAACTACCATGCATGACATCATCCATTCTCTCGACGGACTCACGACAACACTACGGCAACTCCAAAACCATCTTTAAACCACTCGATCGATCAACCAAAACCAAGCCCTCGTGCCACGACGAGTGGGGAAGTTAAGCAGAAATTTCACCCCACTACCTTGTAAGCTCAGCCAGTTTTTGCCATTCCTCATACAAAGAAAATTGGTCAAACCTCGAGATCCTACATCATTGCCAGCCAATCCATCACACAGTTTTTGCGTGGACCAATACTGCACATACCATCAAGGCCCTAGACATTGCACTGACCAATGCTTTACCCTAAGGCATGTAGTCCAGGATCTAATTGACCAGGGAGACATCGAAATTGAACCTAGTATCACCCTCGCAGTTAGGTACCCTTTCCCTTCACACAAAATTGAGCCGGTCCACCCTACCCAATGAGTTGCCTCTGTGCCATCCAAGTTCCCATGACATATGAGAGGATGGAAGCATCACCAGCAAGCTTGCTACGATGAGATTGATCAGGCCATGTTACAAGCTTTGTCTGTCCAAGTTTCTTTTTGCTTCGTTGACCACAATGAACAATAGAGTCTGTAAAAATATCGCTCTTCTTTATTTTCAGTTGAGTCATGTACAGTCCTTTTTATAAAATTGTACTTCTTCAAGCATGTCTCACCTATTTGCAAAATTCCAAAAAGGGCTCATGATGGTATGACCTAAATCTTCTCCCAAGAACTAGTGATCTGAAGCCATTAAAAATATTTTCTCATGCTATCTTAGCTTGTTGATCTAATGAAGGATTGCCCGAACTTTCACCAAGCCATTCAAATTCAATTTCAAAGCACCCATGGGCAGCGTATGTCAGTGTAAGGTCATATTTTGTATTAGTACAATTCTGATGTCAAAATGGTGTCAATATAAGTCTAGTGTCGTTGTTCCTCTGGTTGATGAAGTTCGGTGAAGATGAAGCTCCAAAGACTCAAGTGAAGTACATTCAGGCTTCAAGCTTCGCTCACTCTTTTAGGATGGTAAGTGACCTAGATACCTAGTGGTTACCATAGGTGGAATTGACTTAGAACACCTTAATCATATACCCTAGGTGGTTAGAATTGGCCCATATATTTTCAATACCCTTTGGATGGTCTTTTTAAGGTTTTGGATGTTGGATAAGGGGTGACAGTACAAAAAGATTGAAAATCTGCACTGGTCGTTCGAACGCCTAGCCTGGCCATTCGAACGCCCAAGAACGGCTGGCTGTTCGAACGGGCAATAAAAATTCAAAAATAGTAGCTTGCCTGACCCTCCATTTTTAACCATTTTCATTCAAATCCAAGACCGTTCAAACACCCCTTGTGGTCGTTCGAACGGTCCTCGTATAAATGGTTTCTAAATCCATCCGAACTCTATTTTGGCAATTTCCATTACCTTGGTTATTTATTGGATAATCCCTTAGCTCATTTTAAGGTATCAAAGAGAGAGAGAGTTTAGAGACTACTCTGAAGATTTTAGGGTTCTTAAATCCCCACTTGGTGGATTCCCTTAGTTCTCCTCTCCATTGTTGTTAGAGATCCCACTGGAGCTATATTTTGTTCCTTCATATAAGTTAGAACCCTGAGTGAGTGTTGGTTGGCGTTGCCAAAGCCGTCGAGGACGGAGATCGATCGTTGGATCGTGGATTAAAACTTTGAAAAAAGTTGGTCGGTGAGGAGCCAGAGCTGCTGCTGCAGAGATCGAACGAGGAGTTCGTGGTTGTTCTACAAGATGGAGAATCTGTACCGAGCAACAGTGTTTGGTGTCCAGTTGGGTAAGATTTGTTCTTGTATCTGATAACTTATTCTCATAGGGGATTTTATGCTGGACTAGGTGCCTTGGTTTTTCTCGGAAGGGTTTTCACGTGAAAATCTCGTGTGTGGTAGATTGCGTGTCTTCTATATTGTCCGCACTTGTTTGCTTTATTTGTTATAACTCTGATTGTTAATCGATAAATTAAAAATTGGTAAACATTGCTATGAAGACCTATTCATCCCCCCTCTAGGTGAAAGGAATCATTGAACAGAGATATTTCAATTGGTATCAAAGCAGGTTCACTCACAAGGCTAAACCCTTAATGCGATCTTGTTCAAAAATCCTTGATCAATGACTAGTCTAAGAGATGGTGGATCTATCTCTCGTCCTCCATTGTTTGATGGAAATAACTATGCTTATTGGAAAGCTCAAATGAGAGTCTTTCTCAATCCATAGACGAGAGAATTTGGATGACTATTGTCAATGGGTGGATTGCACCCACAAATATGGTCGGTGAGATGACTATCACCAAAGACTTCAAAGATTGGTCTAGGGATGAGCTTGAGAATAGTGGTTGGAATATCAATGGTCTCAATGTAATCTTTACTGCAGTCACAGCTGAGGAATTCAGAAGAATTTCTTGTTGTGTAACTGCAAAGGAGGCTTGGGATATTCTTGAGATTACCCATGAGGGTACTACTACTTAAAAAATCTCAAAGCTCCAAATGCTCACAACCAAATTTGAAAACTTAAAAATGGAAGACAATGATACCTTTGATGAATTTTATGCTAAACTGTAGAACCTCGGAATCCTATTCACTATTCTGGTGAATAGTGTAGTGAATAGTGTCTTGCATAGTATAAGTAAAGGCCAAGGTCTTCCATGTGACCTTGGTGTTGGTTTAAATGAGAATGAGGTATCTCATTTTAAAATGATTGTTATGGTATTAATTTTGTGTGTGAAACATAAGGTATGGTGTATGTGTGTTTGGGACCCAAAATGAGAGTATGAATACTCTGAAGTGTTAAAGAAGGGGGATGTCTTAACATACCTCAACTTTAGGGACCTCTAGTTTTGTCACTACTCATCAGAATTGAGTGATTATTGAGCTATTATAAAGGTATTGAAACCCTCTTTTGATGTTCATATTTAGTATTTTTTCAGATTTTGAGTCGAAGTTAGGTCATATGTGGGTTTTTCGAAGACTGGTTTGCTGAAATTCCTGGAACAGTTTGGACCAATCATCTTTAGGGCCACTTTGGACCATAAATAAAGCATAATTAGGAGTTGTGCATCAAAGCAAAGTTGTTTCCCTTTGAATTACAAGTCCAACACAAGTTGAATCGCCTCAATCTGATAAGCCATTCAAAAGTTATGACCGAAACACCGAGACAAACAAAACAGGGCAGCATAACCAATCGAGCGGTGCTCAAGAGGGGTCGACCCCTCCACTAGCGGTCGAACGGTCATCACCAGTGGTCAACCGGTGCTCGCATTTTTTTGTATGGAGTTCTTTTCCAGAACCCCCTAAATCAACTGGTCCACCAGTGGACACCTCCAGTCGACCCCTCCTTCCCTTTTGTATTGAAACCAACCTTAGGGATATTTTTGGAGGGTATAAGGGGTTTTTGACAACCCCTTTGCCTATATAAGGTCCCACACTCGTGAGTAAGGGTTTACACAACCCTTAGAGATTATTTTGGGGATTTTGAGAGAGAAAAGAGAGGAGAGCTAGGGGGTCTTGTTCCAAGATTGAAAGGGGAGGTCAGTTTTTGCTTCCACAACCTTTCTAAAGCTTGGATTCTCGTTTCCTCAACTTTTCTCAAGCGCTCAACCAAATAGATTTGGTTTTAGAAAGGTAGAACACTCTACTAGTTTTTCATGTTGTGATTCAATCATGACTACTAGGATGCTAAACCTTTGTTTTGATGAATATATGTGGATAGCTCCACAAACCAGTCTTATTAAGATGATCAAGCATGTTAAATTGATAAATTGAGGTAGAACGCTCTACTAGCTTTTCATGTTGTGATTCATTCATGACTACTAGGATGCTAAACCTTTGTTTTGATGAATTTATGTGGATAGCTCCACAAACTAGTCTTATTAAGATGAACAAGCATGTTAAATTGATAAAATGAGGTAGATGTCTCGATGTTTATCAAACCTATGAGTATGTCTCGATGTTTAAGGGTTTTCCATATCTACCATATTGCTCACACGTATTGTATGTATATCTTTTATGAATTGGCTATTAATGAAACTCTATGATATGCACAAGTACTCTATGCACTGTGTCTTACATGATCTCATAAGTACGGATATCCGAAATCTCATAAGTAAATGCTCATAAGTATAACTCAGAAGAAAAAGCTCATAAGTAAAGTTCATAAGGGACTCTCATAAGCAACGTTCATAACTCTCATAAGATAAAGCTCATAAGTGCTCATAAGTCTCATAAGCTCATAAGAATGCTAGAATGTCCGTCCATTCATAGTTCGGGTACTAGTAAAACTCATAAGAATGTTAGTATATCCATCCATTCATAGTTCGGGTACTAGTAAAACTCATAAGAATGCTAGTACGTCCATTCATTTATAGCTCGGGTACTAGTTAAAATATGTAATGCTAATATGTCCGTCCATTCATAGTTCGGATATTAGTAGAGTATGTACGGAAATGGTATGTCCGTCCATTCATAGTTCGGGTACTGGTTAAGTATATACAATGAAGAATGCTATGCATGTCCATCCATTTCATAGTTCGGATGCTAGCCAAATGGAGTAAGTGAAGCTTGATTCTCATAAGACGCATAAGAAACTCTTAAGACTCATATGGAACTCTCAATAACTCATAAGGATCTAATAAGGAAAAACAGAGGAAATTCATAAGGAACTCACAAGACTAAAGAACTCATAAGTTAAAGTCTCATAAGAGACTCGTAAGACTCATAAGATATCTGATTTTAATCTCAACGTATGCTTTGTAATGTAAGAACTCAAAGTGGTTAAAAGTATGACTTCCGTACTCTAATCTAAGTCATTCTATATTATTCTGATTGTTCTGACAAACTGTATATGTGTTTCATGTAAATGTTTTACAACATGATTATCTAGTTGTTTGTATAAGCTGAGTATTCCATGCTCAGCTGAACTGTTACTTCGGCAGGTACATCAGTAGATATACACGCTCTAAAACCATGGGTCAAAGAGGTATATGCCGAGGAGCCGCTAGGCAGTTATCATGCAGATGATGACAGGGGTCTTGACATGTGGCCTTATGGTTGAGGGTTGAATGAGAGCGACATGTATTTGGGGTTTCACTGGGGGGTTTTTGCATCGGACTTGAGTTGGTAACTCAAGTGATGGATTTTGTATACAAGGTTAGTTTCTATTTATGCACAAGTTTAGTTTGAATTTGAGTGGACACTGTTATATATAGAAGAAATTTTCAGGTTCACTATTTGCTATGCCTTATATGCTCTTGTTAAACATATATGCCCATGAAATTCATTCCGAAATTGTATTTATCTATTTAATCAATAAATGCATATTTTACATTCACACATTGTCTTCTACATTGGGTAACATATCAAAAGTATCTCATTGGATGAGACTACTTTATCCATGAGGTAACATTGTAGGAAAATCATCCAATTAGTTGATAACTGATTGCTAAAGAGATATGGTTTTTCGGTTCCTTGTAAACCTAAAATTATTCTAAGTTAATCAGGATAAATCTGGACAATGTATTCCTAATAACTTACACATTGTTAGTTCCATATGATGGAGTGATAAATCTCAATCACTGAGAGAAGGGTCTCTTGAATAAGATGTGGATATAAGTAAGAAGTAATTATATTACAACTGGATCTCTCAGTGGATACCCTTAGAAATATTCTGTCTTTATAATAGGGTAGTCCATTTGACAGATCGTCCTTAACCTGAGAGGTCGACATCTTCTCTAGTATTTGCCTATATAGCTTTGATGTAGCCAATCGTCAATGTCTAACACACCGAACTAAATACGGGCTCATTGGGTTATGTACGCTATATTAGAAGAAGTGTGTGTACACTCAACAAGGAGTCCACTACTCTTACAAGAGTAATTAATATTGGGTTGATACTTGTCAAAACCGGACTTGAAAAACTCAGCACTGGTATTTATCGATGAAATGGTTTTATCGAGAAATTTATTTTCTATATAAAATAAATGTAATTAATATTATTATTTCTTTTAAAGAATTTTTAAAATATTTTGAAAGTCCAAGTTTGACTAAAAGTATCAAAGAGAATGGGTTCTCAATATAAGCCAAAGATTAAAGACAGTATTGGATATTGTCCCGTAAGCTTATAACAATATTGGAAGTAGAGGGAGACATCTGTAAACAAATCTTGAGATAGAAATACCTGCAAGTAATTCTCTATTTTCTGGAGGTTAATCACATTGTGTTAATGGACATTAATTGTGATTGGTGGAAGTCCAGGGATACAGATAAAATTTTATAATCCTAATGGAGTGTAGGAAAGGTGTTTCCTAGTAACAATGCTTTAACCAAAGATTGAATACTTGGTCCCACAACCGGAAATAAAAGATCCCTTTAGATCCCACACACAAGGACTTTCTTAAAGTGTTTAATTTAATTATTAATTAAATTAATTAATTTCTCTAAGTGATCACTATATGGTATAGTAAATCTCTAAAAGGTGGAATCACATTAGATGTGAAAAACCAAATGGGTAGGACCCATTGGGGATTATGATAAAAGATCATATAAGGTGACCTAAGGTTTGTGAAACTCTAGGGGCCTATGGAGTGGGGCCCACCTAGGGTGGGACGCCCACTTCATGGAGGGACCTTTATTTAATTAGTTAATAACTAATAACTCCTTATGGGATAAGGTTAGTTAGTTACTAATTAAAGATTCCTTGTTGGACAAGGATTCTATTAGTTTCTTGCTAATCGAGGAATCCTAATTGGATTAGGATAAGGATATGGTTAGTTAGTTACTAAAAGATAAGGTTAGTTTCTATTTTGATTAATCCTAATTAATTAAGGAGAAATCAATAAAGGAAACAAAATGAGAAATTCTAATTGGATTGGAAAGTGGATCTTGAGTTGCAAGCAACCCAAACCCTCTATTTAAGGGGTGGACATCCAATGCTTCGAGGATAAGAAAAATTCCAGAATTTTCTCTCCCTCTCCTCTCCTCTCCTCAATCTCATGCCCTCCCCTCTCTTGTGAGGTGTAAAGTCAGCCCCCTCTTCCCCCTTTCTTGTTTTTCTTGTGTTCTAAGTTGTGAATATCAAGAAGAAGGAAATCAAGGTTCTTGAAGATCAAAATTGGATCTTCATTTCAAGATCTTAGAGCTGGAAATTTGGAAGGGTCATTAGCTTCCATTAGAGAAAGTTTTAAAGAAAAAGAAGGTCCATGTGGATTGCGAAGGAGACTTGACACTTGTGAAGTTTTTGCCGGTTTAGCATTCTATCGTGGAACTGACTTAACAATTTGAAAGTCGCAAAGATGATTGTGATTTTTACTCTCATTGAATAAAATCAATTAGAATCTTAGTCAGATCTTGGGATTTGATGTATGCCCCCCAAGAACTGTTTTTCAAAAATTAAAAAGAGGCATACTTTCAGCTCTCTCACTGGATGATTTGTATGTAAGTCACGATGCTAGGGTCTCATAACTCCTAGGTGGGATTCTGGGTCGCGACATAAACTGAGTGACATTGTTAATTCTAGTTTGAATTTAGGTGAAAAGTTAAGTGAGTCTAAAATTATGAGAAAAATCCTTAGATCTCTACCTGAGAGATTCCAATCTAAGGTCACTACCATAGAAGAGAGTAAGAATGTTGACTCTCTCAAGATTGAGGAATTAGTGGGGTCCCTCCAAACCTTTGATCTCAATCTGAGGCCATCCAAGAAAAATAAAACTCTAGCCTTGAAATCTGTCAAGGAAACCTTGTATGAAGATGATAATGACTCTGAGTTAGGAGAGAAAGAATTAACTCTATTTGTTAAGAAATTTCAAAAAAAATTGAAAATAAATAGGAGATTTAATCTTAGACAAAGAAGAAAAACAAGTAAAAAGTCAAAGTCAAAACCTTGGGAAAATAAGAAAACTTTTAAAGGTGAAGACAAAAAATCTCATGGCATCAAATGCTATGAATGCAAAGGATATGGTTAAATCTCACTTGATTGCTCTAATAATCAGAAAAACAAGGGTAAAGTGATGAATGTCACATGGGATGATAGTGAGGCTGAAAGCTCCTCTTCAAGTGGAGAATATGTCAATCACATCCTTCACTGTTTCTCTATCTGAGATTGTTGATTGTCTTCCTTTGATAAATGAAAAGGAGAAAAGTGATGATGACCATGAGATCGAGACCAGTGAGGATGTTGAAAAATAGTCAAAGTAACTCTGAAACAGATGAGGATATGGATTCAGCTTATCAAAAGTTGTATTCCAAAAGTCTAAAGCTAAAGAAAGCACAAAACTCTTTGAATAAAAAACTGAAACTAATTCAATCTGAAAGAGATGATTGCTAGCTAGAAGTAGAAGGGAAGAGGACTCTAGTCTCTCAGCTTGAAAGAGAAAATGCTGATTTTTTAGACAAAATAGAGTGTCTTGAAGAAGAAAATGCTGCATTGACCGAGTGGGTCAAAGGTTAGAAAAAGATACCTCTGGGAATGGAATTGAAGAGTCCAAGACTCTTATTTCAGAATTGGAGACTGTGAGAGATAATCTTATTGAGAATGTTAGATTTTGGAAATAGAAGTTCTGAATATCCTTAAAGTGAAGGATAGGTTAGCTAAGAAAGTAACTGAATTTGAGAAAGAAGTTAGACTGATTAACACTTCTCAAATCCTGAATGGATTGGCTAGGATGCAACGTTCAGTAGTCAACATAACTGGCATAGGGCATTCTAATAGGCCACCAATTCACATGAATGTTGGTACCATGACATCTGCTACTTTTGAGTCAATTCATGCTAATCCAAGTCCTGATGATCCTTCTACCTCAGCCCCCAAAGAGAGAATTCTAGAAACGCATGTTAAACCAAATGTGAATTTATCTCGTCCTCAGTTATACCAACACTTTGTTGCTACTAGTTGTGGTAAAAATTTTGCTTCTGATGAAGCAAAGAGGACTCATGTTCATGCTCATACAGGTAGCTCCCCTCATCCTCCTAGATTCATTCCCACTTGCTTTCAGTGTGGAGTGAAAGGTCACACAAGACCTCGATGTCCTGATTTTAGAAGAAATCCCCGAAATGGTTCATGAAATCAACATTCAATTCAAGGAAATTTCCAAAGGCAAATTCAAGCATTGGCTAAAAAGTCTAGAAGTTTGAGCGAAGAAGTGATGAAAATAGCTCAACTGTTTAGTACTAGACTCGGTATGGATACTTCCTATGCTTATCATGAGGAAGGTAATAGGATAGACCAAAAGGCTAGGGCTCCCCAAAGGAGAAGAGAGAAAGGGAAGAAAAAGGTCATCTTTACATCTTCTCATGAAATGGATAAAGACCAAAGGGTCAACAAAAAGTCAAAATCCATCTATGTGAGAAAGGATGACCTTAGAAGCCTTACCTCCCGCACCTCCTTGAAATTCCAAAATCTCATTAGGTGTGAGGGAGAGTGATTGTGTGTTGTTTGCTAAACTAGGTTGTTCTTCATGCCTAGTATGTCCTAGTGTTATCTATGTGATGTATATTAGTAGTTTTGCATTTTTTTTTATTTGTTTCACTCTTTGATTTTATTTTTGATTGATTAAAAGAAAAACTCCAAAAAGATTGTGTGTTTCTTTTAGATAGGTTATTTTTGCTTCAAATATTGAAAAATCCAACAACATTGAAAAAATATCAAAAATTCAAAAAGATGTTGCTTGGGCTTACTCTCCTATCGTATTATGCATGTTTCAATTTCCTTGTATTCATAATTCTTATTTCATGCCAAGGTAAAAATATTGAATAAGATTGAGTTCATGAGGATATTATACCTTTCAAAGTCTTTTAGAAAATTGAAAATAGACAAAGCTTCTAAATCACAATTTAAGTTGGTTAAACAATATTGCTAAAGTGTCATGCACATGCACTCTGACTTAATCTTGAAGATGATCTAAATTCCTAAGTAAAAGTAATGTTATTATTCATGATGATCTTTTTTGGTTGACCAATCAGGTGTGAGCATGGATTTCGGATTCATCGGAATTGGTTGTGATTTTAGAGTCACCACCTATTTATTCAGAATGGATAAGTCCCAAGGTTATGGATAAGGTCTTGATCTGCATGAGAGTTCTAGGTAAGAAGTTCGATTAAGCCCTAGGGAAGGTGTTAGGTACTCTGAAACCCCCATTTTTGTAATAGTTACCTACTCCATAGGTATAAGCTAAATTAATGTCAATTATTATTCAAATTTCTTAGTCTTTAGGTTATACTAACCCAAGAAGAGAAAAGCTAACTAGGATCGAACCCGGGTTAGGTTACCTACGTACTCACATGGGGTGAGATCAGACTGAGCATAGTTCTGACACCTGAGCCCGTATCGAGGCTAAGGAGAGTGTGTGTGTGCACCGGAGGGGTTAAGGATCTAGCTCAGAGGCTAGGGTTTGGTTGATCAGGTTGGTCAAGTGTATGGTTTGGTTGATTCGAGCCCGGAGGCCAAGGATAGCCCAGTACGCTAAGGGTTAGCCCGGTAGGTAAAGATTAGGCCCGGTAGGCCAAGGGTTAGCCCGGCAGGCTAAGGGTAAGCCCGGTAGGCTTCGGGTTGGGCCTGGTAGGCCAAGGATGGGCCCGGTAGGCTAGGGGTTTAGTCCGGTAGACTAAGGGTTTGCTTAACCATGGTTAAATTGGTTAACTGCGGTTAAGGAGGAGGACAAACCGTGGTTAGGGTTGCTAACCATGGCTATGAGGTCAAAAGTCATGTTTTTGGTCTTTTGTATTTTTTAGATGTTTTTTGAATTTTTTAGGATTTTTTCAATGGGTAACTGACTTTAACAATGGTTAAATGCTAACCGGGGTTGAGTTAACCAAGTTACGAGGTATGGTCTGGTCAGGGTGAGCCTAGATGGCTTGGCAGGGCCTAGAGTGGCTCCTACCAGATCTGAGTCCTGTGCATGGCCCATGAATAGAAAAACCAGGAATTGCGGTAAATGGATTACAGCCATTTCCAATTCTTTACAGAACTAGAATGGTGGTGATCTGTTTACCGCCAATCTCAGGCATTTCTAGAACTATGTTTGCGTGATAAGGGGTAAGGTCAGGGATGAACCCATAGGGCATGGGCCCTCAAGGATGATTAAGGGACTTCCCCATGTGTCCTGGGCCTGTTGTGGGCCCTGAGATTGGTCTGAAATGGGCCTACAATGACCATGTTTGCATTGTAACAGAAAACCAAGAATGGCGGTAGAATGTTTACCGCCATTTTGGACAATTTGCTTTTACACTGATTTTAACCATGGTTAAGCTTATGGGGTCAGCCTGGAAGGACCAAGGTAGGCTAGGGGAGGTCCTAGGGACCAAGCTCATGTTGCCCAGAAATGGACCCTAGAGGGGGGGTGAATAGGGTCAATGGCAAAATAAAAGAATTATTCCTTTTATAGTGTGGAAAATAAATTCTAAAAGGAATGCAATTAAGCACAAGATAGATAAAGTAATTTAAGTGCACAAGAAGAATGAGAAAGAGTAAAGGAGAGCAAACACAGAGTTATTTTCGAGGTTCGACAGACTCAGCCTACTCCCCGCCTCAAGCAACACCAGCTTGTAGGATTCCACGACTGCTCAGACTTCTTAATCTGGTAAAGCCTAAACCCTTTACAACCTCTCTTCTGGTTGAGGTGAACCGTACAGTACCCAGAGCACAGCTTTCTCTGGTTTTACACAAAGCAACAGCTTCACAGAACACGCAGGTTCTTGAATGATAAAAGCAGGTGTTGGATCTTAGATCCGAAAGATAAACTCCTTTAAGAGTTAGATATGAATGGAATATCAAGCTCTATGAAATCTCTCAAGTGGAAGATTGGATTTTAGCTCAAAGAAAGAAAAAACAGAGTATCGTTTGCAGATTTTGGATTTTTAAGCTCAAGAGAGTGATTATCAATGTAACAGTGTAGAAGTGATTATTATCGTTCTTGGATCATTCAAAGATCACTTATATTTATAGTGATCTGAAATTTATTACCGTTTGGTGATCATTAAATGCGAAATACCCGTTATAAATATAGCCATTGGCAAAAAGAACTGTCTTTCAGAATTTTTCTGAACTATCCAATCGATTAGAGGAGCCTCCTAATCGGCTGGATGGTTACCTGATCGCTTGGATCAATTTCCTGATCGGCTGGATCATCAAAACCAGTTTTAAGGAGTTTTGTTCTATCCAGTTGATTAGAGGAAGGAGTGATCGACTGGATGGACCATCTAATTGACTGGATGGTCATCCTAATCGGCTGGATAGACCAAAAATTTCCAGATTTTTGTTTTAACTGAATTTTAGTGTTTTTACTTTAACATTAATGATTTGTACGAATTCCAAAGTCTTTAATTTTGTTAGTAAAGCATGATTAACAACTCTTAATGGTCTTTAAAATGATTTAAGATGTATTAGCAAAGAGAACCAACATGATCAACACATGCAGACAAATTTTGAAAAAATTTATTTTTTCCAGTCAATCACAGGGCTTGCCTGATCGAATAGATGGTCTGCCTAATCGGTTGGATGGCCTATCTGATTGACTGGATAGGCTAATTTTATTTGCAGATTCCATTTTCAAAACTTTTAAGGTATGATTTGATTCTAAGGTTTTGTATTTAATCTTTATGAGTATAATTAACATGTTTTAAGGTCCTTAATCATATTTTAATATTTGTTCAAGAGACCTATAGTCAATCTAAGGTATTTTGTGCTTTTTCACCAAATCAAACACTTGAGGATTTTTACAAGAAATCCTAGACAAACCATACTTACTACCTAGACTAAGACCTTGATGGAGATGAGCTTTGTGCTTCAATGGTCATCAGCAGTAGTGTCTTCTAGGCAATCTTCCAAAATCCTTTTTGTTGATAGTTGATCATCTTCTTGAAGCTTTGATTTGGAATTTTCATCATGTCTTGACTAGGTCTTTTTATTGAAAGTTCTTGAATTTCCTTGAAGTTCTTTTTCTAATACAAGAATGCTATGAAATAAATTGCTCATGGAAGATATTAGTATTCAAGATTCATTTCATTATGTATGTCATCATTAAAATTAATTGAGGGACACATGGTTGTAACCTTAAGGCTAGCAATCTCCTCATTTTTTATGATGACACATATAATGGAATGAAATGGGTTAAACTCACCCTCAACAGATACTTTTTATAAATATGAGGAGAGCTCCCCCTAAGCAAGTGCTTAAAAGAAATATTATTAAGTTGAATACCAAGAAAAGTTCCACAAAAAGATTCTAAAGAATTTCTATTTAATACAAAGAAAAGTTCCATAAGAGAATTTATTGTTATTTTAAGAATCAAGAGAAGTTCCATAACATTCTTTATGTAATTTAAGTATTACTGGAAAAAATCTCATATATTTCATATGTTTTCAAAGACATCCATACACAAACATGAAAAGAAAAAAAATTGTCACTACTACATTTCATTTCATATGACTTCTCCCCCATGTCAACATCAAAACAAAAAAAAAAAAAAAGAGGAAGAGAAAAAAGCTACAGCCCATCCTTCTTCTGTTTCTTGATAAGATCAGCAACTTTGGAAAAGATGTCTTCTTGAGGAGCTGCATCTTCAGGAGCTGGAGCCTTGGGGTCTTCTTCACTGGAGGAGGGAGCTTGAGGGTCATCAGGAGGGTCAGAAGATGAGGACTAAGCTGAGTCTTCATCAGAAAAGGGAAGGGAGATGATAGGATCATCCTTGGGCTGACCCCTTCTGGAAGGTGTTTGCTTCATAGGCCTCTTGCCTTTTGAAAAGGAAGGGGCTGAAGTAGAGGGTTGAGAGGAAGGGGCTCTAGAAGCTAAGCTAACTAGGAAGTTATTAATCTTTTTCAGCTCATCAGTGGCTCTAAGGGTGATGGTGGTTGATAGAGAATCATGTTCAGCCATGTCCAGAAGTAGCTGCCCATGAGTCTTCAATTGGAGTGCTGAAGAGTCCACTTGACCTTGAATCACCTTTGTCACTTTGTCCAACTTTATACACTCCTCCATTTGATCTCCTTCCAGCCTATGGATCAAGGATGTCACTATATCCACTCTGCTCTTAGTGACTGAAGAATCCCTATTGACAGTCCCTAGGACTGAGTAGGCTGCATCAACTATCTCCTTCAAGTCTTCATGCACAGCAGCAATGGAGGCTTCAAGGGAGGACAATCTCTCTCTTATTTCACTTCTAAAATTTGCAGAGGATCCGTCTAAATAGGCTAATCTGTCTCTGATCTCTGTCTGCAATCCAGTGGCTTGAGCCTTTTGGCTGTCTAACCTTTCTCTGACTTCAGCTTGAAAACCAATCATTCCAGTACTCAGAGATTTCAATTTGCCCAACAGGAGGCTGAGAGAATCATTAAAAAGAGAGGGTCTGAATAGGTGCTCAGGTGGAGCAGAGGAACCACCAACCTCAAAATGAGGAGTGGGGGCTCTGAGAGGAGAAAAGGGAGGAGTGAAAGTAGTTCTGGCAGGGGATGGAGCAGGAGATAGAGAATGAAAGGGCTAATTAGGAGTGGATCAATAAGAGGATCAGAAGTAGAGGGAGCAAGAGGAGGTGCTGGTTCAGCTGATGAAGAAGGCTGAGCAGAGGAGGAGGGAGGCTGAGTATCAGAAGTTTTTGGACACCATTTCTGGAGGTCCTGATTCCACTGATATCCCATTCTAACCAGAGTGGTTGTGTTGTAGATATCATCGTGGGCAGGTTGGATTACTTCGAGGGTGGAGTCGAAAGAAAGTTCAAAGTGCTTAAATATTTTGGTAAGAAGCTGTCCATAAGGAAGATAAGCATTCTTTTTGGGATATCATATTGTGAAAAATTAGATAGCAGAGATCAAAAGGTTGGGTAGTGAGAACACACCAAATGAGAAAAACATCAAAGTATGAAAGGTAATTTCAGCAACCTGTTCTGGGTAAAATGTTATAGGAGATGATGTGATGAACTAGTCTGGCATCCAAAGTCAGACTGTTTAGAGTGGGTATAGAAACTTGGGTGATTTCTTTAGAACAAATGAGATTGAGAGCTTCAATTGGCTCAAATCCAGGATAATTTGTCCAATCTTTGGAAGCAAACATTTCTAGGCTTCCAGCAGGGACAGAAAGAATAGAAGTAAAAATTTCTATAGACAAGGTAATGTCCTTGCCACAGACAAAGGAAGGTGAAGGTGTTGGTGGAAGGACTGAAGTGAAGCTGAGAGTAAAGAAGTTTAACTAATTCAGGGAACATTGGTTCCTTGAATTAAAGGAGTTGGAGCCATCCTAGAGCTTTAAAGAGCTCGCAGATGTGACCTAGGCCCCACTCAGAAATGTAGAGCCCCAAACTTTTTCATGGTTAATACATGGCATTTTCGTTGCCAGTTTGCCCTTAAAGAGGTATAATTAATAAATAAGGAATAAATTGGTAATTCCAAAATGTTCCTTTTCGAAGTACGAACCCAACGCAAGTTGAATCGTCAAAATCGGATGAACGAGTCAAGAGATATGGCCAAAATAGTCTGGGCCTACAGGCAGGACGTAGCTCGGTTATGCGCTATGGACGTAGCTCGGTTGTCACTAAGGACGTAGCTTAGTTATGCGCTAAGGACGTAGCTCGGTTATGCGCTAAGGACGTAGCTCGGTTGTCACTAAGGACGTAGCTCGGAAGGCACTAAGGACGTGCTCTGACGTCGTACTCTGATAACGTAGCACAGACAACGTACTCTGAGAACGTAGCTCGAGCTCTGGTAACGTATGCGTTGTGCATCCGTGGTGCAACCACAACGGGTACGTTGTGCAACAACAACGGGCACGTGGTACATGAGACAACGGACAACGAGTGGTACTGTTCACAGCACCACGGGTTCTGCACTGTTCACGGCACAATGTGTTCAGCACTATTCACGGCACAACGAGTTGGCACTATTCACAGCACAACGAGTGGCACTGTTCACAGCACCACGGGTTCGGCACTGTTCACGGCACAACGTGTTCAGCACTATTCACGGCACAACGAGTTGGCACTATTCACAGCACAACGAGTGGCACTGTTCACAGCACCACGGGTTCGGCACTGTTCACAGCACAACGTGTTCAGCATTCGTGGTTGTACATTAATTCCAGTAAGGGTATTATGGTCTTTTGTCGGTCCACTCTTACCTTAAGAGTTTAACCCGAGCCTTTAGGGCATCATTCGACACTTAGAGAGTCTGAGAGATTAGGAAACAGGGGAGAAGGCGATTCCAAACCTAGGGTTTGTCTTTGGAAGAGAAATCAAAGGGGTTTTGAGACCCTAGATCACTCCCAGTCCGGTTTTCTTCAAGATCTCGGCCCAAGCTCGTGCGAAGCTCGTGTTCCAAGCTAGGACAGCAACTTACAGTCGTTTGGAAGAGGGATTTCTTCCTCATCTCTTCAAGGTCGGTACTTCTTGCTACCCTCCTAGTTATAGTTCTTCTTTCCCCTTAATTTCTCTTTATTTTCTTTATTTACACATGTATTATGAGATGGATGGTCGTGAATGGTGAATGGAGATGGAATGGGCGACTGGATGCCAATGGTTGTGGATGATGTGATGAATGAATGGGAAAGGGCATCGTACTAATAATAAACATACAAGTGTGATGTGAGCATAACCCACCTAGAAAAGCATGATTTAGGTTTAACTGAAAAATGAATAATGAACACACCATGTTTGATGAGATGCCAAGGTGAATACAGTGAGTTGGAAATGGGGAAATGCATGCCTAATAAATTATGGATACTGCTAGGGTCTATGATAGTGTGTTTTCTTGCTTTCCCTAAATGACATGAATATCATATTGATTCAATCATTGATGTTACATGTATTGTGAAATTACCCAATGTCATATTTAATTTAAATGCAAGTATGTACACGGTTCCCACGAGCACGGCATGCATGACATGATTTATCGAGGTTTTCAAGAACATGGTTAGAGGTGGGACATATCCTACGATATGTTTTACCTCGCTTTTCACAAGAAGACAAGAACCAACATTACATGAGGGGTCTCCCCTCACTCACAAGTGCATAACATGAAGAAGGGCCTCCCTTCCCTCGCAAGTACATACATATCATGAAGAAGGGTCTCCCTTCCCTCGCAAGTGCATTGCATAAAGAAGGGTCTCCCTTCCCTCTCAAGGCATCTCTCAAATGCATCTCACAAGGACATCTCACAAGTGCATCTCACAAGTTACATGATCACAAGCAAGCACGCATGACATGCATTACATGACACGGCATACAAGAATCAAGCAAGATAGACAAGACAAGCTTTCAAGTACGAAAAGATATTTCAAGCTAAGTCAAGTGCACGATGTTTTCAAGAGGTTTTATTGGCTTTCTACGAAATACAAGTATGATTATAAATTGCTTTACTTCCTTGTATGATATGAATTGTTTCTGCCTGACATATATAAATTGCTCTTGATTATGTATTGCCATTGTTATGCTATAATTGTTGGTTAGTATTTAGTACCCGCTGAGTATTCCATGCTCAGCCGTACTTCTTATGTCGGCAGGTGATGGCGGAGCAGCTGCTCCATTTGATATCTGTGCTCCGAGCCCTTGGGTGGAGGAGGAGTACGCCGAGGGACCTTTGGAGGAACCTCCAGTAGAGGGTTACCATTAGTTGGTTGTAGATTCTGAGTGAATTAGCTGTGGGTGAGATGAGAATTAGATTTATGTATTTTGGCGGGCATGTCCGCGCTTTCTTATGGATTCCTTTTTGTGTAAACTTGGATTTAAGTATGTATATACATAGAGGTTGTTAGTCTTCCGCTGTGCTATGTTAGAGTATGTTTCCGCTGTTTATATCCTCTATTGTATATGCTCTGTGGGTTTTTGCAGGTTGGTTTGTCAATCAAGTCATGTAATCCATGATTAGTCGTCCAAAGTTCACTCTAACTCCTAGGGTGGGTTTTGGGTCGCGACAGTAGTGGTATCAGAGCTTAGGCTTTAGGTCTCTAGGGTCACTTAGAATCTTATACCACGGCTTGACAAGAGCATGTGTCAGGAAACAAGTTAGGAAGAAAGTAAGTCGGAAGAGAGTCTTGATCCAAGTGTTAGACTAAACTTTAGTCTTAGTCTAAAATGGTTGCTTTAACCAAGTACGGGTCCTAGGTACGCTAGAACGCTAAAGTATAAGTATAATGTGATGAATACTCTGATGACTTGAAGTGGTGTATATTAGTATTATAAAACTAATACAAATTGAATTATTGTGAATTGGCATTGAAATAAACTGTGGTTTCAAGTGAGACTCATGTGGTGCTATTGTTCTCAGGACTTTAGTCATGAGGCGGGGCACACGGGGTCGTGGACCACATACCAGAGCTTCCTCTTCTTCACGGGATGAGGATGAGCAGCCGGACCTCTCTCAGGTCTTAGGCTCTATTGCTGAGACACTCGCCATACTGGCGGCTCGGCAGGCTATACCATCGTCGGCGGCACCTAATCCACCGCCCGCAGCTCCAGTACATCGTACAGCTGGAGTTGAGGCATTCAGGAGATTGAGGCCTCCATCATTCCATGGGAGTGTGGACCCTCTTACTGCAGAGGCATGGATCCTCCAGATGGAGAAGATTTTTGCGGTCCTCTCGCCTACAGAGGAGGATAGAGTAGCATGGGCAGTTTTCATGCTAGAAGGTGAAGCCCACCATTGGTGGTTGTCCGCATTGAGGACACGGGACTTGACCATGCAAGGTCAACCTTGAACTTGGGAGGAGTTCAAGGACACTTTTTATAAGAAGTACTTTCCGATCGGAGCGCGGGAAAGGAAAGAGAGAGAATTCATCGACCTTGAGCAAGGTTCGATGTCAGTAGCGCAATATGAAGCTAAGTTCTCGGAGCTCTCTAGATTTGCGCCTCACATGGTGGCTACTGAGGCAAGGAAGACGAGAAGATTTGAGCAAGGGCTCAAGGATGTTATTATGGAGAAAGTATCGGCTTTCAGGCACGCTACTTATCCGGAAGTAGTAGACAAAGCCTTATTGATCGAGGCCAATTCAGAGACAGTGTCCAAGAAGAGGGAGTTGGCAAGAGGCCAAGCTAGTAGTTCAGCACCTTCAGAGAGACGAACTCATACCGGCCCTTATCAGTATACATGGCCAACACCACCGATGAGGCCAACTTATGCGCCTCCAGCTCCCCGGCAGTATGTGCCTCAGGCACCACGACCTCAGGCTCTTCCGGCCCCACGGCCAGTTACCCCTCAAGCAGCGAGGTATACACCACCTTCGGTCCCTCCGGCCTACACATATGAGGTCTGCACTTCATGCGGCAAAAGGCATCCGGCAGGAGATTGCCGAAGAGCATCTGGTGGATGTTATCATTGCGGTCGCCAGGGCCACATGATCAGGGATTGCCCTAGCCGGCATTTACCAGGCCAGTCTCAGGGTAGTAGGCCCCCAGCACGCCCAGCAGGATCATACCAGGCGTCATCTCAGACTACCCGGTCTACACCTCAGTCTCGCTAGGCAAACCAGGGGTGAGTTTTTGCCTTGACAGAGGGTGATGCACTTGCATCTGATGATGTGGTGCAAGGTACGCAGTTAGAGTTAATTTCTTTATTCGTGATTATTATGTTATGCTCTATTCTCTGTGTACGTACTTGGCATGTTCTATATGTATATATACCTACATGTATACGCTGTTGATGCATGGATTAACTCCGCTAGTTAAAATTTCAAAAACCCTACTAGTCAATGAGTATTTGGCTCGAGTGTTGATTGATACCGGGTCTACTCATTCATTTGTCTCGCCGAGTTTTTCAGAAGGCTTTTCTGTGGAGCCTAGTCAGCTAAAACCGGAGTTAGCCATTTCGACTCCTCTAGGCAAAACAGTATTGGCAGATAAAGTGTATAGAAATAGTGTGGTCCAAGTTGGAAGCCACGAGTTGGCGGTTGATCTCATCGTCCTTGGATTTCAAGACTTTAATGTTATATTGGGAATGGATTGGTTAGCAGCACATCATGGGCATATAGCTTGCTTTGAGAAAATGGTACTCTTCAAGCCGGTAGAAGGAAAACCATTCCACTTTCGTTGGGTTGAAAAGTAGAGATATTGTTCGCTTTGCGGCGTTGAGCTTAGCTAACCCTGAAGCAAAGGACTCATCGACTATTCCGGTTGTGAGTGAATTCCTGGATGTATTTCCAGAAGAGTTGCCGGGATTGCCTCCAGATAGGGAGATTGAGTTTGTGATCGAGCTTGCACCAGGCACAGCTCCTGTTTTCAGAGCTCCATATAGAATGGCCCCTATTGAACTCAAGGAGTTGAAGACTCAGTTGGAGGAATTGCAAGGCCTTGGCTTCATTCGACCAAGTGTCTCACCGTGGGGTGCCCCGGTGTTGTTTGTTAAGAAGAAAGATGGCTCGATGCGGATGTGTGTCGATTACCGGCAATTGAACAAAGTCACTATAAAGAATAGGTATCCCTTGCCAAGGATTGATGACTTGTTCGATCAGTTGAAGGGAGCGAGATTTTTCTCAAAGACAGATCTTCGATCGGGTTATCACCAGTTGAAGATTAAGGCGGAAGATGTTCCCAAAACTGCTTTTAGGACTCGGTATGGACACTACGAGTTCTTGGTGATGCCTTTTGGACTCACGAACGCGCCGGCAGCCTTTATGGATTTGATGAACCGGGTGTTCCGGCCATATCTTGATAGGTGCGTGATTGTATTTGTTGATGACATTTTGGTCTATTCCCAGACACGGGAAGATCACACACGCGACCTACGCCTTGCTTTGGAAATGCTAAGAGAGCACAAGCTATACGCCAAACTTAGCAAGTGTGAGTTTTGGTTGGAAGAGGTGGCATTCTTAGGCCACGTTGTTTCTAAAAAAGGTATATCGGTAGATCCAAAGAAGATCGAAGCAGTTATGAGTTGGGCGAGGCCCAAGAGTGTTACCGAGATACGCAGCTTTCTTGGGTTGGCAGGCTACTATAGGAGATTCGTA
Organism: Tetracentron sinense; assembly: GCA_015143295.1. Lineage (NCBI taxonomy): Eukaryota > Viridiplantae > Streptophyta > Magnoliopsida > Trochodendrales > Trochodendraceae > Tetracentron > Tetracentron sinense. Next base: position 21,045,815 of record CM026556.1, on the reverse strand, counting down.
GAGGGTTTCTCTAGCCTTGCGGCACCACTCACTTACCTGACAAGGAAGAACGCCAAGTTTGTATGGAGTGATAAGTGCGAGATCAGTTTCACGGAACTGAAGAAGAGGCTTACTACAGCTCCTGTCCTTACTGTGACATCCGGACCTTATGGGTATGAGGTGTATAGTGATGCCTCACACGTTGGACTTGGGTGTGTACTCATGCAGCACAAGAAAGTCATTGCCTATGCATCAAGGCAATTGAAGGAGCATGAGAAGAATTACCCCACGCACGACTTGGAGCTTGCGGCAGTCGTGTTTGCACTTAAGATTTGGCGTCATTACCTTTATGGGGTGGAGTTCTATGTGTTCACTGATCACAAGAGTCTCAAGTATCTCTTTTCCCAAAAGGAGCTGAATCTAAGGCAACGGCGTTGGATGTAATTTTTGAAAGACTATGATTGTACCATTCAATACCACCCGGGTAAAGCAAACGTAGTGGCTGATGCATTGAGTAGAAGACCTCCGGGGTTATTAGCATGCATGTTAGTGCAAGAATGGAAGCTACTTGAAGATTTGGCAAATCTGGACATCAGTGTGAATGACTCTGTCCGTAGTCCTATCTTGGCAAATGTCACGGTTCGGCCATACATTATAGATTTGATCCAAGAATACCAAGCCACGGATGCTGAATTGTTGGCTTATCGGGACAAGGAAGTTGCTAAGGGTAGTGAGGACTTCTCTCTCACTAGCCGAGGTGCTATCACATTCAAGGGAAGGCTGTGTGTTCCAGCCAATGCAAATCTTCAGAGGGAGATTATGGATGAAGCCCACCGGGCAAAGTACACTGTGCATCCCAGGGGTACGAAGATGTACCGAAACCTCAAGAGTCACTTTTGGTGGTGGAATATGAAGATGGAGGTTGCGGAATATGTAGCACGGTGCTTGGTGTGCCAACAGGTGAAAGCAGAACACATGCGGCCCGCAGGTCTATTACAGTCCCTTCCGATTCCCAAGTGGAAATGGGAGAACATATCCATGGATTTCATAGTAGGCTTGCCAAGGATGGCAAGGGGCTCAGATGCGATATGGGTAGTGGTGGATCGTTTGACGAAGTCCGCTCACTTCTTACCTTACCGTACTACCTTCAACCCTAGTTAGTTGGCTGCACTATACATCAAGGAAGTGGTGAGGTTGCACGGAGTGCCCGTTAGTATTGTGTCAGATCGGGATCCAAGTCACATCACGATTCTGGAAAAGCTTCCAGGAGGCTATGGGTTCCCGACTTGATTTCAGTACCGCTTTTCATCCACAGACGGATGGACAAACTGAGAGAGTGAACCAAGTCATTGAAGACATGCTTCGGGCTTGTATGTTGGATTTCAGAGGCAGTTGGGAAGAGCACTTGCCTTTGGTTGAATTTGCCTATAATAACAGCTATCAGGCAAGTATCCAAATGGCACCATTTGAGGCCTTGTATGGGCGAAGTTGTAGGTCTCCTCTCTATTGGGATGAGGTAGGAGAAAGGAAAGTACTTGGTCCAGAATTAATTGAGCAAACTGCAAACACAGTTAAGATCATTCGGGATCGATTGAAAGCCGCTCAAGATCGCCAGAAAAGTTATGCGGACACGCGCCGTAGGGACTTGGAATTTCAAGTAGGGGATCAAGTTTTTGTGAAAGTATCTCCTAGCAAGGGGATCATGAGATTTGGCAAGCGAGGCAAGCTCAGTCCTCGGTATGTTGGGCCTTTTGAGATTTTCACACGGGTTGGTGAAGTTGCTTATCGTGTAGCTCTTCCACCTCACATGGCCGCAGTTCACAACGTCTTCCATGTGTCTATGCTTCGGAAGTACATTGCGGATCCTTCGCATGTCATAGACTTGGAACTGTTGGAGATTCGAGAGGACCTCACCTTGATTGAAAGGCCGGTTCAGATTTTGGATCGAAGAGATCAGGTGCTTCGCAACAAGACAATCCCTTTGGTTCTTGTGCAATGGCAACACCATGCTCGGGAAGAAGCTACCTGGGAGCGTGAAGCCGAAGTCAAAGCAAAGTACCCAGAATTAAATTGAATGAGTTTCGTATAGGTTTTGTATATGTGGCTTGTATTTTGTTTTGATTCTGTAATGCATGTCCCGTCCAAATTTCGAGGACGAAATTTTTGTAAGGGGGAGAGGATGTAGAGCCCCAGACTTTTTCATGCTTAATACATGGCATTTTCGTTGCCAGTTTGCCCTTAAAGAGGTATAATTAATAAATAAGGAAGAAATTGATAATTCCGAAATGTTAGAAATGTTCCTTTTCAAAGTACGAACCCAACGCAAGTTGAATCGTCAAAATCGGATGAACGAGTCAAGAGATATGGCCAAAACAGTCTGGGCATGCAGGCAGGACGTAGCTCGGTTATGCGCTAAGGACGTAGCTCGGTTGTCACTAAGGACGTAGCTCGGTTATGCGCTAAGGACGTAGCTCGGTCGTCACTAAGGACGTAGCTCGGTTATGCGCTAAGGACGTAGCTCGGTTGTCACTAAGGACGTAGCTCGGAAGGCACTAAGGACGTGCTCTGACGTCGTACTCTGATAACGTAGCACAGACAACGTACTCTGAGAACGTAGCTCGAGCTCTGGTAACGTATGCGTTGTGCATCCGTGGTGCAACCACAATGGGTACGTTGTGCAACAACAACGGGCACGTGGTACATGAGACAACGGACAACGAGTGGTACTGTTCACAGCACCACGGGTTCTGCACTGTTCACGGCACAATGTGTTCAGCACTATTCACGGCACAACGAGTTGGCACTATTCACAGCACAACGAGTGGCACTGTTCACAGCACCACGGGTTCGGCACTGTTCACGGCACAACGTGTTCAGCACTATTCACGGCACAACGAGTTGGCACTATTCACAGCACAACGAGTGGCACTGTTCACAGCACCACGGGTTCGGCACTGTTCACAGCACAACGTGTTCAGCATTCGTGGTTGTACATTAATTCCAGTAAGGGTATTATGGTCTTTTGTCGGTCCACTCTTACCTTAAGAGTTTAACCCGAGCCTTTAGGGCATCATTCGACACTTAGAGAGTCTGAGAGATTAGGAAACAGGGGAGAAGGCGATTCCAAACCTAGGGTTTGTCTTTGGAAGAGAAATCAAAGGGGTTTTGAGACCCTAGATCACTCCCAGTCCGGTTTTCTTCAAGATCTCGGCCCAAGCTCGTGCGAAGCTCGTGTTCCAAGCTAGGACAGCAACTTACAGTCGTTTGGAAGAGGGATTTCTTCCTCATCTCTTCAAGGTCGGTACTTCTTGCTACCCTCCTAGTTATAGTTCTTCTTTCCCCTTAATTTCTCTTTATTTTCTTTATTTACACATGTATTATGAGATGGATGGTCGTGAATGGTGAATGGAGATGGAATGGGCGACTGGATGCCAATGGTTGTGGATGATGTGATGAATGAATGGGAAAGGGCATCGTACTAATAATAAACATACAAGTGTGATGTGAGCATAACCCACCTAGAAAAGCATGATTTAGGTTTAACTGAAAAATGAATAATGAACACACCATGTTTGATGAGATGCCAAGGTGAATACAGTGAGTTGGAAATGGGGAAATGCATGCCTAATAAATTATGGATACTGCTAGGGTCTATGATAGTGTGTTTTCTTGCTTTCCCTAAATGACATGAATATCATATTGATTCAATCATTGATGTTACATGTATTGTGAAATTACCCAATGTCATATTTAATTTAAATGCAAGTATGTACACGGTTCCCACGAGCACGGCATGCATGACATGATTTATCGAGGTTTTCAAGAACATGGTTAGAGGTGGGACATATCCTACGATATGTTTTACCTCGCTTTTCACAAGAAGACAAGAACCAACATTACATGAGGGGTCTCCCCTCACTCACAAGTGCATAACATGAAGAAGGGCCTCCCTTCCCTCGCAAGTACATACATATCATGAAGAAGGGTCTCCCTTCCCTCGCAAGTGCATTGCATAAAGAAGGGTCTCCCTTCCCTCACAAGGACATCTCACAAGTGCATCTCACAAGTTACATGATCACAAGCAAGCACGCATGACATGCATTACATGACACGGCATACAAGAATCAAGCAAGATAGACAAGACAAGCTTTCAAGTACGAAAAGATATTTCAAGCTAAGTCAAGTGCACGATGTTTTCAAGAGGTTTTATTGGCTTTCTACGAAATACAAGTATGATTATAAATTGCTTTACTTCCTTGTATGATATGAATTGTTTCTGCCTGACATATATAAATTGCTCTTGATTATGTATTGCCATTGTTATGCTATAATTGTTGGTTAGTATTTAGTACCCGTTGAGTATTCCATGCTCAGCCGTACTTCTTATGTCGGCAGGTGATGGCGGAGCAGCTGCTCCATTTGATATCTGTGCTCCGAGCCCTTGGGTGGAGGAGGAGTACGCCGAGGGACCTTTGGAGGAACCTCCAGTAGAGGGTTACCATTAGTTGGTTGTAGATTCTGAGTGAATTAGCTGTGGGTGAGATGAGAATTAGATTTATGTATTTTGGCGGGCATGTCCGCGCTTTCTTATGGATTCCTTTTTGTGTAAACTTGGATTTAAGTATGTATATACATAGAGGTTGTTAGTCTTCCGCTGTGCTATGTTAGAGTATGTTTCCGCTGTTTATATCCTCTATTGTATATGCTCTGTGGGTTTTTGCAGGTTGGTTTGTCAATCAAGTCATGTAATCCATGATTAGTCGTCCAAAGTTCACTCTAACTCCTAGGGTGGGTTTTGGGTCGCGACAGTAGTGGTATCAGAGCTTAGGCTTTAGGTCTCTAGGGTCACTTAGAATCTTATACCACGGCTTGACAAGAGCATGTGTCAGGAAACAAGTTAGGAAGAAAGTAAGTCGGAAGAGAGTCTTGATCCAAGTGTTAGACTAAACTTTAGTCTTAGTCTAAAATGGTTGCTTTAACCAAGTACGGGTCCTAGGTACGCTAGAACGCTAAAGTATAAGTATAATGTGATGAATACTCTGATGACTTGAAGTGGTGTATATTAGTATTATAAAACTAATACAAATTGAATTATTGTGAATTGGCATTGAAATAAACTGTGGTTTCAAGTGAGACTCATGTGGTGCTATTGTTCTCAGGACTTTAGTCATGAGGCGGGGCACACGGGGTCGTGGACCACATACCAGAGCTTCCTCTTCTTCACGGGATGAGGATGAGCAGCCGGACCTCTCTCAGGTCTTAGGCTCTATTGCTGAGACACTCGCCATACTGGCGGCTCGGCAGGCTATACCATCGTCGGCGGCACCTAATCCACCGCCCGCAGCTCCAGTACATCGTACAGCTGGAGTTGAGGCATTCAGGAGATTGAGGCCTCCATCATTCCATGGGAGTGTGGACCCTCTTACTGCAGAGGCATGGATCCTCCAGATGGAGAAGATTTTTGCGGTCCTCTCGCCTACAGAGGAGGATAGAGTAGCATGGGCAGTTTTCATGCTAGAAGGTGAAGCCCACCATTGGTGGTTGTCCGCATTGAGGACACGGGACTTGACCATGCAAGGTCAACCTTGAACTTGGGAGGAGTTCAAGGACACTTTTTATAAGAAGTACTTTCCGATCGGAGCGCGGGAAAGGAAAGAGAGAGAATTCATCGACCTTGAGCAAGGTTCGATGTCAGTAGCGCAATATGAAGCTAAGTTCTCGGAGCTCTCTAGATTTGCGCCTCACATGGTGGCTACTGAGGCAAGGAAGACGAGAAGATTTGAGCAAGGGCTCAAGGATGTTATTATGGAGAAAGTATCGGCTTTCAGGCACGCTACTTATCCGGAAGTAGTAGACAAAGCCTTATTGATCGAGGCCAATTCAGAGACAGTGTCCAAGAAGAGGGAGTTGGCAAGAGGCCAAGCTAGTAGTTCAGCACCTTCAGAGAGACGAACTCATACCGGCCCTTATCAGTATACATGGCCAACACCACCGATGAGGCCAACTTATGCGCCTCCAGCTCCCCGGCAGTATGTGCCTCAGGCACCACGACCTCAGGCTCTTCCGGCCCCACGGCCAGTTACCCCTCAAGCAGCGAGGTATACACCACCTTCGGTCCCTCCGGCCTACACATATGAGGTCTGCACTTCATGCGGCAAAAGGCATCCGGCAGGAGATTGCCGAAGAGCATCTGGTGGATGTTATCATTGCGGTCGCCAGGGCCACATGATCAGGGATTGCCCTAGCCGGCATTTACCAGGCCAGTCTCAGGGTAGTAGGCCCCCAGCACGCCCAGCAGGATCATACCAGGCGTCATCTCAGACTACCCGGTCTACACCTCAGTCTCGCTAGGCAAACCAGGGGTGAGTTTTTGCCTTGACAGAGGGTGATGCACTTGCATCTGATGATGTGGTGCAAGGTACGCAGTTAGAGTTAATTTCTTTATTCGTGATTATTATGTTATGCTCTATTCTCTGTGTACGTACTTGGCATGTTCTATATGTATATATACCTACATGTATACGCTGTTGATGCATGGATTAACTCCGCTAGTTAAAATTTCAAAAACCCTACTAGTCAATGAGTATTTGGCTCGAGTGTTGATTGACACCGGGTCTACTCATTCATTTGTCTCGCCGAGTTTTTCAGAAGGCTTTTCTGTGGAGCCTAGTCAGCTAAAACCGGAGTTAGCCATTTCGACTCCTCTAGGCAAAACAGTATTGGCAGATAAAGTGTATAGAAATAGTGTGGTCCAAGTTGGAAGCCACGAGTTGGCGGTTGATCTCATCGTCCTTGGATTTCAAGACTTTAATGTTATATTGGGAATGGATTGGTTAGCAGCACATCATGGGCATATAGCTTGCTTTGAGAAAATGGTACTCTTCAAGCCGGTAGAAGGAAAACCATTCCACTTTCGTTGGGTTGAAAAGTAGAGATATTGTCCGCTTTGCGGCGTTGAGCTTAGCTAACCCTGAAGCAAAGGACTCATCGACTATTCCGGTTGTGAGTGAATTCCTGGATGTATTTCCAGAAGAGTTGCCGGGATTGCCTCCAGATAGGGAGATTGAGTTTGTGATCGAGCTTGCACCAGGCACAGCTCCTGTTTTCAGAGCTCCATATAGAATGGCCCCTATTGAACTCAAGGAGTTGAAGACTCAGTTGGAGGAATTGCAAGGCCTTGGCTTCATTCGACCAAGTGTCTCACCGTGGGGTGCCCCGGTGTTGTTTGTTAAGAAGAAAGATGGCTCGATGCGGATGTGTGTCGATTACCGGCAATTGAACAAAGTCACTATAAAGAATAGGTATCCCTTGCCAAGGATTGATGACTTGTTCGATCAGTTGAAGGGAGCGAGATTTTTCTCAAAGACAGATCTTCGATCGGGTTATCACCAGTTGAAGATTAAGGCGGAAGATGTTCCCAAAACTGCTTTTAGGACTCGGTATGGACACTACGAGTTCTTGGTGATGCCTTTTGGACTCACGAACGCGCCGGCAGCCTTTATGGATTTGATGAACCGGGTGTTCCGGCCATATCTTGATAGGTGCGTGATTGTATTTGTTGATGACATTTTGGTCTATTCCCAGACACGGGAAGATCACACACGCAACCTACGCCTTGCTTTGGAAATGCTAAGAGAGCACAAGCTATACGCCAAACTTAGCAAGTGTGAGTTTTGGTTGGAAGAGGTGGCATTCTTAGGCCACGTTGTTTCTAAAAAAGGTATATCGGTAGATCCAAAGAAGATCGAAGCAGTTATGAGTTGGGCGAGGCCCAAGAGTGTTACCGAGATACGCAGCTTTCTTGGGTTGGCAGGCTACTATAGGAGATTCGTAGAGGGTTTCTCTAGCCTTGCGGCACCACTCACTTACCTGACAAGGAAGAACGCCAAGTTTGTATGGAGTGATAAGTGCGAGATCAGTTTCACGGAACTGAAGAAGAGGCTTACTACAGCTCCTGTCCTTACTGTGACATCCGGACCTTATGGGTATGAGGTGTATAGTGATGCCTCACACGTTGGACTTGGGTGTGTACTCATGCAGCACAAGAAAGTCATTGCCTATGCATCAAGGCAATTGAAGGAGCATGAGAAGAATTACCCCACGCATGACTTGGAGCTTGCGGCAGTCGTGTTTGCACTTAAGATTTGGCGTCATTACCTTTATGGGGTGGAGTTCTATGTGTTCACTGATCACAAGAGTCTCAAGTATCTCTTTTCCCAAAAGGAGCTGAATCTAAGGCAACGGCGTTGGATGTAATTTTTGAAAGACTATGATTGTACCATTCAATACCACCCGGGTAAAGCAAACGTAGTGGCTGATGCATTGAGTAGAAGACCTCCGGGGTTATTAGCATGCATGTTAGTGCAAGAATGGAAGCTACTTGAAGATTTGGCAAATCTGGACATCAGTGTGAATGACTCTGTCCGTAGTCCTATCTTGGCAAATGTCACGGTTCGGCCATACATTATAGATTTGATCCAAGAATACCAAGCCACGGATGCTGAATTGTTGGCTTATCGGGACAAGGAAGTTGCTAAGGGTAGTGAGGACTTCTCTCTCACTAGCCGAGGTGCTATCACATTCAAGGGAAGGCTGTGTGTTCCAGCCAATGCAAATCTTCAGAGGGAGATTATGGATGAAGCCCACCGGGCAAAGTACACTGTGCATCCCAGGGGTACGAAGATGTACCGAAACCTCAAGAGTCACTTTTGGTGGTGGAATATGAAGATGGAGGTTGCGGAATATGTAGCACGGTGCTTGGTGTGCCAACAGGTGAAAGCAGAACACATGCGGCCCGCAGGTCTATTACAGTCCCTTCCGATTCCCAAGTGGAAATGGGAGAACATATCCATGGATTTCATAGTAGGCTTGCCAAGGATGGCAAGGGGCTCAGATGCGATATGGGTAGTGGTGGATCGTTTGACGAAGTCCGCTCACTTCTTACCTTACCGTACTACCTTCAACCCTAGTTAGTTGGCTGCACTATACATCAAGGAAGTGGTGAGGTTGCACGGAGTGCCCGTTAGTATTGTGTCAGATCGGGATCCAAGTCACATCACGATTCTGGAAAAGCTTCCAGGAGGCTATGGGTTCCCGACTTGATTTCAGTACCGCTTTTCATCCACAGACGGATGGACAAACTGAGAGAGTGAACCAAGTCATTGAAGACATGCTTCGGGCTTGTATGTTGGATTTCAGAGGCAGTTGGGAAGAGCACTTGCCTTTGGTTGAATTTGCCTATAATAACAGCTATCAGGCAAGTATCCAAATGGCACCATTTGAGGCCTTGTATGGGCGAAGTTGTAGGTCTCCTCTCTATTGGGATGAGGTAGGAGAAAGGAAAGTACTTGGTCCAGAATTAATTGAGCAAACTGCAAACACAGTTAAGATCATTCGGGATCGATTGAAAGCCGCTCAAGATCGCCAGAAAAGTTATGCGGACACGCGCCGTAGGGACTTGGAATTTCAAGTAGGGGATCAAGTTTTTGTGAAAGTATCTCCTAGCAAGGGGATCATGAGATTTGGCAAGCGAGGCAAGCTCAGTCCTCGGTATGTTGGGCCTTTTGAGATTTTCACACGGGTTGGTGAAGTTGCTTATCGTGTAGCTCTTCCACCTCACATGGCCGCAGTTCACAACGTCTTCCATGTGTCTATGCTTCGGAAGTACATTGCGGATCCTTCGCATGTCATAGACTTGGAACCGTTGGAGATTCGAGAGGACCTCACCTTGATTGAAAGGCCGGTTCAGATTTTGGATCGAAGAGATCAGGTGCTTCGCAACAAGACAATCCCTTTGGTTCTTGTGCAATGGCAACACCATGCTCGGGAAGAAGCTACCTGGGAGCGTGAAGCCGAAGTCAAAGCAAAGTACCCAGAATTAAATTGAATGAGTTTCGTATAGGTTTTGTATATGTGGCTTGTATTTTGTTTTGATTCTGTAATGCATGTCCCGTCCAAATTTCGAGGACGAAATTTTTGTAAGGGGGAGAGGATGTAGAGCCCCAGACTTTTTCATGCTTAATACATGGCATTTTCGTTGCCAGTTTGCCCTTAAAGAGGTATAATTAATAAATAAGGAAGAAATTGATAATTCCGAAATGTTAGAAATGTTCCTTTTCAAAGTACGAACCCAACGCAAGTTGAATCGTCAAAATCGGATGAACGAGTCAAGAGATATGGCCAAAACAGTCTGGGCATGCAGGCAGGACGTAGCTCGGTTATGCGCTAAGGACGTAGCTCGGTTGTCACTAAGGACGTAGCTCGGTTATGCGCTAAGGACGTAGCTCGGTCGTCACTAAGGACGTAGCTCGGTTATGCGCTAAGGACGTAGCTCGGTTGTCACTAAGGACGTAGCTCGGAAGGCACTAAGGACGTGCTCTGACGTCGTACTCTGATAACGTAGCACAGACAACGTACTCTGAGAACGTAGCTCGAGCTCTGGTAACGTATGCGTTGTGCATCCGTGGTGCAACCACAATGGGTACGTTGTGCAACAACAACGGGCACGTGGTACATGAGACAACGGACAACGAGTGGTACTGTTCACAGCACCACGGGTTCTGCACTGTTCACGGCACAATGTGTTCAGCACTATTCACGGCACAACGAGTTGGCACTATTCACAGCACAACGAGTGGCACTGTTCACAGCACCACGGGTTCGGCACTGTTCACGGCACAACGTGTTCAGCACTATTCACGGCACAACGAGTTGGCACTATTCACAGCACAACGAGTGGCACTGTTCACAGCACCACGGGTTCGGCACTGTTCACAGCACAACGTGTTCAGCATTCGTGGTTGTACATTAATTCCAGTAAGGGTATTATGGTCTTTTGTCGGTCCACTCTTACCTTAAGAGTTTAACCCGAGCCTTTAGGGCATCATTCGACACTTAGAGAGTCTGAGAGATTAGGAAACAGGGGAGAAGGCGATTCCAAACCTAGGGTTTGTCTTTGGAAGAGAAATCAAAGGGGTTTTGAGACCCTAGATCACTCCCAGTCCGGTTTTCTTCAAGATCTCGGCCCAAGCTCGTGCGAAGCTCGTGTTCCAAGCTAGGACAGCAACTTACAGTCGTTTGGAAGAGGGATTTCTTCCTCATCTCTTCAAGGTCGGTACTTCTTGCTACCCTCCTAGTTATAGTTCTTCTTTCCCCTTAATTTCTCTTTATTTTCTTTATTTACACATGTATTATGAGATGGATGGTCGTGAATGGTGAATGGAGATGGAATGGGCGACTGGATGCCAATGGTTGTGGATGATGTGATGAATGAATGGGAAAGGGCATCGTACTAATAATAAACATACAAGTGTGATGTGAGCATAACCCACCTAGAAAAGCATGATTTAGGTTTAACTGAAAAATGAATAATGAACACACCATGTTTGATGAGATGCCAAGGTGAATACAGTGAGTTGGAAATGGGGAAATGCATGCCTAATAAATTATGGATACTGCTAGGGTCTATGATAGTGTGTTTTCTTGCTTTCCCTAAATGACATGAATATCATATTGATTCAATCATTGATGTTACATGTATTGTGAAATTACCCAATGTCATATTTAATTTAAATGCAAGTATGTACACGGTTCCCACGAGCACGGCATGCATGACATGATTTATCGAGGTTTTCAAGAACATGGTTAGAGGTGGGACATATCCTACGATATGTTTTACCTCGCTTTTCACAAGAAGACAAGAACCAACATTACATGAGGGGTCTCCCCTCACTCACAAGTGCATAACATGAAGAAGGGCCTCCCTTCCCTCGCAAGTACATACATATCATGAAGAAGGGTCTCCCTTCCCTCTCAAGGCATCTCTCAAATGCATCTCATAAGGACATCTCACAAGTGCATCTCACAAGTTACATGATCACAAGCAAGCACGCATGACATGCATTACATGACACGGCATACAAGAATCAAGCAAGATAGACAAGACAAGCTTTCAAGTACGAAAAGATATTTCAAGCCAAGTCAAGTGCACGATGTTTTCAAGAGGTTTTATCGGCTTTCTACGAAATACAAGTATGATTATAAATTGCTTTACTTCCTTGTATGATATGAATTGTTTCCGCCTGACATATATAAATTTCTCTTGATTATGTATTGCCATTGTTATGCTATAATTGTTGGTTAGTATTTAGTACCCGCTGAGTATTTCATGCTCAGCCGTACTTCTTATGTCGGCAGGTGATGGCGGAGCAGCTGCTCCATTTGATATCTGTGCTCCGAGCGCTTGGGTGGAGGAGGAGTACGCCAAGGGACCTTTGGAGGAACCTCCAGTAGAGGGTTACCATTAGGTGGTTGTAGATTCTGAGTGAATTAGCTGTGGGTGAGATGAGAGTTAGATTTATGTATTTTGGCGGGCATGTCCGCGCTTTCTTATGGATTCCTTTTTGTGTAAACTTGGATTTAAGTATGTATATACATAGAGGTTGTTAGTCTTCCGTTGTGCTATGTTAGAGTATGTTTCCGCTGTTTATATCCTCTATTGTATATGCTCTGTGGGTTTTTGCAGGTTGGTTTGTCAAGCAAGTCATGTAATCCATGATTAGTCGTCCAAAGTTCACTATAACTCCTAGGGTGGGTTTTGGGTCGCGACAAGAAATAACAGAGGAGTCTAAGATCTTACCATAGACAAAGGGTCTCGAATGGATGATGTACTTTTTGGCAGCCTTTCTGGTCTTGAAACATGATGCCGAAGCTTCTTCATTCTCAGCAGGAGGTTTCTCTGATCTTCGTGGTCTTTTAAGACTTGATCATTCTTCTGCGTTCTTCGTCCTCACCATCGTGAATAAGAGTGAAATGGAGTAGATTGCAGAGAAATTTTATGAGGTTCTAGGGTTTGGAGATGAGAAATGAGGAGAAATTTGGTTTTGGAGGGAAGAGATGGAAGATAACAGTGAAGATGAAAAGTTGAAACTAAATAGGAATTTGGGGATTTTGGGTTTTTTAAAGAAATTTTTTTAAAAGGTTTTCACTATCCAGTCGATTACATAAATGGTCTAATCGGCTGGATTGTCCATCTAATCGATTAGAAGAGTCAAGTGATCAGCTGGATAGAAGAAAAACGCAAATTATAAAGAATGACAACATAACATTCATTTTAACACTATCCAGTCGATTAGAGACTTTGTTTGATCGGCTGGATCCATCATCCAGTCGATTAGATCACAAGGGTGATCGACTGGATAGAAGAAAAAAATCTGGAAATTTGCAGATTTCTACAAAAACCAATTTTCTACACATTGATCATAACATTTTCAATTCAAAACATCAATTAATCATTGCAAACTGCTATAAATGATTTTTTATCAAAAGAAAATATTTTTTTTAGCAATTTTAATGAATTTTGTAGATTCTTAAGTTTTCATTTTTAAGATGAATTCATTCAAGTTTTAAGCTGAAATTTTGAATATTTTGGGATTATAAAATTTCAGATAGCTTGCTTAATCCTAGTTCTCTTCTCAAGGTACAAAACCTTTCATGTTGAAGGGGTTTTGTGAAAATATCAGCAAGTTGGTTGTTTGTATCTACAAACTCCAACACAACATCCCCATTCTGTACATGATCCCTAATGAAATGATATCTGATTTCTATATGTTTAGTTCTAGAGTGTTGAATAGGATTCTTGGTCATACAAATGGCACTAGTATTGTCACATCTAATTGGAATATTTGAATAAGACAATTTATAATCTTCCAAGAGTTGTTTCATATAGAGATTTTGAGCACAACAGCTTCTAGCAGCTATGTATTCAGCCTCAGTTGTGGACAAAGCTACAGAATTCTGTTTCTTACTAAACCATGAAACAAGGGAACACCCTAAGAAATGACAAGTGCCACTAGTACTTTTTCTATCAATTTTACATCAGGCAAAGTCAGCATTTGAGTAACTTATTAATTCTAAGGAAGTATTCTTTGGATACCAAAGTCCTAGATCAATTGAACCTAACAAGTATCTAAAGATTCTTTTAACAACAATCAGGTGAGATTCTTTTGGACAAGATTGAAATCTAGTACATAGGCATACACTAAACATTATGTCAGGTCTGCTAGCAATGAGGCATAGCAGACTTCCAATCATGCATCTATACTTCTTTTCATCAACATTTTTATCATTTTCATCTTTATCGAGTTTGATTGATGAATTCATAGGTGTATTCATTATTTTAGTGTTTCCCATGCCAAATTTCTTAAGAAGTTCTTTAGTATATTTGCTTTGATTTATGAAGGTTTCTTGCTTAGTTTGCTTAATTTGAAGTCCCAGAAAGAATGTCAATTCTCCCATCATGCTCATTTCAAATTCTTTTTTCATAATATTAGCAAACTCATTACATAAACATTCATTGGTGGAACCAAACACAATATCATTAATATATATTTGAACTAATAGCATATCTTGAGATTTATCTTTACAAACAAAGTTGTATCAAGTTTTCCTCTTATAAACTCATTATCAATCAAGAAGTTGCTTAGTCTTTCATACCAAGCTCTAGGAGCCTGTTTTAATCCATATAAAGTTTTTGTCAATTTAAACACATGATTAGGTAGATTATGATTTTCAAAGCAAGGAGGTTGCTCTACAAAGACTTCTTCAGGAATATATCCATTTAAAAATGTACTTTTTACATCCATTTGGAATAGTTTAAAGTCTTTATGACTTGTAAAAGTAAGTAGCATTTTAATGGCTTCAAGTCTAGCAACCGGGGCAAAGGTTTCTTCATAATATATCCCCTCTTCTTGGTTGTAACCTTTAGCTATCAACCTAGCTTTGTTTTTAATTATATTTCCGGATTCATCATTTTTATTTCCAAACACCTATTTAGTACCAATAACATATTTATCTTTTGGTCTAGGTACTAAATCTCATATTTGGTTTATTTCAAATTGGTTAAGTTCTTCTTGTATTGCTATACCCCAAGATTCATTTTCAATAGCTTCAAGGACATTTTTAGGTTCAATTTGAGAAATGAAAGTTAGATTATTACAAATATTTCTTCTTATTCTAACACTCTTTTCTATGTTACCAAGAATTAGGTCCTTAGGATGATCTTTATTTAATTTCCAAGTTTTAGGTAATTTTATTGATTCTTCAATATCAAATTCTTCATCGTCATTTTCAACAAGATTTTCATGTATGGTTTCATTAGTTTCTTGTTACTCTTTTTCTTGATTAGTTAATTCAATATTAGATATTTCTTTAGAAATTTTCTCAACATTGGTATCTTCATCTTCTTCATTAGGTTTAGTCTTTTTAAATAGATTAGTTTCATCGAAGACTACATGTATTGATTCTTCAACATTTAAAGATTTTTTGTTATAAACTCTATAAGTTTTGCTATTATTAGAGTAACCAAGAAAGATTCTTTCATTAGCTTTAGGATCAAATTTCTTTAAATGGTGTTTGTCATTTAGAATAAAATATTTACAACCAAATACTTTAAAGTAACCAATATTAGGGGATCTTCCTTTCCAAAGTTCATAAGGGGTTTTTGTTAATTTACTTCTTATTACTATCCTATTAATAACATAACAAGAGGTATTGATGGCTTCAACCCAAAAATAGTTAGGAAGTTTATGCTCATTTAGCATTGATCTGGCCATCTCTTGAAGAGATCTATTCTTCATTTCAACAACTCCATTTTGTTGAGGAGTTCTTGGAGCTGAGAAGTTATGGTTAAAACCATTTTCTTCACAATAAAGCTCAAGCTCTTTATTTTTGAATTCACCACCTCTATCACTTCTTATGTTATTACTAGTGTATCATTTTTCATTTTGTACTCTGTTACAGAATTTTTTAAATAAATTAGGTGCTTCACTTTTGTGTGATAAAAACAATACCCAAGTATATCTAGAATAATCATCAACAATCACAAAGGTATAAGTTTTACCACCTAGGCTAACTACTTCATTGAGTCCAAATAGGTCCATATGAAGAAGTTCTAAGAGCCTAGAGGTTGAGATAAATTTCTTATTCTTGAATGAGGATTTTATTTGTTTTCCAAGTTGGCATGCATCACATATTTTATCTTTTATAAAAGTGGTCTTTGGGAGACCCTTTACTAATTCATTTTTAGATAATTTAGAGAGCAATTCTATACTAGCATGACCTAAACGTCTATGCCACAGCCAACTGGCTTCACTAACAGCAGATAAACACATCATGTTTTGAGCAGTTAAATCATCAAATTCAAGAGTATAAACGTTTTGATTTCTATGAGCAATAAATAAGGTATTACCATTATCCTTATCATTAATCATGCAAAGATTTGATTTAAAACAAACATTTAAACCTTTATCACAAAGTTGGCTTATACTAATTAGATTATGTTTAAGTCCTTGAACTAATAAAACATTTTCAATTAGAGTAAAAGAATTTTTACCAACATTTTCGATACCAATGATCTTCCCCTTCGCGTTGTCCCTGAAGGTCATATGCCCTCCATCCTTGGGAGAGATTGAAATAAACAGATCTTTGATTCCACTCATGTGCCTCGAGTAGCCACTATCCAAAAACCATACTGTTTTGGAGGAATTTGACTTGAAGCATACCTACAAGATAAGTTCAAGTAACTTTCTTTGGTACCCAAATCATCTTGGGTTCTCCATAGTTAGTTTTGGGAGGGGAAGTCCCTTTTGGAACCCAAACTTGTTTAACTACGACCTTTTTATTGAAATTATAAAAGCAGTTGAAGGTGTAATTGAACTACTAGGGGGTTTTGAAAAGAATTTTGATAGTCTTTTTGTTTTGACAAAGGGTTATACCCCAAACCAGCTTTTCCAAAAACACAAGTTTGCTGTCCCAAGATTCTTGCTAAATTCTTTTCACTAGTTGAAAGTTAAAAGCAATTTCAGTTAAATCCTTAATCTTTGCTTCATTCTCATCAATATTGCAAGAGTGAATTGAAGATGATTGATCCTTTTCTTTCATCTTCAATTCATCAATTTTCTTTTGAAAGTTTTCTTGTGATTTGAGAAGTAACAGATTTTCCTTTTTAAGAGTTTTATGTTTAGAGGCAAGTTTTCTAAATTCAGAATATAAATCATCAAAAGCTTCTCTTAATTCATCATAGGAAAGAGAGTCAATAGGGGAAGGGTTTACCTCATCATTGTCGAGTGCCATGAGGTATAGATTGGCTCTTTCTTCATCACTTGATGCTTCAGAGTTGCTTTCTTCCGAGTCATCCCAAGTGACCTTCATGGCTCTCTTCTTATATTTCTTGTTCTTGGCGAGTTGAGGACACTCCGATCTAATATGGCCTGGTTTTTTGCATTCAAAGCAGGTGATCAGATCCTTCTTGTTTGATTCTCCTTTAGTTATTTCTTTGGAGAATTCCTTCTTGAATGGCCTCTTTTTGAAGTTCTTGTGTTTTAGGAAGTTTTTGAACTTCCTGGCCATTAGTGAGAAGTCTTCATCTTCTTCACTTTCCTCTTCTTCCTCACTCTCAATGAGTTGAGATGCTTTCAGTGTCAGTCCTCTTTTTGGTATAGGATCTTCTGATTAATGCTCCTTCATAATAACTTCATGAGTCATCAATGATCCCAGCAGCTCATCCATTGTTAGCTTAGTGAGGACTTTGGCTTCTTGAATGGCAGTTACCTTTGGAGACCAGTTCTTTGGCAGAGATCTCAGTATCTTCCTTACTGTTTCTGCATTTGTATACGTTTTACCAAGAGATTTTATACCATTAGTAATATTAGTAAAATGTGTAAACATATCAGCAATGGACTCATCCTTCTCCATTTTGAACAGTTCATATTTGTGAACTAACATATTTATTTTCTCATCTTTTACTTGATTAGTTCCCTCATATGTAACTTGTAGTTTATCCCAAATTTCTTTAGTTGAATCACAGCCAGAAACACGATTAAACTCTTGGGGACTGAGAGCACAATAGAGGTTGCTAATAGCTTTAGCATTTATCTGGATTAATTTAATATCATTTTCATCTCATTCTTCCTCAACCTTAGGAACTCTTACATCATTAATGGTCTTGCAAGGAAAATGGGGACCGTTGATGATTACCTTCCAGCATTGATAGTCAAGTGATTGAAGGTAATACATCATTTTGGTTTTCCAATAGTTATAGTGTTCTCCATTAAATAGGGGCGGTCTGGTTCTGGATTGTCCTTCTCCTAGGCCAGCTAAAAAACTATTATTTGCCATTAAGATCTTTGAACTCTAAGATTATTTAGATTAGCTAAGAGTTACAAGCTCTGATACCATTTGTTGCCCAAAAATGGACCCTAGAGGGGGGGTGAATAGGGTCAATGGAAAAATAAAAGAATTATTCCTTTTATAGTGCGGAAAATAAATTCTAAAAGGAATGCAACTAAGCACAAGATAGATAAAGTAATTTAAGTGCACAAGAAGAAGGAGAAAGGGTAAAGGAGAGAAAACACAGAGTTGTTTTCGAGGTTCAGCAGACCCAGCCTACTCCCTGCCTCAAGCAACACCAGCTTGGAGGATTCCACTACAGTCCATGACTGCTCAGACTTCTTAATCTAGTGAAGCCTAAACCCTTTACAACCTCTCTTCTAGTTGAGGTGAACCGTACAGTACCCAGAGCACAGCTCTCTCTGGTTTTACACAAAGCAACAGCTTCACAGAACACGCGGGTTCTTGAATGATGAAAACAGGTGTTGGATCTTAGATCCGAAAGATAAACTCCTTTAAGAGTTAGATATGAATGGAATATCAAGCTCTATGAAATATCTCAAGTGGAAGATTGGATTTTAGCTCAAAGAAAGAAAAAACAGAGTATCGTTCGCAGATTTGGGATTTTTAAGCTCAAGAGAGAGATTATCAATGTAACAGTGTAGAAGTGATTATTATCATTCTTGGATCATTCAAATATCACTTATATTTATAGTAATCTGAAATTTATTACCGTTTGATGATCATTAAATACGAAATACCCGTTATAAATATAGCCGTTGGCAAAAAGAATCGTTTTTCAGAATTTTTCTGAACTATCCAGTCGATTAGAGGAGCCTCCTAATCGGCTAGATGGTTACCTGATCGCCTGGATCAGTTTCCTGATCAGTTGGATCATCAAAACCAGTTTTAAGGAGTTTTGTTCTATCCAGTTGATTAGAGGAAGGAGTGATCGGCTGGATGGACTATCTAATCGACTGGATGGTCATCCTGATTGTGTGAATATTCCAAAAATTTCCAGATTTTTGGTTTATCTGAATTTTAGTGCTTTTACTTTAACTTTAATGATTTGCACGAATTCCGAAGTCTTTAATTTTGTTAATAAAGCATGATTAACAACTCCTAATGGTCTTTAAAATGATTTAACATGGATTAGCAAAGATAACCAACATGATCAGCACATGCAGACAAATTTTTGAAAATTTGTTCTATCCAGTCGATCACAGGGCTTGCCTGATTGACTGGATGGTCTGCCTAATCGGCTGGATGACCTATCTGATCGACTGGATAGGCTAATTTTATTTGCAGATTCCATTTTCAAAACCTTTAAGGTATGATTTGATTCTAAGGTTTTGTATTTAACCTTTATGAGTATAATTCAAATGTTTTAAGGTCCTTAATCATATTTTAATATTTGTTCAAGGGATCTATAGTCAATCTAAGGTAATTTGAGCTTTTTCACCAAATCAACCACTTGAGGATTTTTACAAGAAATTCTAGACAAACCATACTTACTACCTAGACTAAGACCTTGATGGAGATGAGCTTTGTACTTTAATGGTCTTCAGCAGCAGTGTCTTCTAGGCAATCTTCCAAAATCCTTTTTGTTGATTCCTTTTTGTTGATAGTTGATCATCTTCTTGAAGATTTGATTTGGAATTTTCATCATGTCTTGACTAGGTCTTTTTATTGAAAGTTCTTGAATTTGCTTGAAGTTCCTTTTCTAATTCAGAAATGCTGTAAAATAAATTGGTCATGGAAGATATTAGTATTCAAGATTCATTTCATTATGTATGTCATCATTAAAATTAATTGAGGGACACATGGTTGTAACCTTAAGGCTAATAGTTTAGGCCCTAGAATGGACCAGGGCTCAACCACGAAGGGTCTACAGCTACTACAATGAAAATATCCAGAATAGCAGTACTGTGTTTACTGCCATTCTGGAAATTTTCTAGAAACTACAATGCTCTCCCACTGTGATGCACCAGAATGCTTTCAGGGGATCCCTCATGAACTGAGGGTCCCCTAGAAGGATTGGGGATGTGCTAGAGGCTATGAGATTGGGGTTTCTACCCGTGAGAGGTCCCCCATACCTATAAGGAAGGTAGGGGAAGCCCCTGCTCTTGGGTTAAGCAACAAAACAAGAAATGAAGTCCCCTAAAGCAGGACTAGGGGCTCACAGCAGTGTTTATAAGAAAAAAAGGGGTAGGGGGAGGCCTTACCTTGCTGCTACCCTTCACCAGTGGTGGTGGTTTCAGTGGTGGTGGTGCAAAGTGATGGTAGCGCACGGTGGTGGTGTTGTACGCCTGGGAAAGGACCTAGAACTATCCTGGAGGACCTCAAGTGCTTTTGGTCACGCTTCTGATGGAGAACAAGGCGTGGTAGGGGTTATTCTCCTATTAATTTTGGATAATCCTCAGGGAAGAAAATGGCATGGGTTCAAAGGCTGAGGGGGGCCTCGATTTTTATAAAGGGGAGTCTAGGGACACAGGGGGCATTAGGATAAGGGTTGGTGGAGGCCGCAGGGAGGAGTGGGGGCTGCCAGAAGGCGTGCCTGTGCACTGGGAGGAGAAGGTGGGCACTGCGGTTACGTAAACTAGGAATGGCAGTAGAACCAGTACCGCCATT